>OY728137.1:735777197-736977197 GCA_963277665.1 Viscum album
TTTATTTATTATGACTTTATATTACCCTCTAGTTAACAATTTCATGTAAGGGTTACAATTTGGGTAGTATTCGCTTGGTTTTTCACTTGCATCCTAACATATTATATCATTGGACCTTATACATATATCATGTTTTCAAGAATATAAACCATGATATAAATGTAATATATATTCATTATATTTAATTTATAATAACATATATAATATATAAGTATGAAATGGAATACACCGTGTATGGGGATGGTGGGTCATACGTACACATGAATACAGCTTCCGTTTAATTGTGTATTGAAGAAAACTAAGTAAAATAAATATATTTATATATGTATATAATATCATTAAATTATCATTATTATTTTATATATATCATATAGAGTCAAAAAACATATCCTTAATACATTCCATGTAGTGTGTGAATGAATCACATCGCTTTGAGGGGTAGTAGTCCACACTTCCTCAAACAAATTTTTCATATTTAAAAAAGAGGGAAATAATCATATTATGTCCTAAATAAAATTGTTGTAATCATAAATACGCTATAAATATCATATATATCATATATAAATATAGTTTTAATCAAAATTTTCACCATGAGAGGTGGTGAATAAAAAATGAACAATCATCATTTCGTGATAGAATAATTCATCGTACATTTAAAAAGTATTTTTGTTACCCATTATATGGAAGTGTGTGTAAGTATAGTTCTGGAAATTATCATAAAAATATCATATTATATTTAGGATTATAGTTTTGTGATACAATAATGTAATAATAAGAGTTTATATACTGTAGAATGTAAATAAAAGAAATGAGTTTGAGGGAGGGTGTTATGTCTTAATTAGGTAACTCCTTTTGGTTTTCACAAAAGGGATTACATGGAAGTATTTATTCCAAAATATTTGCTTCAAGGATGGATTAATTTTTATTGGTAAGTTTATTGGGAAGATATTTTCTACATAAATGTGGTTTGATTTGTGTGAGGAAGTGGGATAGTGCTTTACTTTTTATAGTGGAAGGGGAGTGGCACTCTTGTATATACCAAAAGGTATTCATTAATGGGAGGTATTTCTTACCTAATGTTCCTAAAAAATTAAAAAATAATATATTAAAGGGTAATAATGGTTTATAAAAACCTCCACCACACATAAATATGTGAATTTTTATAATTTGGTCACATAACTTCTAAGATTCCCCAATTTTTTCATTTTGGTTTTTATTAATGGTCTTGTTTTAAAACCTAAGTAATTTAATAATTAATACTATAATAAATTGAGACTTATTAATAAATAAACACAAGAACTTATTAATATTATATATAATTTATAGAATAAAAATATCATGTTTTTTAGAAATTAAATTTAAAATAAGCGCATGTGATGCACAAAAACACTACTTAAATGCGGATCGTGCTAAAAATGTTTTTTACAATATGTGGGTCAATATGTTAATTATAAAATATCAATTTTTCCACTAATAGGCCATATTTAATATTTATTCCCTCTTAAAATTTATTTTGACATATATATTATATTTATTAATTTTAAATCATTTAATAAAATATCTTTTACTGTAAAAAACATTAATCTCAATTTTGACATGATTTATTTAATATTTATTTTAAAATATCAAATAAATACTGAATGAAAATATATTGAGTTCAAAGCTATTTATCAAGATATATTCATATAAATAAATAATTAGAGGCAATAATTCATTCAATTTACTTCGCTTTTTAATTTTTATAGTATCAATTATTTTATTTAATTATTAACTAAATAATCCCTATGTTGGTGTATCATAAGAATTTATGTAACTAAATTTTCCTTAAAAATTAATGGTAAAATTTTGAGATATAAATAACTAATTTATATTTAAAAGTTATATGTATAACCTAAAATATGATTTATTTTACATTTTTCATGGTTTTATAAATGTTAAAGGTAATAAAATTATTTTTTTCTTACTTAATCTTTTATATTGGCCGCTTCCTTATAATAATATCAAAATATACCATATAATTCAAAAAAATGGTATATGGAAGAAATATTTTTAGGAATTTTTCTTTGTCGTAGTTTCCAGGTCATTTTGATCCTTAAGATTAGGTTTTTGTTCCTTATTAAGCTTAATTTTACCTTATTCACCATAATTAATTTTAATCACTTCAACTAATATTTTTGGTAAATAATTAACCAGATCTTATTACAAAAAAAATATTATACTAATTACAACTGTGTTTGTATTTTTTCTAAATTAAAATCATAGAATTTGAAAATTGTGTTTAACGCTAATCCCACAAACATGGAGAGAAAGCAGGTTTTTAAAGTTAAACTGTTCAAAAGTTCAATAAGTGTTTATATCTAATTTAAATATAAAAATTATTTCAATGAGCTAAATAGGTTTAATATATGTATTTTTTACCTATTTTAACTTTATAAATCAATAAATAATTTTTTAAATGAAGAGGCATTTTTAACTAATATACAATATTTTTCACTATTCATGAAATAATGATGTTTCTCAAAAAAATCCTAAAAATTTACCCTAATATAATTTTTACATTTTGAAATCAGAAATGATATTTATTTTTACAAATAAAATCAAGAATATTTTTAAAAAATAGTTTTATAAATAGGTTCCGCATTAAAAGGTGGTAAAACATGGTCTTGTGTGTGCCACAAGCTAATCTACATGTTGCCAATAGGGAATGATAATATAAGTGTTACATGTAGAAATATCATAACATTATATTGTTTATAATGCAAGGGAAACTAAATTTTGTTTTTAAAGAAGTGAAAAAATATCAAAAATATTAAATTAATTCTAAAAAAATCTCAAAATCTCTGGGTGTTACGTTCTACACCACTAAAATGAATTTCACCCTTGAAATTATTCTAGGTTGTCAAAGGTTTAATAATTTTAATTTCCTTTAATCTAAACCTGCATCATAAAAATGATCACAAATATTTCCATAAAAAATATTGAACCATAAAGATTACCCAGAGTAACACATAGTTGGGTTTCCATGTAGGATAATATAAGTGGAATGTGAAAACATGAACATGAAAGAGAAATATAAATATCAGTTTTTGGAGGAGTGTGATAGAGAAATTGTTCAAGATAAAGTTAACTATAAAAAAGTAATAAATCTGAAATTTTCTAAGGGTCCATTTGATTCATTTAAATAGAAGGTATTATGATAACCATTTCGGTTTATAGATCCTTTACCAAAAGTTTATGAATTTTCATTAGAAGTTATACATACATGGTATCATTACCTTTAATAAGTAAAATCTAACCCTTTAGTCATGTCTTGACCAATTTCCACTCCACCTCTTCCTTGAAAAAAGGAAGGTGAATTTTTCATTCTTGAAGCACTAACAGATCATGGGATCTATGATAACTCATCCCATATTTCTTCACTTACCATCTACAAAAAATTGTAAGATCTTGTTATCCATTATCCATAAATCCTCATGTGGTTTGATAATACTTTAATATCAAAAACATCATCTGATGTTTAACATTAAAATACCATAAATGGTTAACCTTATAACCCTTATGAATGATGAAAATATAAAACTTTAAAAAGAATGACACTAAATTAGCTTAACATTGATCCCACATATATCACTAAGTAGCTCTTGGTATTCACATTACAAACATGTGAATACCCACATCGTATATTATCTTGAAACATGGTAATAACTTAAATCGCCAAAAAAACTTTTCGAAAACATGCATACTTCCTTATTCTAGATTTTAATGTATATATTACTTAAATAAAATAATATGTAAAATTCATCCATGATTATAAGGAACACTTTTTCAACAAAATGATAATTAGATACTTGGTAATCAGTGTTATCAAATATACATTTTCCAAATCCATTATCTCTTTATCAAATCTCAAAAATGTTTTCCCAACATCTTGATCACATTATAGGTTAACATCCCTTAATCAAAATATCACTTTTCTAAGTCTTCTTCTCCATTAAATATATCAATTTTCATTCCTAAATGAAAACTTATACTGAAAATAATTATATATTTCATGATTCTTTTAACATACTCTTTGAATTCCAAAACACATTCACTTTAATCATCCAACATTATTCTTAAACCATATGTTTGGATTAGTCAACTTATTCCTTAATACTTGATTCCTATAATATGAAATATGAATCATGTATTAATGTTCATAAAACTCAATCTGTTATTTTTTCTTATGTTTAATGTAAACAATACTGGAAGAACATCACATACCTTTCACATGTCATTATTGGTCTCTTTATCTTCCGAATTATAACTAATACTCATACTTCCTTCCTAATTCTCATTATGATATTTCCTCTTGGGAAATTTATTTTCATAATTCCCACAATTTCCACATATGGTACATTCAATGGTAACAATGTTATATATACTTATCTCAATTGACAGAAAACCAATAGAATAATGCGAAAACACATATCCTAGAATGATACCACATATACATGAAAAATAAATACTTATAAGAAATCTAAATCATGACACATTCATTAATCTATGTCACACTAGGTTTACCAAAGGTTATTCATATCCAACTTCTATTTAAATTATTCATGATCGTTTGGGAAGAGATTTTGAATACCTGAAGAATATCCCTTAGGAGTGCTAAACTAGGTGTGTAGCAAGACCCATGGTTATGTACCAATTTAAACTAAGACAAACCTGACAAGCATTGTTAGAGTTATTACTCCTAGGATCATATTTGATAGATCCACATCCACTTATAGTATCTAGATATGGATTTATTACTAAGAAATTAATCACTCTATCCTTTAAAAAATTTCCAAGAAATTTTTTCTAAACGTTAAGTAATCCTTATACTTAACCATAGATATATCCCTAGAAATATCCTTAGAAATATAAAAAGGGATGTCAATACAATTTTATCATCCTATTTTTTAATGTTTTATTAAACCTTCACTCTGATACAAACTATAACAGCCCAGTCTTAACGTTTATAGAAATTTTATAACTTTTTAGTAGTACGTAAAAATTATAAAAATAGATTCCTACAGACCATATTAGTTCAGTTACTTAGTAAAGAAGGAAACATAAACACTATTATATAATTGGGCTATATTATCCCCCACTAGTTTCTTCAATATTAGAACCCTTTTCAGACATATCATACATAATAATTATCATTATAACCTATGAATGGACAAATAAAATGGGGTGATAATAGATACTCAGTAATGGTAAAAAGGGAGACATGTAAACATAAACCCAGGAATAGGGGTATGAGAACGTGATTATAACATTAGAATATTTTTTCTAGAATATCAATGATCATAAAAAAGAATCATGGCATAAATCATGGAAGATCATAAGAAATGAATCATAACAAAATAAAGAACATAATCAAATAAAAACATAACATCAGAATAATACATGTAATTGTGGCATATATAAACATGTGAAATCATTCTATATAAGTAAAGACACATTTCTAGAACTTATCAAGGAGAATCATTGGAACTGAACCTACTGGGAAGGACAAACCACCGTCCCCAGTCATAGTTATTTACTTATAAGTGATCAAGTTTCCCCATCATCCAATAGTGGATCGGGTTTCCCCATATTCTATATTCATAGTGACTACACCTACTATGCCGGACATACCACCTTCCCTAGTCACAGTCCTCTCTTTATAAGGGATCAGGTTTCACTATCATTCCATAATGGATTTACCCCATCGACATGATTCCCATCATTATCTCATGATATATAAATCATTACCCAATGAATTGTATAGAGATATATGTCCCACTCATATTATAATAAGATCATTCATACATGTGCCACAAGTTAATAACATTTTCAACATATCATGAACCATAAAATTAGATTTTTTATGTAACCATCTAATCATAACCCATGAAATGAAATTTGTCTCATTAAAATTTCATCACGTCATAACTTATTAAAAATATATAGGTTTCATAATAATTTCAACAAAACGTGACCCATGTAAATAAATAGGTTTAAAATTATATAACTCATAGAAGATAAATGGGTTTCATAGTCATCATTATATCAAAACATAAACCATTCCAAAAAAATATGAATGGGATATTTCGATCATTTCATAAAAAGTAATGTGTAACATCAAAATATGTTATATTAAATGGGAAATAACTTGGAAGAATATTTTGAATACATTTTTTAGGTTAGTATCCTTTATTCATAGAAAAGTTTTCTTTAAAACAATAAACCTTTTGAAACCCATTTTATTTAAAATGGACATGAAAACTTATAATGAATGATTTGACAAAATTTTGGAAAAAAATCATCAAAAACATATAAAGATATCTTGAGATGATTTTGAAAACTATTTTCATTAAAAAATATTAAATAATCATGAAAACATTTTGAAACCCATTTATTTTAAAAAAATCTTGAATGGTTTTTGGGAAAACCATTTATTTGAAAAAACATTGAAAACTTATAAAGAAAATTGAAAATGTTTCAAAATCCATTTATTTAAAAACAATTTGAAAATTTACAAAGAAATATGGAATCAGTTTTTAAAAATATTTATTAATAAAACATTTTTTTAAACATTTTTAGATTACATGATTTTGAACGAACACAAAGTTACGACCAAAGAGAGATGTAATGTCAAGCTTTTTTAAAAAGACATTCTCAACTACCTTGTGTACGAAATAGTGATAAAATGAGAAAAAAAATAAATATATCATGAATAACTGGAGGACAAGATAATTCATTTGTCCTCTTGAGAGTTGAATCATAATATATCTTCAAAGAAACCATAATCATAAATAAGTACGAAATGCAATGATATTGTTTCAGTAAACTCTTACCACTTGGTAACATTGAACAATACACCCCATTTAAGAAAATGAAATTTCATAAAGCATAAAATATATTTAAAATAATGTGATTAATTATATATAATTTAAATTATATTATATACACCTCATGTAAAAATATAGGTGCATATCATGGAATGCATCGCAAAGAAGGAAAATTGAGGCAAAATTAATTTACCGATATGATATCTTTTGAAATATAAACCCTGTGAAAGAAATGGAATAAAATGGATATGAATATACACATAAATTTAAGTATAATAATCATATTATAAATTCATGGGTATTATACACACCACAAAAAAGGATTGGGTGGTTATTAAATCATGTAACTCATTAAAATAAAAAGGTTGGATGAAATTCCCTTAACTTGTGTTTTGACTCTCATCATACTCATTCAAACCTCCTGTATAATAAATGTAATTTTATTATAAATATTTGAAATAAAAATATTAATATATAATATAATTTATGGTTTTATTATGACTTTAAATTTCCCTCTTGTTAAGAATTTCATGTTAAGGTTACGCTTCGGGTAATATTTGCTTTGTTTTTTGCTTATGTCTTAATTTCTTATACCTTTGATCCTCACAATTATATAATGATTTCATGAATATAAAACATGGTATAAATATCATTTATATTGATTATATTTTTATTATAATAATATATATAATATATAAGTATGAAATGGAATACACTATTCATGGAGTTGGTAGACCATACGTGCGTATGAATGCTGCTTCCCTTTTTTGACGTATTGAAAGAAATATAGTAAATGAAATATATTTATATTTATATTTTATATAATATCATTAAATTATCATTACTATTTCATATATATAATATATTTTTACTAATCATATCCTTAATATATTCCATGTATTGAGTGAACGAATCACATCGCTTTGAGGGGTCGGTTGTCCACACTACCTCAAACAAAATTATTGTATTTTATAAGATGGAAAGCATAAGGGTATGTTCTAAATAAACATATAATAAGCATAATGTAATCATAAATATCATATATAAATATATAATCCATCATAAGTTACACCATGAGAAGTGGTAAAGGAAAAAAATGAACAATCATCATTTCGTGAGGTAGTAGTTCGTTGTACACATAAACAGAATGTTCATTACCCATTAGATTGTAGTGTGTGTAAGTTTAGGTATAAAATTCAAAATAAAAACATAATAGTTTATTTAGGATACCTTTTTTATAAAATAATAGAATAATAATATTTTATGGAGAGGATAATGGAAATAAAAAAAGGATCCTGAGGGAGGGTGTTACCTCTTAATTAGGTAACTCCTTCTAGTTTGCCCTGAAGAGATTCCTTTGAAGTATTTCTGCCAAAATTGAGTCTTCAAGGATGAATTTAGGGATATTTTTTAGTGTATTTGGCAGATATTTTTTGGACCTAATGGGTTTGAGAGATGTGAGTCAATGAGAGAGTTCATGCCTTTAATAGTGGAAGGGGAGGGACACTCTTGTAAATACGAGAAGGAATTAATTAATATGAGGTATAACTTACCTAATTTGAATAAAAAATGAAAAAATAATGGATTAAATAGGATAATGGTCGTTAATAACCTCAACCACATATAAATATGCACATTTTTATAATTTGGATCCTCAACTTATAAGATTCCCCAATTTTATCATTTTGGTTTTTTTAAATGCAATGAGTTTTTTAACCTATGTAATTTAACCCTTAAGTATAAAATAACATGATATTTGTATTATAATATAGATAAAATTAATTATTTATATTATTACTAAATTATAAAAGTTAAATATCATGTTTTTTGGAAATTACTTTTAATGTAAGTGCATGTGACGTCCAAAAACACTACTTAAACCCGGATCATGCTAAAAATATTTTTACAATCTGTTGGTCAATATTTTAATTATAAAATATAAATGTTCCCATTAATAGACCATATTTAGTTTTTAATAACATTTAAAGGTAACTTTCTTGAATATAGTATTTTTATTTATATTAAATCATTATATAAAATAACATTTATTGTAAAATAACATTAATGTCAATTTTGACATTATTTATTTTATTTTATTTTAAAAATAAATATAAATTATTGGAATTTAAATATATTGATTTTAAAGATGATTAAAATTATATTTTCATCTATAAAAACAATTAGAGATAATAATTAAATCAATTTACTTCACTTTTAATATTTATAGTATCGTTTATTTTAGTTAATTACTAACTAAATTATTACTATGTTATAATTTCTTAAAAATATTAACTAACTAAATCATCTATGATAATTAGTAATAAATTATTATGATAAAAATAACCCATTTATCTTTTAAAATTATATATATAACTAATAATGTGATGTTTTTTACATATCTCAATGTATTTTAAATGACAAAGATAAGGAAAGTTCCCTTTTTTTCTTTTTTCTTACCTAATATTTTATATAGGAAAATTCCATTTAATAACATCCCAATAACCCATATAATTAGAACCAATTGGTTATATGGTATAAATATTGGCATCCAATGTACTTTTGGAAAAAAATTCAGGTCATTTTGGTCCTTAAAATTATATTTTAATGCCTTACTAAGCTTAATTTTACCTTAATCGCTGTAATTAATTTCATTCACTTCAACTAGTCTTTTTGGTGAAAAACTAAGTTGATATTATTAGAAAACTAATATTATAATTATTAACAACATTTATATCATTTTTCAAATTTCAAATCATAGAAGTTTGGAAAATAATTTTAACAGAAACCCCGCAAATGTGGAGAGAAAGCGGGTTTTTAAAGTAAAAATGTTCAAAAGTTCAATAAGTGATTATATCTAATTTAAATATAAAAATTATTCCAATTAACTATATTTTATTAATATATTCATAATTTATATACTTTTACTTTAGAAACCAATTAATAATTATTTAAATGAAGAGGCATCTTTTAAATAAAATACATTATTTTGACTATTCATTATAAAATTAAGTTTCTCAGCAAAATCCCAATAATTTACCATAAGATATTTTCAAAATTAATAATTAAAAAATGATAATTATTTTTACAATTAAAACTCTTAAAATGGTCAAAATTTAGTTTTAAAAATAGGTGCACCATTAAAAGGGGTAAAACTCTATCTTGCATGTATCACAAGCTAATGTAAGTGTTTCATGTAGTGCAAGATTATCAATGTTTTTTTATTTAGAAAAATTTTAACATAGTGTTTCATATAACACAATATAAGATAATATTAGTGTTTCATGAAATGAAAAAAAATAAATAATAAATTAATTTGAAAAAAATCACAAAATATTGGGGTGTTACGTTTAGTAAACCGAAGAAGCATGATAATATGTTTGAAGGATATAGAAACCATTTTAGGGTAACCAACATAAATATCTTGATCTACGGTAGGTTTCATAAACAGATATATGATAAGGACACTAAATATCAAGGGAATTCAAGATTCTAAACACCATAAAGATCCTATCTGTTTTGGGGGAATTCCTATAAGGGTTACTCCTAGGATGGTCTAATTATATTATTAAATAAAGGAATTATATAAGAGGGGAAATTTGGAATGAATATCCAAGTAATGTATATTAATAGTTCATGGAGGATTCAAAACCCAAGGTATCTACATAATGTTTTAAACCATGTTATTAAGTTTTTTATAGTTCTTATGCAAAATTATTTTAATGAAATTAGAATAACTAAGAGAATATGGTACCCTAAGGATACATGGGTTAATATGGTTCTTAATAGTGGTACTAGGGATAAGTATCCATCTAGTAGGGGCTATAATAATTTTCTACCCAATTATTGGATTATGGGGAAGTGGTTCTCAAGTATAGGATTGGGAAGAAGTAGCACCAGAGTATAAAATTAGGTCAAATGTGTCACCCTGGTATGGGACTAGGGAAATCATTTCTTTAGAATACGTTTGGGAGAATCAGAACCCTATTAAATGGGTTGGGTGAATTTTCACCCCTTGTAAGGAATCCTAGGAAATGTGTTTCCTTGGTACACACTAAGGAAACTCCATGCACAAATAGAGATATTTTGGTGAATTTCTCCCTAGTATTGTGGCATGGGTTATGTTTATACCCAATATGGGTGGTTGGGAGAAGTGTCTCCCTAGTATGGAGACTTGGGTCAATTCGTTTCCTAGCAGTGAGGCATGTGTGATGTGTTACTATAATATAGAAGCTTGAGTGAAATTTCCTGCGAGAATGTTTTTATAGGATGTGTTGGGAATGGGTCTCTCAAATGATCTACCTTGAGGATTAGTTTTGTATGTGGAACCCTAGTGTGGTACCTTTGGGGTGATTTGGGTTCAAGATTCTATATAATGATACCTCTAAGATGGGATCATTTTACCTAGTCCTAAATAGTAAAATAAGAAGTGGTCTTTTATTATGGTTCTTGTACAATCATTGGCATGATAGAACTATCATGAGTTTCCATTATTAATATATTATTGTTTGGATTAATAATTAAAATGAAGGTGGTGTATGGTACATTGACAAGAGTGGAAATGGGTTATTTTCAAAAATATTACTTTTTGGACCTATGGATACCATATACATTTCAAATGGGGTTATGAGTTTGATTTATAGTAAATTGGTAAAAAGCTAAAGATTAACCACTCCATACACCCTAGTTAGGTGATTCCATTACATGGTAACTTGGGAATATTAAAGGAAATAATGTAAGATAATTCACAAGAGGAATTTAGTGTGTGACGGTTCTTTCTATAAGTAGTACCTAGAGATTGATGATTGAACATGGGAGGGCCTCACATAAGGAATCATCAATTTTCATTTAAGATAGGTGAATATGGGGAATTGGTAACATGTTGGTAGCTACACTTGAAAGGTGCTAGAGTGTGAACTAATAAAACTAAGTGAAATACATTCTTTATCAAAAATTATAAAGCACCCATCCTTATAAAAACATGGATCCAAAAAAAATCTTCATCTCATAATTGGATCTGATTGAAATAAGTAAAATCCAATTTTAAGATCTACTTGACTTTGGCATCCAAGTCTCTTCAATGTAGAGTGTTCAAGGTTAATCTAGTGACTAGTTTACTGAAGTCAACAACGCTATGTGTACAATTCATGATTGAATCTGAAAATGTTATGTTCACATTGAGTTTTGAATAGGATATTGTTATTACCTATTAATAGGGTCCACCACTTCTTTTCTTATAACATGAACTATAAAAATCTTGAATACCTCACACTCTCTTTTAGATCAAATTAAACACTCTAGTAAATGAGAATATAAATTTTATCACCTCATACAATTTATTATTGGTTCACTATTAAATGAAAGGCATGTGTTTAATAGGATTAATATTAAACAGGAAGATGGGTCCTTTACTTCCGATATAGAAGTGGAGGTTCAATTAGATCCGGAACACTTTAGGGGTCTTCTGGAAGGGACGAACTGCCCCATTAGAGGAGGATTAAGGGGAAATGATGAGTAGGATTTCATAGGCATCATTCCGTGTCTTGTGGTGGATGAGGATAATGTTTTTTAGAAGAAATTCTATTAGAATAAGAGATACAATCTAATATGGACTGCAAGAAAAAGGAGAGCATTCTAAGCCTGGATGGATTTCATTATGCCTTTTATGTTGTGGCTTGGGATGTCATTAAAGATAATGTCATGGTGGGTTGTACAAGATTTTTTCAGAGGCGGTGAACATAACAGAAAATCATGTGCTTCTAAGGTCATCCTTATTCTTAATGTGAAATTTCCCATAGATATTAATTAGTACAGACCCATTTGTTTACGTACCATTGCATAAAATATCCTTTCTAACCCGATTAACAAGAGACTTTGTTAGGTGGTCTTGGGACTTATCACTAAAGAGAAAAATGATTTTTTCCAATGTTGAAACATTCAGGGGAAAATCGGCATTGTAAAATATATGGTTGAAGACAATAATAAAAATACTATTGGATCAAATGTGATTATAAAAGGTGGATATTGATAAGGATTATGAAAATTTTAAATTTTGATTCATCATAAAGGTTATAAGGAATTTTGGATTTCACAATTGGTTCTGCGATATATGATTTAGATGTTATCCCTCAACATGGATTACCCTTTATCTATTGGGGAAGAGTATCCGTTTCTTCAAATCTAGTTGCAATGTTAGAAAAGGAGATCTATTTTTTCCCAACTTGTTTATTTCGGTTCAGGAGGTGATCTTTATAAACATCCATATGTGTCTCAATGTTAGGAGGTTATTACCTTTCAAGAACTGGTCTAGAAATAGATTAGTTTGCTACATCATATTTTATTATGATATATTGATCTTTTTTAATGGAAGAAAAATATCAATAAATATCGTTTTCAGGATTATATATACCTATGAGAATCTGAGTGGACAAAAGGTTAATTTCAAGAAAATCCACATTTTTATTTAAAATAAATTCTCACATAAAAGATACAAGAGAATTAAAGATAACATGGGCATACAACAACCAAAAATTCCAATGATCCACCATGGTGCTCTTATATCCAATGGCAGAGTCAAGAAAATCCCTTTTTAAGGTCTTCTAAACCGGATCACAGAGCGGATTTGTAATTGGGATAATAGGTTTCTTTTATTAGGAGGGGGGTCACACTTATCAATAGTCTTCTTTTTTCGATTCCTATACATGTGATCTCCATCATCAAGACTCCAAAATGTAATATAATCAAATTGGATAATATTGTGAATGCTTTTATATGGGATGAAAACTAGGTTGGTCTCCATCATTGGGCCTCCTGGAAGTGCATTTCGATGCCTGTTGAGGATGGTGTTTTGGGTCTCTGTCGTGTGGTTGAAACCATGCAGGGCATGCTAAAAATATTGTCATCGGATTTGGTTGTAGAAAATACTTTATGGGGAAGATTTATGAGAAACAGGTATGGGAAAGACTTGTCAAATTGGGAAGATCACAATAACATAATGTTTATTCTTTCTAAAATCTTAAAAGAACAACTTGATAATTTTTAGGTACACTCCCATTGGATTGTTGGCTATGGTGAAGTAAATTTATGTTCTCATAATTGTTATGGGAACCTTGTTATTTCCTAGGGATTCCTGTTCGATTTAATTCCTTCAAATTAGAATAAATTTTGTCACTCTTTTATTGATTTCATACTGAACAATGAGTAGAAAAATGTTTATAATACCATCGGGCTGATTGAAAAACTGGACAAGTGTGCTTTTAATGGGGCCAACTTCTAGGTATTTCTATAGTCGGGACTACAAGAATATCATTCATAATAGAGGTAGTTTTGATATATTAGTGAGAATATTGTAGTTTACGGAGATTCAGGGGAAAATATATTTTATTTTCTAGAGATTGAGGAATCAGTGTCTTCCCACGGATGATAACATCAAGAAGAAAGGTATTGCAATGGCCTCTCATAGTCGGTTTTGTGTAGCACCCCATTGGGAAACTGGTTGGCATGTCTTCTTCCACGTAGACAAGGATAAATCTATTTAGAGTTATATGAAGTATAAACCTAACATCACTAGTGAAAGGGGCACCATGAAGAACATTAAGGACACTTGTTTTCAAGGTTCAGGGTCTTTAGGGGCAGAACACAAGGTTGGGGAATGGTTTATGCGGTGACATGTTGGGTTCTATGGGAAGTAAGAAACAAGGCTAAAGAAGGCACAAAGTTGTCTCTCATCTCTTTGAAGGTGCGTGTCAAATTTATGGTGGCTGAACTAGGAGTTTTTATCAACGCCTTTATACATTCTTTCACCATGATAAGGATTATCCCAGATTGCTTCTTGAGTTCGGGTAATATAAATAGTAACCAGGGTCATTGGATATGTTGGAAATAGCCCTCATCGGGGTTTAAATTAAATATGTATGGCTTGTTTTGTGATGGAATGATGAGAGTAGGTGGTCTGGTAAGAGACATGAGGGGTTATGCTATTCTCACCTTCGACGCCTTTTACAGTTCGGGTTTTCCTTAGGTGATGAGGCGAGAATCCAGAAATTAGATATATCTCTCGATAGAGATCATGAAATCCTCATTTCTGTGATTAAGTCGGATTCTACTATGATTATTGGGATTATAAAGAATTGGGATTATATTTTTTGGGAGTATAGTTATCTAATTATATGCTACAGATCTTTTCTCAATCAAGACATCTCTATCAATCACACTTCAAGGTAAGGAAATTGGGTTTCTAGAGCTCTATCCAACAAAGGGAGTTTCGGTGATCATTTGATTTTTTACTCTAATTTGGGTTCATTGCCAATTTAATATATGCTCTTAGCTAAAGTTGATTCTCTATGCCTTCACCATTTTCATCCCCCTTTAAGGGGTGTTTGCATGACGACTCATCATTTTCTAATAAAAAATTAATTTTTTGTCGTACTGACCTTTAATGAAATTTTTTCCATTCCCAAACATTCACTTCGTTGTCTTCATGATTAGATTATATTCACTATAATAATACTTATTATTTTATTTTAAAAAAATGATATTATAAACTTTTATTTTTATACAAAACTTCATTCCTTTCAATCATAGTTGTAGATGGTAAAGCAACCTCTAGTATAAACTAGATGATAAAAGATATCGAATGAGGTTAGGCCAAGTGGTGAAGACTATATCTAACAACTCTTTCCCAAGTCATTTGGATACACTATCAAAGTCTTGTAGTGTTAAATTTTATCCCGCTATACAAGAATGGATTTCCAAAAGATGTTGTCATCCTAGGTCCAGGTGATAATCTTCTAGAAACCTAGTTCTTTGAGTAAAAAATTTTGGGAAGACCTAAAATGTCATTAAGGATATCATATAATAATTATGGGGATATCATCCATTCATATATACTGTGAAATTATAATTTTTCATCAGAAAATCATTCATATATATTTATATTAGATTCCCAGACCCATTGTTACTCCTCTACCACCACCTACAAGTAACAGACCAACTATAATAATGGAATAAAGACTTGGTCCTACATCGTGGAGGCATTTTTAAGCCTAAATAGATGTAAGAATGTTTGGTTTAATGTGAATACACTAATTTATAGAAATAAATAAAGTTTAAAGTAATAAATGAAAAAATTTAGGTCACACATAAAAATAGATACATCAGTTTCAACCTCATCCTAGATTTGGGTAGTCGGTAGACCCCACATATAACACATTCCACTTGTCACATCGATAATTGAAGATCATTATATGTGATGTATATATGATCTCCCTATAACTCATCCTTGGATCAATATATGATTAGTTACTTAAACTAAAGGATATTTAGGTTGATCTTAGGTGAATACCTTCATTAGCTCGATAACTATTGAGGTAATCAACCAATGTTATGGGGAAGAATCACTACCCACATATAGACATTGGTGTCGATAAATTTATGAGCATCCTCTTGGTCCTATAAGAAGACGGTCCAACCAAAAAAATCCCGATGAGATGCCTTTATATTTAATAGAGAGAGTAATAAGAACATACCATAATGATGTTAGAAGATTTCATTATGAGGAATCTAGATATGATGTAAACAAAAATATTCCACCTCTTATTATTATTTTATGATTCCTCACTATGTGGGTCAGTGAGTATATACTTCTAGTCTAAAACTCATAAATGAGTCTATGACTGAGCACTTTTGCGATAGAGGATAATATGGTAGAGATTAGGCTCATTGTGTTATTAATTTAAAGGTTTTAAAACATCCTATAAAACCCATAGATTTTAAAATAATACTATTCTTAGTATGTTTCTTAACTGGAAACACCGAGCTTTATGTGAATTGAGATATACTATAAAAATATTATTATTTAAATTTTACTATTATAACCTAGTCATTCAATTGATATATAGGAATAAGATTTACCACATTATGAAATATATAAATTTCAAACTCAATTCAAATTTATTTATTAATGATTAGAAAATAAGCACTCAATTTTTCAAAAAATTAATTACATTCATTAAAATTATGTTTTCTTAAAAAATATTTATTATTGATTTTTGTGAGTGAATATTATAATTAAGTTTTTTAAAATGTAAGAAATTAATTTTATTAAAATGATATGATTTTTTAGTCATCATTTCAAAATTATATTGGAGTGAATTTTTGGGATTTTCTGAAAAGTTAAATTTTCCAGTGAATAGGGAGAAGTACTAATTTTTTTAATCTAAATTTCCACTTAAAATATTTACAAAGGTGCACTTTATTTTAAAATTGTTTCAAAGAAACATTAGTTTTATTATATTATTAACAATATAATTTTGTTCATTGGAAACAATTTTACTGCTTAATCTGGTATAAAAATATTTTTACAATTAAAAAGGTATTTTTCTGACAACAAGTGTTTTTCAATGCACTTGGAATTTTAATATTAAATAAATTTTTTTCACTTATATAAATTGAATCATGAAAAATGGATTCCATATTTGGAATTAGAAGTATGAAAATTGTTAAATATTTCCTTTTTATTTTTTGGTCATTCTGAATTGTAGTGTTAGTAAAAATATTCTCAATAGTAAGAGTAAATTAGGTAATTAATGTTTAAAATAATTTGATAAGGAATTAAATATGAACCTAACAATGAAATTTATCTTACATTATGAGTTTAATTAATCAATTTTTATCAAACTATCACATCTATGGAAACATAGTTCTATATTTTTTTATTTATGGGTTTATATTATTTTATGTAAATAAAACTCAAAAATGTCATTCTCTTTCTTTTATTATCTATAAATTTTTTACATATGGATAAATAAGGGATATGTTCAATAATAAAATGTTAATTCTAAATATAAATTATTTTTTCATTCATTTTAATTTATATCTAATTTTTATCGATGAATAATTACCTTAAATTCTTATGAAATCTCAAGATAATATTTATTCAATTAAAAGAAAAAATATTTAATGATTTTTAAAAACATTAAAACTAATAAAATATGAATGAATTATTACATCCCAATAATTTTTTTGAATAAAAATAACATTTTATATACGTTTTAATATACTATATTATAATTAAATTTATTTTATGTTGCTTTCAAAGTCAAATTAAATGAATAGTTCCAAAAATGATATTAATGTTATTTTTAAATAAATAATAATTTATTAAATGATTTAAAATTATTAAATGATAATATATTTAGAAAATTGATTACTATATGTTAATAATGTGAAATATATTCTACATATAGGCCAATTGTATTTTTATGGTAACTATATTGACTCATAAAGAGTAAAAACTTTGTTATTTTGGTAATTGTCAAAAAGGGCTGATGTTGGTTAAAACAAAGAGATAAGGGTAAAAAACCTAGTCAGGACTTTTCTAAATTTTTGTTTATGATATTTGTTTTACCAGTAATCATCATATATTATAATTAAATCATTTTTTTCCATTTTTATAGGAAAATTAATTTCTATTAATTAATTATTTTATGTAATTCCAAGAGTGCGCCTCCCATCCCTTATAAAAGGGCATCACCTATCCGCTTTTTATCACACTAAAAAATAATTTTAGTGGAAAAAATTCAAACCATATTCTTTTAATAACATACCTCCCCACATTATATAGAAATTATTTATGTTATAATACAAACCATAGAGGTTTTATGGTTGAAAGTAATAGAGTTTTTCTCAAGAAGACATATAGTCTTTGACTAAATGTTTTTGTTCTGCTTCTTTTTCTAGCACCTTAAAAAATACTTCAAATATGATAAAATTAGAAAACAAATATATCACATATATTTAAATTTAATTATTTTGTTTTCATAATCTATATCCTTTTTTCACTCGTAAAATGGGAAATGAAATCGTTCTTCTTATGTATTGCGGACGACAGCCTCACTAACAAATGTCATTTATTTTCCATCACAACCTCTTTCAGGTTTCTAAAATGATGGATTTTATAAATATATATTTTATTTAGTATATTATAATATTCTATAAAGTTAAATTACTATTAAACTTTATTTTTTACAACCATCAAAAATATAAACAGCGTTCAGCCATACGTACGATCAACCATCTACATGAACAATGCAGTTCATTTTTTATCTCAACCATTTATGGACGACTCTTAATATATATATATATATAATGAATATATATTATTTTAATATCATGTTTAATATTATATATATTTTGTAATAATGATTAATGTATAAACACATATACAACCTAACCAAAACATGCATGAAAAAGGAAGTTATTATCACCCATAATATTGATTTTATAGAATAGTTATTGATAAATGGGTGGTAAGATGTTATAATATAATCATATATGGTATGATATATATTTTTATAATTTTTTAATACATTTATAATAAATATATATCTATAATAAATTATTTTAAAATGTGTACGGAGAAAGATGAGACTTAAGGTAAGGGGTCTTTCTAGACCACCCCTTTTATTTAGGTTAAGACCTTCATCTATATCAATCATTTTCTATCCCACTTTAATTTTATATAATGACCATAATTTTTTAACATACATATGTCATAGGTATATGTTTATTATTATTATTTTCTTTATGGGGTAGTACATTCCTTATGTTCATTATCAAATTCTTTCATTATGAGAGTTCTTATTATTATGATATGAGGATTGATTGTAAAAATCATTTATTTCCATATATAATTCTTATGATTTGGATTTATGATTGATTTCATTTTATGTCACACATAATCATGAAAATTTTATTATGGGTTCTCCTAGATGTACCTTCAAATTATTGAGTAAATATATTGTCCCATGAGATGTTATTATGGGATTAGGGAGTAAACCTAATCCATGATGGGGCTTTGTACACCATGTGATGTTGTCTTGGAAGTAATACTTGACTTATTCCAATGACATTTTTTGTGTTATTGATACATTTCATATGTTTACACGGCTTTACGATTCCATTTTCTTCATTTTATTCCCTCATTTAATTACTCACGAGTCTTGTCTTTTGAGATATCAGGTTATACATTTGACTCACATGTTATGATTCCTTATAATGTTTATTCCCTTAATAAGATTTTTTATCTCTACCCTTTTGGATATGTATTCCCCAAGTTATCCAATATATTTTCAGGATCTCACATAGATTTAGGATCTCATTTTGGAGATAAAAAAATGAAATTTTATTTTCATATTAATTCCTTATGTTGTCAGTTTTCCAATGACACAAGACCTTTTGATCCTTATAGTGTGTTTTATGTATATTTACATAATAATATATTTAAATACGACTCTATTACTATAGTTGGTATAGGAGTAAATTCTAATTATTATTAGTGATTTAGACTATAACACTTCAGTGTGAACCCTAGGGATATATCTAAATAGATGAAAATATCCTATAATTTTTATGAAGTATAAAGAAAGTGGTTTCCAAGAATTTATATCCATGTTTAGATACTACATGTGTAAATGGATCTGTAACAGTTGTAAATACTGGTAATAATGGTAAAAAATGTTCATTGGGTATTAAGTCAATCATTACCTAGTACATGATTTGGATGACTTGTTGCAAACCTAGTTTAACACTCCTATGGGATATGATTTGAAATTTTTACAAACTCTTTATAAACCTTTTTGGTGGACTTGAAAATATTTTTTGGATATAAAACCTAATTGGGAAATATCATGAGTAGATTTTATTGAAAACCTAAGACTCACAAGATAGGATATACCAATCATTTAGAAGTTATTCCATCTAATTTTATATTTTTTTCATTCTATTTGTTTATTATTATAAGTATTCTTATCAAATTTTTATTTTTCTAGTTAATGGTGGGAAATAGAAATAACTTTCCAATAACCAACATGATATGAAAGGTAATAATTTACCTATTTATATGACTAACCTTATTTGAGTGGGAGTTAGAAACATCATAACAGTACTAGCTTAACAGAATCATTCTATGATTTGTAACATAAATATTACAAGACACCCTCTTTATCCTAAGAATGAGAAATTTGTGTTTGAGTATTTTATATGAAAAAGGAATCCTAAATGTTTTTGATCTTCTGATCCCCTCATCTCAAAATATATTATTAACTCTTTTGGGAATACATTCTATGTACTACAATGATCAGAACAATAGAGAGTTGTGTTATCCATTTATCACATGGATGTGAAGGATGATTAATAGTGGACACTAATCAAGAACACAAAGTCCAAGGAGGATGTTGATTTCATGAAATGGGAGTAATTTAATAAAATAAATAAATAATTTTTTTCACTAAATGGAGTATCTTAAAATGGGGAGAGAATTCCTTGGATTGATGTAAATATAATATGAGTCTATCGGGGAAAATATGGAAATCATCCCAAGGCTTTCACGGTATGTATTCCACTATTTTGAAAAAATTAAAATTAAGTTGGAATAATTATTTGGTGTATTAAATCCAATTATACAAAAGGTTTTTAAAATTTAAGACTTTGACATCTTTGAAGAAATTTTCGATTATGTCCTCTTTGTCGACAGGATCTTGGTGACTCTCATTGGTCTCACAGTCTTGGAGATAAAAATCATATAATGGAATTTTCTTATAGATTATAAATAGATAAGTATCATGGAGGAAATAAATCCCAACACCCTAAGTGTTAGAATTGTGGGAAGAATCCTCTCATATACATTCTTAATGAAACCAAGAGATACTTAAAGTGTAGAAAATAAAGGAATAAAAATAAGAAATTGTAAATAGAGATAAATAAATTCAATGATGAAATATAGGAAAATAAGGTTTAAATATATGTTCAACCTATGGCTTATTATTTCAAATACAAGTAACACATGAATTATGCAAGACAATAATCTAAGATAAGTGTATTTGGAGACAATCAACAACAACAACCTCTTAGAGAGTAAGGAATGGAATATAATACCTCTACTTTAGATGTGGATCACAACAATGATATAGTGATAGTTAAGCTATTTATTTATTGATTAATAAAAAATATACTCTTTGATCATGGTTCTATGCATTCGTTCACATATTTCAAGTTTATCATAACTATTCAAACATCACCTCAAAACATGGGGGTTGATCTATCTATAAGAATAGAAAATGGCACAATTGTTGAATCCCAATTATATAACTTTTCCTAAGTCAATATTTATAGACCAAATCTCCTATAAAATCATTTTCTAATTTTCTTTTGTGTAGTTTCATTCTATATTCGGCATACATCGGTAGTACTTTTGAAAATTCAACATCAACTATAAGGAAACAGAAATCACTCTTCACATTATGAGTCACCCTCTACTTCTACAAAAGTTCAGGTATGGGGATGAATTTGTATTGGAATATTGTAATGAATCATGGATATTATTTCTTTATGATGAAGAATATGTAACCAAAATTATTAAGATAAAGTATAGAATCATTCCTAATAAAATATCCATTGTGATATATTATGTTGATTTATTCCCAAAGAGTTTCATGGCCTTCCTCCTAAAAAATAGGTTTAGTTATCATTCAAACATATATTTATTTCTCTACCCATATCCATGAATCCTTGTAGAATGGAAACTGTTAAGATGGAATAAAAAATAAAGTGGTTATAAGAGAATCTAAAAAAGGGTTTTATACTCCCATGTGCTTCACCGTGTGGTGAACTAGTCAACTTCATTAAGAATAATTATAGTTCAATGTGCCTCTATATTAATTATTGTAAAATAAGAAAATTCACGATAAAGATAAGTGTTTTCTACCATAGATAGATAGATTTTTCAATACACTATGTAGGGCCTAGTATATCTCTTTGGTTGACCTTTGATCAGGATATCACCAACTAAATGTGAAGAAGTAACATATTCTCAAATCTGCCATTCGAACAAGGTATAGACACTATGAGTTCATAGTGATTCCCTTCAAACTCACAAAATATGAATCATTATTTATGGACATCATGAATTTAGTATATAGAGATTACCTTGAGATCATGAGGAACATTTGAATATTATGCTTAAATATTTTCGAAAACAGAAGTTTTTTGAAACGTATGGTAAATATGTGTGCTAGATGGAGGAAGTATCATTATTGGAACTTTTTTCATTACTAAAGGTATTCATATTTATATACCCTTCTAAGGTAAATTAAATTGAGGATTGGGATAGACCATGATTTTATAGAGATATCCATAGTTTCCTTGTATTGGTTTTTTATTACTGACAATTTTTGAGAAACTTCTTATGCCTTCCAAACCCACTAAATATGTTGACTTGGAATGGGGTAAGGTTTGGCTAGACTAATGAATGAAAATATATCTTAAAGGAATTGAAAATATTTTTATCACTATATTAGTAATTTTGATTCCATAAATTCTTAAATATATCATGGTATATAGTGATGCTTCAAAGAATATTTGGGGTTGTTTACTAATGAAAACTGACCAACTTGTAGCTTATGACTCAAGGTAGTTGAATGTTCATGAGAATAACTATCCAACACATGATATGGATTTAATATGAACCATTGATATATTTATTACTGATCAAGGATTATTACTACTTAATATATTACCATCCTCGTAATTTAAATAAATATGATGATGATCTAAGTAGAAAGTAACTAAAAACTTCCTCAATGACTTTAATTTATAAGGATCCAGAATTCTTAGACTTGAATAGGATATAAATGGGAATCCTAAATGAAGTAAATTAATCATTCCTTTCTCATATAACTTCTCAACCATCCCTTCTGGATAATATAAGTGTTTCTTGAATAGATGATGAAGAAATTCAGAATATGTTTAGAGCTTTAAGAAAAAGGAAATCCTCAAACTTACAAATTGAGGAAGAATGAGGTGTAAGATTTGGTTCTTGAGTATCTGTTCCATAAAACCTTGAGATAAAGAAGGATAAGTTTGACTATTCCCATAGATAAACATTATCTATCCCTCTAGGGAGAATAAAGATGTTTCGAGATCTTCACGAGAATTATTGGTCTGAAAATATGAATATTGAGATCAAAAAATATATATCAAAATGTATGGTATGTTAGTAAGTGAAGGCATAAAGTTAAAATTATAACGGGATGATGCAATAATTACCCATACCTACATGGAAATTGAAAAACATCACCATAGACATTTTCATTGGTCTTCAAAATAGATCAAGATAATATAATGATATATGGGTTATGGTGGATCATTTTCCAATGACTTATCACTTCATTGAAATTCATGAGGAATTCTCAAATAATCAACATGAATGGATATACATAAGAGATATAGTGAGATACATTGGAAACCTCTACTTATTTTATTTGACCAAGATCCAAGATTTACCTCTTTGTTCTGGAAGAGTCTCCAAAATTATCTAAATGCTATGTTGAAATATAGTACACATTATCATTCAAAAAATTTAGGCCAATATGAGTATACTATTCAATCACTTGATGATATATTGGGATAATTATTTATACACTTCAAAGTGGGGTTAGATCAAACTTCTTAATTTCATCAAGTGGTCATAAAATAATATTTTACACTTAAGCATCCAAATGGATCCATATGAATCCATTTATGGGAAGAGGTGTAGAAAATCATTGTGTTGGGATGATTTTTTATAACACAAGTTGATGGCGCATAAACGTTTAAAGTTGATTGAAGAAGAGTTAAATACTATTCAGTACCACATCAAGTTACTCAAACTCGATAGAAGAAAAATGTTGAAAATTATCTATAAATCATAGATTTCAAGGATAGAGATAAAGTGTCCCTTCATATATATCTATGGAAGGGATTCATGAGATTCAAGAAGGGAAATTTATTTACAAAGTACATAGGCCCATTTGACATTCTTGATCTCATTAGGCATGTGCATTATCAACTAGGCCTCTAACCAACCATATCTCAAGTACATGACATATTCCACATATTCCACTTGAGTAAGTACATAACAGATCCCCCACATGTGCTGAATTCAGATGTGGTATAGATATAAAATTATATCTCTTTTGAGTAATGGTAGGTGAATATATTGGACCATAGAGATGAATTTCTACAAAGTAAGGACACTCACCTAATAAAAGGACTATGTTTAAACTAAAATGTGATAAGGAAATATGGTATCTGGTGGCAACCATGAAGCATAAATACACTCAACTATTTTCACCTTAGTATGTAATATGAAATTTAAATGGTGAAATTTATTTATTGTGAAGAATGTAACACCTCTAGTATTAAAATAATATAAGCTCCATAGCATTCATAAAATTCAATACTGATATTTATGTGAACTTATATAAAAAATAAAAGTATTATTATTTAAATGTGATTGTTACAACCTGATCGTTGAATTGGAGGGTAATAAAAGACATATATTCATTTTGAAATGTACGTATACAAATGTTATACTGAGTAAAATTTTAATTATTAATTATTTTCAAATTAGAACTGCATTTTTTGTAAAGTCATTTTATTCATCAAAAATATACTTTTTTTAAAAATGGTTTCTATTTATTTTTTGAGTGAATATTATAGATAATTTCTAGAAAAATGATATAAATTTTTCTTGTTAAAAATGATTTTTTTAAATCAAAAATTCAATATTATCACTGAGTGAATTTTTCGAATTTTTTTGAAGACACTACTTTTGGAATGAATGGTGAGAAATACTATTTTTTATTGAAAAATTCATTTTTTACTTCAATCATTTACAAATTTACATTTTATTGTAATCATTTATATTTTTTAATTTGGTAAAAATCATTTTTATAAGTACAAAATTCATTTTTTTGAAAAATAATTTTTTATTGAATATTTTATTATAATATATATATATATATATTAATTTTATAATAATTGAGTCTTAAAATTTCTATTCCAAATTTGGAATCATGATTTTTGAATTTGGTAAACATACCCCTTTTAGTTTTTTTCATTATTAATGGTAACCATAGAAGCATTTTTTCGATATAGTAAGGGTAAATCAAGTAATTAAGGTTAAAAATATTTGGTTATGGACTAAAAAATGAACTTAAGAATTTATTATATCCTATTGGATGAGTTATTTTTTTTTCATTTCTATCCACGTTTCAAAAATTTGGCAACATGATATTATTTTTCAATGTTTATGATTTAGATTTAATTTTATGTAAAGAAAGTCCAAAATGTCGTTATATTTGTTTCATTATCTATAAATTTTGACATAGAGATAAATAGGGGAAATTTTCTATTATAAAATATTTATTTTAAATATAAATAATATTTTTATGATGTTAATTAATTTATAATTTTTATTGATTAAAATAATTACCTAAGATGCTTACGCAATGTCGACAGAGTATTTATTCAGTTAATATAAAAATAAAACAAATGATTTTAAAAATGTTTAAAGTAATACAATTTCAATGAATTATTGGGTTTCACAAACGTTTTAGTTAAAAATAACATAATGTATTTGTTTTAATGGATTATATTCTTATTTATTTTTTCATGTTTTTTTCAATGATAAATTAAATCAATAGTTCTAAAAAATAAATAATTTTTATTTTATAATATATAATATTTTATTAAATAATATAGAATTAATAAAAATTATATACTCGTACAAGTTTATATTATATGTTTAAAAATATCAAATATTATCCATTTATTGGCCAATTTTACTTTCATATTAACAACATTGACCCCTAAAGATTAAAAACTTTGTTATCGCAATAATTGTCCAAAAGGGTTAATGTTAGTTAAAACAATGGGATATTAGTACAAAACATAATCAAAACTTTACCATATTATATTTCATGATCGTAGTTAGGTACATCCTTATCATATATAGAAATTATATTTTTTGTATCCTTTTAAGTTAATGTTAATTTTTATTAATTTAATATTTTATATAATTCCAAAAGTGTCCCTCCCCATGCTTATAAATGGGAACCTACTCCAATATGTTCTTAACACATAAAAACATTTTATTTAAACCACTCCATATCGTGATAACTTCATAACATTACTCCCCATGTTCTAGAGGCATTATTTAAGTCATAATACCACCCTTAGAGGGTTTAAGGTGGAAAGAAAAGGATGTTGTCTGAAGAAGATGTATAATCATTAACTGTTTTTTTGTTTTATTTATTCTTCAACCTCATAAAAATATTATTCAAATATGTTTTAAAATTGGAACTAGTAATATATATAATTATGTTTTTTGTTAATTTCCTCATCTAAAACAATATCATCTTCCATCAAATGGGAACCAAAATTGTCATTTGTGTGTATGGTCGAATACCGCCTCGTAAGCTGGTGTAATTTATTTTTTATCACTTCCAATCAAAAATTATTATAACGATGTATTTAATAAATATATATTTTATATATTATATTAATATAATTATTGGAGGTTCTATTATTATTTAACTCTCTTTTTTTACATCCAAGGAAAATGTAAACGGTGTTCATCCATAGGTACGTCATGTCATCTCCAAGAAGAGTGCAATTAATTTTTTATCTATAAATTTTATGTATAATTATATATATATATATATATATATAATTAATTAATATTTATTATATTAATATCATTGATAAAATTCAGAGATGATGGAACCAATATCAATGTATAAATTCTAATACTAATGAACCAAAACATGCATGAAAAAAGTAGTGGTTATCACTAAAAATAGTGATCTTAATAAAGAAAGTTTTAATAGATGAGGGGTAATATGTTATAAAAAATAATATATAATAAAACTATAGTTTCTATAAAATATTTTCTAATTAATATAATTAAATATGAGACTTAAGGTATGGGATCTCCCCGAACGACCCTTTTTCTTTTGGTTATGACCTTTCTCTCTCCAACTCTCTTGATATATCTATTTTAATATTATGGAATGCCTCTATGTATCTCACCTATATACCTATCTTATTCCTCCATCCATTAGGGGTTAATACTTCCCTTATGTTCATTTCTCAAATTTTTTCTTTATAAAACTTCTTTGATTATGTTGAGGAAATATTATGAAAGTTATTTCTTTCCATGGTAAATTATTATGACTATGATTTTTGATTGATTTAACTTTCTGGCATACATAATAATTAAAATTTTATTATTGGTGTTCCTAGATGTTATTCTAATTCATTTTGTAAATTTTTTTGTCATGATACGTTATCTATGGGATTTAGAAGTAAATGCAATCTGTGATGGGAGATGTCCACCATGTGATGTTGTCTTGGTAGTCAACCATGAATTTTTCTTATGTCATATTTTATGTTACTACCAAATTTAATAGTTTCTCATCACCTTATGACACCATGTACTTCATGTTATTTTCTCATGGGATTACTTCAGGGCCTTCTATTTTATCAAATCATGTTATATCATTGACTCACATGTTATGAAGCCTTGTCAAGTCAATCCTCATACTTATATATTTTTCCAACCTATTTTTTATATGTATTCCTAAGGTTATCCAATTTAGTTTTATGAGGTCGATGGGATTTAGAATCTCATTATAGAGATAAAAATAGAAAATTTTTATTTTCATGTTGTGGTTTTATATACCTAGTCTTCCAATGACACTAGGAATTTTAATCCTTATTGTGTATTTAATGGATATTTATGTAATTATATTTTTTAAAGGGACTCAATCTCTATATACCCTCAAATTATTACTAAAAATATACATTGATAATCCTTTTTTCATATCTTTAGACCATTCCAAGTGTTTTAGGGTTATATAGCGGCACACTTTAACACATATAAACTTCATGGAATGGTCCAAATATTGAGATTCGGAATCCAACCATTCATTTAAGTTATTTTTAGATTCTTGGTCATTATTATGTATTGATGAAAATATTTTGGGGGTCCTTATTATATATACATATATTTTAACTTTAAACCATATTATGATCCCATATCCGAAACAATTATAGATGATGGTTATACTAACTATAAAGTGTGGTCATATAAAATAACCCTACGTGATAGAATATTAGAAGCCCAAATAAATTGTGACATTATATATAAGACATATTCTATATAAATATTGGAAAATAATTTTTTTTTATATTTAACATTAATAATTGGAACCATTGACAGGTTTTAGGATGGAAAATCATCTGATAGTGGTGCAACAGCTACGGGTGAAGGTTGTTGAGTAGAATACTTAGGTTGATATTATACATCCCTCAACAAATTAATTTATTAGGATGACATGTGGGTATTCTAAATAGTATATATTGTTCAACTAATAGATTATTATCATGGGTGATATTCCCAAGGTAACTATTATTTTCACCTAATAGAAAGGGAAAAAGTCTACACTCAAGTATTATAAAAAATGCACAACTCCATAGACACCCAATAATTTGGATCAACCCCACTCTTAGTCCTATTGAGAGTATATAATTTATGAAACGTTACATAATGAGGTTGAGAATATATGGTTTCATTTATACTATTTAGGTGATAATCAAGTTGAACATGATATTCTGGGTAAAATAAATAAAATATAGCATAATTGAATCCTCTTTAAGTCCTAGAGTGGGTATTTTTTCCAACCTTTCATGTTATCTATATACTAAAGTCATTAAATTTAGGTGGGTATTACTCATATCTACTAATTTTTGGGGTTTGTGGACATCCATTCAAGGTTATATCCATTTTCCATAACTTGTAAAATTGAAGGATCCTGAGTAGTTTGACCTGGAAACAAATTTCAACACGGTCTAAATATAACATAAAAAGATTGAGATGTCAGTACATGCGACTAAATTTTTTTCCCTATTTCAAGATAGGTTCTTAATTTGGTTAATCATGAATCCACTAAGGGGGATTAATCAGTCTATATATGAGGAGTGGTATGACCTCATCAACTCTGAATACATATAGAAATAATTATCTAAATAATTATCTTAAATTTTAATGAAATTTTATATCTATAAAATTATTATTATCATTACAGTGGGAAGAGAAGATGTTGACACTTGTATGTTAAACTGAATATGCTTTGGGAATAACCCTGGTGGGTTATGAAATGAGTTCTTACACTCTAGAGTAATGTGAGATTTATTCTAGTCATAGGATGATATTGGAGGTGGATGTGAAGGAATCACTCTACACCTTCCTACTTCTGGAGTCAGACCTCCCAGAAGTAACGCTTGATAACCCTCTGGTACTAACCTAGTGGTAAAAAAACAAATATAACTTCCAAATACATCCTCTTTATAGAAATATTTTGGTTCATTACCTCTTCCAAATTCCTTTGATTGATTTAAAATATCATATTCATTTGGTTGGGGGAACTCACTTTTTTGAGATAGGTCCATATTGGTCAAGCCTATATGATGTTAAAATTGAATATTAGGACATAATAATTTCTTCTACTATAGGAGGAGTTGTAGAAATTGTAGAGTGAATGTCGACAAAATCCATCCTGACAGCCCTATCCAATGAAGGACAATATGGATCAGGTACAACGGTTGTGAAAAATTTTTCATTCCAAATATTACTACTTAATTGTTTCTCGTGATAGGGATCATCACTCTTTTTTAAGACTCTTTTATGGTGGAGGATAGTATATGAACGGTATATATACCTTCATATCATGATAAATTTATGGACATCAATAATGTACTAGACAGATTTTAGATTTATTTTCTTTCACTCACCTAATTATCTCCCAAAATGTTCATAATAACTCAAAATCTAATCTTATAAATATTTTACTATGTAAAATTTCTCTAGGTTGACCCAATAATTGAAAAATATAACTATATCACCTATTTAGGTATAATTGTCGATGGTTTAAGAATTGGTAATTGTAGAACCATTTTATCTACATAAATAAGATCAAAAAAGTCTTGTGGAAGGTTCACCACATCAAGATATCTTTTTCTAACAAGTTGATGGAGTGACTACCATGGGAGGTGATTAGAATTGACTGGTTGATAAATCCATGGTAGGAAGTTATGAAATTATCATTGTGTTATATAATTGAATGGAAACATAATGTGAATTCCAAATCATAGAAGACAAAGAAATAATAACTGGGGAGGATTCCAATGTTATACCACTAGATAATGTGTTGATAATTGAGGAATATGGTTCTCTTGAAAGAGTGGGTGAGTATCTATAGTTAAATATTTTAACTTATAAAATAATTTATTAAATATCTATGTTAATTATAGTTATGACTTTATAGGTATAGGAACAAGTTAAAGAGTCTACTACCTTAACACACTAGTTTTCATTGTGAACTTATATTGAGTTAAATTCATTATTGATGTGCTCAAGGGTCGATGAACAGATGATCCATTTTGGTGAATTTTATCTTGAGTATATTTTAGTGTGTGAGAGTAAATTTGAGTAATATTATGAGTATTTTAAATTCTAACACATTTCATGGAATAATTAATTTACAAACATCTCGATATTGGGCTAAGAACCCTGTAATGTTGATATAACCAAAGATTTATATAGGATTTTCCAAATTTCCACAACCCTAGGATATGGTAGGGTTTTCTAGTGGATCATCCGTGCTTCTGAAAATAAAATCATCCTCAAAATACGGTATGATAGAGTTTCACAATTGAGCATATCCAAGGTGGAATGAGTAAAATGATTTTTGGGTCTTTGACTAGAAATAACTAATGATTCTTCTCATCATGTGGTGGTTGTAGGGAAATAGAAACCAGAATTTAGAGGAGTAAGGATCTTAATGTACTATATTTACCAAGAATAAGATTTCATTTATATGGTGGTTGAGTATTTCATGAATATAGTTGAGGAAGATATAAGGAAGGTATGGATTTCGTAGAAATTAAGGTGGAATTTTTTACATGATATATGGGTAGAAACTACATTGTTTTCTAAGCCACATAAATTTATTAAGGACTCGAAGTAAGAAATATCCCTTATTAGAGATTTAATAGATCATTACTTGTGAAAGTATTTTGAATTATTATTAATCTTATATATGAATATAGATAGAGGATCCATATTAAGTATTCTATTATCTTTTCTTCGCAATAAATGATAAACAATTTTAAATCTGTAATATTTTATATTTCCTAAATCTAGTGTCAATGTGACTTTAGGTTCATAATAATATCAAAAACTCATCAAGTTTAATATAATGACAACTAAACCCATAGAAATATTGTATGATATTGGATAAGGTAAATCATAACTCCAAAACACTTGACTTAATTAAGATATGAATAAATCCATTAACTTTTAGACATGTATCATTGGATGAATATAGGAAATACTTATATATTGGAACATATAAAATCTTCATAATATGTGTAAATTTTATGATAAAAATGACTGTGGTATTTGTTTTTCACATGATCTTATGCACTTATATTGATATAGGTGAGATAAATATAGTAACACATTTACCATCACTATAATTCAGGGTTATCCTATTTAGTTATTAGATATGGATTCCTCCATGACTCATACTATCATATGAATATAAGAATACTAGATATGGTTGCATATATACCATCATTTTAAACAATGTTTATTACATAAAGATATGATATAATTAAGGGAATCAATATAATGAAAATCAAGATGGAGGATTTTGAAATGAATATTTCAATGACCAAAAGGGCTCAGTACCTTAAACATTCACCTATGTACATTTTTGTAAAAACTATATTGACCCATATATGTGATTTATAGAAGTGTGATCTGCATTTTTATAGGTTTATAAACAATGAAATAAAACATTGTCTCTTTTTATTGATGAATAATGGTCCCTACAAGTTTTATTTATTTTTTCCACACAATCATTTATCTACATTATTTAAGGGTGAAGGATTTTCTGGAAGGAACTCAACTTTTTATTAGGATTACCTATGGGGAATATCAACCATCCATGATTTGTTCTTTTTTCCATTTCTAAAATGCTCAAATTTTTTCTAGTAAATACATGATTCTAGTTTAGAAATTAGTAAAATGATTTTTTTTCTTTGGATCCCCATTATGGGTATTCAACCAAGTGAGTATTATGACTCTTTCCTTCGTCAATTTAAGGTCATTATAGTGGGAAAATTATGATGATGTTTAAGTTAATTTGGATTTATATGAAATATTATGTAAACTACATATATATAAGGGTGAGGTAAAACTAATGTGAATAGGGAAACCAGCATTAGTATAAAATACCTCAAAGAAACTGCAAATAGTTCAAGGTTATAGTGCTTAGGCAAAATGTTTTTGAGTTTAAAGGAATAAATCATTGAATAAATAAATTTGAATTCTATATAATAAGGGAAATGTTACATAATAAAGTGAATGACGAAAAAATACCAAAATAAATTCCCTCAAAGAGGGCATAAAAATGTTAAGATCATAATTCTCATGCTAAGAGTTTTCAGGGTTGAAGTTCACACATATTTTACTAAAATATGAAGGGGGGTGTTGTTTTTTTATATATAGGAAAGGTTTAATAATTATTAATGAGTTACGTCTTCTATCACTCCATACATCCTCATAATGTTTAAAGTTAGTTTACATTCATATTGAATTTATCAATGTTAAGAGGGTGTAATAACCCAAATGAGGATCACTAACTTGGAGTGCTCCATAAATTATTGAATAAGGACTAAAATGATGTAAATTTTATCTTGAGTTATTTGATTCATGTAGTTATGAGGTGGAAAAAAAATTTATGAGGATGACTGATGGTTGATATTCAAATGGTGGGTTCAATAGAAATTTCATTGATGGAACATGGCATTTGAGGTTGTGGTAGAGTCAGGCCTAGTTTGTTTCACTAAGATTAGGGTGATTCAATGAATAGTGCATAATTATTCTCTTTAATGAATTCTTATGAAATAAATATTAATCACTTGTTAGAGTGAGATACCTCACAACATAACTAACACACATCATGGAAGTAAATAAACAAAGGAAACTCTATGTAAAACTATTACTAACAAAAAAAGTGTAAATAATTTTTGTTTGACCCAGATGAATTCAGAATCATATGATCCCCTAGAATCACCATCTCATATAAAAATGAACACAAAAAATCAATTAATTCATAATACAATAATATAATACTATTATATGCTCAATACTCTACTGAAAAAATGCATCATTATCTTATATTGTTGAGGTAATGATTGCTTTCTTCCTAAGATGATTGTATCATGATAATATTATAGTGACCCTTCACTTATTCATTATTAATAATAAGTGTAAATTCCTTTTTCGATTCCACATGATATGTGCATAATGATAATATACACTAGTGTTTTGTTTTTATTCTTCTTCTTCTTCAAATTGCACTTATATAAGTTTATTTCTTCTTAATTTCTCATCTTCATATATGAACTACATGACAAACAATAATTCTTTCATGATACACTATATTTATTTAATACAAATCACAATATTCTACCACTCCTCATGCATGAATAACTTTTTTAATTTTATATTACACACTAGAGTCATTATTTTACATTAACATTTTAATTTTATATTCAATTTTAATCAAATAACATTATTAAACTACTCCATCATCTTTTCCTTAATCTACTAATTTTTTATCAATCATAATAATTATCAAATTATACATTTTGATATGTCATAGTTTAGTTTTTTTCAAAGTGGTGTTAAAATTCATTTAGAATAACTGATTCAATAACTAATTATTCTTCTTTTAGAATGAAAATACTTTCATGGAGTAAACCTACATTCTTAAACAATACATTTAGAACCTTTTTCTTCAAAGATTCTCATCGCGGAACAAGACTCCTTTTAATTCCAAGTGACAATCTTCTTTGACACCAAGTTTCTACGTTACAATGTGAATATGTTCACAAATACATTATTTTATTTAACTATAGTGTGTTCATACTTCACTCTTTCAGAAATGATTATTTTTCTCAAAACACATCATGTTATATCACAAGAAACTCCATATTTTGTTGTTATGTTGTTTTCTTTATCAGACCATTGTGTAGTCGGACATAGCCAATACTTTTTCTCCAATACAATAATCATGAATTACCCTAATTATATTTATTTAAATAAATAATTATTCAATAATCATCCTCTTTAAATATTTACTCCAAACATTCCTTCTTAAAATAATAATTTTGTTCATGAATTTATTCTATTAATTTCAATTATAATTTTTTAAACTCCAACTAAATATCAAGAGAACTCCTATTTTTTTCCAAGTCAAATATCACACATACCAATTAATAAATATTAATCAACCTCATCAAAAACATAATAATTTTCAAATATATTCTATATCATGTGATGTTTATAAAATCATACACATCAGTCATTATTATTAAGGACATTTTAAAATCTATGCTCATCGATAAAATCTTATAATTAAATAAAAAATATTGTGAATCTCAAAAACATGTGACATATATCAAGATGTATTCTCCCTTTTATACATGTATGATCTAGATAAATATGTTACACATTGAAAATAAAATCTTATACATTTAAGAATTTGTTTATTTCTATATTATGTGCTTTGTAAAATATCTTACTTGTCATGGAAGGTACATGACTTTGTAAATTTTTAACACCTCTAAATATAAACACAATATTGATTATATCAGGATCCTTCCATTGAAAAATTTTCTATCCTTAAGAATAAAAACTGTACAATTCCCAGTAATGAAGATTCCTTTGTTACGTTTAATCATTTCTACCTAGAGTAAAAACGTTACACATTATCAACATTCCATATTTCATACCTAATTATATTTTCAACTATAAAGGAATTAAAAATAATTTAAAATACATATAAATATATTTAAAACACATTTACACTCACAAAGGTCCTTATTTTCATATAATATACTTTATTTGACATGAGTGTGAAATAATTTCTCTATTAGAAAAAAATCCAACACATAAACACATCCATACCATCTCCTATACAAATATTCTAACCTAGATTAACACCATAAAAGGAACAGATATTTTTATAATTATGGATCTTAGAAATCACCCCTTGGGTCTCAAAATAATCCACAAGGTCACCTTCTTCTTCATGGGATCAACAATATCTCCAATGCATCTCTTCTTATCAAAAATATCCCCCTTTTAATTTTTTTTTGACAAATGAACATAAAAAAAATTCAAACTCATTACACTTATAAGTGGATCAATATTCAATAAATCCAATCATAGGTTAGAAAACATAGTGAGGGAAAAATAATATTAAATAATAAATCAATTTTTTCCATTAATAATTACTAATATTTTTTTTTCTTCTCATATTTGGAAACCACTTAATGTCAACTTATAATCAAATTTAATTCACTTCATTTATATATTAATTGATCCTATATATAACAAGTTTCAAAATCCTTTCTCACAAAACATGTAAGAATAGTTCAAAAACATGTTAACATAAAAAAATAACTCCTTCAACAACTCTATATATATATATATATATGATGCCCATAAATAATAAATTTCTCCACTATTACTTTAAACACGTATCATTGATTGTACAAAATTTTTCATTCTCCCCAATATAAAAAATGAATAATCACAAATATATATTTTAGATTTCTATATCCCTATTTGACAAAAAATATTAATATAAAAAATGAGAGAGTGGATGGATTTATTATATATTATCCTTTTATGAATGGAGTTTGAGAATTACTTTTTATCCTGTATGAATCCGTACTAAAATACCTCATTAATAGAAAAAAAATTTAATAATCCAATTTACTCTTGAACAAGAGTTTTAGATTAGTAATACACATATTCTACTTTAATTCATTAATATAACATGATAATGGTTTTTTATTCTTTCTACTATTGACTTATTAATTTTTATAATAGTTTCATTGTTGTCCTGAAATGGAAATTCCTCATTCATAATGCTTTTTCAGACCTCTAATTATTTATAATCCCCTATAGATTAGTTTTTATTTAGAATAGTTTTTACACTATTTGGGGTCAATAACATATAGATAATTCATAAAATATTACTTAATCTTCGTATAAATAATTTTTTACATCACTACTTCATTAACCTAAAATAAGTTACCTTGAATACATTTTCCACTTAGAAAAATGAATCCATCATTTAACTTTATCAAAAATAATTAATTCTTTTGAACAAAAAAATTAATATTAATTTATCACATTTTTGGTAAAATATTATTAAATTATGTTTCATCCCATCAATAAATAGTGTGATACTCAATTCAATATTATCTCATATAATTTTTTTAACTGATTCATTTAATATTGAGTGACCCACCATTATCAAAGTCATCAATTATTTCTTACACTTGTTAAATACATTCAAGATATTCAAATATCTTCTCATATTTTATGCACATCCACTATCCGACTTCTAGGGATGTTAATTTTGTGATTTTTTTTTAGAAACATCAATAATTAAAGCCTCCACCTATCCTTTTATTTTCTCCTTTTTTGAATTTAAATTATTAATATTCATATATTATTGGATAGTTATAATAATAAAACAATATTCAATAGAAAAACCTGGTTGGTCACACTTTTCACAAACCCTTTTAAATGGTTTAATATTATTCTCAAGCTTCAATATAGAAATTTCAAATTGATTATAAACTCTTCTCTTTCAAAGGGTTTAATCCCCCTTAAAAATTTTCTGATTTTACTAAAATAATTATTTCTATAAATTTAATTAAACCAAAATATTGTTTCCATTTTCCAAAATCCTCCCTAGTACTAATGGGATCCATAAAATCCATACTTTCCTATAAAAATAGTTTTGGTTATAGATGTAAACTCCCACTTTTCTTCATTATTTTACATATTGATTTTTATTCTATTCTGAAAAAATATTGTTTTGTAAAATCACAACATTTTTTCTTTATATTAAACTTATTTCCATGAAATCTTGAATATCCATTTATAGAAATTTTTAATTTAAAATTTATGTTCAAGAATTTCTAGTTTTTTAAGAATTTTTTATTTTTCTATAAATTAAACTTTATCAACATGAAAATTTGTATCAATACTTTCACCATCATTTGCATGATATTTTTCTATCTTTAAATGTCATTTTTGTCATACATTAATCACACAAATTCTTGAGACATAAAATAATTTTAGAATATTATTTTACAGGAATCCTCAAACTTCATGAAAAAAAATCTAAAAATTTGATTTGAACCTATTAAATTACATTTTTATAGATTAATTTCTATTTGAAACTATAAATATCATTTTTATTTTTAGTAAAATATATTTCCATTTCAATATTTATATTATTATATTTATCAAGAAAAATATTTAATCTTTAAATCTCATTTGTCAAAATTTATCCTTTATTGGCATAAGAACTATCATAGCTAGAAGATAATTGAAAATCCTTATTGAGTTCTTTCTTTTACTTTTATAATTGATAAATAATCAAGGGGGATTATTTGAATTATTCTTTCAACATTAACTCAATATTTGTATCTTATTCACTCTCATCACTCTTTCTCTAATTGATTTTGATCTCTAATCCATTAACCTTTTCAAAAATAATTATCATACAATATTGATTGTATGATTATAAATATTAATAATTCTCAAATAAAATAACTTTCATCAAAATTATATATGTAATTTTTCTTCTAATATTTATATATATTGTTAAGATTACACTTATAATAATCCTTTTATTATTTATTTTTCATGGATAATCAAGGCTTATCATCCTCATGATCAATAACTTTATATTTTTATAGGTTCATAAAGTTGGTAGAAAACTATCTAATTAACTCATGGGTACAAAAAAATTCAATTGTAATTTATTATCAAATTTACATTTTCCTCTTTAGAAACATCATGATATTAGTAAAATTATCTAATAAAATTTCATATAAACATCATTTTCCAAATATCAAATTATAGATTCAACATTATCTATTTCCCTCCATTTCCCTTTCTTTAAAGATTTTAAATAAATTTTACTATCAATCATAGGATTGTTCCTAAAAAACAATCCTTTCACATTTTATATGCAATTAGGATACTTTTAAAATCATCTAAAGAATTTTAATATGGCCATAATATTCATGTATCAAGGCTTTTCCTAAAACATGGCTTAAATAATGATTAGTTTCTTCTTCAAAAGCATTAAATCCTCCAACTGATAATCAAAATATCTAATTATGATCTCAAATTTATATAATTTAGAGAATAATTCATTCAAAGTTTCATTATTTTGCATCTTATAATATCCATACAATAGTATTAAAACATGTATATTTTCTTGTTTCACCATGAATTACATTCATAGTTATATTCTATCATATCCCATATGTCTTTGGTTGTCCTAATACTATTTATCTTGAGAAATTAACTCTCTGGTATAGATGAAAGTACGTAATTCTATGAAAATCTGTCATTCTCTAAATTCAACCACTCTAATATTTCCATAGTTTTACATTTAGAATAAGGAAAAAACTATCAGTAGTATCATCTAGAATATTCAAATTAATAAGTTGAATATATTCTAGAATCTGATATTTCCAAATGTATTAGCTCATTCCATTGAAAGTGGGAATTTAATTTATATTCACAAAATTTAATTTTACACCATTTAAAATAATAATTCATAGACTGAATCTTCAACTAAAGATAAATTATTTCTCACAATAACTCAAATACTAATTGAAATAAATATCCTTCACAACTGTAAACTATAAAAATCTTAATCTAATAAAGAAACATATACTACTTTGTAACCAATTTTTTTGTCATGGGGAATGATGACATTCATTAAGAGGGTATAAGATTTACTAAATTGTGTACTATTTAACATTTTTTTATTTCTTGAAAAATTAGTATCCTCCACTTGTCAGTGGGAGAAGTATTACTACTTAACTCACACACATTAAGGATAGATATAAAAAAGGACACTCAATGTACATGGTTTACTTCTAGAAATGAGTATCTAATATTTTTTATAATATGGACATCTGTGTGATCATATAATCCACTTGAATCTCCATAATTTATATTAATGATCATGTTATATCCTTAAACTTGTGATACAAAAATATAAAATCATTTTCACCTAAAAAGTATCTTCAATAAATGCACCATTATCTTGTGTTGGTGTGCCATGGATTATCATTCTTCCTTAGATGATTATCACATGAAAATATTATTCTGATCCCATAATTATTAACTTTTAATAATGACTGTGAGTACCTCTATCCTTTCCACATGAAATATAAATGATTATTACACAAAAACAAATGTATTCTATCTCTTCTCAATATTCCTCCACTTTCACCACTAAAATTTAACTTATTTCTCGTTTCTATCCTTCTTATCTTCACTTCCCAACACACACTATAGTGGCTGATAATTTTCATTCAAATATATTACTTCTTAGAATATTAATATTTATTACATACAAAAAATATCCATTCCTTAATCATATAGTTTTATTGTTCTTAGAATCTTGGATACATAAAAAATGGTTTCATAAGAGATCTACATGATCTCATGTTATGTTCTTCAAAACTAAAACCCTTCTTATACATATCATACATAAATAGTTTATTCATAACCTTGGTAAAGGAAAAAATAAGAATGGGTGATATCATATGCCTAATAAGGGAAAACGATGGAGTTAAAAATGATCACTAAATAATAAAATGTGTATAAGAGTATTTGAACCGGATCTAAACATTTGAAGATCATACCTAGAATATCATGGATCATAATCTTGAATCATGGAATAAAAAATGTAAGTTCATAAAAAATAATCATAAAGAATAGTATAACATTATATATGAGAGTATAACATTGGAATAATATATAATATTTTGGAATACACATAATCCTAGAAAATAATTTCAATTTCCAAGGATTACTTCTATAACATTCAAAGTGTATTGGGTTCACTCCTCATTCCATCAAATCCTTATTCAAGGTTCCATACTAAAATTATCATTGTAGATAGAGTCCCTTACTAAAAAATGTTTAATCCCCATTCTATCATACCCTCAGTCAAGATTCACTCCTAAAACTATCATTGTAGACATAGTCCCTTACAAAACAAGGTTTATTACCAATTTGAGTCCTTTATTCTTATGAGATTTCTTTATTTACCAAATTCATTATTGGGATATATATATTTTCATTTCCATCCATAAAATAATTAAAAGTATACATTATTGTTAAAAAATATCATATAACATTCATCATAAAATAATTAACTGAAAGGAAATAGTTTTAATAACCTTTTCATCATTTAAACATTGCATAATCGGTGGAAAAGAAATGGGGTTCATAAAGGTTTCATCAAATCATTTTTATGTCATGGAAAAGAAATGGATTTCATATAATTATATTTAAATCATAATCATAATCCCTAAAAATAATGAAATCGGATGGTATCATTGGACCATGTTCCAAATAAATCATAAGTAACATCAAAGGATGTTATCATAGATCATGAATTCCTTTAAATGTTTATTGCAATATTTCATGAGGAAAATACAATTTTCACATTGAAATCTCTTCTTTAAAATCTAAAAGATTTCCAATAATAAAGAATCAATTTTCATTTAAAATAACCATGGTTACTTGAAAAGTAAATTATAAAAAATTTATCATTCATAATAGGGGGAAACTTTGTTCATGTCATATACGTTAAAAAAATATTCCATTCACATTTTCAACAAAAAAAATCAAATTTCCTTATATAGAAAAAGAAAAGGAGAATAAATTTAAAAAAAAATTAAAAATTAAATCATGTGTAAAATTGACTTTAAAAAATCTCAAAATAATTTAAATTTTTTTCTGAAAAAAAATATATAAAACCTAGAAATTAAAGAAGAAGGATTTTTTACCGAATAGTTAAATAAATTTTATTTCCATAAAAACATTATTTTAGTATCCTGATTTTATTAAAGAGATGAAACTGAAATTAAAAAATAATAATCAGCATAAATAAATATAGTAGAATTAATTACATGGAGTCATTGATATGTTGATCATGAAATTTCACCATAAAAATGTAATCATAAACAACCCCATAAAAATGAGATTATAACATAAATCCCATATCACTTTGGTAACATTTGAATTGTAAGACCCAAGAAAAAATAACACAAAATTAAACATTAAATATCATTAAAATTAGGATAATAATGATATAATACTTAAAATTGGTAGTATATACACCTCATAAATTCAAATAGTTTCATAACATCAAAAATGTCTCACCAAAAAAATATTTAGAGGAAGAACCCTTAACAAAATGGTAATATGTGAATCAAAACCTCAATAAAGAGAGAAACATTATTGAGTTTTTAGGTCCGAATAATTTTAATTAAAATCATTTCAAAATAAATTCATTTTTCGTATATACACTACACAAAAGAAAAAACTTATGAATATGTAATATACCTCACAAAAATAAAAGTGAGATGAGTGACTTACCTCGAGTTCAACATGCTTTGAAAGCACTTTGACCTCCAGTATAATAAATTCAAATTTATTATGAATTTTTTTCTGATTCATGATCATAAATAAAATATCATATATGATCAACTTATACCATTTCCACACACATTTATTGATAATTCATTATTAAAATTAACATTTTTATGCATTAACTATTTCATTTTTTAAGAGAATTTTAGTTCAATAGTTATAGTACTTGTACATTGATCGTAGTTCCATCATATCTAGAATATAAATCATGATATAAATTCCATATATACTAATTATACATATATATTGAGTTATCCATAAAGGATAGAGGGAAAAATGAATTACACCTTTCAAGAAATATAGTAAGTCATACGTACGCATGAACGGTGTTTTCACTTATCAATTGATGGAAAAAATAAAGGTAAATAATAATTAAACAATAAAGAATCACTTTATTTTAGCACATATAATATATAATTATTAAATATATTCTTATTACCATCCATGTAAACTGAAAACAAAAAATGAATCGCATTGCGTTATGGAAGTGGTTGGTCACACGTAAGCACGTGCAGCGTTATTATTTTCCAAAGTATTAGAATATAAAAAGATAGATATGATATTATAATTATAGAAGAATAATTCTATAATGAATATAATATATAAATATTAATAAAATCATAAAAACCATCCATGAAAGATGGTAATGAAATGGGAATTGTATCTCTTTGTGGAGACGTCATTCCACAAATATGTGTGGGTGATAATTTCATTTTACATTTAATGCAATAGAGGGTGGATATTTTTTGGCTACAAAATCATAATAAAATTTTAATTATTAATGATACAAAAGTTAATATTTTATGATAAATACCATATATTAGGAGGAGTTTTAACAAGAAATTATTTGAAAGAGGTCTTGTAAGATGATTACCTCTTCTTGAGTAAGACTCCTTTAAATATTCCCTTAAAGACCATTTGAATGGTTTTTTGAGAATATAATAACCTATAATTTGTATATAGGTAAGTTTAGAAGATAATTTTTAAGGTTTTACTTGATTTAAGAATCTCAATTTGGTGTAAATATGTGAAATTTGGGTTGTCCTTTTAATGTGGGTAGAGGATACACTATGAATTTCACAAAAGATTAAAATAAAAAAAAAATTAATCTCAATAAAAAATAATTGAAATGTCCATAAATAATAATTTTAAGTATTATTGGGTTTAAATAATTTTGTAAAATAGTATTTAAAAATTATTAATTCTAAAACATACCTATATCTTATAGTTCAACCCCCAGTAAACCTATTTTAAACTTTACAGCATTTTTTTGTTTGTTTACTATTAATCATTACAAAAAATGATATTTATCTCATAAAAGAACATAAAAATTATGATTTTAAATATGGAGTCTACTTTATCATATTCAATATCTAAAAGTTTCCTAAATTACTTTTAAAAAAACTCACCATAATCGAAAAAAATTCAAATAAAATCATAACTATAAAATGATTTTATACCAAAATCCACAGAAAATTAATTCTATTGACCTTAATTGAATTTTTAATATTGTAAATTAACTAATTTTTATTTTAAAAACATTTTAAAACAAAATTTAACATTTTATATTCTTGAAAAGAAAATATATCTTTCAATAAAAATCATTGTTTTCACTATTAATCAAAAAATAAATCTTTTAAGAAAAATTTCAAATATTTAATCTATGAAAATTTTGACATGATAATTTTAAAAATAAATTTCATTTTTTAAATATCATCTTATAAAAGTTTAATAAATTAGTTATATTATTTACTCACAAAAATAAATAAAATTAATTTTTCGGAAAAATAAATTCTTGAAGAAAATAAATACTTTACTAAAAATTGAGTACTAATTTAACTATATATTTTATTTTTCTAAAAACATTATATATATTAATAATATATTCATTCATATTTATAACATTAATTTAATTGATAGGTTATAAAAATATACTATAAAATTGTTCATTTAGACTCAATGTTTCATGTATCACAAGCGATCAAATAAATTAAATTTATAGAAAGTAAAATAGGTAATAAAATCTTATGTTGTTAAACTATAATAAAATTTCATCACTATAATATATCAAAATTAGTATATCCCTGTTTCATAACATTCTCATGTTCCCATGTAGCTTCTTCAAATTTCATATTCCTCCAGTGAACTATAACCAAGTGAGTAGTCTTATTTTATAGAACTTTATATCTAGGATCCATGATTTCTTATATTTATTATTTATATAAAGGATAGTAATATGGTGGTATGATATTTTATTTTACTACATATAAATGATTAGGTATTTACTTCATTAGGTTATCCAAATGGAACATAATGTGAACTTGAGAGAGGTTTGGTGGAAGAAAAAAGTAATAAGCTACCATCCCTTCTAAATCAAAAATATTAAAGGGGGAATTATATATAGGAATAAAATTTACCTTCATTATGAATCACATAACGTTCTTCTATGAATAAATTAACGGGACTACTTTCTCACCAACTTTGAATTATATATTTTTTCAATGATTATGAATATAACTTTTCTACTGACTCTAAGATACCTTAATGTGTTGTTGAATGGATCTATAATTCTCTTAAATTTTTTCATATATGTCAAGTACTAACAGAATTATCTCTAAAAATTCATTCCAAAATATTAGTCTTCCACAATTCTTTCAACGTAGGGGGTTATAAGAAGATATTTTAATGCTTGAGTGAAAGTTATTTTTGTAATAAAACACAACTAAATGAATGTTTTATCCCAACAACAATTAGAATCCATATAATAGGACATTACCATGTCATCCATGGTTCAAATGGTCCTCTCATATTTACCAAATTCTGGATCATGAAAATAATTTTTGAAACACAACATTGAATCAAGATGTAGCATAAAACTCCCCCAGAACATCGAGGTAAACGTTATATCATGATCACAAAAAATAAAATTTTGTACTTAATTCAAACTTAAAACATAATTAATGTATAATTTTGATATATAAAAAATATCAAGGAATATATGATAGTAATAAAATGTTCTTACTTCATAAGGTAATTGAATAATACTCAAATAGTATTATGTCCTATACATTTTTTAGGAGTCTGTTGAAAAAATCTATGGTTTTGTTTTCCTATTTCCATTAGATTATAGGTAATAGTTGTAACATATCCATAGAATTTTGTCACTCAACCTTAACCTAATAACATACCAATCACCAAGATACATATTTTTTAATATATTTATTCATTTTTACCCACCATAGATACTCTTTTAAATCATTATACATCTTTGTTCTTCTAGGATGAATAGATATTGTTGAACTATTAGCTTCATCCAACAAATCCTTATTCATGTCAGGTATTTATTGGACACATACATGGTTCCTAAAACATATTATTCCATCATAATAAAGGTTTATCTCAGGAAAATTTAGTACCTTAATTTATATCTACAAATCATCTTTTCACTCTGATTTATTCCTAAATTATATGTTTGGTTGAAAACTCATTTGAGAAAGAGAATATTTATACCATTCCTTAATGATTTTTAGATCTATTCTTTATATACATATAAATATTGGATACTTTTTTATCCTTATCATATATAGTCTTGCATGATTCTTTTGTCTCAAAGTATCTACTACCTCATTCACTTTCCCATGGTGGTAATGTACTAAGTAGTCATAATATTTAACCATGTCCAACCATTCTCTTTGACATAGGTTCATCTCATTCTGAGTGAATATATATTCCAAACTTTTATGATTAGTATATAAATCACACAACTATCTATAAAGATAATTCCCTAATATAATTAATATACAAATTACTATAGATAACTCTAAATTATGAGTTAGGTTATTTTTCCCATGAATATTCAATTATTTCAAGAATAAGATGTCACCATATCATTCTACATGAGTATTCAACATTGTCCCTTCATTGATGTTCCACATAATATCAGAAAATATTCTCCCATGTAGGGTATTGTGATAATAAGTTCACTAAATATCCATCTCTTTAGTTCATTGAAATTTTCCTCGCATTCATCTATGCAAATGAACATGACACCCTTCTAAGTTAACTTATTGAGTAGATTATACATTCATGAGAAATTCACTGAAAATCATTTATAGTATCCCACCATGAACAAAAACCTACAGATCTCAGTATGAATGGTTAGTTTGGGCCAATGTTAAATAACTTCTTCCATTTAGAGATCCACCGATACACCCTCTCCTTAAATTATATGACCTAAAAATGAATCCTTTTATAGCCAAAATTCACACATAGTAATTTTTTTATATAGCTTATCCTTTATTAGGGTCCTTATTACAATGATGAATTGATTTTCAAGATCTTAATTGTTCATTGAATATACAAGAATATCATCTATAAAGACACCCCCAAAACCGATCAAGGTAATCCATAGAGACTCTATTAATTAAATTCAAGAATATAAAAGGGGTTATTTGTAAGAACAAATGGAATCCCTATAAATTCATAGTGTTTATACCTTATATGGAATGATGCCCTAGGTATATTCTCCTGATTGACTCTTAATTAATGATATCTTGAAACTTTTATAGTCTTTCAAATGTATTGAGCTCCACATGGTTGATCAAACATGTCATCAATATTGTGTATAGGATACTTTTTCTTGATTGTGATATTTTTAGTTCTCGATAATCAATTCAGATTCACATTGATATGTATTTATTATTTAAAAAATAATAGTTTGACCCTTAGGTGATTCACTGGTCCAATTTAATCACTTTTCGTGATTCTCCTAAAATTTATTCTTCCATTCCTATAACTCAATAGGGACCAGTCTATATAGAAAATTTTGAATATGGGTATCACTAGGTCAGTGTTATATTGAAACTTCGTGATTCAATTTAGTACTATGACACTCTTTTGGAAAGACATCAGTAAACTCTTACACAATCAGTATTTCATTGAGGTTTATTTTCTCCCTGTCCATCTATGATAAAAACACTTTTAAATAATAATACATAGTGATATAATGTATATAATATCAATTGGGAGTTCAAAATCATCATCACATTGACAAAATATCATATTTTTGTTCATAATATAAAACCTAACTTCCCTTCCTCAGTAATTGTTGCGGGATGTATGTAACGAAATACAATCCATGATAAAGATAACATCAAATTAAACTAGAGATAGAATAAAGATAATTTCAAGAATCACATTCCTATAAACATAAATTATGGAAGAATCATATACTTTATATGTGATCATCAAACCGTTAGAGGTTTTAACTGCTAATTCAACATCTAATCATTGAGGTGGTTTTATGATGCCCTTAGAAAACTATTCGGATAAAAAAAGTTGGATGTTTGAGAATCAAATAAGGTATTGGTAGTTATACAGTGTATGGTAAGTGCACATTTAACCTATTAATAATCCGTGAAAGTAATACTAATCAAAAGATATTCACTTTTTCAATAAAATGAAGAGTTATTTTAATATGGATCAATATTATTAACCTTTATATCTGAGAAATGGATATCACAATTCTCACACTTCGTGCATTTGAAACATTTAAGTGTATGTGGTACATTTAGGGGTTATTTTTCTCTATAATTATCTAAATTCTTATTCCCATCACATTGGAATTAGATTTCCCAATGACCAGAATTTACATAATTAAAACAATTACTATCTCCCTTAAAACAATTTATTCCATAGTTCCTTCCACACATTGTCCATAAAGGAATGTTCATCTACTTATTTCCACACTATATAAATTTCATTTGAATTCAATCTTTATTTTACTATAAAAACCATGATATTAATGGGTAACACTAATCTCCATCAACATCCTTATAGTACATAATATGATTTATTCTTAGCTACTGAAGTTCCGTATGGATAATTTCATTTGGATATTTGGTTTTAAGACATTAGAGAATTGATTGAACTTACTTTTAATTTAGATTATAATACCATAATCATACCTATAAATTATTGTAAACTTTTCCTCATTGGTACTAATGTATTCTTTAACCTTCTAATTTATCTTAATGAATTATTTCTCCAATTTCTTATGAATAATATAAAGATATTACTTATTAAATAATAAGCTCTTAAACTCATCCCACTACATGGAGTCAATTAATACCCATTGATTCATGTTCTTCATAAGAGTACACCATGATATGCTTCCCCAAAAAAATGATAAAAAAATAATATAACCTTATCATGATTCAAACATTAGAGAATAGAAAACATTTTATAGTGGTACTAATCCTTACATAGAATCTAGTGGATAGGAATAACCACTAAAAGAAAGATCATGTTACCTCATTAATAAGTAAATAGAATGGTTTTCCATTATATTCCTCATTTGTAAGCTCAATGTGGTTCATATTATAAGAATTTTATGAAATTATACAAATAATATTTTCATTCCATATCCCAATACATTTGGTTTCTCATTATCACAATCATGTCATTATCTTTCACATTTAGTATTAACATGATTCCTTTGGGTTCCAGCTATTTAATTATTGGAAAGGTAATAATGTGGAAACAATATTCATAGTGGAAAACTATATAGCCATGAAAAATAATATTTGGGACGTCTAAATCATGACACTTTGTTCTCAACCATTGACAAGTTTTATTTAAGCTATGTTATCCATTATCATCATCTATTCAAATCCATCTCAATGGTTCATTATGAATATTAATTATTCCAAACATATCAATTAGGAGTTTCAAAATAGTTTCATGGTAAGGGTGCACTCACTACACACCAGAATGATAGTCAAGATATAATCAACCAACTCTCTCTTTGTATATTAACATGAGAAGAATTATTTTCAAAAAAATATCCAATTATTGTTTTCATACTGAGATATTTTTCTATAAAAACATACTCCTTAATTTACCATAATATAGGATGTCTTTCTATACTTAGGATAATCCTAGGGGTTATCAATTAAATTTTCCCATCCTAATTTACAAAGGTAAATAATAATTATTTGATACCTACTAAATTGACCTGTACTTTAAATACATAGATATTATATCATAAAAGATGAATATTCATTACATAACATTATGTTCTATATCAAAATCATATATATTTTGTGTCTTTGAAAACATGGATACAAAAACAAATAGTTTATAAAATATAAAAATCATCTCCCACTAAGTAATTTATAAATAACACCCTTCTTAAACATATCATACTTAAAACCATTATTCATAACCTGTGAAAAAGAAACATACAAAAGGGTGAGATCAAATACTCATAAAGGGTAAAACTTTGATATATCAATGATCATTAATCATAATATGAGAATAAGGATATGAAAAAATGAGAAAAATATTTGAAAATAAAACCCAACATGTCATATAAAATAATCTTGAAACAAGGAATAAAGATTGGAAATTCATAAGACATGAATCACAAAATAATAAAATACAATGATCCATAAGAGAATAACATTAGTATAAGACATAATTATTTGTAAAATACATAACTTGGGAACCCATTTATTTATTCAAGTTTAAATTATAGGACTATTAAAGTGGATTTGGTTCACTACCAAATCTACCATATAATTAGTTAAGGTTCACTCCCAAAACTATCATAGTGTACATAGTCACTTTCTAAAATGGGATAAATCCCCATTATAGTCTTTAATATCTCATAAGATATTCATTTTTATCCAATGATTTTGAGGGATATATAACGCTAATCTATCCATCACATACTGAGTGTTGTATAAACTTTTTCTACGAGATCATAAAACAATCATCATAGTGTAAACTAGGGAAAATAATTGGTCTTAATAAAAATTTAATCATTTCATCATAGAATAATATATTTACAAAAATGGGTTTCATAAAAGTTTAATCATAATATAAATTACCAATGGAAAAAAATAGGCTTCATATAATTATCATTAAATCATCCTCGTAATCCATCTAAATAATGAATTTGGATGGTGTTATTGAGTTATATCCCTAGTAATGAATATATTACATCAATGTATAATATCATAGATGAAACATTACCTCAAAAGATATTTTGAACATATCTTGAGGAAAATATATATATCACTTTAAAATTGTATAATTTAAATAAAATAACATTCAAATTGTTTGGGAAAAAACTTTATTTGAAAAGAACCTTGGTTACATGTAATGTAATATTAAAAAATTGAGTTTCCATGATGGTGTAAAATTTCATTGTTGGCATATACATTAAAAAAAAGTTTCCTTTCTCATTTTCGTGAAAAAGAAAAAATTAACTCATTCAGAAAACAAAAATAAGATTCATTTTAAAACATTTTAAGAATTAAATAATAGGTATAAATGAATTTAAAAAACTATATAAGAATATATATTAAAATTGAAAACATTTTCAGAAAACATGCATATGTATGAAAAAGAAGTTTTAACTGAAGAGATAAATAAATTATTTCTTACTTAAAACAAAATACTCCAAGCCCTTGAGTTACGTAAAGAAAATAAAATGAATGGAAAATTTTTAATCTATAGAAATAAACTATGTATAAAAAAATAATGGGTTTTCTAGTGTTAGATCTTGAAATTTAATCATTAGAAACTTGATCATAATCACACCTAGAAAACACTGAGATTGTAACATAAATGCCCTTCCACTTTGTATGTTTTGAATCATAAGCCCCATGAAATAATAACAAAAAAATTAGACATTAAATATCATGAATATATGATTAATCATTATATCCCATGTCAATTTACAAGTATGTACACTTCATAAATGTAAATAAGGCGATTACTTCGAACATGTATCAATAATAAAATATCGAGACAAAAAACCCTTGCCTCTTTGTTAATCTCTAAATGAAAACCTAATGATAGAGAGGAACATATATGGATATTTAATTTCTCTTAATTTTCACTAAAATCATAATAAAATATATTCATGGGTAGTATATACAACATTAAAATTAAAATGTGGGGAATATGGAATTTGCCTCTGAGAAATAAAAGTGTGACAAGATACTTATACATCAAGTTTGAATTGATTTTAAAGAGCTTTAACCTATTATATAATAATAAATAATTTAATATAATTCTGTATAATAATCATTTTAATACTTATAAAATCAAATATTATCTTCTTATAAAATTTAAACAACAATTTTTTAATAATTCCTTATTAAAATCATTGTTTTTGAGTGTTAATTTTTTTTGATTTTTCATGGGAATTCCAGTTTTTTAATTCCAGACCTTATTCTATTATCAAAATTAAATAATCTACATATTATTAACAATGATATACAAACTATATATATTCATTATAAATATATATTGTGACATTCATAAAGGATATAGATAGAAAAATTAATTACACCATTCCTAGAGACTTTATGTCTTATGTACACATGAACAATGTTTTCACTTTTCAACTGATAGAATATAAGAATTGTAAATAATTATTCAACATTAAATAATAATTATTATAAAATTTATATCATTGAAACTCATCCAATATATCCTTATTAACATCCAAGTAAATAAAAAACAAAAAATAAATCACATCGCTTTGTGGAGGTGGTAGTCCACCCGTAAACCCGAGCGATGTTATCATTTTTAAAAGATTTAAATCTAATAATGGAGATATTGTATTATAATTAATGAAGCTAAATTATATCATAAATAAATAAATAAATATATATATATATATATTAAACTGATCATAATAATCATCCTTGAAATATAGTAATGTAAAATGAATTGTATCACTATTTGGAGGAGGCACTCCACACGTATGCATGATAAATAATTAGGCTTCACGTTTCATGGACTATAGGTTGGATATTCGTGGTTAAATATTAATTATAATATTTTTGTGTTTATAATACATTATTTATTATTTTATGATAAATACAACATATTTTTAGGAGGTATAAAAAGAAATATATTGATATATTTTAGGTAAGATGATTACCTCTTCTTTAGTAGGACTCCTTTAGATCATTTTTTAAGGACCCTTTGAAAGGTATTTTAAGAATAAAGTATCCAATAATTTATTTATAGTCAATTTTTTAACATAACTGGGTAGGTTTTGGTTGATCTAGAATGCTCAAAGTTGTGTAAAGAAGAGAAAGTTGGTTGTCCTTTTAGAAGTGGCTAAGAAGACATAGCTGGAATTTTATAAAAGATTAAAATATAATAAATTCATACTCAATAAATATAATTCCAAATGTCTATATATTTGATGGTGGGGTAATATTAATTTTAAATAATTTTAATAAATAGTATTTATATAAGTTCAGTTAGAAAAATTACACATATCATTTGGTTTTTCCCCTTCACGACAAACCTATTTTAACATTTACTATGGTGAAATTTTTTACTTATTTTCCTATTCATCAAGAAAAAAAAATAAAATTTTCCTCATTAAATGTTTTTAACACTATTATTATAAATATATAACTCATTTTAGAAAATTAAATCTCAAAAAAGTTTATAAATTACTTTTAAAATAAAATCTCAGATCGCGAGGAGGAACAATTTGCATCAAAAAAATATTTTCATATGTATAATTTTTTATACCAAAATCCACATAAAATTTATTAAATGGAACATAATTTAATTAATATTAATATTAATGTACTATTTTGTATTTTAAAACCATTTTAAAATAGAATGAAACATTTTAAATTCTTGAAATGAAATGATAGTTTTCAATAAAGAATAATTATTTTTCACTATTCATTGAAAATCTATCTTTTTGGAAAATTATTAAAAAAGTAAATATAAAATAATTTTGGAATTATGGTTTTAAAAATGATGTTCATTTTTTCAAATAATGTTTTAAAAATTGGAAAATAAATTAGTTATAATACTTTCTCCCACAAATTAATAAAAAACATTTTTAAGGGAAAATATATTTTTGAAGCATAAAAAGACTTTACTTATAATTGATTAATTATTTATCCATTTATTGGATTTAATAAAAAAAATATTTTTTTAAAAAATATTTTATTCTTATTAATACTAACAATTTAATGGGAAGGTTATAATAGTATACTATATTATAGTTCATTTAAATTTAGGTGAACTTTTATCGCAAGCTATCAATAAAAAATATTTTTATTTAAAGAGAAATATATCATAAATCCTTAAGGTATTTCACTCACTAATTTTATCTAGTTTAACTATAATTCTTAAATACAACACATGATGTTTAATCAATCTTAAGGCATGAAAGACCTTATTCATTTTAACTTTCACACCAAAAGTATTCCTTTATATTCAAATTTTAGTTTTAAATTAAAAATTATTCAATTAACATTTTTTAGAATCTCTAAGTTAATTTTATTCTTATCCCATATTTATTTTTGTTTATAATAACTATCTGGTTTTATATTGGAATACTTCATTGTTTTAAAATCATCATCATGGAGTTATAAGTAAATTTCAAAAACTTTTTTTTCTGTTGGTTATTCTATTTATAGTGACACAACATTCATAGTGTAAACCTTCTTGCTTTCTCAGAGTATTGAAAACCTTATTCCTTATGGATTATTATATCCGTGCAAGATTCCACTCATGACGTAACAATATTCCTTCATATCATGATGTATTCATCCTTTAACTTCATGTTTTCATATCTCAGTGTGACTTTGCTCACCATATCATGACATTATTTCACTATAGAGTGTTCTTCCTTCAGTATTTTAGATGGGGAGTTTTTTCTCACACCAGTGCATCTGCATTAGTTTGTAACTCCTTGTTTATTTGGTATGTCATGTTCTTAACTATGTAAAGATTTAATCAGACCTAGCTAACCAATATTCTCCTTATATGAGGACCATAAATTTCCCTCATGATATTAAATTTATTAAAAAAAATTGAAATTTAATCATATTTAAAAAGACTGAAAATCATCCTTCTAAAATTACCCCTTCAGTTTAGGAATTTATTCTCTAAATTTACCTTATAATAATCAAAACTCAACGTTAACTTCTAACAAACTCATGTTTTTCCATGTTAAATATAATATGTACTAAATAAAAAAACACTACACATCCCCAAAAAAACTAATGAATTATCAAATATTTTCTTTATCATGTAACATTTATAGGATCTCATGTGTCACTCATTTTTACCACTGAATTCACAAAAAATATTCTCATAGGAAAAACATAGGTATCAACCAAATATCTCATAAATAACATACAAATCCTAATAAGTTATCCCCTTTTTTATATTTCTTATCCTGATAAATATATTACAAATTTTAATATTAAAACTTCTACATTCTAGAATTTTCTCAATTTTAGACAATACAAACTATATAAAAATATTACATATCAAGGAAGGATCATGAAATTTTTCAATTTCCAGTGCAGCTGAAAAACCAAATCCATTTTGATTATAGTGGGTTCTTGACTTTAGACATTTTCCATTTATTGAACATGAAAAAGTTATATATCATAGAAAGGATGATGACATTGTTAATTTTAATCTTATTTTCCTTGAGCAAAACAATTATGCAATAAAAACTCTTCAATATATCATACATGATTCTTCATAACTCAAATAACCTCTAGAAAGTTTCCAAATGCATCCATATCTCTTAAAATTACTTCCAAACAAAAAAACAACTTATGCATCAAATAATAAAAATTATCTAATATGATTATTAATATGATTCATTTATTGAAAACAAATTCCAAAAAACACATCTATCTCATAAAACACAACAATGAAGCATTCTTCTTATTGGGATAAACAATATCGACAAGGATAAGGTATAATCCATAAATTATATACCTCATTAAACTCACATTCTGTCTCAAAAAACACAACAATGACACATTCTTCTTATTTAGATAAACAATATCCCCAAAACCTCTCATGGTATAAAAATATTACATTCTCATGGGGACAAAAATAGGCTTCTTGTTGGAAGGATAGATATGCATCATGAATTTCATTAGTAAGAACATGTGTATGTTTTAGATTCTTGTAAACGTTTCTGGTAAACATGAATAGTTTATGGTGATTAAAACACTCTTGTAATGATGTGTAGGATGTAAAAAGATGATATTCAATAGGTAGTTAAAACAATCTAGCCTAAAAAACATCATGGTTAGTCTATGATTAATATATAAATAGATTATTTTTTTTGTTAATCTGTATATAATTCTAATATATAAGGCTCAAATTACACTGTGTATCCTCAAATAATAAGAATTTGGACACATTTAGTTCTTGAATAAAATAAGGTATCCTAGTATAGATTACTATATAGAAACAACAAATGTGAATGAGGACACCTTACACTATAAATAGGGTTTGATAATGATGAAATTGGAAACTGTTCATAAGAGAGATTCTATATATCACTATATACCATTTAATAATATGAATTAAGTCATAAATAGCTCATTATGGGGATATTTTATCCTAAAATGGTTTTATTTAAAAAAATCATGTACTTAGGACTCCTATAGATATCTTTCTCTCATTTATGAAAATTATGTAATATAACTAAAACATCTCAATTAAGTATATGGGTCATTCATGATAGACTATATTTTAATTAGTTTATTTTCATGTGATAATGGCATAGATTATATGTATTTTAAAGTCATATTATGGGGACCTTTATATATAAGACTTTAAATATTTGTTTCTCATTCTAAAAAATATTGAAATAGATTCATCTTAAAAATGAACCCATGTTGAAATCCTGAGGTGAAATAGACTGAACAATCACTAATATAGATTGGGGTTTGACTTGGATGAGACCTATAGATGGCTCAAGCCTATTTAATATAGTCATCACAATATATCCAATGAAACTAGTAATCTAGACACACATATTTCTTCAAAATTAATATATTAATGGACATTAAAGAATACCTGATGTGAATTGGGTACAACCCATACACTAGGATTAGTTTGATGATTATATAATAAGATGATTCATTGTTTGGGAATAATATAAGAGATATGGTTGTCACCATGTCTCCTGTTAAAATAACAATCATTCCATACATAGTTTTGGGTAACATGTTTTTGCACACATCTGGTTCACATATAATAGAATGTTGGTTGGATTCACTATGGATACATGTTTTTGTGATAACCCTGATGTGAATGAGTAAGATCATGGGAACTTAGATTAAAGTTAATGGGATTTTATATTTTACAATAATAAGGAATCCAAAACATCACAATGTATACTAAAATAATAAGAATATATCTAAAAATATTTCATGGATAGTATCGTGAACACATATCATATTCATGTATAGGTGGAATATTAAGATGGATTATTAATGTGGTGCAAAATAAGAGGATGTTTTCCATGAATGAAATACCAAAAAAAAGATAAGTAGAAATGGTTCAATCATATTTTGTGACCATGGGAATACCTGACATGAGATAGTGCAGGTCACAACTATTGGGAATGTTTAAGCATGAAAATGGAATTTGTGGCATACTTCCATATAGGAGATCTGGAATCACTATGTATCCTATAATAATAATAATATTTCAAAATTAGGTCTAGAGAAAAAACAATACATAGGTTTGGTGAACCATGACATTAGGGTGGGAATTTGTATCCATGGAAATTATGTCCTCGTAGAAATGAAAACTCGTATATAGATCAATCTATTACATAGGGGAATTTATGACTTGAGGTCAAATGAAATAGACCTCTCTAAGTAGTTTATGGAATAATAGATTGGACACTCTATAGTGTTTAAATCCATGTGGGATGGAATATATGTTAGCCATTTTGATGACATGTCTTAAAGAAAATATGTTATGTGGTTTATAGTTATAAAACATGGACTCTATAAACCATTCATAAAATTTTTAAAATCATTCTGAGAGAAAAAAATTAATTTTTTGGAAATTATATACTCCCCATCCATTATAATCTTGGAATAGGATCCATTAGAGTATATGTAATGTATTTAATAAGAATACTTTGACATTTGGATCTAGATTTAGTGTTTTCATCCCATGTATCATGGGATCTCTTAGGTCCAGCACTAGTTCCCCTTGGATTAATAAGAAGAAGTGACTCCATTAGTCAATGCACATATGACTCGATTCTAATAGATTTCACGGTTTTGATCATGTGTAACATTTTTTAATTGATTTATTCCAATTCATCTGGTCACATCTGATGCTATTTTCGTATAGATAAGTTCTTTCAAATAAAAATGTGAATGGAAATTGGGCCTTATTATGTAGGACTTCATTTATCTTGTATAAAATAGAGTATAAAGTCTCTTATGTGGTGGTATGGGTTATGGTGTGATAGATCCAAAAAGTATATAGGATCCGGTATGGAAAATATTTATATTAAATAACCATCTTATTCCAAAATATCTTAAGTATATATGTTTTAAAAATTTCTATCTATACATTCTAAATTTTATAATTTTTGGGTGAGTAGTTCAACTAAATATTGTATTCCTGATACAAACTCTTCAATTATAAATCATAGAAATGAGTGCCTTTGTTTGTCAATATTGTGTGGGATATACCAATCATTTGATGATATTATACAACATGAAATTGATTGAATATTTGGTTCTAACTTATTTTAAGGGAACCGATTTAGCCAATTTGGACAAGAAATCAGTTTTATTATGGAAGTACATGAACTATATGGATATGGTTATAGTGTACAAACCCAGGAGATATATCCATGAAATGGAAAATGGATAGGATTATTTTGTTATATGAAATAATTCTTGGGGTTGATGAATGATTTTTTCATTTATTTAAAAATAATTGAATGCCTTTGTAAACTCTATAAATATTTTCATCATTTATAGAATTAAGTAACAAAATATTTTTATTTGATGGAAGATCTTGGCTTATTAGTGGTTGGAACCATAGGATCCGATATGAACTTCTTCCATAAGTGTGAGAGACTCTCATCCTTTAAATTATATAAGGAAGACTCCATTAAATATTCATTTTTAAAGGACCTTCCATGAATGTGTGCTATCATAAATTATGGAGTCTAGTATCCCTCGCCTGATCTCTTACTTCATTGATAAATATGGTAGGAAAATTTAATTTCTGAGTTAGTATATTATGTCATACATCCATCCAATTGTGGTATCAATCAGTGAAGTTGTAGTTTTTTCTTAATTAATGGTCTTGCTAAACTCATTGATATATTCTATATCATTGATTATAAATGAAGAAACCTCCCATTAATGTTATATGTGAATAACTATCTTATTCTAGTTTATATTCTATTAGGATTGAGCTATATTTTCCATTTCATCTTCTCAGGAATTCTTTGAATGTGAGATATGAGTTATTTTTTTCACAAAGGGTAATTCGACCATCAGTATTTTCACATAATCCGGAAAGAGAATCAACTCTTCTTTCTTAATGGAATAGTTTCTATTCATTTTATTTATTACCAACTATCAATCACCCTTAATATTAAATTAGTACACTAGTGTCTGAGGAACCCCAGATATGAAAAACTGTTTCTAGAGATAGTAACACATACTTTACATTCCATCTCTAATAATAACTAATGAAACCCAATCCAAATATGCATATATTTTATAACATTATCAAGATTTATTATTAAATCTAAAAATTAATTGCACAATACTATAACCCAAAGGTTTACCATCTTTGGAGATAATATGAATAAATATCTAATTACACTATTTATTCATTATTCCGCATAATATTTTATATAAAAATTCCCTATACTCATAGAATTGAATATAATTTTATGGGGAATTGGAGAACAAAAGGAATGAGCTAAAATTCTATGTAAGGTAAAACTTACCAATGAATCATAAAATGTTAGATCCTAGTCATGAATAATTTGATAAAATCATTGTAAAAGATCAAATAATTATAATATATGATCATAAAAGAATGATCGAACATCATCTATCATAGAATGGGATCATAAGATCTTAAAAATAACATTATGGGAGAATAAAACATATATTGTGGTTTTGAATCATGTGATATTAAAAAAACTGGAGAATCATAACCTTAAAGTACTAAAAAATATAATCACTGTAAATCATGAAATTGTATAGAATTCGAACTCTATAAAATTTTATGCCTAATGTTATGAACATAACAACTACATACATGTAGCATGTTGTTAACATAAAAATAATTCACGCATATAAAATTGTGAACATAAAAAAGTCCAATACATAATCATCATTATATCATCAGATAAGAAACATTTATCAATTCATTGGATATCTATTTAGGACCAAACCCATTATAAAATGATAAACCATACTTATATATGACACATAAACATAAGGGAATTAATCATTCTTATATAACATAATTGACTCATAGAAAACAAATGGGTTTGATGAAAATTTATAAAAATGTCATCACAATAGATCCAAATAAATAATGTGGATGGTATCATTATATAATACACCCAATGAACCAAAAAAATCATTAAAATACATTAACGTAGATAATAAATACTTTTATAAAATCATTATAAATATGCTTTAAAATTATAAGAAGTGTCCTTTTCTATTAGTATCATTCAAAAAATGAAAAATTAACAGAAAAAAGAGAATAGTATTGTCTATACAAATTATGGAAACATAGAAAGTGACATTAATAATGGAGAATATTCATGATTATTTCAAAATTTTGGTTAAGTTTTAAATATGAAAAAACATTATTTCACCACTTTATAAAGAATATTAAAAATGAACCATATGGAAAATTCTGACAAGTTTTTATTTTTAACCATTATAAACAGAGTAAAATATTTTTTAAAATTACCTAAAACAATCATTTAAATATAAATAAAAATATTCATGAATAAATATAATAAATATGGAATTTTTATAAAATATTTATGTAATGGACTTCAAATCATTCCAATAAGTGGTTTAAAATAAATCCACATATGTATTTTCAAATTAAATCCACCTTAAAATAAAGGAATTCATGGAGAATAAAAAATACCATCATTATAAATTTATTCATGATATATTGTGTCGATTTGGTAGTATAAACACCATATGAAGCAAAATAGATGTATAATATTAAGCATGCCTTGATGAATTGAAATTGAGATGAAAACACTTATATATTTGGTGATTTTTGATTCAATAGATATTGAATGAAAAACATTAAATTGAGTAGTAAATAACATGAATTTATTTAAATTTTTGGTGAAACACATCCATGGGAATTATATACACCATGAAAAAATAAAAAATTGGCGAATAGTACATCTATCTCTAATAATAAACATTGAGATGAGAAACCCTTATGATTTTTATAATAATGGAATCAAAATCCACTGAAAGAAACAAAATGGTGGGGTTTTTAGATCCCATGAATTACATGAAAAATATAATATAATGTATTAATGGTATACTAAATCAAAATAAGACCATATGAAATTTAACATGATGTATAAAATTGAACATGTCTCTATGAATTTAAATTAAGACCAGGAAACATTTACCATGGAATCCTACTTTGTCATATGATATCCAACCGCATGTATAATAATAATAATACATATCTTAATAACATATTTCATAAAAAAATATTTTATATTACCATTTATAATCATCAATTAGAACCATTAATTACACATATGTTAGTTTTTTATTGTTTTTTTCATCATCAAATGTACATAATTTCAGTTGTTCGTACATGTTTTATAATAGAGATATCGATCCACATTCTATGATTCAAATGCCATAATTACTAGATTACTAAAGGTAATTTAATCATTCTTTTTAATGATTTATGAATTCAATTATTTTATGTGACTTATTGGTTTGGTCCATGACAATGGATTCCATAATGATCTTATTTTAGTTAATTTTACAATATCAATGGATTGTGATATAAGGATCATTAATTTTTGTGTAATTATTTAAAATTCATATTCATGAGATACATTAATCCTTAATATCAAATTTATTCATAACATATATTTTTTATAGCTACACATGTATGGTGTTGATGAAAAAAGAAATATTTCATTCATAGAGGTGGTATTCCACACATGACATGGGACACATTTTCATTTTTTGAATGGTTGGAAGGAAGTTAGAAAATGATAATTAAATTGACATAAAAAATCTCTGTTTAAATAATAATATTTATGATTTTTATGGTAATAATTGAGTTTTAGGAGGAAGAATAAGAAATAAAATAATTGAAATAAAAAAGGATTTATTAAGAGTTCATACTTACTCTTCAAGATAACTCTTTGAGCCTTCATATATTTTCCTTTTGGGAGATAAAACCTGTAGAACGTGGTAAATAGAGTTTCAAAGGGATTTTGTAAATAATTAATGAAAATAGGATTTATATATGAAGATAAGTGGGGTGGAAAAGTTCTCCTTTTATAAGTTAGGGGGTGACATTTCTACAAATACATATTACTTTATTGTAATGGAAATTCATCTTGAAAGGAATGCGGATAAAATATTGGAACATAATTGATAAGGGTAATTTTTGGTTGATCTTCCTTTAATTCAAAAAAATAATAAATAGCTTTTGAGATATTCTAGGAAATTTTCCCATTATTTTACTTATTACCATAATTTACTTTTACCATTAAAACACTTCTTTTACCTCGATAACTTATTTTTATGAATAAAAATAAAATGATTTTTTACCAAATTTTAATATGATAATTTTTCCTATGAAACCCATTTTAAAATATTCAATTTATAAAGGTTTAAAAAATTATTTGAACAAAATTATCGTTAACTAAATAGAAATGTTTTTAGAATAATTCCATTTTAATTATAAAAATGAGTTTACACTAAAATATTGTACAGTATTGATTATTATATTATTAAAAAATGATTTTTTTTTATTTAAATGAAATTAAAATTCTAATGGAACCATGTCAATACTTAATTAAAATTAATGGACCCAGAGTAAATTATTATTATTATAAAATATCCCTTAGGTTCTAAAATTTAAAAGATAGGTTTATAAATTTAAAATCAGATATTAAAATTATTTATTTTACTCCTTAAATAAATATATGGTTGATTTGAAGATTTTATAGATTTTTTAAGTCATTATTATATCATATTGATTCTGTAAAAGTTATAATATTGGTACAAATAGTATTTTTTTACTTTTTACCTAAAAATAATTTTAATAGAAAAAAATTTAAAATTCACACAAAGACAATTTTGAAATTTCAAATAAAAAATGTATCTTATTCTAAAAATATAAAATTAATAAATTTATAAAATTATCTTTTAAATAAAAAATATCTAATAAACAGTAAATATAAATTTAAAAAAAAAGTTTTATCCATAAATAATGAATGTTGAAATCTTTATAATAACTCAATTATTTATTAAATGTTAGAAAATTATTTTTATAGTAATTAATTCAATATTATTAATACATAATATTAATATAACTTATTATGTTTTGTAAATTTAATAAAAACAATATTCATATAAATTGTTTCTTTAAAATCAATTTTATTTCTAAAGTGAATTACAATATTTTAATACTAAAATATTAAGTTTTTTTCTAATTATGTTTTTTATAAATATATTGTTATGATTTTCATGTTTTATTGTATAATGCATTATTATTTTGAATCTAGAGTTTTTTGAATCATAAGTTATCAAACATATTGAATTTATTACAAAGGGAAATTCATATTAGAATCATGTGGTGCTAAATTCAACCCCACATAAAATAATTTTTCCCTATAAATTTTAATTTTCAGTGACTAAGTAAAATAACTAAGGATATTCATAAAATAGTCATGGAACAATAGATAATTTATAATGAAAAATTGACCTCACTATCTTGGGTAATAATAAGAACGTATTCATTTCCTTTATAATGAGAATATATTGAAATTTTACATAGTCCTAACTATTAGTTCAAAATATAATTCCTTAGTTATAAATGTTTCTGAGGAAATCCATTTCATAACTTCATTTTCATGATCATTTTCTCAACCAAATATTAAATCAAAAATGATTATTGAGAATCATAAAAATATATTATTATGTAAATTTAGGCCATCATATGAATATAAAGTATCAATCCTAATATATATTATCCTATAAAACCTTATTTTTAAAATGTGACACATTTGGATGAATTCTAGTTTATATTATTTAACATATACTCTACCTAGGTTTCTTTTAAGTTTGGATATCTTATAACACTTCACCTAATCCTAAAAAATAACTAAATCATGCTCTAATACCAACTAAGGTTCCCCAAACTCAAACTCTTAGGTTATGGATAATAATATGTACTTTACATTCTATCCCTAATACCATCTATGGTTATGCAAGCTAAACTGTATATATTTTACATCCATTTCATTATTTAATATTATAACTAAAAAAATCTCAGGATCCAAGAACAAGATGGTTTAATTCCATTCAAGATTACCTACATAAATTTTTCATTACACTTTATTGCTTCAATATCTCCCAAAAACATATCTACATGAATCTTTCCTCAACACATAGGTCCCAATATAATTTCTTAGGTAAGTGTAAAAAAAATAAGAAGTGATCTCAAATTCAAAATAATGAAAAACTTATAAATGATTCCTAAAGTGTTAGATCATAGGCAAAATAATAGGATTTAATTTGATTAAAACACAAAATAATAATAATATATTATCATAATTAATGATATATTATTATTTATAATGACACGATATTATAGAATATTAAAAGAACCATCATGGTAGCATAAAACAAATTCCTTGGTTTGGAAACATGTGATAATAATAATAAACCATGAAACCTTAACATTAGATTGTGGTATAAACATATGAATTGAAAATCAAAACATTTTGGACCAAAAACTCTAACTAATTCAATATATAAAGTTGTGAACAAAAAAATAATGTTTACACATCATGGTGTGAGCATAACAACAATCCCCCATACATCGAACTATGAATATAATAATAATTCACAAAACATAAACATCATTATCTCTTGAGAAATAAAACTATAAATAATGTATTTTAAGGATATATAGGACCTCATTTGTTATGCAATTTTAAACCGTATATATGTATGTGAAAATAACATAAGATCATTCATCATTCCCTTATAGCTTAATGAACTCATGGGAAAGATATGGTTTTCATGAAAATTATCTAAAAACATCATCAAAATCCATATAGCAAAGGAGTTTGGATGGTATCATTAGATAAAATCCTTGATTAAGAATAAAAATAAATAAATAATTATTAAATATATGAAATATAATTCTATAAAATCATTAAAATATTCTTTGATACAAAAGAATAAATATACCTTTCTTTTGGAAACTTTTAAAAAATTAAAAATTCATAGAACAATGGTTATACAAATTTATTAAAAATTAATGGAATATTGTAAATAAAGAATAAAATTAATTAACAATTATGAAATATAGAAAATATTTTCAAGTGATAAATGTTAAAAACATTCTCTTAATGCCTTTATAAATAAAGTCAAAAATGACTCAATCAGAAAATGTTAAATAAATTATTTCTTATAACTTTGTAAATAAATAAAAATATATTTGAAAAAGAAATTAAAAAGGTATTTAATGATATATAATAACATTCATGAAATAATATAAGGAATATAGTTATGGAATAAAAAGATATTTGGTAAGAGACTTAAAAAAATGTAAATAATTGATTTGAAATAAAACACCTTATGGATTTTAAAATCAAAACACCCTTGAAATAAATGAGCTGAGAAAGTAATTAAAATAGCATAAATGTAAATATAACCCTGAAATAATCTGTAAAATATGTATTATTTATACCATATAAATGGAAATAGTTTCATTATATGTAACATATCTCAATGAAGTGAAATTGAGATAGAAAACGCCCTATGGATTTTGTAACTTTTGTAACAAAATACCATGAAATAAAAATCAGGATATGGAATTGTAAATATGTTGAATTTTATTATATTTTTTGCTAAAAAATATATTTTCAGTATGTATATCACATAATATAAAACTATTAGTGAATATAGCATATATATTAATGAATAAAAAATGATATGAGAAACCCTTACAGTTTTTAAAATGATTTAACCAAGTTCTATTGAAAGAAAGAAAATTATTTATATTTTTATGTCCCATTAATTGAATAAAATATTTAATAATAGATATTCATGAAGTAATGAAAAAAAACCCCATATAAAAGTGAATATGGTGAATAAAATGGAATATGTCGCAATGAATTGAAATTGATACCTTGAATCCCTTACCATGGAAATATAGAGCCTAATTATTTAGAAAATATACAATCATTACCACATTACTCAATGTAATTTAATAATCTTGTTTCAATTATTCACCCCTACAAAACTATATTTTAACAGTGCTATTAAAGGGCGTCTAACAGTGCTTACAAATTATGAACATGGCGATTCAAATCCATTTCACAGCTGGGGAATGTGGCGTGCACTTGGGCTAGTGGGGGCCCTTCTCTGGGAGTCGGTGTTAGAAACAAACATTTTAACCTACGGTTATTGGGGTTGACTGCGGTTCAATCCCCTTACTCCTTGGTAGAGGGAGGGGATGTTGATCCTCTTCATCCTTCCTCTTCAAGGCCTCGAACCTTTTCTCTGTTCACTAACCCGAATTCCCTCCCTCCTTTTCCGGCGATTCCCCTTGGACCTAAAGTTCCTGACCTCTTCAATGGCTTGCCGTAGCTAGCGATTTTGACGAAATAATTCACCAAAGCCTCAGATATTCACAGGCTAATTCTCATCGCGCGCTTCTGGAACCATCGACCTTCGGTTGATGCCTTTGATCGTTTCGTGTTTGATTCTAGGGGACTTCAAGAACAGGTGGTGGTTGGGCTTCTTGATAGGTGACAGTTGATGATCCATTTTTCTTCAGAGGATGACCTCATCTTTTCCAGGTCCAATGCTCCGTGAGCCTTCAACGGCTACTTCTTCTACCTCCTTCGGTGGTCTTTTGTGTTCAATATGAACTGTGAGGTGACTACTACGACTGTATGGGTATGCTTTCCTAATTTTCCTCTGTCGTTCCAAAATCCATAGATTCTTTGTATACAAGGTAATATGGTATAACGGTATTTGTGTTCTGACAGTAGAACTACTGCTGTTTTCCACCCGATATCTCCTCAAATTTGTATCAAAGTTGATGTTTCCAAGCCTCCAGTGGAATGGATTTGGATTGTGGTTGGAGAGGAATTCATATGGAAGCAACCACTGTTTTTTGAATCCTGGCCTGCATTTTGCATGAATTTTAAAAGGTTAGTCTACTTGATTTCTTCTTGTCTCCGTGGATGCAGGACACAGTAAGGGAATGTTTTTATCCCAAGACAGCCACTTGGGATAGATCCTAATGAATAACCCATTGCCCAGGTTGCGGTCAATTCAGGCAGGGTTGATGAGGTGAGTGGGGCAGGTTAATTGGAGTCGGGTCCTCCTGTGGAGGCTCCATTGGTTCCGGAGTTGGTGTTATCTTCAACCACTAGGAAGGGGTTATTACTAAGGTATCCAAGCCGAGGGTCTCTGATGTCTTTTCTCGTCTGAGGCATCATTTGGGTGTCAACCCTTTGCCAAGAAGATCAGAAGCGGCTGTGGTGGTCAGTGAGGTTCAGGTGTTGACTAACTCTCCTTATACCGACGTTGAGATGAGGGTCCCTCCCTTGGTCTCTGCTTCGGCCAACTAGATGGTCTCTTCCAGTTCTGCCAATAATATTCCTGCGTACATTGATGCTTTTAAGGCTTCGGGTATGGGTAGAAATCCTCAAAGTCCACTTTGGGAAGACAAAAATAAACAGCCCCAATTTATGGGGCACGGTTTTGTACAGACCAGAGGCTCAGATCTGCCAGAGCAGAACTTTCCGGCTAAGACATCCTATTCTAATATGGTGAAATTCGGAGGAATGGTTATCCAATCTCAGAATCGATTTGCAGTGTTGTGGAAAATAGTATCTAGCAGTTGAGGAATGGGATGAGATTGAGGCTTCTCAGGAGGATAGGGATACGGATTCCGACTCCCTAATTGAGTCTAAATAAGTGGACATTGCTGATGAATATATAAGATCCTCTTATAGGAAGGGGAAGAACACCCACATTGATACAGTGGGGCTAATTCAGCACTCTCTGAGGCCGAGAAAAAAAGACTATTATTTCTTTCCAATTCCTCCCTTTACCATATCCTCAAGCAAAGCTAAGCTCCCTCCTAGGGTTCCCAAGAAGATGGAGGAAAACTCTACTAAGGAACTAGAACCCCCTGCAAGGGAATCGTCTGTCATCTATCTGATGAATGCTGAGAAGGAACTTTTAGAATCTGGTATCCTTCATAGTGGGAGGTAATTGATGGAATGTTATGAGTGGGAAGTCATTATTGATGGTAATGAGGAATCCGCGGACAAGGGTCTAGAGGTCATCACTACATAGGAGGAGTTTGAAAGGCTGAATTGGAGGGTCATAAGGGGAAAGTTTTCCAAGGAGTAGCGTGAATGGACTCCAAAACAACTTGGAACACTGGCACGTGGTCTCAAAAGGCAAAAGATCAATGTAGAAGAGCTCATCAAAACTTGGGGCAAGATGGTCTATAATTTTGATAACCTACTCAAAGATGATCTGGATGAGTAGGTTACCTTCCTTCAATGGATTATCCTCAGAGGTAAGGTCTCTAAAAGGCTTAAACTGAAAATCGTAGATTCATCTATGACGTATTATATTGCTTGACTATCTTTGAATCTTGTCTGGTTTCCCACTTTTCCTTAAAAGGTTTATCTTAATAAAAACAATTATTTTGTGGTTAATGGGGTACTATAAAAGTTCTAAAACGCACTATTAAATGGACCATTTGAAAGTTATTTTTAGAACTATTAAAGCACCCCATTAAGATCAATTTTCATAGCGCAATTAAGTGGGGTCTTTAACAGTTATTTTTTAGCTCTGATAAAGGCCCTCTTTATCAGCACTAAAGAACACTGTTAAAGGGGGTAAAATTATATTTTCTTTATACCTATATGAGATCAATTACATTATCAGTTCTTCCAAATCCCCTTTAACATTGCTTCACCCCCTATCAATGCTTTTCACCCCACCACCCCCTTAAACAGTTCATTATGAATTTCCTACCTCCATCACACACCGGGTTTTGAACCTTGTACCTTCCTTTGATGATGGGATTACATTACCACTACACCATGTTTTTTTGTTTACTATTTAATGATATTTTTTATTTATATATATTTCTACATATAAATTTCTTATTCATATGTTTATGTAATTATTTTTAAAAAAAATTATAAAATATTTGTTTCTGTGCCTGTAATATATATATTATTATATTTATTTAAATATATTATATATTATATTAATTTAGATATAATAGAAGATAATATAAATATATATCCTTTAATTTACACAAAAACATGTATACATATAAACATTATATATATGTATATATATGTATAATATAAAAAATATTTAGATGTTGTTTTAAATACATTTTTAGTATGAGAATTTATTTACATATATTAGAATATACATATACAAATTTGTTTTATTGACACACACATGTTTATAGATGAGTTATTCAGAGAAGGGAAAAGAATATTGCTCAAGATCTCATGATGAATCTCTCTTCATGACTCCTAGGGTTTGCATAAAATGGATTTGATGCTTGCTTCGGAATGTGATAGATTAGTTTTATCATGGATGTTTTTGATCCTGAATGGGGACAAGCATTCGATTATCATGAATTCCAAGTGAAAAATGGAGAATACACTCCAGTTGAAATACCTAGAGGGATATCATTCATCAAAGCACTCAAAAATATGGATCTTTTCAAATCTAACTCGATGAAATCTTTTCTATGCAAGATACTTGAAGATGGACGATTCAAACTTGAGGATGATCCTGAAGCATTGTAGCAGCATACACAAATGTGTATGTTCTCGATTTCATGTCAGATTTCATACATTAAAGGAGACAAATCATGGTCGACTATGGAGATAAAAAATAGGATTCCTCATGTGTAGTTCTTCTCCGATTGGAAACTTCTTCCAATCAGAAGGGGTTTCATCCATATGAAATTAAAATCTCAGGATGAGATCGACCGAGTTTTGAAATTAGGGAACCTTAAACACAAGATCGGTGTTCTGATAATATCTGAATGGAACTATGCCTTCAATCGCCATACATTTAGGAATAATATGGCCCAAATCTGTGATAGATTGTATGGACATAGCTGGTTATTTTCGCATCCCAATATCTTGAACAGCCTAGTGTCCTGCATTGGTACTCCTCTCAAGATTGACCAATGTACCTTAAATGCTGAGATTAGTTTATATTCTCGAGTAATGGTAGAGGTTGATCTATACTCTAAGCTTCTATTGGTCATTTGTTACAATGATAAAGACTACAAAACATATGTTCTGATGGAATTTGAAATAAAACCACCATTCTGTGACTTATGTAAAATTTTAGGTCATTCTTTGATGAATTGTATTGTCATGAAAATCCAAGATTCCCAACCAAAGGAGGATTATAGGATTGAAATTGGAAGGGGTAAGATGGAAAAAAGGGTTGCCTTTGAAAATCATGAACTCTACAAAAAGAAAACTTAATCATGGGTGAGGAAAGCGCCTATCCTAAAAGATAGTTCTGTTACAAATTGGGCTGATCTCATGGTTATAGAGGAAGACACTCTGGATCAATGAATTCAAGAGGAAATTGAAAAACTTGTATTGGATGTTTTTTACAAGCCCCAACCTGCCACTTTTTTAGATCATTCTTGTAATCACAACTCTACAGAAGTTGTTCACCATATTTCAAACATTGTGTATCCATCCAATGGGAGTGTTGCTGGTATAGATTCTTGTAATCTGAACTCTGCAGAACCTGGACACTTTTTGTAGGCACTAAGGTCCCATCTATTGAGAGTATCAATATCACAGAATTTGAAAATAAGAACCCTCCCACACTGAGATACATCAGGGGCCCCTTGATGCATATAAGGGTTTCGGACACTCAACTGTTAACTGGGTTCCCATTGAAACTATATTGTCATCAACGAAGGGTGGAAACAAGGACTTGGTTCACAAAGCTTTAGTTGGACAGTTCCCCAAGGTACCTATTGATACGTCTTCAAAATCCTTGAATATTACATCCATTGGGGCAGCAGTGTTGGTAAGAACACAGCCAGCACCACTAATGAACATTGTCACCCTTTTGGTGCCTCTGGATTGAAACTCAATTATGGTTACACGCTCTAATTTGGACTTATCTACTAAGACAACATTTTTAGAGTGTACTGTACCTGCTCTTATCGAAATTATGGTCACTCATGTTAGAAATACCTTAATGGATTCAAGGGGTATCCCCATAGCCCCCCCCCCCCTCATTGAATGCTAATACACCAGATGAAAACCATATTAATGCCAAGACAAGAGATACTAATAAGTCTTTTGTTTCTCCTATGAGTAAATAGGGTAAGAAACCTAGTTCAAACTCTTCTCAATATGTCAGAAGATCATCGAGGAGGAAGGGCTCAGGTGGTGAGAAAAGGGGGGGGGGTTCTAACCCCAAATCAGTTTTTAAATGAATATATTATTTTGGAACTGTCATGGAATTGAAAACCCTGACACTTTTACTATTCTTCAAATATTTCTTATAACTCATAAACCTAAAACAATCTCTCTCTAAACCCAAAATCAACTTTTCTTTAAAATTTAAACATCTTGGTTCTTGTGGTAAAATTTTCTTATGTTCTTACAAAACTGGTCTTGTAGTGGAATATATTTGGGTCTTTTACCATGCATCTTTGCGGAATGTTAATTCCTTTAAAATTATTGAACCAATGATTTCTTGTGAATTTTCTCCTGATGAAATGCATATTTACAATACTATGATTTATGTTAAAAATAGATATCATGATTGAAGATCCCCTTGGCATGACCTTTACTCTTTACCCAAAACATTCAGGACCCATGGTTTGTTATCGGGGACTTTCATGAAATTCTTAACTCCAGTGAAAAAATTATACCACCACACTCTCCCATCTCCCCAAGAGAATTTAGAGCTACTATTTAAGATATTAATCTTTTTGAAATCAACCTCACTGGTGCAAATTTCACTTGGTATAGATGACACTAAAATAGGGTAGTTTCTAGAAAACTAGATAGAGCATTCATGAACACCCCTTCCCTAGATAAATGGGATACCATTTTGAGTATTAACTTACCTATGATTAACTCTTACCATCATCCCATTCTTGTTATTCTTTTCACCAAAAATCATAAACATGTTCTTCCGTTTAGATTTAATAATTCTTGGTCCACTGAACTTGAATGTACATGGATCATTAAAAAAAATTGGGAAAGCATGAAACATCACAATGATAATTTTTCTTGTATCACTAAACTAAAAAACCTTAATTAATGTCTTGAGGGCTGGTGTAGTTCCATGTCCAAGAAAATTTACATAGAGATATCTTCTCTCAAAAATGAACTTTTGAAAATTCAAAACATTGATACTTGCTCTAACTTTGAATTGGATCCACAACTTGAAATAAACACCTCTATGAAGCTCAACACTCTTCTTGTCCTCAAAGACAACATGCATAAGAAAATATTAAAATATAAATGGCATGAAGGAAGTGATAAAAATACTAGGTTTTATAACTCTCTCCCAATGATTAGGAAATCTTTTAGACAAATTTCCTTTCTTAGGTACTAAGACACCCTCATTGACTCTGAGGATGCTATTTCTAATCATTTTGTATCTTTAATAATATTTTCAATGGCCCATATGTCAACAAAGACCTCTTTCCTGATGTGATTCCAACTATGGTAAATGAGGAGGACAATGATTATCCTTTAAGAATCCCTCTTGATCATGAAATCAAAGACACTATTTTTATCCTAAACCCTAATATTTCCCTAGGATCTGATGGATTCAAAAATGGATTCTTCCAACAATACCAGGAGGTTATTCATTTATATGTTTTCATTCTTCTCAAATATTTCTTTTATAACAGTATACTTCATCATTACCTAAATGCTCTATTCCTAACCATAATTACTAAAGTGGAAAATGCCTCTGAGATTCATATTTTCTGTCCTATTACTCTCATTAATACCCTTTCTAATTTTTTTTTGAAACTTACTACTAATAGACTTTCTCGATATTCAATAAATTTTTTTTCTCGGAATCAATTTCATTTTATCAAGGGTAGGGCTATTCAATATTGCATCTTCCTTGCTTCATAATACACTAATATATTAAAAAAACCACAATAGTGGGTAGTATAGCCACTAAACATGACATTAAGAAATATTTTGACACCCTATAATGGAGTTTTATTTTCAATGATCTCAAGATAATTGGGTTTAATGATTATTTTTTCAGTATGATAAATTATTTATTCAAATCGGCCAACATCTCCATCCTTGTCAATGGTTACCCTAAGGGTTTTTTCAACTAAACTACAGGTGTTAGACGAGGAGACCCCCTATCAGCCATTATTTTTTACTTTGCAGAGGATTACCTAAGTGGATTTCTCACTCGCATTGTTAATCAAAAAAATATTAAACCTATTCATGAATCTCGGAACTTGAATGTTCCCACCCATCATTTATATGATGATGATATCATCTTGTACTTATAAGGTGATAAAAGGAATATTCAAAATCTTAAAAATGATCTCTCCCACTATGAAGACGTCTTTGGTCAATCTATAAGCTGTAAGAAATCATCTGTATTCTTTGGGAAAAATTTCTCATCTAACCGGAAAGGTACTATCATCAACAATTTAGGTATCAATGAAGGGTCCCTTCCTTTTACCTATCTATGTGTCCCCATCTTTTGGGGTAGACCTAAATCCAGATACTTTTACAACATTATTGACCAAATGTTCAATCAACTCTCTTCTTGGAAGGTTAAATCCCTCTCTATGGCTAGCAGGATTTGTCTTGTGAAATCCACAATAGTCTCTAAAATGGTCTACTCGCTGATGGTTTACAAATGGTTTGTTGGTCTTCTTAAAAATATAAATGTTTACATAATAAATTTTTTCTGGACTGGAAGAATTATTGAAAAGAAACTTGTGACCATTCCTTGGGATACTTTTTATACTCCTTTTTACAAAGGTGGTCGTGGCATCAAAAATATTAAGATTTTCAATGATTCTCTTCATGATAGGCTCACCTGTAGGCTGCTTCACAACAACTCTGATTCCACTTATTTCCTTACAAAAAGATTTACGACTGACCTAATTAATGGAAACTTGTATTATATCACTTCTTCAATATGGATATCCATTAGAAAATCCTACACAAACATCATGAACAACTCTAGATGGGCTTTTAGTACTTATTCCTCCATTAATTTTTGTCTTGATAACTGAACTAGTACTCCTTTAATAACCTTGGTTCCTTAGATTTATCTAACAGTTAACACCAATTCCACCATAAGGTAAGTTCTGAACTCTCATAACACCAACCTCCCTGATAACATCATTCATGTTATTGAAAATTGTCCCTTCTCCAACTCTGATGATTTTCTTATTTGGGAGCCTACTCATAATGGTGTTCTTGATTCCCAAATTTTTACAAACATAATTTCATAAATTCTGATTATAGATTTTTTAGGTTGAAATCTTTCTATAAACCATGGATTAAACCCTTGAGACTTAATCTGGTTTGTCATGTTGCACACAATAGTGTCCCCACTGAAGTTTTTCTTCAAACTTTTGGGATTCAACCTTTCTCTATGTTTTTTCCATGTAAAAAACATAGAGAAGATAAAAATCATCTGTTTCTATCTTGTGCTACTGCTTTGAGTCTTTGGAATTATATTTTTGACATGTTTAACTACAGATGATTACTCAATGATTCAATCAACTCACAACTGCAACATTGTACAGAGCTTAAATCTTCCCAACAAATCAATAATCATTCTCGACTACAATTGTTGAGATCGTCCATGTGACCTAGTATGATTGAAATAAAATTATTCATAATAATTTCTCTTTCAGGATTAATGCAGGTCAGACACGGATTCACGTTACTATTCGAGATGCTGCCTTGATTTAGAAATCATATTCTGATAACTCTATTGTAGACTTTGAGATCCTATGTCGGCTTCATATTGATGGATTATACAGACATCCTAGACGCACTTTTGAGGTTTTCTAACAATCCCTACATCCATGATGGATCAAAGTGAATGTGAATGGTGCTTCTAAAGACAACCTAGATCCTTTAGGTTGTGGTGCTATTTTTAGAGACTATCTTGGACACTTTCATGGATGCTTATTTGGTGGTTGTGGAATGACCTCATCTCTGGAGGCGAAAATGATTGGGTGATTCATGCCGTTGATTATGCAAAGAAAAAGGGTTGGAATAATATTTGGATTGAAATTGATTCAACCACTATTGTCCAAGCTATTTGGAATGATGTGGTCTATCTTTCCAGGCATCTTACTACCCATTTGATGAAATCTCTTTCTTCGCTTACAGAAATCAATTACATAGTTACACATGCATTTTGTGAAGCTAACATGGTGGCAAATAGTCTTACTAACAAGGGAGTCAACTAGGATATAACTTGGATGGATGACTAGCCTTTTGATTTGATTCCTTTCTTTTATAAAGATTGTAATAAAATTCCATCTTCCAGACCATTGTAACCCCTTTTTCTATTTTCAATAAATTATGCCTAGGGCTCTGACTGAGGCACCACCTTCTTAAAAAAACACACAATTTTATATATAAACATTACTTGTATAGGTAAATGTATACATTTTAGTGAATTTCTATAAGGTACATAAAATGGATAATTTTTTACTTTAAATAAAATTAATAACAAATATTTAGATTATATATTTAAAAATACATTTATATGTTAATTTTTTGATATATGTGTTTATAAAATTGATTCATTATAACTAAATTTATGAAAATATGCATTTATTTAATTATAAATAACAATACATTGTAAAAATTTATAAAATTTCAATATCATAAAATAAATATGAGTGTAATACATAGAAATAAATTTATTCCCCATCAAAAAAAGATAATAATACCCCCCCCCCCTTAAATGAGGCTAAAATTCCATCGATGGTTAAAGAATGGGATACTCTAACAAAAAACTTAGATTAAGAGTCCTTCTAGAAATTTTTTCCTTAAAACATGATAAATAACCCATGGATCACCAATATGTAGATCTTGTCACATTCATCAATTTTAGATCTGGTATATCCAAAACAAACACCCATATCAAAATTTATAGTTTTTTAAGTTTAAGTTGTTTTTTCATATTATATTTAACTATTCATTAATTCACTTAATTTTCAACATATCCAACTATTATTAAATGACTGTTAATTGGTAATAATTAGTCAATTTTTTATTAATATTATTTTTAAAATAATTTTATAAAACATTTTTACTAAATATATTATATATTAAATGATAATATCTATTTAGACTTACCTAAAATATATTTAAAAAATATATATTATATTTATATCAATGTAAATATATTTATATATTAACATATTTTTTTCAATAAAATATATCTTTTATCAAATATATCATTTATCAGTGCTAGAAAAAAAAGCATTGATAAATGGGTGTCGTTATTAGTTCTTTTTATAGGTACTCATAAAAGTCCACCTTTAAATGTTCTTTTTTAGAACTTTTAAAGAGCCTATTTAACAAAAATAAAAAAATTTATTAAAGACTCACATTAATAGTTCATTTTCTAGCAAGGAAGAAGGGGGTCTTCAACAGAACTTTTACATAGTGCTATTAAATCACTTAAACTAGATAAAACTATTTTTAGTAGTGAATTATGTAGTCCCGTTTTAATTTGATTTTGATTATGGGTTTGGTTTATGAGAATGGTACCCATGAAGAGTTTGTTTTTGATAAATTACCAAAATAGAAAAATCACTTTATAATGACTATTAATTACTTCTTTTCCTTTAACAAACATATTCATTAATTATAATACTTATTAATGACATGATTTTTTATAAAATATATTTCAAAATAATTCATTTAATTCAGTGGTAAAAAACAAAATATGTCGTACGTGGAGATGGTAGCCCACACATAACATGGGTGACATTTTAATTTTTCAAATTGTTGGGAGGAAGGTAAAAGATGGTTAATACATAGACATAATAATATATAAGAATATTAATGATAATAAATTAATTATTTTTTTGTGGTTAGAAAATATTTTCATGAGGTATAATAAGAATGAAGTTTGTATAAATGAGAAAGGGGTAACTTGGTGTTCTTACCTAACCACTCAAAACAATTCCTTGATCCATCATAAAAAAAAATTTGGTGCAACCAGCAAATCTAGATTGTGAAAATTAAATTTTAGAAGGGGTTTGGTAGATATTTTATTAGATAATTGTCTTTTTATGTAAGTAATAGTGTGGTCTTGAAGGGCTTCTTTTATATGTGAGAGGGTTCTAATTTTTTTAAAAAATTGAGTACTTTGTAATTAAGGGATGTATCTTTCAATAAAAAGTGAATCCAATAGTACAAAATAATGTATAGGGATAATTATTGATACACCACACATATACTTAAATAATGTATAATATTTGAGATATTTTAGGCATTTCCCCTTAATTTAACTTTTTACCATAATTTACTTCTTTAGTGATAACTCAATCTTTTACCACAGTAACTTACTTTTATGCTGAAAATTGAAATGGACCTTATAAAGTAATTTTAATATTATAATTTAAAATATTAATAAAATTTTACATAATTAAATTTCTATAAGAGATAAAAAATAATTTTAATAAAAGTACATTGAATGCAAAAAAAAGGTTTCCAAAGAAATACACTTTAAAGCATAAAAAAAATTTACATGAAAATATTGTATATTACTGATTCCAATTATATTACTTGGATTATGTTGAAACAAATAATATTTTTTGATTTTAAAAAAAATTAATTTCCTACTCAAACCTTTTGAATAATAAATTAAATGAATGAGACCAGAATTAGTTTTTTATTCGAATAAAATATCAAATAAGCTCCAAAATGTAAAATACTGGTTTATAAATTCAAAATAACATTTTTAAATACATTATTATTATTCATAAAATAAATTTTATATGATAAAATGGTTTTATAATTTTTAAGTAATGTTTATATCATTATTATTTCATAATAATTGTGGTATTGGTAAAAATGTTATTTTTCACTATTCACCTAAAAACAACATTTTAGGGAAATTGAAAAAAAATTAACCTATCATAATTATGATATGATAGATTAAAAAAATAAATTTTATTTTATAAAACCAAAATTATAATATTTAAAAATTTATCTTTTAAATAAAATATATATAATATATAGTAAAAAAAATTAGGAAAATAGTTTTAGTAGCCATGAATACTGAAAGTAAGACTCTTTATAATTATTTTATTATTAATTTAAAGTTTCCACTTGACTATACAAGTAATTAATTGGATTTTATTTATACTTTTTATTGATATTTTTTATTAAATTTTATAAATTTTATAAATAATTAATAATTCATGAAAAGAGTTTTTTCATAAATCTATTCTATTTCCAAATTGAATTAGGATATTTTAATTATAAGAAAATAATTTATTTTTCTAGTTATGTTTTGTATACAGATATTTAAATGTTTCTATTTTTTATTTATAAATAATTCTTCACTAATTTTTTATATTGTTTCCATCAAAATCTATCAGTCACATTAAATTTTTTCCAACAGAAATTACATAATAAAATCACAGAATGTTACATTGTATATAGGTCAAGCTCCAAGTCTATAATAAGGTATATGTATTCTTCCTCATATTTGTCCTATCATACTCATATAGTAAAAAATTATGGAAAGACATTTTTTTAATTGAATAAAATCCCAAAGCTAACTCAGTTGAAATTTGGGGTTTTCTATCCTTCTATCTATTTGACATTTAGAGGAACCAGCAAAGTAAATTTCCCATTCCTTTTATGGATTCATGGAAATATAAGACATATTCATCAAATATTATTGTATTCTATAGTGAATTTTATAAAATTGGTTGTTCTATAAGACGATATGCTAACTCTTTCCCTTTAACTGCCGTATGAGACAAAAACAGTATATAAAACTTATAAAGAATGAATTATCAACATACTAGATGAAAAGTTCAGAATAGGTGAATAAGTATATACTAGTAGATTAGTATGAGAAACTAGGTGTACCTAAAGGATATATAAATAGTGTCTCGATTTTGACACTATGAAAATGAAGGGAAGGATGTTTTTATTTATATCACAATACCAAGCCCCATTGTCTAGCATTTTCCAATAGAGATATTAGAGACTGTTCTCTTTTACTGCATCACTCTTCTGAGAAATAAGACCATCCAATGATCAATTAAGGGTTTCCACATAAATTATGATAGGATTTTTTTCTTCATGGGACATTAAAACTATTTGGTGCTAGAGATACCACTTGATATTGTTGAATCCTTTATAAAAATATTCCTATGATTGATAATTTACCCCTTTCATCATTAGATTTATGATGGGTAAACAATTTCCAAAGAGATTGGAAATGAAAATAATAATTTTATAAATGAAACATTGGACTTTCCTATATTCATTTAGATTTTTTAGGGTGATATCATGTACCACCTTGGCCTTTTTGAGTTCAACTTAGATTTCATGGTGGGGTACCAAGAAGTTGATGAATTTCCCCAATGTTACCCCAAAAGTAAATTTCAAGGGATTAACATTTAATATATATATATATATCCATAGTTTATTAAATACTATATTGGGATCATAAATATGATCACATAATTTTTAATATTTTACCACAAGAACATTCATATATCACTCCATGGTTTTCCCAAAAAAGGATTTTATAATATGGTGCATGTAAAGTTGTTTCGTAGCATCGCCATTCTTCAATACAAGGTAATTAAATGGAAAAAATATACACCTTGGGTTTCCCTAAGGATAGTGGACTTCTAATATTCATGGGAAAATAATAAATAGTCATATGAAAAATATCCATCCCAAAAAGGGACTAAAATCCTGTTGTTTCGTCAATAAGTACTTACAAAGTCAGTACTATGAAATCATCCTATGGGAAGCACCATTTGAATCCCAAAATTCAGTAAAAATCCGTATTTTCCTATTATTTTTAGTAAAAGGGATAATTTTTGAAATCCAAATTATGTATTTAATTTCCCAGATCTCATTGTACTAGATCATCTTATTAACTCTAGCTTCCACTTTTCTATTATGGGTCATACGCATTCTCTTTCTGGCATGATTATAGCGAAGTTGGTCATTCGGAAACCCCAAATGATGGGTACAAAATTTGGGATATAACCTTTTAATTTCTATATTATTACATGGAAATACATCTCATATTTTCTTCATAAATTATTTCTATTGTTCATGTTTCTCAAGGGTCAACATGGCACTAATAAATATAGGTTTTGGATCATCCTATATACCCAGATTAACATGTTTGAGTTTATTGATAGTGGTTGAAACACCTCCCTTGGATAACGGAAGTACATCCCTAATTTCATCCACTTTATTTCCATTATCATCAATATAATAAAATATAATATCTTACTAGGCCCATGGATATGTTATTAGGGAACTGATATCTTCATTGGGATTACGTAATTTTTCGTAATGATCATATTCACTTGATGTACCATAAACTATGAAAATATTAGTGATCGTTCCTAGAAATTTTTCCCCTCTTCTTCCAAGATTCATTTATTATTAACCAAAGAGTCTATGATAGGTTTATTGAATAAAATTTATACCTACATTGTGGTATATATTCTTAGGGAAATGATTTATCTTCTTGGAATATCAAGAATCCTTCTCTGCTGTCAATAGTAGTAGATCCGAGGAAGAATTTAATTAATGATAATATGATATAAATGTCATTTAGGGTTTTGATTCATTGTGAATTATATCAAATGTGACCCAATGTCTTCGCAAATGTATATTTTTTACCTCAATTTGGATTATGGGAAACACACATTTTCCGTCGAATTCACTCCATGGATTGATGGGAGAGAATTATAAGCTATCATGTGAAGTGATATGTGTGGTGTTATCTATTATTAGCTAATTACCCTTCCTTTTAGAGTATCCAATGTATCTGGGTTGAGATTCATGAGAATAAAAAGTTGAAATAACACTATATAGTACACCTCTCTTCCCATCAATAGGATATTTTAGGAAGTGATGATACAAAAAGTGAACATAACATGAATATAGAGCCAAGGCCTACCTACCAGGGTGTTGAATATCATAAACTAGAAAAAACCATAAAATTAGTGTTAAAACTAGGTTTGTGAACAATTTTCTAAGCTTCATCCTTCTAAAATATTTATTCTCACTCTTTTCATACACATTAATTATCATATTGAAGGATTCAAGTCATCATTATTATAACCCATGAATTGGAGGGTATATATCATGTCTTGGTTAATCCCAAAATTGCTATGAATTATGGATAGATGGATACCAGTTCCATTGAAATTATCAGATATATACTGGGGTATGATTTTCCCATATACATCCACTTTATAGTCTTGTTTTATAAATTAAATGATTATAAGATATTCAGTAGAACAAACCAATTTTTGATATATCTCACTTGAAACATGTTTGGTTTCAAACTCTTTAGGGATTGAAAGATCTTTAATAAGGGATTATACAAGTTCTGTTTAAAGATGAATAGTTTCAAATATTGTGATCTTGATCAATATGATATAAATATGCTTCAATATAACAACCCGAGCTTCTCTTATATATATGTTACATCGTTTTTACAAAATATTTATTTTATTACATAAATACACACCTCAGAACCGAAATAGTTTAGTGCATTTGGAATCATGGAAAGATAAACATTGGTACATAAGTGAATTACATCATCTTCCACTACGTTATTCATAAATAACACCCTTATTAGAGATATAACACATAATAAATATCTTCATAACCCAAAGAAATGGAAATTAATGAAGGGTGATTATGTATACGCAATATGGGAAAATAAGGGAGATACATAATAATAACTTAGACATAAGGTCATGAGAAAATGAGCATATAATTTAAAAACCATGCCCTATATATAAAAGATCATAATCATGAGTTATAGGATAAATATTGGTAATTTATAAAAAATGATATATAAGTGAATCTAATAATATGATCCATGAGAGCATAAGACATGGAATTTGTGGCATACATATAAGAATTGAAAATCATTTCCATATTAGTCAATGATCAATTCCAAGTCCATCATATCAGAAAAGGTTATTTAATGAACCGAGTTCACTCCCCATTCCATCTATATATTATTTAACCAATTTCTCATCCCATTCTAGCCCTATCTTAATGAACTGAGTTCACTCCCCATTCTAATCATATTTATATCGTGAGTTATAAATCATTACCCAATTAATTGGAAGGATATATAGCCACACCCATCGCATAATGAAATCATATATATGTGTTCCTTAAAATCATATTAATTAATCATCTCATAACCCATGAATGGAAATGGGTATCATAAACATCTTATCCAATAAAACCCTATTGAAAATATACATGTTTAAAAATAATTTCATCATATCATAACCCATGAAAAGAAACCTATTTAATAAAAATTTTATTATCTTATATCCCATGGAGGAGAAATGGGTTTCATAAAGAAACTTTTTATTATAAAATTAAACCATTTAGATAATGAATAATAGTTTTATCCATGTGTTATATCTTAATTAAGGATTAAGAAACATCAATTAATGTCATCTTAGATGGAAACTAATTTTCAAAGATCCTTAACAAAATATCTTGAGGAAAATATCCTTTTAACTTAGAATAACTATTTTGAAGACATAAAACTTTTCAAAAAAACATACTTCAAAATAAAATAGATAACTTATAAAGTAGTCATCAAAGTATTGATTCTTAATGATGTTATAAAATTTTATTCATGTCGTACACATTAAAATGAGGGTTCCAATCACAATTGTGGTAAAATCTAAATTGAAATTATTTTGGAAAAAAACATGAAAATTACATTCAAAAAAATAAAAAGTACAACATGGGTAATTTTTTTTAAATAAAACTAATATATTAATCAAACATTTTAAAAAACATGGTATTTGAAGAAAACAAATTTCAAACTGAAGAGAGAAATAAAGATGGATTTTCTAAAAAAACATTTTCTTAATTATCCTATGTGAAAAAGAGATAAAAAATGGTTTTATTACATGAATATATAAGGAATAAACATATTAGATTAAAATTTATTGTAATTATTATGATATTTATCATTAAATTTCATTAATGAAATCATGATCCTAAAAATATTGATAAGTGGTGAGATTTTAGCAATAAATTATTACCTGATGGCTAAATGTGAATCATAGTACCCATTAAATTATAAAATTACATGAAGATTAATATACCATTAATATAATTATATTCCTGATATAACATGTCAAATGGGTATTATATACACCTTTTAAAGGAATATCAGTTCATAACATTACTTTTGTCTCAAAGAAGTAAAATTGAGAGGAAATCCATTTACCTTAATTCTTGACTTATGTCATACTACATGAAGAATCCTCTATAAAAATAGAAGTTTGTTTTAAATATATTATATAATATTATTCATATAAAATATACCATATTTTATTTACGTATACCATTTTATTACCCTTTTATTAACAATTTTATGTTTGTGTTATGTTTCGTGTTATAACCTTTTGTTTTTCATATATGTCTTGAATTTTTATATTTATGCCCCTCTTACGTATATCATGGATTCATAATCTCCATATTGATAACCATGATTTTAATATCATGTGTACTGATTATATATGTTTTTATAATAATATATAAAAGATATGAATGTGAAATAAAATACTCCATTCATGGAGAAGTTATGTCGTATGTATCCATGAACGTTGTTTTTATGTTCCTATCAGATTGAAAGAAATAAAATTAAATGATATATATATTATAGAATCATCTTTATTTAATTTATATGAAAAAATTTATTAAACCAATCCTTAATATATTCCATGTAAAACATGAATGAATCAGATCTCTTCAGGAAGTGGTAGTTTGTTGTATGCACAAACAGTGTTATCGTACTACCACAAGATGGAGAGTATGATGGTGTGTGTCATATAATAATTTTGGAATTAAAATATAATCCTAAATTTCATATATATAAATATTATTTAAATCATTATTGACAACCTTGAGAGGTGTTAATTGAAAAACTAATGACATCAGTTCATGAGGCGATAGTCCGACCTACACATGAACAATGATTTCATAACCCATTTTATGGAAGTGTGTGTAATAGTATGTTTTACCCATAATATAAAACCATATAATTGTATGGAATAAACTTAGTTAATTCTATAATAATGATATAAAAATAGTTAAATGGGTTTGCGGAAGGGATAAAAGAAAAATGTTTGTTGATAAACATTACATATTCTTCGGGTATCTAATTTCTGTTTTCACCAAAGGCAATCATGGTTTTATTTATTACCAAAGTAAGGCATCAATTTTGATAGTAAAAATTGGATAATTTATTTGAGGAGTTATTTTCAAATCAAATTTTTTTTCAAGGTGTGAAGATATGGGTGATAAGGATCACCTTTTATAAGGGACGTGAGTGGTACTCTTGTTATTTTTTTAAATAGTGAATTACATCAATAACAATTTCATTTCAAGTGGTTACAATAATAGAAAAATATCTATAATACAATGAATAAGGTCTAAATATGTCTATTAAATGGTTTTTGGACAAGTTTCTAGATCATTTTTCCTTATGTTTAAAGTTTAATCCTTTGGTAAACTCGTTTTTCTCTTAATCATCTTGATTAATTTTTATAGTTTTCACAAATACATTTGGTCAAAATTTTAGTGGAAATTATTATACATTATAAAATTTTCTAATTACAAATATGGAAACCATTTTTAAAAATTCTAATCACATAAGTGGAAAAAAAATTTAAAATTAATCTTGCGGTTGTGAGAAGAAGCATATTTTAAAGAAAAGAATGATCAAGAGTTTACAAAGATTTTATATTCAATTTAAATATGAAATTATTTAAAATGAAATAAATAGAACTAAAAGATATATATTTTAAATAATTATACTTTGAAACTAATTTAAATTATAATTTATTATTATAAATAAACTAATCTAAATGTTCGTTTTCAATTAAAACTCAGTATTTTTTACTATTTATCCAAAAATGAAACCGTTCAGAAAAATCCAAGAAATTTCAATCTAAGACAATTTTCACATTTAGAATTAAAAAAAATAATGTTTAATTTATCAAATTATTTTTATAAAAGGTTAAATAAATAATTTTATTATTATTCACAAAAATATATAAAAATCAGTTTTTTTAAGAAAATTCTATTTTCAAAACATATAATGACTTTAATAAATAAAATTATTTTATTATCGAGGTGTTTTATTTATATAAAAACGTTATATTTAAAAATTATATATTAATATACATATTATTATGTTTAACATACAGGTTTCATTGGTCATCTTTAAATAATATATCATTGTTCTATTAAAACTCAGTGTTGCGTGTAAAGTAAGCCATCAATGAAGATTAATTTATTTGAAAGAAAACATTCACCAAAAACTCAAGGTCTTGCAATATACCCCCTTAAAATGAATTTATACCTCGAAATTCATTACTCTAATTAAAAAATTAGGATACTAATACTTCATTTTATCTTCAAGTTCTCACATAGCTTTCTCAAAATAGTGGTTTCACAAAAAAAACCTTGGCCAAGTGAGTGGTATTTTTTATATAAATTATCTTTACAATCCATAATCTCCATTGGTTGTTATTTATAAGAATGATCTTTTTCTATAAGTATAACCTCTAATTTTAGTACAAGTAAAGGGTCATCTATGTACTTTCTCATAAAAGATACATGGAACACCTCATGTACTTGGCAGAGGTTTGGTAGAAGCACCAAGTGATTGGATACCATCCCAATATAATCAATAATTTCATAGGGAAATTTTTATCTGGATTTTAGTTTTATTTTCTTTGTAAATATCATAAGAATATTCCATGAATAAATTAATATAATGCCTTTTCATAAACTTAAAATTATATATTACATCGATGATAATCGGTACAACATTTATTCCAACTTCGAGCTGCCTTGATATGCTTTGGAATGGCACTAAACTTCCCTATTATTTTTAAGCTATATAAGATCCCAAAATATTTCCTTCTCCTACTTAATTCCATATTATTTTATATTTACATTTAATTCGATATTGGTATTAATAAAGAGCTATATTAATGCTTGGTGAAATCTATTATTGTAATAAATTTTAACAAGAGGAATGTATTTATCCCAATCACTTTGAAATACAATGAAAAAGATATCACCATAACCTCTAGGTTCTGAATTGTTTTTTAAGACTGACTATATATTTACCAATGATACATAGTACTGAAACTCAATTTTGTTACAAGATATTACTGAATACTTCTCCAGAACATTGAGGTACTCCTTAGAACCTGATCAGATACAATTAAATGTGTTATTCCATAAAACCTTACCTATTCCTTAATTTATATCCTGAAAAGCTAATATATAGATAATTTTCTCTTATAGCAATGAATTGTGTTTACTTAGTAAGGTGATCGACTACCACCCATATATCATTATTCATTTTTGATGTTTTTGGGGAGCCTAATGACAAAATACCTAGTTATGATATCCCATTTAGATTCTGGTATGGGTAATGGATGAAAAATCCCATTATACTTTTTTATTTAACCCTTAACCTATTGATATACCAAGAATTGAGACACAAACTCTACAATATCTCTCTTTATTCGATCCCACCAGAAGTATTATTTAATGTCTATATACATCTTTGTACTTATGTGATGAATAGAGAATAAAGAACTATGTTATTCCTATAATAAAACCTTTTCAAATATGGTACTGAAGGATTTAATACACGGTTGCTGAAACTTATCATTCCATCGTGATTACGGTTATACTAAAAAATATTTCTATCTTTATTTTTTATCCCTTCATATACCTTTTTTCTACTTTAATATTCACTTGGATAGATGGTCAAATATTCAATTGAGTAATACAATATTTGTACCCCTTCCTTAAGGATTTAAAAATACATCCTTTTCAAATACATAAATATTATATATTTTGGGATCATCATCATAGATAAGCTAGCATGATTCATTCAACAGAAATCATAATCCACCTTATATTATTTCCCATGGTTTTAATTTATTGAGCATTCATAATCATTAATCAGCTCTAACCATATTCTTTGGAACATGTTCAACTCCTTCTATGTGAATATATACTTTAAACTTTTTTTATCAATATATATATATCATAATTTTCTTTATAAATATAATGCCTCTATATAATTATTTCAAAAAAATTTGTAACTAAAGTCAAATCATGAGTTGGGTAATTTTATTCTTGAAAATTCAATTTTAATGAGGCATAAGCTATATCCATGATATTATTCATCAGAATTCATCCCAATCCCTTCATGGATGCATCACTATTGATTAAAAACCCTTATCACCTATAGAGTAATGTATGTACAGTTTTACTGATTAATCTCCCCTTCAGTTCCCCAAAGTTTTCCACATATTCATCTATTTATAGGAGCATGGATCCCTTCCGAGTTAACATTGTGAGTGTATTAGACAGTCCTGAGAAGGTTTCCACAAACAGTCAATAATATGACTCTAATTGAATAAAATTATATATCCTAGTCAATTTGGTTGGTCTAGGCCAAAATCCAATATCCTCCATCTTTTATGGGTCTACTGATATACTTTATCTTGAAATTTTTTGACCTAAAAATAAAACCATTTATATCCAAAATTCATACTTTTTAAATTCTTTATATAGTTTATCTTTCCTCAGGGTCATTAGTAAAATTCTCAAGTGGTCTCTATTCCCTTCCTTTATCATTAAATAAATAAAAATCCCACCTATAAAGACTACCACAAACTAATCATTGTAATCTATAAAAACTCTACTCATTAAATCTATAAACATATAATGGGAATTAGGAAGACTAGAAAGCATCACTATAAATTCATAGTATCCATACCATGTAAAGAATGTCATCTTGGGTATATCCTTCTTCTGGACCATCTATTATTGATATCTAGAAGAATGGTTAATCTTGGAAATGTATTGATCATCGTGCATTTGATCAAATAAGTTATCAATATGGGTAAGAGGATACTTGTTCTTAATTGTGATATTTTTATGCTATCGATTATCAATTCAGGGTCGCATGGATCAATCTAGATTTTTCACAAAAAGAATAGTTTCACCCCAAGGTGACAAATGTGGCTGAAATAATCACTTATCAATGTTTTTTTGAGTTTCTTATTCTATTATTTCAACTCAATAGAGGCCATTCTGTAGGGATTTTTTGAAATTGGTGTGGTTAAAAGTATGAGTTCTATTGATAACTCATCATTAAATTTTGGTGGAAGACTAGGAAACTCTTTCAAAAATACATCAATAAATTCATGAAAAAAAATCATATAATCGATGTCATGGTTTTCCCCAACCATTTTCGATAAACATCCCTTTTTATTTTTAATTAAGAGTCGTATGATGGATTTAATCTCCATCGAAAGTTTATACTTATCATCACATTGATAGATGTTCATAGGTTGGATTGAAATATCACAGGTGAAATACATTCTCAAATAATTGATATAGTCTTTAAATAGAGAAATCCAATCCATGATTTGGATTACATCAAATTCTACCAAAGGAATAATGAAATTATTTATAGGAATCATGTTCCTAGAAACATCAACTTGTTGGGAATCATAGAATTGAGATGATATGATCATACCCTTATGGGTTTTTACTTCTAATTCAAAATATAATCATTTGGGTGGAATATTTTTACCCTTATAAATTATGTAGATATGAATGAAAGAGTATATCTTGATTCAAATAAGAAATTAGTTGTTCTTGAGTGGACCGTAAGTTTTCATTTCACCATGTCGTTATCTCACCCCTTGTCTAAAATAGTGATCACAAGAGATTTACCCTAATTCCTTGTCTTAATATTTTATTAATGTCAATCATCATCATTAACCCTCAGTTTTGGTAATTGGCTGGAATATTTCTGATTCTCCTTAAACTTGAAACAATGAAGTGTGGGAGGTTCATTCTGTGAATCTTTCTCTCTATTCACATTGTGATAAAACATATTCACATTACTTCGATAATCAATTTCCTATTAACCTTATATTACACACTTAATAAAATTTATAGTCCCTCTAAATAAATTTCCTCTTGGCTTATTCCAATACATATAGTATAAAGGAAAGATCATCATCTTATTTACATGGATCTTATATTTTCCTTTAAACTCCACCTTCATTTTCATATCAAAACCATGAGATTGATATCTAACTCCAACATTCATTTCCACATATATTTTACATTAAACAATCACGTCATAACTACTAAATTATATTATTGATATCACCCTTTAGATACTTGGTTTCAAGCCACTGAATAATCAATCAACCTTACTTTTAGGTTAGATGGTAATACACGAAGTGTACCTTACAGGTCCTGTAAAATTATTCTCATACGTACCAAAAAATTCATAATCCTTTTTATTTAATTCATGGAACTCCTTATCCATCTTCATATGAAGAATAAGTGTAAATTAGTTATTGGAAAATTTGTTCATGAACTTTTCCCAATACATGGAGTCAATTTCATCTTGATTCATTGAATTCTTTATAAGAGGTCACCACTGAACCCCTTTACTTTCCAAATGGTAGGCAACTAAAATTAATTTCTCATGTTCCAAAAACTAGAGAATGAAAAATATCTTTTCACTAGTACTTGTCCATTATTTATAAACTTTTGGATTATAATACCCACTAAAATAAGGTGAATTTTTTCTCACAAAAGACTTAATAAATTTTTTTCCACTATTTTCCATTGGGAAGCCATATATGATTCATAGATTTAGAGAGTTATATGAGAATAGTAATGATAATTTTCATTCCAACTCCTATAACATTTGGATTCATAGGAGGAAAATATTTTCATTATCAACAACACTTATAATTAACATAGTTACTTTGAGTTTCATACATTGACTAGAACAAAAATGAATATATTAAGAAACAATACTCAAATGGGGGAACAAAATAATCATGAAAATCGCTTTTATAATTTCTAAATTATGACACCTTATTTAACATATGGAACCTTATGTTTATCCTAGTTTATTAATAGTTTTATTCTATTTAAATCATTTCTAATGGATCATAAAGAGTTTGTGGATTTCCAAAGAATGTCCCCCAGGACTGTAAAACTCGGTGTGCAGCAAGGCCTATTATCTTAATCCAGTTATCAATAGGGTCTAGCTAAATACTATGTTTTTTGGTTTTCCACCTTGTTACATATATTCTGGATCCACAACCACTTTTAGTATACTAAAAAGGATATATTTCTATGAAATCACTCACCCAATCCTTTCAAAAAATTCCATAGAATTTTTCTATACTCCGGATCATCCTTATACTTATCCTGAAATATGTCCTTAAGGATTTCAGTAAGGTCTTTTCATCCTTATTTACAAATTTTATCAAAACCAGTTCATTGGGGATTATCATATATAGAAATTATATCGATTATGCATAATATTTAATTCATTACATAAATTCACACCCAAGAATTGTAATATTTTAGTTCCTTTGGAAACTTTGAAACATAATCACTGGTCCATAAGTGAGCTACGCCATATCCCACTATGTTCTTTATAACTAGAACCCTTATTAGAATTATTAAATATAATACATATCTTCATGACATTGCGAAAGGAAACATAATAAATTGTGATCTTAGATTTGTAAGGTAAACTGTTTGGACCCGTCCCCCGGAGCCCATGCCGTGACTTCCCCAAACCCACCTTCCATAGGTGAGGGGATTGAAACTAGCACTGTAAAGGAATATCCCTAAAATGGAAAGGCATTTCATTTTAACCTATATAGACACATAGTCCAAGAACACAACAAGAAGCAACCACAAAGTAAATTACTATAGAAAAAGTGTACTGAAAACAAAGGTGTCGGAATACAATCCCAACTGAAAAGTACAATTAAAAATTAGAAGTAAAAAACACAACTAAAAAGTGTAAAATATCTCCTAGATCATCCACCGAGGATCCTACCTTAATGGTAGGTATACCTCAAGATCAGTAGTCCATGTGTCATTTCACTCCAAATGGTCCACCTCCGAGCACTATCCAGTCCAGGCTTCCTCAGCCTCGATCAGTGATGTCTGTCATGTGCACAAGAAACAACAAGGTACGGGTGTAGCACATGAAGGGGTGATTAAAATGATACTCAGTATGGACCCCGAGACCCCTGTAGGTATCCCAGAGTTCCACAACGGAAAATCCAGAATGAAAGAACTCCATCTCAAGCACGAAGCGATAGACATTAACTCCACTTAGGTATATTCCCATAAATATACCTAAGTTATTAAGACATAATCATCTCATACATTAAAGAATAATACCACAAAGGTAACACCATGAAAAAAGAAGTACCACACAGGTAACACCATGAAGATAGAATTACCACACAGGTAACACCATGAAGACAACACCATGAAGGTATAAGTACCACACATGTTACACCACGAAGACAACATCACAAAGGTAGAGGTATCGCACAGGTAACACCACGAAGATAGAAGTACCACATAGGTAACACCGTGAAGATAACACCATAAAGGTAAAGGACTCACCTCAAAATCTGGTATAACTTATGTATATAAGTACACATGATTAGTCATAAACTGTATCATCTTATTCTGTTAAGTGGAACTGCTTCTGACCCACACAGGATCGATAGGTAAAAACCCCCAATGACCCAAATAGGATCTGACCCACACAGAATTGGTGTGCACTGACCCACATAGGATCACTGAGCGCTAACCCGCACTGGATATGATAGATGCTAACCCACACAGGATCGATAGATTCTAACTCACTTAGGATCTATGTTCTTTCTTCATGTTATAGCCTGCCACAGGATTCCACGCACCTGGTGCACTCGAGTTCCATAGTTTTTTCCCTAAAGATATCGGTCATACCTCGACCACCACTAAGCTCCCAAAAGGAGTAACCCAAAATACTTCAATGTCCTAAGGGTTCCAACGCGATAGACGTTTCATCAATCGGATGCCCGGTTTTTGAGTTATAAGCGTTTTAGTTTCAAGGGCCCGATTGGATTTGGGTTTGATCCAATATTTCTGTACTCCAACTATCTACAAAACTCAAGAGGAGAGTAACAAATGTATTTTCTCAATCCAAGGATCCCAGCGCTGGAGAAGATTCATCAAAAGGGCGTCTGGTTCTCAAGATATGGCCCTTTAAGTGTTTATAGGGCTGGTTGGGCCCTGGTCTAGTCTGACCCGGGCATACCGACCCGACCCGACCCAACCTGGGCCGACCCGACCCGACCTGGTCTGGGACCGACCCTTCTAGGCTGGGTCGTGGTAGGCTCAGCCCATGGGGCTGTGGTCTGGCACGGCCTGACCCACAAGAGGCCGCGGCCCACTGGGTGTGCGGCCCGTGGATGGGTGAAGGGGCCCGCTGTGGCAGGGCCTGCCCTTACCGCCACCCGGGGGAGTGAACCCAAGTTTCCTGAAAGGTCGTGAGGTCCATTTGGTTTCCACTATAGTGGAGGCGCACGTGGCACTACCAAGTGGCATGCGGGACCCACTAGAGGGGGTCCTGCCTCCCGTCATGACAGACCAGTGTCGACCACCGTCTTCAGCGGCGCACAACGATGCATCACTCCACCACCCGCAGTATTTCGGTGTGTCGGCCGCCTCCTTCGGTCTGCCGCCGCTGACAAGCCATGGCCCGCGTCCTATTGAGGTTCATTAATCTCATCACCCTCCTCTTCTGTGGCCGTCTAGTGTGTCGGCCACCACCTTGGTCCCCACTGGCATCGGTTGCCGGTACCGCCACACCAGTGGCCTTCCGTGGGTCACTGGGTGAGCATCGGTGGCCCATTTTTTCTTCCAAAGGTGTCGTTGAACTTCCTAGGACATAACTATCTCTTACATCCAATCAAAATTGGGTTACTTCTATCGTGAGGAATCACCCACGAAGAATCCACAATTAATCGAGATATTGGAGGGATCATGCCTTGTTCGTTTGGCACGTGCCCTCCGCATTAGCTTGATTGTAATAGGTTGAAGATATTGAATCATCCACAATATAAATTAAAAAAGATCAAATCCCTGCCTCTTAAATACATTGGAAAACATCTGTTCTTTAATGTGGGTTAGTGTTATTCATTCCCACAACAAGCTTCCAACAACGCCGCTGGAATGGAGATCCTCCAACCTTACTTGGTGGATCAGTTCTCCACTATAGGGTTCCTCCAAAGTTATCCTATTTAGATATCCTCCTTCACCAAATATTTTTAAAAAAATCCCCCAAGAAGAAAGAGGATCATTCAACCATTAAAGGGGGTGGTTCATTAATTTAGAATTAATGAATCCTATTAATTAAAGGTATTAGTGGTTACACACTTTGTGTAACTGGGTATTTAATGACTAGAATTAAATTCTCGGCCTCCCTCTTGTGGTCCCCCCCACCAAAAATTAAAAAGAGATATTGGAGGATATTCTTTTTAAAAAAATAAAATATATTTATTTTATTTTATCCTCCATGAAAAATAGAAAAACCAACTTCTTCTCTCGACCCACTATGGTCGAGGTTAAACCTTCCTTAAGTGAATATGGGCACTACGGATTCAACAGTGCCCTCAGATTTTTAATCCGAGCACGGGTTCCAAAGTTATAAAATTTCACTCGTACATTTACTGAACATACCTTAAAATAGTTCATAAATTCATTCTGGGCACACCGGGCCTCGTAATCATGTGCCGCCAATTTTTGCAGACTCTTAATAATTTAAAATAAATAAAAAATAAATGGAAAATCTGGGTCTTTATATTCTTCCCCCCTTAGGTGTTTTCTTCCCTAAAATCCACAACATTGACTAAGAAAAAAATGGGGGTACTAAGCACGAATTTAACCCTCCCACTCCCAATTTCTCTCCTGGAGGTTCCTGTGCTGCCAGAGAATGCACACCATAGGTATCGACCAACCACTAAGGACCCACTCCTGTCGATCCTCAATCTCTACTAGAACCTCCATAAATGTCTCCCCATCATCAAATTCAATCTCTCCATGGTCGATGAAGTGATATGGTTCATGCATGTATTTCCTCAGCTGGGATAGGTGGAAGATGTTGTGCACCCTCTCTAACTACGGTGATAGTGCCAAGTGGTATACCACCTCGCCAATCTTCTGAAGTATCAGAAATGGTTCAATAAACCTTGGTGAGCATTTTATGCCTCAACGAAATCAACGTAAACCTATTTGAGGTGAGACTCGTTAGAATACATGGTGTCCATCCTAAAACTCCAATGGTCTCTTCCTCATATTAGCATAAGAAATATGTCTGATCTATGTAGTCTTCATCTACTCCCGGATGATCTGCACCTTCTCAGTGGTAGCTCGTACCAACTCCGGACTCATAAGTGCTGACTCCCCTAGGTCTGTCTATCATAGAGGTGATCTATATGGTCAACCATACAAGTCCTCAAATGATGCCATACCGATGGTGGAGTGATAACTGTTGTTGTATGTGAACTCCACCAAGGGCAAGTGATCTTCCCAACTACGACCAAAATCTAGGACGCATGCACAATACATGCCCTCCAGCGTCTGAATTGTCCGCTCTGTCTGACCATACATTTGAGGATAAAAGGCAGTGCTCAAATGTAGCTGAGTCTCGAATGCCTCTTGTAATCACTTCCATAATCAAGAAGTAAAACATGTGTCACGGTCAGATATAATCATCGATGGCACCCCATGAAGTCATACAATCTCTTGTACATAAGGGTATCCCAAGCCCTCTACTAATCCCTACTCTCGGATAGGTTGGAAGTGGGATGACTTGGTGATTCGGTCAATGATCACCCAGATGGAATCATGTCCCCTAGATTCACATGGTATCCATGTCACGATGTCCATGGAGATACCGTCCCACTTTCACTCTCGTACCTCTAGTTGCTGCTTTAAGCATGCTCGAACCAGATTATCATCCTTCACTTGCTGATAAGTGAGGCATCCTGAAACAAACTCTGCCACTTCTTACATTATCCATGGACACTAGTGTTTACTTCAGAGGTCCTGGTACATCATCTCTACACCAGGATGTACCGCTATAGGGGACATATGTAACTCCCTTAACACCTCCTCCTGTAGAGCCATTGGTACCATGGTACGTCCTCTGAAGAGGATGGTGTGATCCCCACCTTCATAAAATCCATCAGGTGCTTGTCCTGAGGATATATGAGCATGTCGATCCTCGTAGCAAATGTCCCCAAGTTGCACCTCCCTGACTCACTGAAGGATTGGGGGAGTGACTATAATATACTAGAGGTAAGGTTCTCCATCTATATCCACGAAATATTTTTGCAACGTGGTTAGGTGATCTGTTGGATCACTCAAAAACTATAGACCAGACCTCCTATTGAGTGCATCTGCTACTATGTTACCCTTCATAGAATTATAGACTATCTAAAATTCATAGTCCTAGAGGAACTCCAGCCATCCCCAATGTATTAGGTTCAGGTCCTTCTGAGAGAAGATATACCTAAGACTCTTGTGATCAGAGTAAACTGTAAAATGTTCGCCCATCAAGTAATGTCGCCACATCTTCTGGATGAAGACCACTGCTGCTAAATTCTGGTCATGGGTAACATAGTTATTCCCATGCTACCTCAACTATCGTGATCCTTAGGTGATCACTACTCACTCCTAAATCAGGACACACCCAAGTCTGGTCCCTAATGCATCGCAGTAAACCACATACACAATGCCCTCTTCTGATAGCCTTAATATGGGGGCACTCATGAGTCTCTACCTCAGCTATTGAAAAATCTACTGGCATCTCTCCGTCCATATGAAGGGTTGTATATTCTTCTTCAATACTTACAAGGGTGTTGAAACCCTGGAAAATTCAGGCACGAATCTCTGGTAGTAATCAGCCAACCCCAGGAAACTCTTCACCTCGGTCACACTCCTGGGTGGATCCCAAGTAAGTACATCCTCTACATTCGTTGGATCCACTAAAACTCCAGCCTCTAAGATAACGTGTCCCAGAAAGTGGACCTCTTATATCCAGAACTAGCACTTTGAGAACATACCATAAATCTGGAGCTCTCGGAGTGTATCCAGTACTATCTACAGATGATACACAAGATCCTCCTCTGTTTCTGAGTATATCAACATGTCGTCAATGAATACAACCACAAATCGATCAAGGTATGTACGGAAGATTCTATTCATGAGTCTCAAGAACACTGTTGGGGCATTGATCACATCGAACGGTATAACTAAAAACTCATAGTGGCCATACCGACATCTAAAGTTCGTCTTCTGCACATCATCATCTTGTACCATGTACGGATGATAGCTTGATCTGATCTCTATCTTCGAAAACCAATGAGCTCCATTCAGCTGATTGAAAAGATCATCAATCCTCATATGTGGATACTTGTTCTTCACAGTCACCTGGTTTAGGCACCGGTAGTCCACATAGAGCCTCAAACTCCCATCTTCCTTCTTAGTGAACAACATTAGGGATACCCATGGAGAAACACTGGGCCTTATGAACCCCTTCCTCTGAAAGTCCTCCAACTATACCTGTAACTCATGAAGCTCTGTGTGGACCATCAGATATGCTAGTGAAGATATTGGTGTCATTATGGGGTTCAAGTATATGTAAAAGTCTACCTCTCTACATTTAGGTAGTGCCAAAACATCATCAAGAAATACATTGGAATACTAGTCCACCACTACAGAATATCTTGGACTCTCAACATATACTCCACTGAGGGAATGGCTAGCCAACTGATGTGTGATTGGCTTCACCCTCGTCTGGTTAATTCCATCATGTTATCCAATGGTTCCCTTCTCACCAGTGAATGAAATCCTGGTCGCATCCTCACGGACACACTGCACTTTGTTCCTAATACACTCAATCTGAGCTTGGACTATGGATAATTAGTCTATATCCAAGATCACATTGTAAGGATTCAACACCGCCACTAGCAGATCCCAATCAATTCTCTCACCTCCTAGAGTAAGATCACACTTCTAGCACCAATGTGTGATCATCGAATCCCCTCCAATAGGAGTCTCTATCTGTAAGGATCGAGCCAATGGCCCACCAGAATCTCCGAACTCCGAACGAGGGTTGTGGAAAAAAGAAGAGTGACTGGCACCTATGTCTATAAGTACTATAGCTAAGGTGGAGTAGACATAGATCATAACACTAATCATCTCCATAGTGTCGTTGTTGTAGGTCTTAGCTACCTAGAACTGAGCTTGTCCCTTTCCACCTGCCACTAATAGTTGGCGTGGACCACCTAGAGATGGTGGCGGTAGAACCTCGAATCACCCCCCACCACCTACTACACGGATATCTCCTCGTCCATGTACACATGTTGCATGATAACCTCCCTGGTCAAATCTATACCTCTGCCTCAGTGGTCCCTTGATCGTCTACTGGTCATCCATATGGTGGTTTAAGCAGTCATGTTCCATGTGACCCTACCCGCCGCACGAGTAGCACTGTCTGCTCCTAATCTTCCCTCCTCTATCCCATGATCCCCACAACACCAACCCTATATCTTGAGGTCATCCACCATAAGGTATAGCCTGCCTAATCCCTTATGTCATATGCATACTACCTATTGTAGATGACTCTACTGCATGACATCCAGTGGTGTCTCTCACTGTCAGTGCCTGCTCAGCTATGAAGTTCTCCACCAAAAGTGCTCGCTCTAGAACCCCATCCTGTGTCGGCATGCTGAGTGATATTATTGATGCTCTGATCTCCCATCGGAGACCCGAATCAAAGGTTTTGGCCCTGAAGAAAGGGTCTTGTACCATGTCGGTGGAGTAGCAGGAGATATCAATGAACCTCACCGAGTACTGGGTCACAGTCATGCTGCCCTATTGTAAGTGCAGTAGCTCCTATATACCCAAGTGCATAATATATATATATATATATATATATATATATATTTTATGTGCATGTTTTCTTCACTATATACATAGTTACATTTATATCCATATATATATATATATATATATTATTATCCAGGACCCAAGGTGTAACTCAAGCATACAAGTGTAACACTACTCAAAGAAATAATAATAATAATAATAATAATAATAATAATAATAATAATAATAATAATAATAATAATATCATAATGATGATTATATGTTTCCGTAATTTAGGGTCATGTATAACTCAAGGTTGAAGGTCATTCTGAACACCACAATCAATCTAGGATGACATGCTGAGTATCATGAATAATAACAAGGTGGTGTATACCCAACCTCTTAATTAAGGGGGTGTGGAACATTATGCCTAGCAACCCAAGTGATGTAGACGTCATGCCAACATCTTCAACCAAGGGAGTGTAACACATCATTGATTAAAACCCTACTTGAGGTCCTTTTTATCATTAAGCATTATATATTGATCCTCTTTACCTATGATCACATAGCCCAATACTCTATAAAAAGGATTTATATATCACTCAATGTGTATTGGACCATTTTATTATAATTCCTTTAATATTTATAGATAGGCCATGTGTTCAACCACTCCTTTAATATAATTCCCTTGTAAATAAAGGAAAGGTCGTTCCCATAAGCATGTCATATCAAAACCTCAATAAAAAAATAATTAAGAAGTCCATTTTTATAATGTCCTATATCAATGGTCAAGTATACTTTAGGAGGTTTATTCCCATTTACCATTTAATTTAACATCAATCAATTTCACATTTTTATTTTATAATACAACACAACGCAAAATGTGATTTTATTAGAAAGATGTTCATGGCTATCATTCCAAGTCATGATAAATTTATCCTATTTAAAAAATCTCTTTATAAAGTTTATCAATCACCACAAAAATTTGATTGAGAGGCGTAAGAAAAGAATTTAACTCATAAAATCTAAAACATCCCCCCAATAGGGATTTTAATAGAGAATAAGGGTCCAGATAAACTAAGAAACATACCCACAAGGATGGTCTAGGTTGTGGTGAGACACCTCCAATAGTAAAAGTGATATGCAACAACTAAGTAAAATTATGGAATTAGGTTCTAAAAATTAAATTTCATATTTAGGATGTGTCGCACGGAGAAACTATCATGGTACAATGGCGTGATTTATAAAATTATGAAACTTATAAGAAAAACTACATAATATCTACCTTATACCAAGTAATCTTCAATCATTTAATATCAAGGCTTGAATTGAGCTAGTTTGAGAAAATTTGAAGAAAGAGACAAATGCCTTGAAAATAGGGTGAATTAGGTCAAATGAAGATAGAATATGATAAGATAAGATAAAATAAAAAATCAAGATGGATGATTTTTAGACTCATCGAGGGATATCCAATACACTTGATAGTGTTCAAAAGGGATACAGGATGATAAAGATCTCTCTATACCTAGCTTGAAGAGAGGAGGAGCTCAGGTGGTAGAGGGGAAGGAGCTATGTGCATGGAGGATGAAATATGAAAGAGGAATAATATAATAAATCTGGGGAAATGGGGTTTCACCCTTTTAAATGTGTCCCATTGTTTGGTAGCACTTTTTTCCAAAATGTGCACTAACTGTGCTTAAACCAATACCCAAGGAGTACCACGTGGTTCATGCACGTGATTTGAGGAACCATGCACAAACAGGGAACTTTACCTATGTAAAAAATCTAAAATGGACCATCGGGTCATGTATCTTGGTGTTCATGGTTAGAAAAATCTATGTGAAACCATTATCCCCTCTGGACTACCTCCATGGTTTCCTCTGGAGGGTTGGATGGTTTCAGACAAAATTTGGGCATGCGAGTCTCTCCTGATCTCAAAATTGTGGAGCTCGATGCTCCCAAACTCAAAAAAACTACTTGAAAACATCTTGAGCCTTTAAAAAATCTAAAAACAAAATATTTAAGTGTTTAAAATCTTGAGATTATGTTCTGACACATAGTTTAAAAACCAAACCAACCGCCAAAATGAAAAGCTCAATTTTCCTTGGAATTTGAACCCAATCCAAAACACAAGATGTTACAACCTCCCCGCCATAAAACTTATCATCCCTGAGAATACTTAGGGGTAAATAAAATCAACACCTAACTTTATAAGTTCATGATATTTTGTTTTAAAGAGGTGTGTTATGTTTTTAAACACCCAACACACTACCAAACACTATTTTCAACACAAATAACATATACCATGAAAACTTGATCCAACACTCATATTCCTAACAAAAACATCGATATGGTGATTACCAAATAATATATAAATATATAAAATTTCACACTATTTTATATTTAATCATTGGTCATTTGTCTCACCCCACTATAGGTTCTTGAATTTAGTGGTTGTGTTCGAGCAATGGTATCCCCACTTTCAAAATTGTCTATTCAAGCATTCCCTTAGCACTCTAACAGTGCTCTTGGTAGGGTTTCTAATTTTATCAATGGTTTTAATCTTAAATAACCTCATGCAACAAGTTTGAGTCATATTATCTAGAAAAACCTAGACTGACTCGCATTTTACTAATCATATCCTGATGACGTTCCAGAAAGTGATTTTTCACCATGCATATTCATTGAAACAAGGAAAAATAGTAAATCCACTTTTGGCTAACTATTCTCCGAAATTCGTGGATTTTATTGTTAGTGTATCACATATTTAAACATGATTATTTCTCCTAAGTCACTTCACATTTACATCAATCACATTATCAAAATATTTTATCTAGATTTCAACGAATTCTTGAGCCCAAACGCTCACTTTAAGTTATTGTAGAACAATGCAAAAATGGTTGTATAAAAATCCCATCCAAGACAAAATGAAGTCTGAAGTAGCCTAAAAATTTTAAAATAGATTATAATGAGTCTATTAAAGGTATTCTATACCCCAGTTCTTACATGTGAGGTGTTGATACAAAGTGAAAATGTCCACTAATCATGAACACTAACTGATCCCGATGGTAGTCAAGCCAAAGAACATACTAGTGTTTGTGAGTCCATCCAATTATTTCCTACTCACCAATCAATGAATCACTTTGGTCAACCACCTGTCTCGACTTACTAAGCTATAGAAGAATAAGCCCCATGTTTTTTATTTATAAAATAGAAAGAATTTTAAAATTATATATTGGGGTATAACTGATGATCTCTCAGTGCATCATAGATGATTTCAATATAGGAGACATGGTCATCTATAATATAATATTAGACCTCAAGGTTTTCAAAAATACCTAAAAGGTCCCAAGACACTCCCGCTACTTCCCAAATGAGTTTCTTAGAATGGTTTCCAACCAACCACATCCAATGACATAAAGGAAACAGTCGAGCCACCACTAGTTGATTGCTTTAAAAAGTGGTTTATTGGTCCTGAAAATGGTTCATCATTAACTGATCGTAAATTCATCATTACATGAGGCATTCTATGATCACTCAAGTAAAACCACCTAATTCCATCCTTGAATAATTTTTTTAAATGGTTTTGTAAACTTCCAACCACTTCATTATCATGATTCCTTATAAGCATCGATACATTTAAAAGCATACCATTTTCATGGGAAATTGAAAAGTATTACTGACCATCTTAAAAGGGTCATTCATTATTTTATTACTTCTACTCAGAAGGAAATGCTTCAATTGTTTAATGTGATGCTCCCTACCATAGGAGTGTCCTAGTCCCTAGATTTACTAAAAAAGGAAACATATCCCATAGAACACTCTCTATTGACCACTGAACATGGGTTTTAGATGTTTCCAACATGATTTTCCAAAGAACCCATTTTGAAGGAAAGGAAAACTACATATTTAAGGAGTGCTAGAAAATATTTTCTTTAGATCCAAATGTGTAACGCTTCTTGATTTATGTCACTACATTCCATAAAATATGGAATAAAATACTAAACTAAACAGACCAGCATAATAAAACACCTAGTTCTATTTGGAACATTTTCTAGAGTATTATGATGATTACGGTATCCTTAACACCCAAGAAACACTACCCCCTAGATGACCCAAAAACGTAGTGTAATAGCTCAAGGCTCATCGATTTTTATAGAATGAAAAAGGTTCTCTATAGATTTTTAGAAACTTTATAGTTACCATGTTTATCAATGCATACCACCTTGAGGTTTAAAAATATTTATGGAACATCCTTGATACTATACATAGGCTTATTAACCCAATGAATTCCAGAATTTGATGGTCCATACAAAGACAATTCTAGAGTCATGTTATCCCTTCTGTCTAAAAATTCATCCAATGATCTCCCAATTCATCTGACACTGAAGAGGAAGAAAGGTCACATGACCTACTAAGTAGATAACCATGCCCTAGGCGTGCCTAAAATAATGAAACAAACCATTACATAAAGATCATGCCCGTAACAAGGGTAAAATTACAAAATGACCATCCATCCATCATGGGTGTCATTTTAGAAACTATGTCTTCCTAATCCGGAAAAATGGTACCTGAATATAACCAACATTTAAAACTTCTCATCATAAGAATACACAATGTATTTAATTTCTAAGGGGGATACCTACCTCGATCTAGACCCTTATAAAAGTTCGAAGTTTCATACTAGGCTATACCGCTTATATTTTATATTCAAGTTATGGGAGAAGAGGCCTATGGAAGATTCTCATATCTCTGTTCTAACATAATAATCAGGAATGATTTAAACTACCCTTACTAGAGGGTCAAAGATAAGAACACCATATAATTGTTTACTATTTTAGATTACTCACTTATTTACATTTGATACTTCAATATTTTAAATGCTTGTTTTAATCATCAACCAATCAGTATAAGAAAACTGAACTCTCCAAAAATTCATTTATCTAACCCCATAAGTCACCCCTGTATGTTTTGTAAAACATCCTTTTAAAAATTAGTTATTGTACTAAAATTCCATTAAAATTAAGAAATTTACGATATAAATTAATTTTAATCATATTATTTACACATACGGCTTTTAAAAATTGGGATTAGTTAAATAAAATGTCAATGACAATCTATAGATGAAGACACCCTTTTGGATTGAATTGTAATTTAAATTAACTAACGCCTCATATAAGTACTACTCAAAAGTAAATAACTTGTTTTATATCAAATTTAGAGGGAAATTGTCAAGTAAGATTCCAAAATATGTCTATATGTGAATTAATAAAAGAGACTACATAAACTTAAAATAACCATCACTATATGACATAAATAATCTCCTATGGGTTATGTACTAAGGAATACCAAAACAATTTCATCCTATGAGGGTCCCACCATATCAAACATCTGTCTAGAAACCGCATAAGTTGGTTTTGAAGCTTCAAAAAAACTTTATTAGGTCATCTCATAGGAAACATGTCACCAATGACCTACTTGGGCCCATTTGTGCATTTGACAATTTAGCTATATGTGTCATCATTCGCAAGTGATAGAGTTACAAGACTTCATATACCTAACCAATTCATTTTTAAAAAAAAATTATATCTTTTAAATTTATTGAATAACAAAAATATATCATGATCTTTTGAAATGGTTCAATTATTTGTGATGTCATTTTTAACTCATTACACTCACATACATATTATACATTTCAAATTGGCTTCAATTGAATTTCAAGTGATAAGTTTCATCCCATGTAACCAATGGTCCATGGATCAGACATGTCATGATTATTTAGTTTAGGTTTCATCATCAATATATATTGTAAAACACCATTTATATTTATGAATACACTTTAATAACCAATATTATATCAAAATATACAACTAGGTATGTTGTCACAAGAAAAAAAGAACATAGAAACATTTATAGGCAGCCATAAGAGCATGGTACATAAGCAAAGCCTGTGAATTAATCGAGAATCATATCTTATAACCAGGGTATTCCACTACATTATCAAGATTGCACAAAATAAAGGAATATAAGAACCTCTTGTAAAATAATCATATAATATGGTATATGGATATGAAAGTTAAACATGGAATAACACTCAAGGAACATATCACTATATATGGAAATTTAAAAAGTGTAATCAACATGGCATGGAATATGCATGGCATGTGAATCTCTATGTGACTATCATGATGCATGTAATGCTAATTCCTTACTATACCGATCCAAGGGAAAATACCATAAATATCATAAATTAGTGAGTAGTTAAAATTACACCAATCACTTAATGAGAATTCATAATCAACTATAAAAGTGAATAACAAGAACAACAATACATTTCCTAGACACATTGACTTTTCCCCATGCATGAGTTGATCAATCCTAGACATGGATATTTACCAAGAGACAACACTTTAGTAATATCATGTCTATTAATTAACAAAAAATAAAGACAAGGAAATCAACCCTCTAATACCCTTTTGTAATGCCCCAACTCAGGAGTCACTGAAATGCTTCCCCAATCTGATGAGTCACATGGAATCAAGCATTCCTCCATATATGTAAGAGGTATATTACAAGTGGTGAGGGTATAGTGATAGTATGGAGGGGAGAATATACCCTCATATCATATAAACATAGTATTATATCAGATATAAATCAATAGATAGTATAATAAGTATAAATAAATAATAGACAAAAAAGAATGATATAATGATTGATAAAATAATATAAAATTGATAATACCAATCATACTTCCATGAATGAATGTTCATATGATGCTACAATATCCAAATCAAGAAACATGCATAAGATGATACAATATAGTACATGAATGAAGAAAAATAAAAAACTGAGAGTAATCTCCACAAACATCTTAAGTAAATGCTCGATCCTATACTCCTAAGGTCTCATGTACAATGCACATCATAAGAAATAATATAGGGACATATGAGCTTGAGGTATACATGGGTACCACATTATAGTGGTTCCCCAAGAAGGGAGTGATATATACTGAGTAGGCCACAACCAATGGGGTTTAAAGCATAATCTGGTTTGAGAATATAAATATAGGGGCGCGTAGGTATATTAAATAAATAGTGAGTAAATAAATAAATATAAACCAGTTAAACTCAGGTTCTGGAAGGACGCCCAGCTAAAAATACATGCTTCCTTATGTTCTAGAATACCCCTAATTATAATATATATATATACACACTTTTATAGGATTTGATGTTTATAGAAATATATATAGATACGTAGTATTATCTGGGACTCGAGGTGTAACTCAGGAATACATGCATAATACTACTCATAATAATAATAATAATAATGAGTAATGGTCTCCATGCCCATGAATTAGGTGTAAGTCAAGGTGAAATTCCATGACCAACATTGTAATTAGTATAGGAATACAATCCGAGTATCATAAATAATAATAAGGTGTGTCATGAAAAACATTATAATCATGGGGTGTGGAACGTCATGCCTAGAAGCCCAATTTATATAGAAATTATGCAAATAGCCTCAACCAAGGGGGTGTGACACGTCATTTCCAATGACCACACTCATGGTTCTTTTAATCATTAAGAATTATATAGTAATCCACTTTCCCTCTAGTCCCTTTCCTTTTGTTTATTAAAAAGGAAACCAGCTTTGCTCAAGGATTAGTTGATCCTTTTAGTACAATTCAATTAATATTTATAAAAAGGAATTTTTTTATCCATTCCATTAATATAATTCACATATAAATAATGGAAGGGTCATTCCCATATTCATTACATATCACAACCTCATTTATCGAATAATTATGATGGCTACATTTATAATATTCTATATCATCATTCATGTATACATTAATAGGGGTATTCCTATTTACCATTTCATTTAGTTTCAATCAATTTTCACTTTTTAATTATGAAGACAATGCACCTAAAAAGGTGGTTTTATTAATAATTGGGGAATGGATATCATTCTAGGGCATAGTCAATTTGGTTTATTTAAATAATATTTTTCTATAGTTTATTAAACACCCCAAAAAGGTTATTGAGAGGCCTATTGACGTAATTTAATTTATAATATCTTAATAAACAACCAAATAGGGTGTTTTTATTATGTAATATAGCATAAGGGTCTAGGTAAACTATGAAACATGCCCACAGGGGTGGTCCAGGTTGAGGTGAGAACCCTCTAATGAAAAAAAAGGATACCCAACAGATAAGTGGTTTTAAGTGATTAGGTTATACATATTTAATTTCATATTTTGGAGGCGTTGTATGAAGATACTAGAATGTAGTAAAATAGAAAAATTTATAACATTGAGAGACATTAAGTGAAAATTTATATACCACATACCTTATATTAAGTATGTCTAATCACCCAATATTTAGGCTTTAATCAAGATGGTTTGAGAGAAATTGGAGAAATAGAAGAATGCCATGAAAATATGGAGAATTAGGTCCTATGAAGATAGCATAGGAGAAGAGAAGATAAATTAAGAAAGGGGAGGATTATTCATAGACTCGTCAAGGGATATCTAACTCACTTGGAAGAACTTGAAACCGAGTCTGAAACATGAATTTCTCATCAAACCTAAGATAAAGGGAGGGTCTCGAGCGGGAGTGGAGAAGGATTAGTGTTCATGGAGGTAGAGAAATGAGGGAGGAATAATAAAAGATATTAGTTGAATATTACTATTTCACACCCTTTAATGAGGCTCATGGTTTGGTCACACAGTTGGAGAAGGTGTGTGCCAATTGTACTTAAGACACTGCCTATCAAGGAGGTTCGCACGGTTCATGCACATAATTTGGGAAACCATGTGCGAACATTAAACTTTACCTGTGTAAAAAACCTATAATTAGAAACATGTAAATTCATCTTAGTGAACATGTTCATAAAAAACTATTTGACACCCTTATCCCCTCCAGACTGGTGGCATGGTTTCCTCTGGAGGTCCACATGGTTTCAAAAAAACCATACAACCCTACCAATCTTTCCCGATCTCGATATTTCGAATCCCAATGATCCCAGAAGTCAATGAAACATCCATGAAACATATTCAAACTTTAACCATGTCTAAAAATAACACTTTTAAGAGTTTTAAATCTCATAATAACATTCTCAATCTTATTTTACAAATTGGACCCTCCACTAAAATAAAAAGCTCACTTTCCATTAGAATTTCAACTGAGTCCAAGACATGGTATGTTTCAAAATTTGTTATCTTATAAGATAATCTAGTATATTAAATTATCTAGAAATGGTTCTGTGATAAGGGTATCAATACCCATGGCCAATGTACAGATTTACCTACTAAGAAAGTTACTGAAGGTGGTATTAAAACTGAAAACATTGTTGCTATATTAGGATAACATAATCAGGTTTTGACAAAATAACCTTTCTTGTATGGAGTAATATATTTCTTAGTGTGATTTACCTATAGTATATAGTTTTATAAATCAGAAAACTCCATCATTCAATGGCTCTATAAATAAATTTTTTCTAAGAAATGGATAATTTTCTTAGAGAATATATTCCTCTCTCAAGAAAGTAGTGAAAGGGATAAATTTGTAACATTATTTTATTATCTCTCAGAAGATGTGGATATATGGTGGTTATTAATTCAAAACACAAAGTATGAATAAGAAAAATAAAACTTGTAATTTAAGGATTTTAAGGTACACATCCTGGAAAAGTATTTTACTCCTTAGCAATGAGCTCATATGGAGATACAATTCATAAATCCAAGACATTAGGATGATGAAAATGTTTCTAAGTATTAATCAAACATTACAAGGTTGGAAAGTAATTATGTAGACTATGTATATATTCCAAATAGGAACATCCATTTTAATGATCTAATTTAGATAATTCTTTAAAGGAAACTAGTCCCTTTATCATTCTCATCATTTAGGATATAGTATCACGTTCTATTAAGAGAGATAATGAATTCTCTATGTAATATGAGTTTGAAGGGAAGTAAGAGGAAAAGAGAAATACATAAAAAATTCTGGATAAAGGAAGGATGGAAATAATTATTTTCCCACATGTGATAATTGGGGAAAGAAACACCTTGGTACTTCTTTAAAGGGAATTTGATTTTGCTAAAAGTTCAGAGTGAAAGGAAAACATTCTTGTAACTTCAATGACAAGAAAAATTATTTAAATGTGAAATTCTTCCAATTTAAAGAGATAGGACACTATATAAATTATTTCCCTAACCATCAAGGTAATATACCTTAAAGTACGCTAAGTTATAAAGGTAAATATTATGCTTTTGATATAGATAAAGTGGAATAATTAATTTTGTTATGTATATGGATCCTTGAATTATTTTGAAAATTTATTTTATCGATTATATATTGGTTATAATAATTATGAAATATATAAGTATTGTACTACAATAATTTTTCATTTAGGATTTTAAAGTGTATTTTGAACAGTATAGATGACCAATAAAAATGATTGATTTAAAAGTTAAACTTCTAGGAAAACACATGATTGAGGGGAATATAACCCTTAATATGTTCTTGATGGTGTGATAATGATGTTGTGATAAATACATTATTGATATAGATAGTGTAAATCAAATAGTACTAAATTTTTTATAATTGAATAAATATTTTTTTTCAAAAATTGGTTTATGTTATAATTGATGGATTTTAAAAAAAAATATTTGAGTAATATATCCAGTAATCTAAGTTTTACTTAGGTTATAATAATGAATTCATGTTTTCAATAAGGTTTTATGGTAATTAATGTTATTACCATGTTTCAAGAGAATATACAATGAATGTATTCTCATGTTTTGAATGTGATTATTAAGAGAAACTTCATGCTGTTTAGGGAATTAATGATTAGTTAATTTTTGAAATTCAATGAACATATTTATATTATTTTGGATCTTAATCATTTGGAATTTTCCTTAGGTTAAACACTTACAAAATGATTTACGTTGAACTTTGGATGAGGTTTTAGAGATTAATGTATTACTTCACCATATGGAGATTTATACATATTGGATAAATTGTGCTAACCATTTTGTCATAATACTAAATAGAGAAAAGTAATTCCATATCATTCTATTACGGATGATACAGTCCATTAATACTGAATTTTAGTGCATTAGTAATAAAACAATAATTTTTCGATGTTCATTTATTAGATAAATCGATGACAAGGAAATTGATCAAAGCATAACCAAATGATGAAATTGTGATTATGAAATAGAATCATATCATGTAAGTATATTTCCTTATATTTTTATATGGTAAGAAAATTATATAAAATTAAAAAAAGGATATTGAAATAAAAAAAATTCATATTATCATCATCTTTTAGGATAGTAATTTTTCATGCCTCTTTGGTTTATATCTTTGTGGTCGTTAACCATCAATGGATCGCCCACTTTATTATGATAAATGTTCTAAATCACTCTCCATCTGTATTTTCAATACAAAAAAATTGGGTTTATCTAGTCCTAGGTCTTTAACAGTGCTAGCTAAAAACACTGTTAAACATCCCCTTTATCAGTTCTAAAAAAATTGATGTTAAATGACTGTTTAATAGTGGTTTTCTTAGTGTTGTTTATGGTGGTCTTTAATATCTCTAAAATCACCATTAAAGGGGGACCTTTATTAGTTCTTATAAAAAAGTGCTGATAAAGGGGGGGTTATCAGTGGTTTTTTAAAAGTGCTCATAAAGACCACCCCCCCCCCATCAGTGCTTCTTAAAAAGTATTGCTAAAAGTATACATAAAACAAATTAAATTTAATTAAAAATAATATATTTATATATAAATATATTTATACTGATATAAATATAAAATATATTTTTTAAAATATGTTTTAGATATGGTAAATAGGCATTTACACTTAATATATAAGATATTTAGTGAAAATGGTTTATAAAATAATTCAAAAAATATTTTTTATTTATAATTTTCTTATTACTACTGGGTAATAGTCATTTAGTATCAATCTAAAGATAAAAAATCAAAAAAAAATAGTAAGATCTAAAATAAATTTAAAATATAACTAGAACTTCAAAATACCATAAATTTTGATTCGAGTATCCTTTTGGGATTTACCATATATCAAATTGATTCATGTAACTAGATCTATGCCCTCAATAACAAAAATAACCAATTTTACATTTTTCAAGGCCAAAAGTCCCTAAAGTTCTCCAAAACTAGGTTTCTAGTTGGGGATCCACAATTTTTTAATATTCGATGGATTTTCAGCCTCATTTAAGGGGGTATTATTACCTTTTTATAGAGAATGAATTTATTCCCAGACCTTACATTCAAATTGATATTATGGTTTTAAAATTTAATAATTCTTCACATCATAATTTTATTTATAATTAAATATATGTATGTTTTATTATATTTACTTATAATAAATCACTAGTATAAATACATATATCAACATATTTAAGTAAAAAGGTATATTCTAATATATGTAAATAAATAATTCTTCTAAAATTGTATTTAAAACAATATATATCCATTTTCTACATTATAGATACATATACATATATGTGTGTATTAATAAATAGATATATATTTATATTATATTCTAATATATGTAAATGAATATAATATATAATATATTTAAATAAATATATGTATATATATATCAAACACAAACATATATTATATAAATGTATTTAAAAATAATTTTTTAAATATATATATATATATATAATACATCATTAAAGAGACAGCAAAACAACATGTTTTCTTAGTAAGGCGTTCCAACTTCTAATGTGAGGTGTAGGGTTCAAATTGGGGAAGGTGCGCATGAGGCTAGAAATTCACAAAGAAATGATAAATAAGGGGGGTGAAAAACACTACTAATGTGGGGTGATGAATTGTTAAAGGGGTCGTGGAAGAGCTGATAAAGGGTTCAGACGCTCATGGATGTCTGAAAAAAAAAATTACCCCCTTTAACAGTGGTGCTTTTTTCAGCACTAAAAAAGTACTGTTAAGGGTCCCCTTTAACAGTACTCAAAAAATATTTATGGACCCTTTTAATAGTTTTTTTAGTGCTATTAAAGGGGTCCATTAACCATCCTTTTTAACACCGATAAAAGTTTCACGATTTTAACCATGCTCAAATTATCAGTTTTTTTTAGCACTGATAAAGGCATATTATAGCATTGTTAAAAGTATTTTTATAGTAGTGTTGGGAATCCGTATTATCTACCTTGTCCATGTTTTCATTTCAAAAATATGTTACCCTACATATAAAAATACTTATGTGATATTCTTTATGACCATATTAATTTCATTTCACTCTTATCAAGAGGATGTTTTATCAACATTTCTTACAATACTGGTTTCAATAAGTGTATTTTTAAATGTCTACCCCTTTATTACCAAGATCAATATTAAACTATTAGGATTAGATTTATTTTCATGGGGTACAATTTATCACCCCAACACTTTTGAGTATATTTATTTTAGAATAAATTTAACTCCTGCAATAGCTTGTGGTACATGCAAAATAGGGTTTAAATGAATTGTGATACTCTATTATTTAATCATAAACCCTATAACATTACCTTTATATTAGTGAGTATGAATAGAACTATTTTTTTCGAAACATAAATAGACTATGGAAATTATTTTATATTTATTCATTTGAAATAAAAAAAATAACCATTTAAAATAAAAAAAATCTTACAAAACTATATGTTTTTTACAAGATGGTTTAGTTCGACTTCACACACTTAATTAAAAATTAATTATTAGAAATTTTAGAAAATTTATTTTATAAATGTAGATTAATTTTATAAATCATCATATCAAAATTATCTTAGGGTGAATTTTTTTTATTTTTTTGAAAGGTCGCATTTTTCGATGAAAAGAGAAAAATACTAAATTCAGATTGAAAACTACCTTTTTATTTAAATTATTTATAAATATATATTATATTTAAATTTTTTTAATTTTAAATTAGTTCAATTATATATATATATATTAATCTAATTTATTTCATTTTAATCATTGTTTTATTGAATTTTTATATAGAAATTTTGTAAACATTTGAACATTTCCTCTTTGAAAACATGCCTTCTCATCATGTCTGTGGGATTAATTTTAACATGAATTTTTTCAATTATATCAATAGAATATTAAAAAATGTATTAAATTATTTTTATAATAATAATTAATGTAATCTAATATTGTAAACTCAATTTTTTACCATAATGATGAGTAAAAACAGTTAAAATTATTTACCATAGTTATGGTAAAAATGGATTTACTGGGGGTCAAACTAAAAAGATAAGGGTAAAAGTGCTCTAAAAATTTCTAAAATCTATTTTTATTCATATTTCAACATTATAATGTATAAGGATCAATAATAATATATTTTTGATCTTTTTAATGTGGAAAACATGAGTACACCTTTTTCTTTCCAAAAATTACAAGTTTGTCACTAACCTAACTTATAAAAGACCACCCGCTCTCTTCTCTTCTTCATACCTTAAAACGAATTTGGTTTTGAAATTAACTACCAAAATTCCATATCCTAATCCTATAATCCTTATTTTTTTGAAAAAATAAAACCTTGGAAGTAGTTTGGTGCCAGCCTAAGGAGGATACCCGAAGAAGATGTAACGTTCTATAATGGGAATTTTAATTGATTTCTTCCTCTATCTCATTAAATTTAAATTAAATAATGGTTACATAATAATTTAAGTATATTAAATATAATTATATGTTTTTTATTTTAATTTCATGAACTAAAACCATCTCCACTTCAATCAAATGTGTTATGAAATCACCATTAATGTATACGGTGGACTACCGCCTCATAAACTGATGTCATTCATTTTTCTGTTACCACCTCTAATGGTTGGGTATGAAGATAGATATAAAGTATATATATTATATTTATAACATAATTATACATTATTAGTTATTATATAATATATACTTTTTAAATTTATATTATGTGGGGGATATTATAACGTCGCTCGTGTGTATGATGGAATATCGCCTCACAAAGCATTGTGATTCCTCTTTCGCTGACATTTTACATGGAATGATATAAGGATAATGTTGATTATTATATTTTTTAAAAATTAAATAATTATTAACTTAATGAAATATTAATCAAGATAATTAATCATGCATTTTTTACTCATTTAAATATGATAACACGCTCATGTTCTTATAGACTACCACCTTTAGAAAACAATGTGACCCTCTTTTTATCACCACACCACATGGATGATATATAATTATTTTTAAATAATTAATATGTTATGAATGATATTATTATCACTATATAATTAAAAAATATTACTTACCTCCTTTTCTTAGTGATTGTTGAAGAATGGAAATGTTACTCAGGCGTATGTAGCCTACTATCTCCATGAGTGTAACATATTTTAATTCTCAAAACCATATTTCATGATTGGTTTTAAAATTATAATTGATTTATAAATACTATAATTATCAAATTATTATTATTCTGGAGGTAATAGAACCATATAATATTCCCTTGAAAAAAACCTTTTATAAAAAATCAAGAATGAGAAAACAAGGTAATTGACACACTAAATAATGAAAAATGAAATATGTTTAATGAATGGATGATAAGATGTTATAAATGGATCATATAATATATTATAAATATTAATATGGTTCTTTGATAAGTTAATAACATGTTTAAAATAGATATATATGAGTTTAAATAACATTAAAACGAAATAAAGTATGGGGTAAGGGTCTTCATCTCAATTCCTCTTCATTTAGGCATATTGTAAGGTTATGCACCTAATTTATTTTATACGGTGTATATAATACCCATTTAACATTTAATATAATGATTCATTCGTACTTAAGGTTTTTTATATTTTGATTTTATTTATTTTATCCATGAGGATTTTAATGGAAAATTACCAAGTGGTCAAAGTAAATATACTATCTCAATTTAATTTGTGATTCTAAAAATTCTCTAAAAATAGTCACTTTTTGCAACAATTTTTCATTAGTCATCATATTAATCTTAATTATGCTTATTATTTTATGATATATATTATTATTTCATTAATGATATACCATTTATATATATATATATATTGTTTACTTTGAAATTTATTTGATTAATTGGGTAAATATTTATAAATATATATATCCTTGAATCAATATGGATATTCAATGATAAAGAGCTTTTTTCATGAATTAAGTTGATTATTCAATATTTTAGGAATGATTTTGACATATATAAATTAGTGGGACCAATTATATACATCCCCTAAATGTAGTAAGAGGTCTCATGAGACAAACTAGTTAGCTAAATCATCTAGGTTTTTACCAAGTAGTTATAAACTGTCTTGAGGAAAGATCTTAATGGTAGAGTTATCATGATTCCTAATATCACAACATCTAATAATTATGAAATTCATTCAATGAGAATATAGTTTTTTCTTACCCATGATATTTTCTCTATGATTTTATCTATATATTTATTTCATCCTCATTTATTGATTAAATGGAATGCGTTTTCATTTATTTACCTTTCCATGTTGATTATTATTTATCGTATCATGATAGTAAAGTAAATTAAATTTAATATTTGTTTAGTTATTTACCTTACTATGTTTATTTGGATTTTTTATTCATGATATCTTCCAATTTACATTACCCATACTGATCATTTGACCTCATCCTTATTTTTTTCCTTTTCTCAGGATATGAAGAGAAATTCTTCAAATTAGTTTTCAAGGATGTAGTTCATTTGATTTTATTTTGTAATGTGTTTTATTTTATATTCCTAATTTAAAATGTGTATCTTGTATGTATCAGGTTCCCCAAAACTTCTAAATTAATCAGTCCTTTCGTATTTGATCCTTTTTCACTATTCCAATTTTAAAAAAAGATGTCTAATTTGGGCTACTAGGGTCGAGGTCATTACAATTAAACATGATAAAACTAGTGCACCATAGTCTCAATTTTTCACAATTCATGTTCATGAATTCCAACTAGTCCAAATGAGGCATAATAATTAATTTTTTAAAACAATTTATTTTATCTTGAATAATATTATAATGATTAATTTGAAATCACTTTGTGTAAATACATCTCTTCCCAAAAATGTTTATATTAAACAAATAATAGAATCTCTTAACAATAGATATTAGAAAATTAGATATAAACAGGTAATATATTTTTAATATATTATCATAAAAGAAGTATAAAAAGTGTAATAAATTTATAATGAATTTTTGAAATATTTTGTTTCATATATTTATGTTCATTGTAAAATATATTTGAGCATTTTTTAATAAGTTAGGATACTAGGTAAGGGTTTTATATCTCAATATCTCTTTATTGAGACATGTTTTGATGTTATGCAGTGATGTACTAAATTTATGGATTATAACATTATAAATAATTTATTTTGGTATAGTCTATGATTTAATGAATTTGATATATAGTAATATATGATCTTTAAGATTTTAATAATTATTAATTAAAAAATTACTAAATCTATAAGGGGTTCTTGTCTAGGCATTCACCCAATGAGACATATTTTTTATTATAAATAATGAATTCATCAGAATGGTGTATCTCATGCCCAATAATATTTTTTAATCATGACTATTTTATATTTCATGATTTTCAATGATATATTTAATGTTCCTTCCCACATGGGGTTTTGAATCAAAAATTTTGAAAGCTGTAAGGGTTTTGATAACTTGATTACCTTTCATTAGGTTATACTGCCCTTTATAATACCTTATCATTAATAGTGGGTTCTAATAATTTTTATGATGATATTACTTTATAACACTTATTTATTTTCTAGTATATTATGTTTTATATTTTTTCCTCTTTCATGATCATTTAATTTATAAATTGTGAGTCTCAAAATAATAATTATTTATTTTCTAATTAAATATTATTTTCCATATCCATATTTTTAATTCCCACAAATATTCACCTTTACCTGGTGGAAACTAAAATTATTTTTATATCCAATGATTCTTATAGTCCCCTTTATTCATTTTATTATAAAGGATTTGTTATCCTTTTAATGATGAGGGTTTTTCAACAAATCCATTTCAAAAATATTTGAAAAGGCCTTTCCTTACAATAATATTATATTATTACCTTTTACTTCAAAATTTTAAATTTATTTTATTTATTATTAATAATTTTTTTTACTTTTTTGAATTAATATTTTAAGAGTTTCTCTCTTCGTCTTCAAAAAAAAAGTTTTTTGAAAGTTACGTGAAAAAAGGTCTTTTATGATGATTTTAATATATTATTTTTAGTAAAAATTATTTTTGAAATGGGTCTTAAATTTTCAATTAATATTATCCAATAAAGTAATGGTTCATAAATCACCCAATATATTCTCTTTTTAAATACTACTTTTGGGCAATCATGTTTTGGTGTCGAATAATCTTCATTTTTTTAAGTGATTCTATTTGGAAAAGTTATGAAACTCGTCTTATTTCCATGGTTTATTTATGATAAGATAAATGATTGGATTTTATGTGGAACTTATATGGATAATGATGGTTGGGATCCTATATTTCCCTTAAATGAATTATTTAAGTTTTTATATCACATGATATGATTAAATCATATATGAATGAGATTTTGGAATCTTTTCAACATGTTTTCTTATGTGAATGAGATGTGGTAATATAGGTTCTAAATTTTGTTGTTTGAATGATGTGTGGGAATCTTTTTTTCAAGTTGTTATGTAAATGTGATATATAATTGTTTACTAACAAGATTTTTTATGTTTATTTTTGTTTCATAATTATTTTTTATACAATGATTAAATGGAATTCCATGTATTTAGATGCAATTGATAGCGCTCCTTGACTCATATTTAAAGTCTCATGATTCTACAAACCTTTACCATGGTATATGATTGTTAATTTGAGATTAAAATTCATTATATCATGACTTATATTATCCAATGTTATTTTAATAATAAATTTATTTCCTTCCCATGTTTTCTCATTTTCTTATGATCGTAAATTTGGTGAAATGTTTATAATTCTTCCCTTACTAAGTGTTTGAGCTCACCCAATTCTTATGTTATATTTTCTCCAGGTTATAAATTTTATTATAACTTTTGGAAAGTATATAAGGGAGTATATATGAGTTTTTTGTTGAGAAATGATTTTATATTAAGATTATTGTATAGCTAATCCCTAAAAAACTAAACCTTTTGGTCATTGGGATGTGTAACTATTTGTATTATATGTTATCTAAAAATTTAAAATAATGTATTATTTAAGTTATGTTTATCTTAGAAATATAAATTGGTATTAGATAATGGTTAATTTATTTAAGGAGATTAGTTTATATAAATTCACTGAAAATCCTAGGGAAAATCCTAAGGGATGAGTCTTTGTATAGGATAAAATACCATTGTTTTGTTATAGAAGAGATAGTGCGGTTCTCCTGGAAATTACATCTCAATCTTTCTATTACAATTGGATGATTTCTCTAACAATTTTATACCTAAGGTAAATAGCCACGAATATTTCATGTTGGTTGTTAACTCAACCATTACCTGGTGTATAATAGATTCCGAAGAGAAAATATATTTTTACACTGGTAGTGGAAATTATTTGGTTGATCTCACACTCTTTAAAAATCATAATGTATTATTGATTTCCTAGATACTTTGATGGATTAGGTTTAAAATTTTAATATAAACTATCATAATGTCACATGTTTCAAACTAAGATTGATATAGGTCGAACAAAAGGAACTATTAGAAAATATAATAATATAAAATAACCATACATTTTAATATTGAGTTCCTTTTATGATTATAATAATTCCACCATATTTTTAATGTTTCATAACTCATGTTAACAATTATTGTTTTAGTATTCACTAGATATAGGAGTACAAAGCTAATAAAGGATATGATTGATGATGCGATATTTTTCTTAATCGTAAACCAAATGTGATAGAATCATGTGTTGAAAATATTATGGTTATGCACACACAAAAATCTTGATTTATGATTAAAAACTTGATTCGTGTTGAACATATAAACCCACCCATGGAAATATGGATGGGGTTTCATAGAAGATCATGTGTTGGAGATGATAATGGAAAGAAGATTCAATTTCATTCTTATAGAAGATGTGGTAAGAATCACACATGAACTTTCTAAAAGAAATAATAGAATGTTTTATGTGTGTAGGGATTGGAAATTGATATCGTGATTTTTTAGGAGTTATGAAGAGGGAAATCAATGTAATGGTGTAGAATATTATGCAATGATTTAAATGTAAAAATTTTGTTAATTAAGAATATTGATTCAATAACCCTAGACTATCAATGATAATATGAATTAGATACCTCCTAGACAAAGGGAACAAGATAAATCATATACAACTGCAACTTTATAAGTGGGTTCTAATAAAGATGCGGAATGAGGAAAACTAATCACCCACTCATGAACTATGAGTGTCGCATTTTTATCATATTCATCCAACTCTTCTATACATATAATTTTTATTAAAAACATAAAATCACCACCTTTATGAATAATTTTTTAATTATTAATAAAAACATTGAGTGGTATGATTATTATACCTCAAGTATAAATCAATTTTATAATAGATGTTTAGAGAATATTTTCTTATAAAATCATATTATCTATACTTTATTAAAATTTTATGTATATTTGGAATCAGTTGAATCTCTTGCAAATTATAATATCCAAGATATGAAAATCACATATAAGGATTAACCCATGATCACCTATTCACATAAGGATGACTATAAACTTCCTAAGAAAAATTATACCCATTATATTTGGGTATTTAAGAAAAATGATAAAAAATAAAAAATATTTATATTACTATCAATAAGGAAAAGTTGATTTCATTATTCATACTCTAGATAGTGATGATGAAACCACGTTATATTTTCAACCAGGATTCATCGATTTCCTTACCTATTTAATTATTAGGTAATAATTAAAATTTTGAGGATTCAATTTATTTAATTAGAGAAAATGTAACACCCTAAGATTTTGGAATATATTTTCACCAAAATAAAATTGTGTTGATACACCCAATGTAATAATCCCTGAGAGAGTAAGAAGACATTTTAAAAAAAGATATAATAAACACAAAGATGGTAAAAATTTAAAAGTTCTTACCTATGGAAGATAATTAATTAATATGTTTTAAAATTAAAAAAATATTTTCAATGATATATATTTTCTTTATATTGTTCATTTTACTTTTAAAAAAATTAAAAATAATAGAATTTAAATATGATAAAATTATATTATAATTATAATTCCTCACATCAAAATTTATTTTGTATGAATTTACACAAATTAATATTTTAAGAAACATTATTTCATGTTTATTATATAAATTTATGTTTAATATATCTCTTTAATATCATGAGTTCAATTGATTTTGGGAAATTTGGTACATTACATAATATTTTAGAAAATTAATACATCATCCTTATTTAAAAACTATGAAAAATGCACTTATATTCCTTAGATATTCTAAAAATACATGGGATAGCATAGGGACATACATATGAAAGTGGTGCAATATAAATTCAATTAAGTAAATAATAAAATAAAAACATATTTAAAGTAATACATGTGAGTAAATATGCATATAAATGAGACATAAAGTGGGTGATAATTATAAACATGAACATAGAATCATGATATATGATAATAACATGATGGAAGTATAGGAATGTGGAAATAATATAAAATACGACATCATAAATATAAGTCATGGGTAACCATAAATACATCATAACATATTGTACTTAGGATAAACTCCTATGCGCCATACGTTGTATCTCATGAGATAAATCATTACCCAATGTGTTGGAGGGCTATATAATTCTGGGACCACCTGTCACTTTCATATCATATACATGTATAAGTGTTCCAAATATATCATACAATATAAGGATGTATTATATCACTTTTAATATCAAAATCAAGGAGTTTGGGTTACATACTTGGAAATCACAAATCAATAAATGATATTTCCAACTAGAAGAATACATTTGAGTGTAATTGGGAATGGTTATTCACAACAAAAATGTTTTTCATGGAAAATCACACGATATTTTACCTGGCTATAAAAATATTTCTGGAATGGTTAAATGATATTAAAAGGGGTATCTCATCACTTTTACATCATAAGTACAGTGAAATATGTGTTTGAAACATATCTCAACCTGAAGAATTGTAAAAATCGTAATTTAAATAATGTTCTGGAATAAGAGGAGAAAGAGAGGATCCCTTAACGATAGATGGAAATTTTAAATTCATGGAAGGATTTTATTAAGATATTATGGGAGAGTTGATAGGGATCTAGATAGGTAAGAGCAAAGATAATTCATGACTGAAGGGTTTTGGCTGATGTGGAATGCGATTTTTGTTGGGTTCATATAGAAAAAATAGTGTTTTTTTATTAATTTCAAAAATAGGTTTTGGAGTCTATATAATAAATTAATTCAAAACACAAAATATCCCATAGTTTTATTTAATTTCTATGAAAAATATGGAAGGATTTAATTATTTTATAAGTCCATGAATCAAAATGATTAAAATAACACTCTTGGTGATGTGAAAGTGATTCATGTTTATATATAATTGAATTTAAAACCATAAAGTATAATATAGGTTTTTGAGGATTCATTAAGGATTTGTAAAGTTAAAATAACATAAAAAACACATTATTTTGAAGGTAAAACATAATCTTTGTTATGAATTCTCTTTATATCATTTATTAGATCATTTTTGGGATTTTATGTTTTCATAATTCATGTTATATATTTATACTATATTTAATGTTGACCTAAATATTCGAATATCTCCAAAAAATTATGATAATTCATCATTGCATAATTTTAATGTGATAATTTCAAAAATATTTTTTATTTTATAAAAATAATTTTGTAAATATGAAAATTTTCACTTTTTATTCAGAAATATCTATTTATTGAAAAATAAAAGTTTTTAAAATGATAGTTATTTGTCCCTTACAAATATTATAATTGAATTCATAAAATTATATTATAATTTAAATAAAATAGATATTATTTATTATTAATATTTTATTTAAATTTCATTTATTTCAAAAATTTCTTTAATTCAACAAATCCATTTTCTTTATTGATATGATATATTTTCCATAAAAAACTTGTGTTTCATCATATCAAAATCTAGATTCTATCAACATCATTATCTAATAATTTAGAAAACAATAAAAAAACAAATAAATATAATCATCATTTTTTCTAAAACAAAATATAAAATTTCATAAAGTTAGGGTCTAGATACGTATTCCCTTATTACACCAGTGAATTACATAAGGGTAAGGTGTGAAATTGTGATTTTCTTCATTAGTTGGTTTGGTGAACATGGTTTCATTCTTGATCTCAATGAGCTATAAATTCTCCCATAAATGGTTTCTCTCATGATTTAGTTGTTAAATATTTCATATTCCTGGTCAATGTAAATTATTAGTGACATTATCTCCTTTAGAAACCCCCAAAAAAGGGATTCATGGGGTATAATCCGACGTATCATGTTCACCCCTTACTTCTATGTCAATTGGACTTTATCATAACACTTAATATACAAATTTAAATAGTCACCATGAAATGGATATATTATCAAAATTTATGATGTATAAGTTTTTTTAAATCCAAAAGACTGCATTAGGTCCAAAATAACCAAAATAGGGTATGATTTTTATACAACATCATTACTTAGTTATCCATTTATTCATTCAAAAATAGAATTTCATTTATAAAATTTTAGATGTTTCATTATCCCCCCCTTCAGAAATTTCACCCTCAAAATTATCATTGCATACAAAAAAACATATGAGGCTACTTTTGTTTCATCACCACTTCTAGTTCTTAGTTTTCCAACTCTAACTTCTGTTCCTACCAAAACACTTTGTCCAGGTGATTTGTCTTGGTTTGTAGTAAATTTTCTCTCTAATATAAGATCTTCATTGTCTGCTCCTTGTATGAAAAATCATTCTCCAATGGTACCACCTATGGTTTTTTACACGTCATGTGTATATTATGTACTTTTTCAAGAAGTATTCATATAACACATCATGTAATAAATATAGGTTGGATAGAAGTGTTAGTCGATAAGCCACCACTGAAATATGATAAAAGATCTCAAATGGAATGATGTATCTTGAACTAATATTTATCTTCTTCCAAAATCTTATTACTTTCTTCCATGGAGATATAATATGGAACACTTTGTATTTTACCTAAAAATATAGGTCTCAACCATAAGTGATTTGTATATTTTCTTTCAACTTTGTGCATATTTCATATGATGCTGAATAGTTTGAAAATTCTCTATAATTTCATCAATAAGATTAGGTCCCATAAGCGACCTCTCCCAAAAAACATCCCAACATGTAAAAGTCTAGAAAACTCTTCCCTTATTGATCCACATAATGATGCATTTTAATACTATAATGGAATATTTTGTTATATGAGAAGTACACTTAGGTAACATGTTAATCCTAACATCCCAAGAAATCCGTTGAACATGATCTCAATATATCCTCTAGAATTTTAATGGTTATTTCAAACTGATTATCCTTTAGAGGACAATAAGTAATGTTGAAGAACATTTCTTTTTCCAATGCTTATTAAAGGGTTCTCCAAGACCATGAGGTAATCCTTAGATCTCGATTATATATAATGGATATTGGAACACCATGCAATCTTACCACTCTTATTGTGTATATCTTGGTGACTAGGTTGAGAGATATATCTCCCTCTATTTCTATGAAATGCATTGTCTTGGTAATAAGATAAACTACCACCCATATTTTGTTATTTCCTTTAGGTGTCTTGGAGAGTCTTATGATAAAATTCATGGCTATATTATACCATTTCCATATTTTTATGGGAAATGGTTTCATCATACCCATGTAATTATATCATTCCTCTTTAAATTTTTTCATACCAATCATTGAGATATAAACTCTGAAATATACCTCCTAATGTTATCCCACAAAGATTTTTTTTCAAATATTTATTCTCCTTAGTGATTTCATGATGAATAAAGAAGGATAAGCTATGTGAATCTTTTATAACTTCCCTCTTAAATTTTGTTTTTTATGGGACACATATCTAAGTTCTAAAAATTAAAATTACATCTTTAGTATAGTTTAAATTTTGAATATTCACATATTTTATCTACTTCACCTCATCATCTTTATGGTCCTCTTTGATCCTGTCAAGAATGGATGGTTGATCAGTTATTAGAGAAATATATGATGAAGATCCTTATATAATTACTATATCCATATTTTACATATCCAAGAAGATTATATCCCTTTCAATATTCATCATGGATAGGTTGTTGGGATCCTTTCTTCTCAGATCACCTACCACATTGTTATCTTTCCTATGATGGTAGTGGATTGAAAAATCATAATCCATTATTAGCTCTTGCCAAATTCATTGGTGCATATTAAGATCATTTTATTTTAATGTTTACATGAGGATTTTATAATCTATATGAATCTCACACTTTTATACATAGAGTAAATGTATCCAAATTATCATTGTGAACAAAGTGGTTAGAGCATAAGTGCAGTGATTGTCCTCTTCTTCAACTCTTTAAATCTCTCTTCTTGTTCATAATTCCATAAAAACATCACCCCCTTCCGAGTTATCTTAGTTCATTGTCTTGAAAATCAAGATAATTTCTCAAAAATCATTGATAGTACCCAGCTAATCTAAAACATTTAATGATCTACATCATAGAGGATGATCTATTACATCCTTCAATAGCCTCTAGTTTTTAAGGATTCAATGAAATCTATTTATTTGTGATAACATGCCTCGTGAATTTCACATTCTCATAGTATAAGTTAGATTTAGAAATAAACCTCTTGTCTATAAAGAAGACCAGTAAATTATTCATGAAATATATCGGATAATTCCCTTATAATGGTCTTATCATCATGGATTTTTTTTATTTAGTCTCAAAAATTTGAGCTAGATTCACTTTCTCTAAAGAAAGTAATATCAATTTTTGACATGATGATAATGAAAGATATTAATTCTCTAACTTTCACATGTATATAATTACAGGGTAATTTGAGATACTAATGTTTATTTCCTTCTCTTAGATATTTATGTTGGATCTATATAGGGAAATCCATTCAATGCCTAGAATAGAATCCAATTCATCTAAAGGAATTATCATAAGGCTTTGGGGATATTCAGCCTAAAAAATTGGATAGGGGATGATTTATATGCTTAGGATGAAATAATTGATACCTTTTCAATCTTCAACAATAACTCTAATTTAATGTTATGATGTGTATTTTGAATATTTATAGTAAACATCAATGATATGAAAGAATACATATAAAAATGGAAACATGAGACATTTTATGTTCATTAATGAATGATAAACCCGCCATTCACTATTTGATTCTTGTTATAATAATTTACTTCAACCAAAATAGATTTAAAGATAATAATTCTCAAACTATTATTCAATTAAAAGTTAAATTATGAACATTAAATAGATAAATTGTAAATTTCATATATACCTTAAACTATGAATTTCTAGGATTTAATCTAACTTATCCATATCTATTTCTTAATATAAAATATCTTGGTCTTTTTATCCCCATTAAAATGGTTCATAAGAGTTTGTGAAAATACCAAAGAAAGTCCCCAAAGATTATCAACCCATGTGTGAAAAATGAATATTTTCATGCACCTAGTGATGATCAAGTACAGTTCAATACACCCATTTTAGGCGTATTTATCCTTAGATACAACTATGCTAGAGACACATCCTCTTTTAATTTATCGATAGGGAAATATGTTCTTGGAGACCACTTAATCTATAATTTACCGAAATTTAGGGGTGTTTACATATGTTTAGTCTTATCTGTAAGTCTTTCACTACATTGTTTTAATCTTAATCCTTAAAATTAAGTAGACTTTTCTCTAATACCAACTATGAAAACCTATATTTTAGTTCATTTTATTTCATGATTTATTATATTAAATTAAACTTTATAAATACCTAAAATAGCATGAGGCCTAGTGTCCTTGTGAAATTATTTACATGACATAATAACATAGAAAATGAGTACAATATCATTATTTAAAAACATAAAAAAATTCCATTATAGTTTTTGGATCTTCTAAAACTATATGGGATGACCTGGGGATATACATAAGAATGGGATGAGATATAAATACTAGTATGGGAATAATCAAGTAATATTGTTCTCAAAGTAATACAAGTGAGTAAATAAGAATATCAATGAGACAAAAAATGGGTGAGAATCATAACATGAACATTGAATCATGATATATGATGATAATATGAAGGTAACATAGGAATTTGGAAACAACATAAAACATGACATCATAAACATAAGTTAAGGATAACCCCCAAGAAATAAAAAACATCATGTGATTGGGATATCCTCTAATGACTCATACAATTAATATCATGTGATAAGAAAATTTATTATTGCATTGGAGGCCTACATAATTCCATAACAACATGTCACATTCATATCATGTACATGCATAAGTGTGACACATATATTATACAACATAAGTTTGTATTTCATCAATTTTAACCCACTGATTAAAGAGTGTGGTTTACATGTATAAAAATATAAAATAAATTAAGGATAGATATAACTTGGTGAATACCTTTGAGTGGAAATTGGAATTGGCATTCACTACAAAAATGTTTGTCATGGAAAAACACAGGATGATTTCGGAAACATAGTTGGGTTAAACAATATACATGTAAGCGTTAAATGAGAGTGAAAGGGTTTTCTCATCACTTTTAAATTATAAGGATAGTAATAGGGATGTGTGAAAAAAAATTAAAACATGAAAAGTTTGAAAAAAAGGAATAGAGTACCTGTAGTATTTTGACTTCAATATTTCCTGCATGACTAGTAAAGGAAATGTAGTGGTTGTTTCACTAAGTATTATGACTCAGATACACACAGTTTAGCATGATATTAGTGAGTGACATCTTATGGATTTGTTCTCAGAGATGAACTTAGAGGTGCAAGATAGTCAAGGGAGTACTTATCTATCATCCTTATCTATGGCTTCTACCCTACTGGACAGAGTAATAATGTGGAAATTATTGGATTTAGAGGGCCTAGTGCTACAGGAGAGTGTGGATAGTGAGGAACCACCTCATTATTAGACTGTAGTCAAGTATGAGATCCGGCATATCTATGGACGTGTTTGGGTTTCGGTGTATATACATGAGGAGATTATGTGGTAATTTCCTACCTCAGTATGGGAAATAGATCCTGGAGCCACTAATATGTACAGTGACTTATATCATCAGTACTAGTGCCTAGGTATAAAACGGGAGTGACCTGGTATTGTTACAGGGTGCTCCAACTATCAATATGTTATGGTGAAACATTCATGACCGAATGGTCATTTACAGTAGTTACCTATTACCAAGTGTAAATCGGATATTGTTGAGATGTATTTTGAGATTGGATTATCAAGGTAACCATGAGGTAATGATGTTGTGTGGGTTTTTTTATTGGATCTAAATGGTTTCTAATTTATTTCTAATCAAGGATACCTTTAGTTTGGATGATCTTGGATTGTTGTACATTTTTTATCTATTATGACTTGACGGGGTCCTGCGCACTGCCATTTTAGATAGGGAATCCTACTTTAAATCTTGTTTCTGGATGATTTTTCTGATAAATCTCTGTACATAGGTGCTTCTGATCATAGTATACCACCCTCAGACTGATGGCAATTTAGAGCGTATGACACAAGTGCTGGAGGACATGTTGTGTGAAAGTGTCCTAGATTTTGGGGTCTCTTGAGAGAGACGCATTCCCCTAGTAGAGTTTATCAATAAAAACAATTACCATGTGACTATATATATGGAACCTTTGAGGATTTATATGTTAGGCCATGGTGATCACCCCTATGCTGGTTAGAGGCAGGTGAGGCAGTCTTATTAGGACCAATTCTTTTGAAGGAGACTTCTGAGAAGGTCTAGTTGATTCCAAAAATGGATGTCTAATTCATAGTCTCGATATAAATCATACGCTGATTACTATAGGAAACCTCTAGAGTTAAAAGTTAGGGATCGGTCTTTATTATGTGATTCACTGAGACTGGGAGACTGTTGAATCCGAAGATAGGGAAAGCTTTCACCTTGATATGTTGGGTCGTTCAAAATTATGGAGAGAGTTGGTTTGGAGGCATATCGATTGCAGATACCTCATAGCTACCTATACATGAATTACATTTTCCATGTATCTTAGTTGTACGGCTATCATTCAGACCCATCTCACATTTTCCATCCCAATGAGGTTGAGTTGCAAACCGATGCGTCCTTCAAGGAGAATCTGATTTGTATCATTGTCCAGAACTCAATGCTTCTCTGAGGCCATTTGGTTACTCTAATAATGGTTTTGTGGAAGTATGACCATTTATGGGATATTACGTAGGAGTAGGAGGCCAATATATGTGCTCAGTGACCAGAGTGATTTTTAGAAGAATATTAACAACCCTACAAAGAATAATTTTGGGATGAACTGCTATAAGGGTGGAATATTATAAAAACCGAGGTTTTCTTATCAGGTATGGATCTATTCATTTTATGTGTTAATGTTTAAATATAGACTTAAGTTTATTCCCAACTTGAACATGGGTGATTTGGAGTTGTTTGAGGCTATTTCCATGTTTAGAACTTGGTTTTGGGGAAAAATGGCCTTGTGTATGATTGGTGAAATCCGTGCGGGGAAGGTCACATGTTTTGAAAAAAACTAAGTGAGGTCAAACAGAGGGATGGTACTGGAATCATGGTTTATCCAAACCATGTGGAATAGTCTGTATGTCCATACATCCATTCTGTAGTTTTTTTTACATTGATAGAGGCTTAGCACATGGTTTCCACACAGTTTGGATACTGTGCGGGCACCCCTTCCTCCTACAGGAGACCGTGTGACTTGGTGCACATTTATAAAATTCACATGCCTAAACCATGAAATCCTTATATTCTAGGTTTTTTATTAATTTTTAATTAAGTAAATTTTATTTTTAACCCTAAATTCTTAATTCACATAATTTCACAGCAAAGGTGCCTTGTTTTTATGCTCTCAAGGTGACTAACCTAGGATTTGAGTCGAATTATTCATTTGATCTCTGATTTGAGCACAACTTCTCTCATTAGATCTGTAATGGTCATATCTAAATTCCTTATTATCCTTTACTTATTCTTATAGCTATCAATTTTGATATTTTTTATTATTCTCATATGCCCAAATTTCTCATTCCTCATTTTTTTTCTTCATATTTCTCATAAACTGATTTGAATCGGGACTTGATACTAGATGAACAATCCACTAACGAGCTATGGTAGGCAATATATACCGTTATTTTGGAATTTGGTGCTTTTTAGAGCTATCTACCATTACTACTCCCTCAATAATTTTTGATACATCCCTAATTATGAATGAGTTTCTTGCAATAGATGTAATCGGGCCTATTAGGGATGCCAATAGGGTCTGTTGTAATGTGTTGGCATCTGTTTCCCAAACCAAAGTCACTCATAGGGTGAACCTTATGAAAATTCCATGTTTATTCTGTGTAAAACCATCTGAGGGGTGTGTTTTGGGGTTTCCTTGTTATAAGAATCAAATTATATAAGTTTAATGGGGTGAATGGGATGATTAGAAGATGGTTTACCACATTTACATTGAAATATTATATTGAACATGAATTGGTTAATGATTAAATTGGTCAAATGAGTTATGTTAAACATGATTTGTTAAATTGATTATATGGATTTAATTGAATGGGTGGGTATACCCATATAATATGTTAAATTGTGAATAGTGATAAATGGGTTGGCATGCACATGTGACATGTCTAATTTAAATTGATGATAAATGGGTGGGTATACCCCTGTGACGTGATTAAATGGAAATGGAATACATGAGTGGGTATACACATGTGATGTTTTTGGTATGAAATGTATTAAATGAGTGGGTATACTCATTATATAGAGTTGAATGAAATTGATTATATGAGTGGGTAGACTCATGTGGTATTAAATTGTTAAATGGTATAAATTAATGCATGTATTTTATAGATTCCATGGAAGGATCTCCATAGATCTAGAATGTGGTAGTGGACGTCATGGATAGAGTATGCTCCAAGGTTCTTGATTCCATGCGATGCCTCAGTATTTGCTAGCCCTAGGATCTATCTTTCTTGGACTCACATAGGACATGTTGGTACACATGATCCTAGGATTCCAACCAGTTCCTATACTGAGTTTTCATCGAGAATATCCTAGGACTCGATGAGGATTTCTTGGTCTTAGATACCTTGGATCTAGCCCCTTATGGTATACACTTCACTATGCATTATGGCTATGAGATAATTATGCTTGGGATGTATGGAAAGTCCCTGGAATTTTGATATGGTTTCATTATACGATAAGTCTATGGGGATAGGATGTGGATTGATGTATTAAGAGGCCTTTTTTATTGTTTATTTTTCTTATATATCCCTTGTTAGAAGTAAACACTTGTTGTGGGGAGCCTTGAAAGGCGTTTTTGTATTATTTTTTTACTGTAGTTATATACATTGGGCGTTCCCACATACATTACTTCAAACTTACTCATGTTTAGAATATTTCATCGTGTTGCTTAAAACTATATAGAATTATGGATGGTTACCTACTGGGATGTTATCTCACACCATGTTTGGGCCTCCTTTGGGAACCAACTCGATTATATGGTTACAGGTGTTGAAAAGGAAAATATACCTAACACAAGTTATAGATTTTGTTGTTGGAGTAAGAGATCAAGGGACCAAGGTGTGTCTTGTGATGCTATCAGGATGCCTTTTTTCCTTTTTTTGTTTTTGTAGACTTGTACTATAATGTATTTTCATATACCGGTTTTGGTTGTTTTCTAGATACATGTATCATATTCATCATTGAATATATGGAAGTACTGTATTTTTTATATATTCATATTTTTCTTACATTATAGTTGATTTATTATTTATCTAATTCCACTATTATATGTGATTGACTTCCACTGTGATATAATATGGTTGTGAGGGCAAAGTATGCCCAATGGCTCACCTAGGCCCTCATTGTTATTTTTAATCCTTTGGAGTTTAAGGATATGCACTTGAGTCCATGTGGCCAACTGGGCTCAGGGCACTATTGAGTGGAATCTAGGCCCTGTATGTTACACTCAAGGAAGGTGTTTTAGTGTTACTTCAATTTTTTAGAATGTATAGAAAATCAGTCAGAGTAGTCACATAGGCCTTGGGTTAGTTGTGGTGTGGGGTATTTGGTGGTGGCCTATGGGATTAGAGGAGTGGAGATGAAACTATTGTGGTCACCATGGTCTTGACATGGAGACTGATGATGATTTTTGGGTGGGTGTTACAATTTTTAGGTAGTTATATCATGGAGATAAGCGACAGAATAGACCCCTCCTGGTTTTTTGGTTCTATGAAACAGTACCCTTGGCTATGAAATGGTCCATCCCCTAGTTTTATGGATCTAAATTGTGGTGATAGAAAAAATTATCAACGTCTTATTTGAAAACCCAGGCTATGGTGTGGTCCTTCACATTTCATTGTAGTCCATACCTTTTTCATAAATTATGTAGTGTGGTATTGTAGTCTATGTTGTGGTATGTTCTTATAGACTAGGTATAAATTAAAAAATACCCTTGAAACCTATCATATATCTATATTTTCTCTCATTTATTAGGAAATGAATTTGTGACCTTTTTATTTATTTAAAACCCTAATCCTTGTCTTTCAACCCTAGTATTGGGAGATCAAATTGTTGAGGTTTTCTGTAATTTTTCTTCTTATATTCCCCTTATTTTCACAAATTTCTTGTCTATGAAGGGAGACTATCTGGGAAACATTGGGATTTTTTGTTTTCATGGTAATGGAATGTTTTGGGGTGTTTTAATTAAGTCCATCAAGGTTTTCTTCTTCATATAGGTGCTTTACGGTGGTATCCCTCTCATATGAACCTTGTATAGTGGTTTGGGAAGCTTTGTTTGAGGTAAGTGTCCTTCATCACTCATTTATTCGTACATATAGGAGGGATCATGTGCATGTTTATATTTTGGAAGACTATATGAACTAACCTAATAATGATGATAAATTAGTGTAAATGAAATATAAGGGAAGGTGATTGAATATCATGTTTTACTATTTTTAATATTATTGGATACTAAGATTCTAAGTGCTTGATTCCTTGATGAAAATCATGGTTGTCTGGGATTTTATGTGTTGTATTTGATGTGTTGTAGAACCCTTGTTTGTGTGATTTTTTTATATCATCTTTGAATAAATATCTAACCACTGATATCGAGCTAATAAAATGGTTGTACATGGAAATTATGGCTTGTGTGAGAATTCCCTTTAAAAGTAAAGTGATTTTTGGTGAAATACCCTTGATTAATATGTAATAATTTATGTGGTTGGTGGTGGTGATGTGTGTTTGTGACATGTGGTCATATTGTGTGGTGGTGATGTACTCTTGTGATATATGGAAATAGTGTCAGTAGATCTTGGTTCATGACATATGCTAAGGAAAATTATGTAGGATATGGGATTTTAGGTCCACTATGATTCGATTAAAGGAAATTGAAACTATTTAATGACTAAGTTAGGTGAATCCTCTTGTGGAGTAGAGGCCAAGGATAGGTTCATGAATCCGGATTTAATATGTTCTTATTTAGGTCAGGTTGTTTTAATTGAACAATAATAAAATTTCATAATACCAAGATTAGGAAATATTGTTTACCATTTATATATTACTAATAGTTATCATCCCCATTTGTTTTAGGAAGTGGTGGTTTAGAAGTCTAATCTGGTTGATTGTTGGAGGATTGACCATGTAGAAAAAGATGAGGCATGGAAGAGGGAATTGTGTTTATTCTATAGGTACATTATTGGGAAGCATGAGGAAAATTTTCTACTCTATTGATGGAGAGATGGTTGGGGGATCTTTATATTTCATTTGTTTTTATCTGGTCCTCAGTGGAGTATTGGGTTCTCTTGGAAATTAGTTATATGCAAGAGGTTTCATTTCATTAGTGGAAATTGTGTCTTGGTGAATGGAATAAGGCTGATATTTTATGGGCTGAATTTCAGATGGATTTTCTAGCATGGTATCTCTCATCAATAATTATGGTAGTGAAGAGTAAAGCGATTATATCACCTAATTATGGGATCATGTCTATGCGGGAGATTTAGATCAGCTTTAAGGACCTTTTTAATTTCACCCTGGAACATTTTACTGAAGAGTATTTCTAAGTGTTGCATCTTAACGAGGCACTTTTTCCTTCTATCCATTATTTAGTTACTCCTTTTACATTTCCAAGATACATGAAGGTCCATAATAAGGACGAGGTGATCAAGTGTATGCACTCACAAGGAGGTTTATCGTAAGAGGGGAACTTGAAAGGGTCCTTATAGAGAAATGTTGAAAATGGTAGATCATAGGCACTAGGGCCATTGAGGTTTTGACCATTGAGGGGTCGACCTTAGATTCTATCTTTTTATCCTTCTCGGGCTAGTGGTTTTCATTGTTTTATTGGGGATCTAAGTGGTTTTATTTTTCATTGGGGGTTGTTTCCATTGTTATAATAAGTTATCGATTATTCATTGGCCTCAATATGGAAGATGAGGTTTGATTCAACATTATCCTCAGTAGCAGCCACCAGTGAGGTGAATTTAGTAGTAAGGGTGGTATTATTATACTCTACTGAGTGGAGATGGAGTAGGAAGAGGCCAAACTGAATTTTTCCTCATGTACAGTGCCTTTTTCTTGAGTGTGGTCATAGAGGTGCTCATTAGTTGTGATGTAAGGATCTAGTCTTGGTTAGTTTCATATATTGGAGGCAGCAACACTAGACGAGTAGGATACCATTCAAGTCATAATCATTTTTTCATCTACCCTATTTTATACCATTTTTGAATAAATATCTTTACATTCCATTTTTTTCAGCCACTTAAGTCTATTCATTTGGACAAGATGAAGAGAGGTTTCTTATTCTACTAGTGTTTTCTACTCTAGTCGAGGGCTAGACCATTTTGTTTGACATGTGTTAGGGTGTAGACTGATGATGGGGTCACATCAGTAATGTGGGGATCTCTTCTTGATTCATATGATGTTTTAGATGTCATTATTTTCATTGAATAGTTATTAATTTTTCATGTTGTTATTGACTACTTTTAATGGAAATTAGTGTTATTGGATGTTAATGGCCAGTGTGTTGTTTTTGTTGGTGAGTGGAGTAATCATTTGGTCAATAGATGTATAGAGACCCTTCAATCATTTATGGATGATTTATCTATGGAATTAGTAGATGATGGGATAATGTAGGTTCCCAAGGTTTTCAGGGAGTTTATTTATGTTTTTTATTAGGAGGTTGGGACACTAGCCCCTCAACGTGATTTCCAATTCGGGGTAGATCTACATCCTTGTGCTACTTCGATTTCGATTAATCCATATCTTATAAAACCATCTTAGTTATGGTAATTGAGGATTCAGATAGATGATATGATGTAAAAGGGTTTCATCTAGCCAATTGTGTCATCATGGGGTCCTAAAATTTTATTCTCCAAGAAGGTGAATGGTACTCCAAGGAAGTGTATAAAATAATTGAGGTTGAATCAGGTGATGCTCAATAATATCTAAACTCCTCTAAGGATTTATGATATTTTTGACCAGTTGATATCGGCTAGTTTGATTTCAAATATCAATATGAAATCATGATATCAATTGTTGAGGGTAAAGGAGGAATATATCCTTAATAATAAATTAATATGCAGGTATGGGCACTTTGAGTTTTTGTACATTCCATTCGGTATCATGAACAAGCCAGCTATGTTTATAAAGATCATGAACTCTGTGTTCTAGGAATTATTGTAACATTTAATTTTCATGTTCATCGATTATATATTGATATAATCAAAGTTAGAGGAGTATTATTTCAATCATATTATAGCTATATTGTAGGTTATTCGATGCCACCAACTATATGGAATTTTTTTCATGTATGATTTTTGATATGGTCAGTGCATTTCCAGTGGAATATAGTGTCCTGATATAGTTTTTTATATACCCTTATAAGTTTTAGTTAGTTTTTTTCTTATGAAATTCCCAAGAATGTGGCAGAGGTTCATAGTTTCCTTAGTCTTTCGGGCTATTACTAGAGGTTTGCATCTGATTTCTCATTGAATACATCCACATGAAAGCTTTGACATGGAATGATTGGGACTTCATTTACAATGGTCAGTGTTAGGAAATGTTTGAATACATTGAGGTTAAATTGATTAGTTTTATAATTCTTTATTTTTTAGAGGAATGGGTGATGTTGGAGGTGTTTTGTGATGCTTCCCATATAAGCTTGGGATGAGGCTTGATACAATAGAAAGTATTGATCTCTTATGTTCCTAGGTAGTTATGTATCCATGAGTGTAAATATTATTCCCATGATATAAAGATAGTAGAAGTTTTGTTTGTGTTGAAGTTATGGTGACATTACCTCATTGGGAAGCACTTTTTGGTCTTTATAGATCATAAGAGTTTGAGGTATATCATTTATCATCATTGTAACGTCATGAATTTTATTAAAGGTATGGACCATTTGTTTTTTGTTTGAATTATTTGGTTTGGCCCTAATAATGTTTCCTAAGAGAGTCAAAGAGGTCTAAAATGTGTATGGGGCTTGTTCGGTGCCCAAGGCCCTAATGTTTGAAAAGGCATATTGGGTCGCACGGTTAGTAGAAATTGTGTCGTCCAGCCTGCATGTTTCCCTAACACTATGACATGAGTTAGTGGGGTGATGGGGGCCACATGGACTATCAGTAATCATGCGACCCTAGGTGCATGGCCATGAACAATTTTATACCACCTGGATAGTTTCCTTTCATGTGTTTAGTGCATGGTTTGGCCAACCATACAACCAAACCATGTGCCCATATATCACTACTGGAAATTCGAGCTATAGCCACGGTTCTAAACCGTGGCTATAGGCCCTCAAACCGTGGCTATAGGTAATAGCCACGGTTTGAGGAACCGTGGCCAAGTTTGGCGTGGCTATAGGCCTAGACCTATAGCCACGGTTCCAAACCGTGGCTTTAACTCTATAGCTACGGTTCAAACCGTGGCTATAGGTTTAAAGCCACGGTTAAAACCGTGGCTGTATACCTAATGCCACGGTTTCAACCGTGGCTATACTATAGGCCGGACAAAATCTATAGCCACGGTTTAAAACCGTGGCATTATGTCTATAGCCACGGTTTAAAACCGCGGCAATACATCAATAGCCACGGTTTTGAACCGTGGCTATAGGGTTTCCAAATTCATAAAAAAAATACCCCCTGGACACACCCTGGACACCCCCATGCCACCCCCGGCCAGTCCCCCCTGCCAGTACCCCCGGACAGCCCCCCGTGCACCCCCGGACAGCCCCCCGTGCACCCCCGGACAGCCCCCCGTGCACCACTGGACAGCCCCCCCGGCCAGCCCCATCCAGCCCCCCATGCACCCCCGAGCAGCCCCCCGACCAGCCCCGGACAGCCCCCCGTGCACCCCTGGACAGCCCCCCCGGCCAGCCCCAGCCAGCCCCCCGTGCACCCCCGAGCAGCCCCCCGACCAGCCCCGGACAGCCCCCCGTGCACCCCCGGACAGCCCCCAGCCCCCAGCCCCCCCTGCCCCCTGCTTGTCCCCCTGCCAGCTCCCCCCCTGCTAGTCCCCCCCTGCCCCCTGCTAGTCCCCCACTGCCCCCTGCTAGTACCCCCCCCCCCCCCGCCACCCCCCCTTCTTGTCCCCTTGCCAGCCCCCCCTGCCACCCCCCTGCCAGTCCCCCCTGCCCCCTGACACCCCCCTGCTAGTCCCCCTGCCCCCTGCTAGTCCCCCACTGTCCCCTGTTAGTCCCCCCCCCCCCGCCACACCCCCGCTTGTCCCCTTGCCATCCCCCCCAGCCACCCCCTGCTTGTCCCCCTGCAAGCCCCCCCTGCTTGTCCCCCTGCCAGCCCCACCCCTGCTCCTGCCAGCCCCCCCCCCCTGCCCCCTGCTTGCCCCCCTGCCATCCCCCCCCCCCCTTCCCCCTGCTTGTCCCCCTTCCAGCCCCCCCGGCCACCCCCCTGCCCCCTGCTTGCCCCCTGCCGCCACCCCCCCCCCCCCCTTCCCCCTGCCAGCCCCCCCGCCCCTGCTTGTCCCCCTGCCAACCCCCCCTGCTGGACACCCCCCCTGTCCGTGCACCCCCGGACAGCCCCCCATGCACCCCCGGACAGCCCCCCATGCACCCCCGGACAGCCCCCCGTGCACCCCTTGCCAGCCCCCCCAGCCACCCCCTGCTTGTCCCCCTGCAAGCCCCCCCTGCTTGTCCCCTGCCAACCCCACCCCTGCTCCTGCCAGCCCCCCCCCCCCATGCCCCCTGCTTGCCCCCCTGCCAGCCCCCCCCCCCCCCCCTTCCCCCTGCTTGTCCCCCTTCCAGCCCCCCCGGCCACCCCCCTGCCCCCTGCGTGCCCCCTGCCGCCACCCCCCCCCCCCCCCTTCCCCCTGCCAGCCCCCCCGCCCTGCTTGTCCCCCTGCCAACCCCCCCTGCTGGACACCCCCCCTGTCCGTGCACCCCCGGACAGCCCCCCGTGCACCCCCGGACAGCCCCCCATGCACCCCCGGACAGCCCCCCGTGCACCCCTGGACAGCCCCCCCGGCCAGCCCCGGCCAGCCCCCCGTGCACCCCCGGACAGCCCCGGACAGCCCCCATGTGCACCCCCGGACAGACCCCATGCAGCCCCCATCCCCCCTGCACAGAACCCCGGAAACCCCCTGCCCCTGCTTGTCCCCTGCCAGCCCCCCCTGCCCCCTGCTTGTCCCCCTGCCAGCTCCCCCCCTGCCCCCTGCTAGTCCCCCATTGCCCCCTGCTAGTCCCCCCCCCCCCCCGCCACCCCCCCTGCTTGTCCCCTTGCCAGCCCCCCCTGCCAGTCCCCACTGCCCCCTGACACCCTCCCTGCTAGTCCCCCTGCCCCCTGCTAGTCCCCCACTGCCCCCTGTTAGTCCACCCCCCCCCCCCGCCACCCCCCTGCTTGTCCCCTTGCCAGCCCCCCTGCCGCCCCCTGCCATCCCCCCCTGCTTGTCCCCCTGCCAGCCCCCCCTGCTCCTGCCAGCCCCCCCCCCCCCCTGCCCCCCTGCCAGCCCCCCCCCCCCCCCCTTCCCCCTGCTTGTCACCCTGCCAGCCCCCCCGGCCACCCCCCTGCTTGTCCCCCTGCCAGCCCCCCCTGCCCCTGCCAGCCCCCCCCCCTGCCCCTGCCAGCCCCCCTGCCAGCCCCCCCCCCCCCCTTCCCCCTGCTTGTCCCCCTGCCAGCCCCCCTGCCCCCTGCTTGTCCCCCTGCCAGCCCCCCCCCCCCCCCTGCCCCCCTGCCAGCCCCCCCTTCCCCCTGCTTGTCCCCCTGCCAGCCCCCCCTGCCCCCTGCTTGTCCCCCTGCCAGCCCCCCCTGCCCCCTGCTTGCCCCCTGCCACCCCCCCCCCCCCCTTCCCCCTGCCAGCCCCCCCAGCCCCTGCTTGTCCCCCTGCCAACCCCCCCTGCTGGACACCCCCCCTGTCCGTGCACCCCCGGACAGCCCCCCGTGCACCCCCGGACAGCCCCCCGTGCACCCCCGGACAGCCCCCCGTGCACCCCCGGACAGCCCCCCCGGCCAGCCCCGGCCAGCCCCCCGTGCACCCCCGGACAGCCCCACGACCAGCCCCGGACAGCCCCCCGTGCACCCCCGGACAGCCCCCATGTGCACCCCCGGACATCCCCCCGTGCACCCCCGGACAGCCCCCCCGTGCACCCCCAGACAGCCCCCCCGTGCACCCCCGGACAGCCCCCATATGCACCCCCGGACAGCCCCCATATGCACCCCCAAACAGCCCCCCGTGCACCCCTGGACAGCCCCCCGGCCAGCCCCGGACAACCCCCTGTGCACCCCCGGACAGCCCCCCGACCAGCCCCGGACAGCCCCCCGTGCACCCCCGGACAGCCCCCATGTGCACCCCCGGACAGACCCCATGCAGCCCCATTCCCCCTGCTTGCCCCCTGCCACCCCCCCCCCCCTTCCCCCTGCCAGCCCCCCCAGCCCCTGCTTGTCCCCCTGCCAACCCCCCCTGCTGGACACCCCCCCCTGTCCGTGCACCCCCGGACAGCCCCCCGTGCACCCCCGGACAGCCCCCCGTGCACCCCCGGACAGCCCCCCGTGCACCCCCGGACAGCCCCCCCGGCCAGCCCCGGCCAGCCCCCCGTGCACCCCCGGACAGCCCCACGACCAGCCCCGGACAGCCCCCCGTGCACCCCCGGACAGCCCCCATGTGCACCCCCGGACAGCCCCCCGTGCACCCCCGGACAGCCCCCCCGTGCACCCCCAGACAGCCCCCCCGTGCACCCCCGGACAGCCCCCATATGCACCCCCGGACAGCCCCCATATGCACCCCCAAACAGCCCCCCGTGCACCCCTGGACAGCCCCCCGGCCAGCCCCGGACAACCCCCTGTGCACCCCCGGACAGCCCCCCGACCAGCCCCGGACAGCCCCCCGTGCACCCCCGGACAGCCCCCATGTGCACCCCCGGACAGACCCCATGCAGCCCCATTCCCCCCGGACAGCCCCCCGTGCACCCCCGGACAGCCCCCATGTGCAACCCCGGACAGCCCCCATGTGCACCCCCGGACAAACCCCATACAGCCCCCCTACCCCCCTGCACAGAACCCCGGGCGTTTATCAAGCGCGCGCAACGCTTAAAGAACGCATAATGAGCCCTACCGCGCAGACCGCACGTCCGATTGACGCGCCGTCTGCGCGTGCACGCCGCGAATAATAATGGGATTGTTGTCCTGTGATTTCAGGGCAATCCGATGTCGTCCGCTATGAGTTTGACCGTTAGACGCCTGTTTTGGCCGTTTATGACACCGGAACGGCGTTCCCGGTCACCGCGGGCACACGGCACGTCCGATTGACGTGCCGTCTGCTCGACCACATCACAATTCACTCACCCTTTGATGTCGTCCGATTTCAGGCCATTCGGAATTCGTTCGGCCCGTTTGGACCCCCCCACGCGCGTTTATCAAGCGCGCGCAACGCTTAAAGAACGCATAATGAGCCCTCCTGCGCAGACCGCACGTCCGATTTGACGTGCCGTCTGCGCGTGCACGTCGCGAATAATAGTTTGAATGTTGTCCTGTGATTTCAGGTCAATCCGATGTCGTTCGCTATGAGTTTGACCGTTAGACGCCCGTTTTGGCCGTTTTTGACACCAGAACGGCGTTCCCGGTCACCGCGGGCACACGGCACGTCCGATTGACGTGCCGTCTGCTCGACCACATCACAATTCACTCACCCTTTGATGTCGTCCGATTTCAGGCCATTCGCAATTCGTTCGGCCCGTTTGGACCCCCCACGCGCTTTTCTCAAGCGCGCGCAACGCTTAAAGAACGCATAATGAGCCCTCCTGCGCAGACCGCACGTCCGATTGACGTGCCGTCTGCGCGTGCACGTCGAGAATAATAATTTGAATGTTGTCCTGTGATTTCAGGTCAATCTGATGTCGTCCGCTATGAGTTTGACCGTTAGACGCCCGTTTTGGCCGTTTATGACACCAGAACGGCGTTCCCGGTCACCGCGGGCACACGGCACGTCCGATTGACGTGCCGTCTGCTCGACCACATCACAATTCACTCACCCTTTGATGTCGTCCGATTTCAGGCCATTCGCAATTCGTTCGGTCCGTTTGGACCCCCCCACGCGCGTTTCTCAAGCGCGCGCAACGCTTAAAGAACACATAATGAGCCCTCCTGCGCAGACCGCACGTCCGATTGACGTGCCGTCTGCGCGTGCACGTCGCGAATAATAGTTTGAATGTTGTCCTGTGATTTCAGGTCAATCCGATGTCGTTCGCTATGAGTTTGACCGTTAGACGCCCGTTTTGGCCGTTTATGACACCAGAACGGCGTTCCCGGTCACCGCGGGCACACGGCACGTCCGATTGACGTGCCGTCTGCTCGACCACATCACAATTCACTCACCCTTTGATGTCGTCCGATTTCAGGCCATTCGCAATTCGTTCGGCCCGTTTGGACCCCCCACGCGCTTTTCTCAAGCGCGCGCAACGCTTAAAGAACGCATAATGAGCCCTCCTGCGCAGACCGCACGTCCGATTGACGTGCCGTCTGCGCGTGCACGTCGCGAATAATAATTTGAATGTTGTCCTGTGATTTCAGGTCAATCTGATGTCGTCCGCTATGAGTTTGACCGTTAGACGCCCGTTTTGGCCGTTTATGACACCAGAACGGCGTTCCCGGTCACCGCGGGCACACGGCACGTCCGATTGACGTGCCGTCTGCTCGACCACATCACAATTCACTCACCCTTTGATGTCGTCCGATTTCAGGCCATTCTCAATTCGTTCGGCCCGTTTGGACCCCCCCACGCGCGTTTCTCAAGCGCGCGCAACGCTTAAAGAACGCATAATGAGCCCTCCTGCGCAGACCGCACGTCCGATTGACGTGCCGTCTGCGCGTGCACGTCGCGAATAATAATTTGAATGTTGTCCTGTGATTTCAGGTCAATCCGATGTCGTTCGCTATGAGTTTGACCGTTAGACGCCCGTTTTGGCCGTTTATGACACCAGAACAGCGTTCCCGGTCACCGCGGGCACACGGCACGTCCGATTGACGTGCCGTCTGCTCGACCACATCACAATTCACTCACCCTTTGATGTCGTCCGATTTCAGGCCATTCGGAATTCGTTCGGCCCGTTTGGACCCCCCCACGCGCGTTTATCAAGCGCGCGCAACGCTTAAAGAACGCATAATGAGCCCTCCTGCGCAGACCGCACGTCCGATTGATGTGCCGTCTGCGCGTGCACGTCGCGAATAATAATTTGAATGTTGTCCTGTGATTTCAGGTCAATCCGATGTCGTCCGCTATTAGTTTGACCGTTAGACGCCTGTTTTGGCCGTTTATGACACCAGAACGGCGTTCCCGGTCACCGCGGGCACACGGCACGTCCGATTGACGTGCCGTCTGCTCGACCACATCACAATTCACTCACCCTTTGATGTCGTCCGATTTCAGGCCATTCGCAATTCGTTCGGCCCGTTTGGACCCCCCACGCGCGTTTCTCAAGCGCGCGCAACGCTTAAAGAACGCATAATGAGCCCTCCTGCGCAGACCGCACGTCCGATGGTGACTAGGTATCATAGCTCATCTACCTACAACTTGGAATGGGATGATGACGTCGGGGAGGGGGTTATGAAAACGAAATGCTTTATTATGAAGGCAGTTTTATCAATGTCTAGCCCCATCTCCTCTCTTATGTCATCTTTTGTTTTTAATAAAATGGCTTTAGAGCCTTTCGGCTCGAAGCTTCTTTCTGTCATACTCTAATTCTGTTAAGCCTCTCAAACTTGACACACTGTCATACTCTAATTCTGTTAAGCCTCTCAAACTTCCAGCCCTCAATAAGGGCTGCAATTCTGTATTAAAGGATGGGAACGAAAATTACAGCAGAAAAATAGAAGAAATAGGGAAAACAACAGAAGAAATCCTCAGGAGGCCCCTAGGCTGAGGGAGGAAGATCAAGCTAACAAGCCACCAGGCCGATCTTCCGCTGAACTGTAAATGGCCCATAGAAACGAGGGGCAGGTTTCTGAGAAATCTGGCAGGTTAAAGAGTGTTGTTTGTGAGGCCGAAAGCGTACGGAAACAGGATCTCCCACATGGAGGGCAAGGTGACGGCAGTGTATTAGTTTTCTGCTTCATGATGTCTTGGGACCGACTCAAATAATATTTGAGTCCACGATCAAGCAGTGCATGGGCAACAGCGGGCAATTAGATTTCTGATGGAACAGCGTAGGTCTCGTGGCAGCGATTTACCACCTCTGTTTGGTCATCCGTTTGCGGGTGGTAGGTCAAGCTGAGTTTTAAGTCAGTGCCTTGGAGTTTGAGCAGTTCAATCCAAAAATGGCTTACAAAAATGGGATTGCGGTCGCTGGAATGCTATGCAAACTGACAATCTCCCACACGAAAACCTCACCCACACTCCCACACTCTTTGCTGTGTAAGGGTGTTTTAGGGGTAAAAAATGGCCATATTTAGAGAGATGATCAATGATGACCAGAATCACAGTGCAACCACGGGATTAGGGTAGTCCGGTGATAAAATCCATAGAGAGACCCGACCACACCAGCTGGGGAATTTCCAACGGCTGCAACAGGCCAGCCGGATATAGTGTGGAATATTTATTTCGTTGGCATTTGGCCCATTGGCAAACTGTTGAACCAGTATTTTCATCCCAACCCAATATAAATTGGCAGGCAATTTTCTATACGTGCGGCAAAAACCAGAATGACCCCACTACGGAGACAAATGGAACTCAGCCAGCAATATGGGCACCCATGGGGACGAACTAGACAGCACCAACCGGCCCTTATAACAGAGGACACCTTGCAGAAAAGAGTAAGTAGGAAAGGAAGGAGCATCTGCTTGCAGAGTGATGATGACTTAGCTGAAAAATGGGTCGTCTGAAACGCCTGTGAGCAAGTGGGGCTGAACCTCCCCCCTGCTGGATGTGGCTGGAGCAGGGCCACATCACGGCGTGACCGCGGCGTGACCGCGGCGTGACCGCAGCGTGTTGGCCCGATCCAGCGACATCCGCGGGGCAGCATCTTCCGACCAGGAGCGAAGGGAGCGGGAGGAGGCTGGAATGTGGGTGAAAGGGGGCTGGTTGCAGGTGTTGGGGGATGGTGCGGGCTGATTCGAAGGTGGGGGGGCTGTTGCGGGCTGGAATGCTGGTGGCAGCGGGCTGATGACTTTGCTGAAAAATGGGTCGTCTGAAACGCCTGTGAGCAAGTGGGGCTGAACCTCCCCCCTGCTGGATGTGGCTGGAGCAGGGCCACATCACGGCGTGACCGCGGCGTGACCGCGGCGTGACCGCGGCGTGACCGCGGCGTGACCGCGGCGTGACCGCGGCGTGACCGCGGCGTGACCGCGGCGTGACCGCGGCGTGACCGCGGCGTGACCGCGGCGTGACCGCGGCGTGACCGCGGCGTGACCGCGGCGTGACCGCGGCGTGACCGCGGCGTGACCGCGGCGTGACCGCGGCGTGACCGCAGCGTGTTGGCCCGATCCAGCGACATCCGCGGGGCAGCATCTTCCGACCAGGAGCGAAGGGAGCGGGAGGAGGCTGGAATGTGGGTGAAAGGGGGCTGGTTGCATGTGTTGGGGGGATGGTGCGGGCTGATTCGAAGGTGGGGGGGCTGTTGCGGGCTGGAATGCTGGTGGCAGCGGGCTGATGACTTTGCTGAAAAATGGGTCGTCTGAAACGCCTGTGAGCAAGTGGGGCTGAACCTCCCCCCTGCTGGATGTGGCTGGAGCAGGGCCACATCACGGCGTGACCGCGGCGTGACCGCGGCGTGACCGCGGCGTGACCGCGGTGTGACCGCGGCGTGACCGCGGCGTGACCGCGGTGTGACCGCGGCGTGACCGCGGCGTGACCGCGGCGTGACCGCGGCGTGACCGCAGCGTGTTGGCCCGATCCAGCGACATCCGCGGGGCAGCATCTTCCGACCAGGAGCGAAGGGAGCGGGAGGAGGCTGGAATGTGGGTGAAAGGGGGCTGGTTGCAGGTGTTGGGGGATGGTGCGGGCTGATTCGAAGGTGGGGGGGCTGTTGCGGGCTGGAATGCTGGTGGCAGCGGTCTGATGACTTAGCTGAAAAATGGGTCGTCTGAAACGCCTGTGAGCAAGTGGGGCTGAACCTCCCCCCTGTTGGATGTGGCTGGAGCAGGGCCACATCACGGCGTGACCGCGGCGTGACCGCGGCGTGACCGCGGCGTGACCGCGGCGTGACCGCGGCGTGACCGCAGCGTGTTGGCCCGATCCAGCGACATCCGCGGGGCAGCATCTTCCGACCAGGAGCGAAGGGAGCGGGAGGAGGCTGGAATGTGGGTGAAAGGGGGGTGGTTGCAGGTGTTGGGGGGATGGTGCGGGCTGATTCGAAGGTGGGGGGCTGTTGCGGGCTGGAATGCTGGTGGCAGCGGGCTGATGACTTTGCTGAAAAATGGGTCGTCTGAAACGCCTGTGAGCAAGTGGGGCTGAACCTCCCCCCTGCTGGATGTGGCTGGAGCAGGGCCACATCACGGCGTGACCGCGGCGTGACCGCGACGTGACCGCGGCGTGACCGCAGCGTGTTGGCCCGATCCAGCGACATCCGCGGGGCAGCATCTTCCGACCAGGAGCGAAGGGAGCGGGAGGAGGCTGGAATGTGGGTGAAAGGGGGCTGGTTGCAGGTGTTGGGGGGATGGTGCGGGCTGATTCGAAGGTGGGGGGGCTGTTGCGGGCTGGAATGCTGGTGGCAGCGGGCTGATGACTTTGCTGAAAAATGGGTCGTCTGAAACGCCTGTGAGCAAGTGGGGCTGAACCTCCCCCCTGCTGGATGTGGCTGGAGCAGGGCCACATCACGGCGTGACCGCGGCGTGACCGCGGCGTGACCGCGGCGTGACCGCGGCGTGACCGCGGCGTGACCGCGGCGTGACCGCGGCGTGACCGCGGCGTGACCGCGGCGTGACCGCGGCGTGACCGCGGCGTGACCGCGGCGTGACCGCGGCGTGACCGCGGCGTGACCGCGGCGTGACCGCGGCGTGTTGGCCCGATCCAGCGACATCCGCGGGGCAGCATCTTCCGACCAGGAGCGAAGGGAGCGGGAGGAGACTGGAATGTGGGTGAAAGGGGGCTGGTTGCAGGTGTTGGGGGGATGGTGCGGGCTGATTCGAAGGTGGGGGGGGGCTGTTGCGGGCTAGAATGCTGGTGGCAGCGGGCTGAAATGAAGGTGGAAGGGGTCGTGCAATGACACGAATGGGCAGAGTGAGAATATCGGATTGATCATCGGATGGAGTACACTGTAATCAGAGGAAAGAATATGCGCTGTGAGAATACAATATGCAATGGAGGATCATCGGATGGTCCAATAAAATTGTACGCTAAGTAGACACCCTATTGAGAGCTTCACCTGGATTCAAACAGCACAACCATTAATCTCATAGTGATTAATTATTGATTTTCACAAATAACTCAAATGATCCAGCATGATAGTTGGTAAGAAATATTTAGATGTGAATACACTTTTTGAAAGTCAATTTGGCATTCTGAATTTCATTGACACCTCATTTTAATTATCTCCGATTGACGTGCCGTCTGCGCGTGCACGTCGCGAAGACTACCATGCTTTCAAATTCAGGCCAACTAGTGTGTACAGGTAAATAAAGAAGCCAATGATAAAGATTTTAGCACCCCTACAACCGAAAAAGCACATTCCAGTAGAGGGAATAAGGGTCCCTATAGGAGAAACTATAGTCTAGAAAGAAAAAACCACATCTAGTTGCTTATTATTGTCCAACGAGTGGTTTTTTTGATGAATACATACAAAATTAAATTCATACCCGCAAGTAAATACATACAAAATTAAATACAGAATTAAATACATACAAAATACATACCGAATACATACCTGCAACTAGAGAATCCATACATACCTACAACTAGAGACTCCATACATATAGAATTGAATACATACAGAATACATACAAAATACATACAGAATACATACAGAATGCATAACTACAACTAGAGACTCCATACATAAAGAATACATACATACTTGCAACTAGAGACTCTATACATATAGAATACATACCTGCAATTAGAGACTCCATTCCTCCCTCAATTAAAAATACATACAGAATTAAATAGATACATGAATTCAGAATACATACAGAATTGAATACATACCTACAAGTAAATACATACAGAATTCAGAATTAAATTCATACATGAAAGTATTATAACACATAATTCATACCTGTAAGTAAATACATACAAAATTCAGAATTGAATTCGGAATTCAGAATTGAATACATGCCTGCAAGTATTATAACAAATAATACATATCTGCAAGTAAATACATATAGATTTCAGAATTGAATTTAAAATTCAGAATTGAATACATACCTGCAATTACAACACATAAGTCATATCTTCAAGTAAATACATACAAAATTTAGAATTGAATTCAGAATTCAATACCTGCAAGTATAAAACATAATTCAGAAGGTAATTAAATACATACATAATTGAATTTATATTTTTCATTAAAACAGGATGAAAAATTTGGTTGATGTTGAATTAATAAAACAAAACAGTGGAAAAGAAATTAAAATGATGCAATGCCGAACCAGATGTTTGAAAAAAATCATATTTGACTTAAAACCAGCATTCAACACAAAGACAATCTGGTAGAATTCAATTAAATATGAACATTGAATAGCAACTGTTAAATAGAGATATTTAAATCGATGATGAACTGGTATTTTTAAGCCAAATCAATAGATTCAAAGAGAGTTGAACATCTACCAGTCAAGAAACAACTCAGAGGAAGGAATTTGGAGAATAATACCTCACTCAAACCCCCATCACGATTTAGACTTGGAGGGGAGTCCGTCGGCGTCGGGGGAGGCGCTGTCTTCCGGGGAGGGGGGAGGCGCGGTCGTCCGGGGAGGGGAGTGCATCGGGGGAGGGGAGTGAGTCGGGGAGGGTTCCGTAGGAGTGAGTCCGGGGAGGGGGGAAGCGCAGCGAGGAGGCGTCGGGGAGGAGGGGCGAGGAGGGCGCGACGACGAGGAGGGCGCGGCCACGAGGAGGGCGCGGCGAGGAGGAGGGCGCGGCGAGGAGGGCGCGGCGAGGAGGAGATGCCGTCGGGGAGGAGGGCTGTGGATCGGGGAGGAGGAGGAGCCCGATAAAAGATCGGGAGAATAAAAGGATGAAACACATTTAGCCACGGACAAAAATTTAACCGTGGCCTAATAAGGGCTATAGCCACGGACCTATAAAACCGTGGCTATAGGTCCGTGGCTATAGCCCCAATTTCTAGTAGTGTATGTGTGAGTTTTTTTATGGTTTTTACCTTAAATGTTTTAAATCCATAAATATATTTCCTCACTTATTTCTCTAGTATACTAGAGGTACCTTTTTATCACCTTCATTCGAGCTCAAAATTTCTCTCCTTCAGATATATTAGAAAGCATGAGGTACGCTCTATATTCCTCTCCCTTTCATTCTTCTTTTATTCTCTCATCTATTACGCTATTTAGTTGTGCCCAATTTTTCCCTATTTTTAGGTCACTGGGTGACTTCTCTAATATATTACATTATAAATAATTTCAAGGTCTGATGATAGATGATTTGAGTGCTACTACCTTGAGGTATGTGGTCTAGTTCTTTCCTATGAGTTTTTCTGATTTCTATTTGATGTGTCATTATGCCTCATGCTGGACCCTTCTGAAGGCACCCCTAAAATGATAAATAAATTAATCTAAAGGGTTTCTCATATCATTCTTTACCATAAATTATGAGTAAACCCATATTTGGGGTGTTCACCTTGTCCAGATCCACACCATGGGTGTTCCCACCTTGGATGGACTATTTTCCCATGACATGAGGTGATAACCAAAAAATGTGCATGTGTTTCACCTTTCATTAATTTATTAAATATATCAATTTAATTATGATAAATTTTTTGCCATTATTCTCTCATTACCATAAATATTATGATCATGATCGATTTCTCATAATTCAAGTCTCGTGCTTAATTGAGTATACAAGTTGTTAATTCTATATGCTTTATTCTTATGTCTTATGACATGTGCCTTGTGCCTATGACTTATGATTTATTTCTTATACTTTATATGTATTCCCTATGCCATTTTTCATATATTGTATGCTTATCCCTTGATTACATGTGATTATTTCCTTATCCCATAATTTTTTGGCATGACTAAAATGCTTGGTTTAGATTACTTATTGTGTTGTATATGAAAATTCCATGTTATGATATGTGATCTTGAATTATATGTCTCATTTCCTTATGGGATGGAGATATAAAATGGATTCTGGATTCAGGAAAATGTAGATGGTCTTGCCATCCCTGGCTTGGATCAACTTGATGCACTGGGAGTAACACATGGTTTTCCTTGTATGGGCTCTCTAAGAAGATTACATATACTTCTGAATGACACTAGTTCCCTAGGGGTAAACTATGTACATGCTCCTAAGAAAGATATTTATTCCATTCCTTGAGTTATACTTAGTCCCCTATGTGATATACTAAGGATGTTCTCATAGGTTACCATTCCATGAGTAATACAAGGGATGCCATTATGGGTCACCTTAGAGAGACTCTATGGTATTGGTTATATCGGAGGCTCTAGAAGAAACCCTAGGGATTCCATATGGATCTCCTTGGATGAGATCAGGATACCATATTTGATTTAATGGTATCAATTGATTGTTTCATATGTGATGTCTCTTATTAAGTTATTATCATTATTTTATAATATTTCAGAGATGTGTCCACCAAGAAAAAGCATAATCTTGTGGTTGGTCCACACTTGGTGCTTTAAAATGATAACCTATACACATTCCTTATCACTTGTACACGCCCCCTTAATTCAGACATCTGTTTTAGGTTGAAACAGGTGGTATTAATCATGTGTCCATTTAGGGACTCAAACCAAAGTATTTATTTATTTACTTATTGGCTTCATTTAACATTTTTCAACATTGTTCAATTTTTATATTGCATGAAATTGATTAATCTAGACACCATTGGTGGTGGCCTACTGATATTATATCTCACACCCAACTTGGGCTGCCTTCGGTACCAAAGTAGACTTCTTTATTATAGGTATAGATAAATGTATGTGACCTACATCTTATTCTTGATTGGAATTTCTAGGATTGTATACAGGGGAAGTGGACCAAACCTATACTTGATATGCTTGTAATATCATTTTTTTCATTTTTTGTATATTTTTCTAGCATGTGATATATGAATGTGTCCCTTTTTCCTTGTGCACACATTTTTATTGTTACACGAAATTTTATCATAATTTTTTATCTAATATTTATTTATCTTCTACTAGTTGTTTACTTACCTTAGATGTTATTTAATTACTATTTTCACTTCTATTTGTTTTTTACTTATTCTTTTTCAATGGAGGTTTACTCATTTGGTCATATAGTATTTGTGTCTACTGCTTATTTTTTAATATATATATTCTCTTTTTCTACACTATGAATGGTGAGGGATTAGTCTCCTCATAAAAACACCTTAGGCCCTCACTACTAGATAGAAGCCTCTAGCATTTAGGGGGTGTTTATGAGGTCTTGTGGCCACCCCCTCTGGGTACCTCTATGTGGAATCCAGGGTGGTACACTACAAAGTGGTATCAGAGGGATCTATTCCTTTTGTATTACTGTTTGGTCTTTGATAAGAGACTAGGATATTGGAATTTGGTAATGATCTAGTATCTACCCTACGTACAGGTAAATCCCAAATTTCATGGGTTAGGTAATTTTTGTTATTACTTCTGCTATTACAGTTTCATGGATTTTACCATTGGGTGACACACTTACTTTGTGCTGTTATTTTTATTGATAAAATTATTAATATAAAGGGGTTTTCAGCCATGGCCCAATGATATGAGTTCTTATCAAAGAATGTATCATACTAGGCACTATAGAATTTAATTTTCATGTCTTATTCCATTCCATATTTATATTTCAGTGTGCATTATCTATGTTTCATGTGCTTTTTGTGGTTCTTTGTTTGTTATGTATTGTAGTGATTCATTTATTATGACAAGAAATGTGGTGGTACTCTTTGAAGGACAATAAAAGCATAATTGGAACTTATTGTGTCAACCTTATCCTAATAATTTTTCTTGAATATGTTAAATTAGATATATTAAGCAGCCATTTGTGGCATTTTGAACCATAAACCATTGGTCTCATGGGATGTAATGTGTTATGGTTAGGATAAGTTGACTCCACTCTCCAATTTATATGGTTTGTGGTCCCTTATATGTTGTAAATGATAATCCATATAATTCAACCATTTTAATGTATTTAAATATATAAAATAAATAAAATTAATACAACCATTAAAATTAAATAGACAACTAAATTGTATAATATGAGACATTGACCCCAACCTGACCATAGTTGTGGGAAGTAGGTCATGTCATAGGTTTTCTTTATTTGACCTTTACTCATCACCTAGACCTCAATACAGGATCAGGATGACAGTTATGTTGTGCTACACAGAGTCCTTTGACCTTTCCATTTGTGTTATCACTTCTTTATCCTCTTCTCCTATCTATTATAAATCCTGTCTAAGGAGTATACTTGGAAATTGTAGAGTTATTCCACTGTGAATTCATCATGTTGTATTCCAAGACAGTGTTTATGACCACACTATGGAGGTGGTGGTATTTGAGCCACCTATAGTACCTCATATAGTTCAACTTGAGTCACCTCTTGTTGATCTTCCATTGGGCATCGATGCACATTTCTATGAATGTTTTCTTTGATTCATACAGTCTATTCTGAGTTCTCCCAAGCCTACCCACACTATAGAAGAGATGACTGGGGAGTTTCAGCAGTAGCATCCATGCACCTTCTCAATGGATGGTGGGATTCAAACTACTGATTCATGGCTATAATCCATGGTACTGACCTTTTACCATCATTAGAACCCTTCATATTCAGGGGATCAATCTTTCTCTATGCATGTTGTGTTATTTCACCATGTATTGGTGGGATATCGTCTCTTAGTCTTAGTTCCATCAGGGTATGGTCTGGGTAGACTTCCAAACATACTTATATGATCACGTCTTCCAACATAATATGAGATTAGACTATTCCAAAGAGTTTATGAATCTTCAATAGGGAACAGTGACCATGTTCGAGTATTCTTCTTTCTTCACTAATCCCTTGTATTTCACTCCGTCTCTGACCGGTGATGAGTTGATGAGTGATATTCATATTGAGTACATGATTCTATAAATTTTCCTATCATATGTTAATTTATTATGGTTAACTACCATTAGAGAGATAGTGAACTATGACTTTATCACTGAATGTAACCTTAGATAAGCTATAAATGTGAGCTAGGGTGGTTCAGTTATGAGGCAGGGTTATGATTTTTATGGAATTAGAAAGTGTTGTTTTGAGGGTGCACATTGGGGAAGTACTATCCAAGTGACACACATTAATATCCATGTGGTATGTCATTAGTGTGGTAGGTCGGCCCATAATAATCTTTAGTTCATGAGGAACCTGATGGAGTGTTGAGCATACGAAATTATGGGTCACCTTCATTGCTTATTCTAGTATTTTTTTCTATCATATAGTGAATGGGGAGAAATATTGACACATACTTTAGGTATAATATTAGTGAAACCATTTCAGGTTGGGATTTGGTACTCTACTCACCGATCATCCTAAGGTGGTAGTGGACTTGGATGAAGTTTTTATGCTTTACTACTTCAGTGTTAGCAGAGTGGACCTACCCAGGCTAGTCAGGCAGCATCTCAGGGTTTTGGATTAGTCCATATTTATTATGTGTTGCCTACTCCTAATGAAAAGAGTCTAGAGACTTGTACTATATGAGGTACTATTATAGTATCCTATAATTTAGTTTCTTCTCTTTCTGATAAAGGTGAATCACACTCTTTTATATCTATTCCAGTTGTAGAAGTTTTGGGCCTCACAATTAAGTAATTATGTGGTGTTATGTCTACTGACATTATGTTAGGGTCATATTAGAGGGAATACTCTAGTTCTATGAGTTCACCCTTGAGATAGGTGGATACTGCTCTTCTAGAGCTTCTTCATCCTCAAGCTGATTGGATTCAAATTTAGTCTTGATATGAAATGGCTTGTGACATACCAAGACCAAGTGGATTTATATCATCATCAAGTGTCTTCCAAATAACTTGAATGTAGCACATATATCCATAAGGTTGAATGGTATATCCATTTGAGTCAAAATGGAGCCAAGTATATAGGGTTAGGTGGAGTAATAGCCCTAATAGAGACTCTCTTTATGAGAAATCAAGGAATGTAGCCTGTAGAATTTTATCCCATTGTGGATCATTTTATGGATGACTTCCTTGATGATTTCTTTAGCTTACCTCCTAATATAGAGGATGAGTTGACTATCAAGATAGTGTTATGTGTGGAATCGATGTCCATTTATCCCTATATGATGGAACCTACAAACCTCTAGGAACTCAAGAAGTATCTTGAAGATCTAGAGAAAAATGGTTTTTTCTAACCCAACACATTACCATGGGGTTCACTAGTCCTTTCACAAAGTTTTTGGATAGTACCCTTAGACTATGCATGGATTACCACTGATTTAACAAGCTTGTGGTAAAGAACCGGTATCCACTACCTCTTATAGATGAACTCTTTGACTATATTAAAGGGGTAAATTTTTTCCCCAAGATAGATTTGAGGTCAGGATACCATCATGTGAATGTAAGGAAATAAGACATACCAAATATAGAGTTCCTCAGTAGGCGAGGCCTGTATAAATATATGGTTATTACATTCATACTGAGGAACACAATGGTAGTATTTATGTCTCTGATGAATTAGTTTTTCCACCCATATCTTGATTCTTTTATGGTTGTCTTAAAATATGGTATCTTAGTGTATTCTTTCACTAGACATGACCATGTTAACAATCCTAAAACAATTTTGAGTAAACTAAGATACCACCAGCTATATTTGATTCTTGGTAAATTCCACTTTTGGATTAAAAAAATTCACTTCTTATGTAATATTATATATGAGGCTGATATATCTATTGGCCTAGAAAAGGTGAGCAACATTGTTTCTTGAGATAATACTAAGAAGGTATTTTATATACATATCTTATTATAGTTTAATCGCTATTATAGGTGTTTAATATTGGATTTTTCACACCTTGTAGCACCACTTACGGGTTAGACTGAGAAGGGTGTGGAATCAGTTTGTTCTCAAGCTAGTGAGAATAGTTTTTAGGATTTAAAGGGGACAATTTATTTAATTTCAATCATTGTTCTTATAGGTTTGAGAAGATAATATACTATTTTTTATGCTTTAGGAATCGGTATGTGTGTAGTTATAATGTAGGGTGATCAAGTTGTAGTGTGTGGGTCCCACTAGCTTAGGCCTCATGAGCAGAACTATCCTATGAACAACCTTGATTTAGTCATCATGGCTTTTTATCTATGATGTTATAGGTTATAATTATTGGCTGAGTGATTCTGTATTTACATAGATCATAAAAGTCTCAAATATATATCCACACAGCGAGACTTGATTCTACGGCAGCACATGTGGGTTGAATACCTACTATCATTTGACATTGAGATTTATTATACACCTAGAAAGGGTAATGTTGTGGTCAATGTCTTGACCTTAATGATGCATAAGAATGTCTTCAAGTAGGCTACCAGTGAGTGTAAGTCGATGACTCTATTCTCTGAGATGCATCTAGGGTCCAAGAGTAGCATAGAAAACTAGTTTTAGCTTCTCTAACAATGACATCCTCTCTTATAGAGATAGTCTGCATGAAATAGTTTTTATATTCTGATGGCCTCTTCTTGGGGGAGGGAGTAATATGAGAGAACCCACCTCTTATTTGGGTTACTGGCATGAGTGATACCCTAATCTTCCATGTGAATGTTTGAGTGCCTTAATATATACGGGAAGTGTTTTTGATAGAATATCATGCCTATAGTTGGGTATTCCATCTTGTTAATACTAAGATGTAAAAAGATATACATCATTAGTATTGGTGGTTAGGTATGAAGGGGAATATTTATGGCTATATTGCTTGGTGTTCCACCACTAAATAGGTGAAGGAAAATAATGAGCGCCCTGTCAGACTCATACAACCTCTCTTAATTCTTGATTGGAAATGGAATGAAGTCACAATGGATTATATGATAGGCTTTCAAAGATACCCTTTAAGAATAAATGTGGTGTGGGTGATCATTGACATGTTGACCATGGTTTCACACCTCCTACCAATAGAGGTGACCTTCTTTGTCAAAGATACTGTAAGGATTGACACTTGAGAGATTGTGTGACTTCTTAGAATTAACCATTCTATCATATCGAATAGATATGATTGGTTTACCTCATGGTTTTGGAAAGGATTTCCTAAGGATCTGTGTTCACAGGTACTCTTGAGTACAACATATCACCCTCAGACCAATGAGAAGTTTAGGTTGACAATATAGGTGTTAGAGGATATGCTTCGATAATGTAACCTTGATTTTGTAGGTTCATGGGAAAATAATATCCTTCTATTTTAGTTTTCCAATAACAACATCTTTTAAGAAATAATTTAGATGGCTCTCTGTGAGGCCTTATATGGTAGGATTTGAAATTCACCCATGTGCTGGTTTGATATGGGTCAGGCAGTGCTACTGGGTCCTTATCTCATTCAGAAGACTATAGAGTAAGTTTAGTTGATTCAGAAGTGTATGGATATAGATCATTCTAGGAAAAATTATTACACATATCATTATCTTAGATATATGTAGATTGATGTGGGACATCGGGTATTTATATGTGATTTACCTGGATTGGGTCATAAGAAAATGTTTATATAGCACAAGTTATCACCTCCCTATGTCGGTCCTTTTGAGATAGTGGAGACACTCAATCCAGTAGTCTATCGTTTTTTTTACCTAAGATTTACTATGTCATTCACAAATTCTTCCACATATTATAGCTTTGACTGTATAATTATGACATTTCCATTTCATTTTACCATGAGGATATTGAGCTGGAGGTGGATGTGTCCCTTGAAGAGAATCCAATATGTATTGTTGATCAGAGAACAAAGGCTCGTCAAATAATATTAGTGCCTCCAATCCCAGTGCTATGGGTGCCAATATGCATTCAATAGGAGATCTAGGAGTAGGAAGTTGATGTAGGTGCACATTAGCTGAAACTTTTATCATGATACATCATTCCACCCATAATGGTAAACCCAGGGATGAGTAGTCTTAATGTGGGGAGGTTGTAGCATCCTAGTTTTTTTCCAAGTTATAGAATATTTTTTTTTCAATTATTTTTTGCCCCTCATAATGATTCCTAAGGGAAAAAATGAGGTCTTAGGAGAATCTGGGGATTGTTCAGATCCCAGAACCCCGAAGCTTGAAAATGTAGACTAGGTCACATTGTTAGTAGAAATCTTGCATCCCATCCTGTACAGCTTCCCTAACAATGTGAATGGAGGAAGTGGGGTGTTGGGGGCCACATGGTCTATCTAAGATAGTGATACCCCAGTCACACTGCTATATGGAACTATAGACTGCTTGGATAGTGGCTTCCCACAGAGTTGGGGAGTGGTTTGGCTAACCGTGAAACGAAAACCTGTGCCCTTGTCTGTGTGTGTATTTTTATGTTTTCCCTTAAATGTTTTAAAATACATATTCATTTTTTCTAATTTATTTCTCTATTAGAGTATACCCTCTCTTCTGTAGGAGCTCCCTCCTCTTCTCCTCCAAGGTCCCTTGTTATCTCCTTTACCTAAGATCCAAATCACACACCATCAGATCCATTAGAAGTCGTGAGTTAAGCTCTACTTTTCTCTCTATTATGTTATTCTTTTATTCTCCCATATATTTCACTATTTAAGTGTGACCACATTTTCCATATTTTCTGGGTGTTGGATGATTTTTTTCAATATCATTCATTCTATCTTGTTTTAAGTTCCGATAATAGATGAATGGAGCACTAATACATTGAGGTTGGTGGTATAGTTCTTTCTCACAAGTTTCATTTCTTCTAATTTGATGTGTCGTTGTTCCATGCACCAGAGACTTCTGATGGAACCCCTAAAATGCTAAATAAATTTATCTATAGGTTTAATAATGTTATTTGTGACCTTTGATTTTGGAAAACCCCATCTCTGGGGAGTTCTCCTTGTTGAGAGCCACCCCTTTGGAGTTCCCACCTTGAACGGCCTATTTTCCAATACTGTGAGGTTATAACCACCATATTTGTGTGTGTGTAACCTTTGATAAAATCCTTAAATCTATAATTTGAATTGGGATAAATTATAGTCCATGATTTCCCCCTTCTCTTGAGGCTTATTCTCAGAATCTATTTCTTATACTTAATTTCTCATGCATAATTTCTTATACAACTTATTAAATCCCTATGTTTTATGCTTTTGTCTTATGACCTATGCCTTGTGCCTATGCCTTATGCTTTATTGCTCGGAATTATTTCTTGTTCCAAATTCCACGTTCCAAATACCATTTTATTATTGTTTGATTACATGTTATTACTACCTTATTCCATGGTTTTTGTCTTGAATAAAATTTTTGGGATAACATTATTATCATTTTGAACATGAAAATTCAACCATATCTATGATATATTGATGTCATTGACTCCACTACATGTGGTTCGAGAGAGAACACTGGTTCCAACATATGTAATGGATGGACAAAATGTGCTTGGATTATAACTACTTGATTCACTAGGAGTGACACTTATCTTACCTTGTACCAGCTCTCCTTGAAGATTACTTATACTCTTGAGTGACAATAGTTCCCTATATGAGAAACTTGGGATAGAATCATTCTCAAGAAGGATATGTCATGCCTTGGGTGATACTCGGTCTTCAATGCGAGATACATGGGATGGGATCATAGGTTACAATTCAATTATAAATACATGGGAAACCATTATGGGTCACCTTGTAAGAACTCTGTGTTATTGGTTATAGCTAAGGATCCTATAGTGACCCTCGGGATTCCATATGGATCACCTTGGACAAGATCAGGATTCCACATTGGATTTACCAATTTTCCTTGATTTTTTCATATTTGATATATCATTTTTAAATTATAATATTTCTTGAATAATATTCTAGGAACTTGTTCTCCAAGACAAAGAATAATCTTTGGGTCAGTCCAAACTTTATTTTTTATTACGATGACCCCTGAACATACTTTATCACTTGTACATGTCCCCTTGGTTCAAACATCTAGATTAAGGCAAAGTAGGTGGTATCAGTTGGGTGCCTATTTAGGATCCCAAACCAAAGTATTTATTTCTTTATTTATTTCCCAATATTTATCATCAATGGAATATTGTTCACTTTTTAAATTTCATGAAATGGATTGATCTAGAAAATGTTTATGGATGCCAATTAGGATTATATCTCACACCCTTCTTGGGCCTCCTTGGTTACCCAAGAAGAGATAATGATTACAGGTATATATAATGTTTATTGACCTACTTCTAGTGATTTATTGTCATTTATAGTATGGAGTACATGGGAAGAGGACCAAGCATTTTCTCGAGATACTTGTCATCGTAATTTCTTCCTTTTTGTATAATTTTCTACCATGTGGTATATTCTTGTACACCTTCTTCCCTAGGAAAACATTTTTATAGTTACATGGTATGTTACATATTTTTTTTTATCTAATATTTATTTTCATTCTTCCAGTTTATTATTTATCTGGAATGTTATTTAAATATTTTTTATGCTGCTATTTGTTTCTTATTTATTCTTTTTCTATGGCTATTTACTGGTTAATTAATATAATTTTTTCTTCTTATATATATATATATATTTGATACATATTTACTAATGAGGTCATACTCTTTCTGTGGACACACCCTAGGCCCTTACTACAAGTCACAAGCCTCTGGAATTCAGGGAGGCAAGTTTAAGCATGACATGAATATGTAGAAACAGAAGAAGATGCAGTTTCTTTAGGAATATTGTTTCAAGATTAGCTACACCTCAGAAAAGGGGATTGGTTGGGATGATTTAATAATAATGATTCTGTGAAAGGGTTTCATTCAAGAGTCTAGATATTCTTGGAGGGTGATGGAGGAGTTTACAGTCCTAGATAGAATATTGGTTGATAGAGAAGGTTTCTTGTTTCATATGATAGTGAAATCCCCAATAATTTAGAAGGTGGAGGAGAATCTGTGGGGAGACTCGGAGGTAGAGGTGATGTATAATAATATTTCCCTTGGTGGAGCTCTGTAGGTATGGTCAAAACTGGATTTTGTTTGTGGGAAAGATGCTTGTTCTATTAAAAATGCATGTGGGGTTACTTTGTGAGTTTCATGAATAACCTATGGTTATAAACCCATGAGTTTTTGAGATATAATGTGTCTTGATGATACTTTTTTGGTGGCCCGGGGTGAAACTATTGGTGATAATGTTTTTATCTTGGTGTTGATTTTCTATTAGATAAAGGATAACTATTGTGTTCTTGGTAGTTTATTGTAGTCCTTATATGTTCCTTAGTGTAATTTTAATGACATATCGATGGACTCTTTCATTGGATTACCCAAATATTATAGTGACTGAGTCTTAACAAAAATTGATATTACTTAATTTTAGAATAATATTCAAACCATTCAAAAAAATATGCCTGTGGAATGTAATAGTTCAGTGTATTTAGAAACATGGAAACATAATCTTCTAATTCGTGAAATATATTAAACATATCTTAAAAATATCTTACACTATATTACCCCTACTGAAAACCATTCTTCATAACCTTGGGAAAGGACACTTGAGAAATGGGTGAGATCAGATTATCTATAAGGATAAATAAGGGATATATAAAATCATAACATGAGAATAAGGGTAAGATAACATGATCTTAACATTATAAGATCATACCCATCAAAAAAATATAATAATCATAAGACATTGAATAAATATTAGTAGCTCAAAATACATTAATAATAAGATAATCAAGAACATGAGCCATGAAATAATAACATAAGAATAATACACTAAACTATGGAAGAAAAATAAACATGCAATATCATTTCTCTATAAGTCAAGGCACATTTCCAAAACATAACCTGGAACTTCAAGGGAACTACACCTGCTGGCCAGGACAGACCACCATCCCCATTTGCATATATTTCCTTATAAGGGATCGAGTTTCCCCATCTTCCCATAGTGGATCAGGTTTCCCCATCTCCCATTATGGATTGGGTTTCTCCATCTTCCTATAGTGAATTAGAACACATATGTTTCCCATTTGGGATAAAGATGCACCTTTTTCACATTTTGGATCAAGCCCATAAACTTATTTCCATCATTATCTAATGAGATATAAATCTTTACCCAATGAATTGGAAGGATATATAGGTTTCACCATCAAATCATACATAAATTTTCCACAATATATTAAAACATTAATCATATCATAACCCATAAAAAGATATATGTTTCATAAAAATCATATCATAACCCAAAGAATGATATAGATATCATAAAAATTTCATCAAATCATTACCTATGTAAAATAGATATGTTTAATAATCATTTCCTCAAAGAATAACCCTACAAAAGAAGAAAATTTCAAAATCATATAACCCATGGAAGAGAAATGGGTGTCATAATCATAATTTCATAAAAACATAAACAATTAAAGAAATAATATGAATGGTATTCTTAGATCATATCCCTAGGGAACAATAAACTAAAACTAATTATGTCATATTATATGGATAAGGATTTTGAAAGATCACTTGGAACATAACTTTTCTCTGAAAATCACATTTTAAAAAATATAAAAATTTCAAAATATTTTTCCTTAAAACCACTTTGAAAACATATAAATGAATAATGATAAATCATTTAAAACATTCCTTGAGGAAAATATCCTTTAAAGTTTGAAAATAGTTTTTAAAACATAAAACCTTATGAAGACCATTTTCCTTCAAAATAACAATGAAAACATATAAAGAACCTTGAAAACATGTTAAAAACCATTTACATTAACAATAAATTGAAAAAATATAAAATAATAATTCAGATAATATAAATTTTTTTATTTGAAAACAACCTTTTAGAACATATAACTGAATCTTTTAAAATAATTTAAAAATGTTTTAAGCATAAACAATTTTATGAAATCCCTTTTATTTGAAAAAAAATTTAAAAAAAATCCCATAAAATTAGGTAAAAAATTCATTAAAAAATAACCTTGTAAAATTATATATTAAGCATCAAGGAAATGAAAATTATGATGGTGGGTAAGTCAAAACATACTGAACATTCTTTTTCACCTTAAAAGTTTAGAAAAGTTCGCTAATCAGAAAATGGAAAGAATATTCCTTTTAAAATTATTCCATAAAAAGGTAATATATGGGTAAAATTTTCCTTTAAAAATCATAGGATAATATTTTGTAATTTTTGAAAACATTTTTAGAAAACACGATTTTGAAATAATGCAGATTTCCTACCGAAAGGAGAAATAAATTAAGATTTTCATAATAAAATTTTATTAATTATCTTAAGTACCAAAGAGTGGTAAATGGTAATATTACTTGTATATAACATGAATAACCATACATTGTGGAAATTCAGGTGATATCTTGGGAGATTTTTATAATATTTCTTCAATAGAATCATAATCACAAATAATATTGATAAACGATGAGATTGTAGAAATAAATTGTTACCACTTTGGTAACTTTAAATCATAATAAAATAAAAATAATAACATTAAATGAATATTAAGATCTAATGAAAATAATTATATTTCTGATATAACATTTCCAAGTTATTATATACACCTCATTGAAAAATATAGGTGCTTAACGTGGCATGTATCTCAATGAAGGAAAATTAAGATAAAATTAATTTATAGATTTGGTAACTTTTGACGCATAAACCCCATGAAAGGAAAATAATAACATTTATATTTAAATACACATAAATGTAATTATAATAATCCTGTAAAAATTTACTGGAATTATATACCACATATAATAAAATAGGAGGTGAAAATAGCTTGTGTCTCACGGAAAATCAATGTGGGATGACATAACCCTTACCTTAAGTATTGAATTTCATCATACATGTTTAATCATTCTATATAATAAATATAAGTTTATTATAAATATAAAACATAAAAATATTATTATATCTAATACCATATATTATTTTTTATGACTTTATATTACCCATTTATTAACAACTACATGTTAGTGTCACGTTTTGGTTAATATCTTCGTTGTCTTTCGTATATTATTTGGATTGTTATTCTTGATCCTATTACTTAGATAATGATTTAATTATTTAAATAATGTAAATAATGGAACTATTATCATATATATTTATTATATATGCATTTATAAGTATCTAAATTATATATAAATATGAAATGGGATACATCGTTCATGCAAAAGGTAGGTCGTACATACGTGTGAACACTGTTTCTGTTTACTAATATTTTTAAATGAAAGAAAGTAAATGAAATATATGAATATATATCAATATTATCATTTAATTATCATATTTATTTAATATATTTCATATACCTTTACTAAACCCATCTTTAATGATTTTTATGTAATTTCTAAACGAGCCACATCACTTTGAGGAGGTGGTAGTCCACACGTCCCCAAACAAAGTTATCATATTTACAAATAATAGAAATAATGAAGGTATTTTTAAATAATAATTCAAATATCTTAAATAAATCATAAATATTCTATATATTATATAAAAAAATATTTTCCCTCATAATTCCTAACCATGAGAGGTGGTAACGGAAAAAACAACAGTGTTTCGTGAGGCGGTAGTTCGCCAAACACAAGAACGGTAAGTTTGTTACCAATTATATGGAAGTATGTATAAGTGTAGGTATAAAATCTAGAATAAAAACAAAAAATTATATTTATGTTAATATATATTCATTTAATGATAAGGTTTTTGGGTTGAAAATAAAACAAAGGATCTTGCGGAAGGATGTTATCTCTTCTCTAGGTAACTCCTCTTGGTTTCCACCAAAGGGATTCCTTGGTGGTATTTACACCAAAATTAAGGACTATAAGATTAATTTAGGAATATTTGGGAGACTATTTTTATATATTTTTTTTGTTTAAAAGTGTTTTATAGTTGGTAATAATTGTGAGGGGTGAGTTCTTTTTTATAGTGGTGAAGGAGTGGCATTCTTCTAAATTTTTGAAAAGGGAATTCCAACAACATTTATACCATGATATTTGTCACCAATAATGCTCCAAAACTAATAAAAGGTAGTATAGGGTATAAATATGAACATCCAATGTATTTTATACAAGTTTCTAGGTTATTTTGGGCCTTAATTGTAAGGTTTATTCTTCTTTTAAGCTAATTTTTTTTCTTAATCGCTATAATTAATTTTCATCAGTTTCAAAAATTGAGTAAAAACTAAGTTTAACTTATTAGATATTATAAATTATTGTTATTCCAAATATTTAATCCATTTTTTCAAATTTAAATCATATAATTGTTACAAATTAATTTAAAATTAATCCTACAAATGTGCCACGACAGTGGGTTTTTGAGCGAAAAGGTCCTAAAGATTGAATTGTTTTGTGTATCCAATTTAAATGTAAAATTGGTTACAATGACATAAATTAGATTAATTTATATAAAATTTATATATTAAAACTTTAAAACTAAATGAAAAGAAAATTTTACTATATAAATAAATTATTTGAAGACGAAGTTTTGAATTACAATTCTGTGTTTCTCGTTATTCATCAAAAAATAAAACTACTCAGAAAAATAAAAAAAATCACCCAAAGTAAATTTTGATATTTCTCTTGAAAAAATTAATTTTTTTTCAAATAAAAAATATAAAATTTTTAAAAACATATTTAAAATTCATTCTCTATTAAACTGCGGTAAAATTGACTTTTAGAAAAATACTTTTTCTATTCATAAAATTGGATTTATTCTTATCTAATAACTATAAAATATGTTGGATGAGTTTTAAAAATATTTATTTAATATATAACATATAAATATTATTTAAAATACTTATCAAAATTTGTTTGTTTAATTTTTTGAGGTAAAATTGTTTTTGAAAAGAGAAAAATAGTTTTCTTTAAATGGTAATTTCTTTAATTTAAAATAGTTCTTACATTCACTTCCACAAATTTATAACCAGGGGATTAATTTTATATATAATTGTAAAAAAAAATTAATTCTATTCATAACTTCCATTCCAACAACTAGGTGGTAGATATAATAATATTTTAATAATATTTTTAATAGTATCTTTTAGTTCGGTAAAACTCCACCTTGTGTGTAACACAAGATATCAAAGGAACATAGAATTGTGTGTAATACCAGTCAAAAATTGTGTGTGTGTTCCACAAGATAATATAAGTGTTGCATGTAGTAAAATACTAACTTGGTGTTGCATATAACACAGTCCACAATTAGGGATTTCATATAACAAAATCTATATTCAGTGTTGTGTGAAATAAAACATATCAAAATATTAAATTAATTTGGAAAAAAAATAATTCACAAAATATTAGGGAGTTACATTATACCCCCCCCCCCCCATTTTAAAATTAATTTTACCCTCTAAATTCTTTTGGGTTATCAATGTTATAATAATTGAAAGTTTCATTCTTAGAAACCCACATCATAAAAATGAATAATAAAACTTCATTTAAAAAGGAAAATTTAGAATCATAATTGTTACCCAAAGTAACACATAACTAAGTTTCCACATAGGAGAACACAGGTGGGAAGTGAAAACATGGATATTTAATAAAAATATAACTATCAAGTTCTTATGGAGAGTGATAGATAACATCGGTAGGAGAAATTTAATGATTATAAATCCATAAACCTATGATGATATAAGGGGCCATTTGATTCATTAAAAATGAAGGTACTATGATAACATTTTTGGTTTTAAGATACTTTTTCCTAATGTTGAATTATTTTTTTACAATAATATATACTTACTTGATTTCATTCCATTTCATAAGTAAAATATCACCCTTTCATCATATCTTGAAAAATTTCAACTTCAACTCTTTCTCCAAAAAGGAAGCTGAATTTTTAATTCCTGAAGTACTAACATATCAAGAGATCCATGATAATTCATCCAATTAATATTTAGTTACCATAAACAAAACATGGTTAGAACATGTTATCCAATATTAATAAATCCTAATGTGGTGAGATAATACTTTCATCTCACAAACATTATTTTAAGTTTATCTTAAACTTTCCATAAATAGTAAACCTTATAACACATCTGAAAGATAAAAATCTAAAACTTTATAAAGAAGGTCGTGAAATAATCTTAACATTGATCCCTTGTATATTTAAAAGTAACTAATGGTTTTCAAATTCCATAAATGTGAATACCCTCATCTTACATTCTCTTTAAACCTAGTAACAACCTAAATTACCATAAACCCATTTTGGAAATAATATGTTCATTGTTATTCCAAAGATTACTGGATATATTCATTAAATCCAAGAATTTGTAAACATAATACATGATGGAATATACCACTTAGATAAGAAATCAATAATTATTTCTAGGGTAATCATTAATATCCTATTTACTTTATCCATATTAATCATCTCTTTATCCAAGTTGAACACAATTTTCTCAACATCAGGGACACATTACGGGTTACCATCCCTTAATCAAAATATCGCATTTAAATTGTATACATTTTTTTATTCATCAAAATATTAAATATATCCTTTTCATCCCTTAATTAAAAACATCAACTGAGAATACTTATATATCTCATGATTCATATAATATAATCATTTAATTCCAAAACATAAATACTTCATTCATCCAACTATATTCTTAAAACATTTCTCAGGATTCATCATCTTATTCATCAATACCCCTTTTATATAATATGAAATATGATTCATGTATTAATTTTACTTTAACTCTCTCTAATTATGATACATACATTTAATTTAAATAACACAGTTAGAATATCCCATATATTTCTCATACCATTATTGATCTCTTTATCTTAAGAGGTTTAGCCAATACTCATATCACCTTCCTAATTCCCTTCATGAGATCTCCACTTAGGAAATTTATTTCCATAATTCTCATACATTACACATATGAAACATTTAATGTTAAAAAAGTTTTTTCTAATTCTCTCCATTGACTAAAACTTGAAAGAATATTGCGAGAAACATTTAGCATAATGGAAAACCACATAATCATGAAAAACGTAAGTTATAGGATGTCTAAATCATTGCTCATGCCTCCTTAATCTATGATACATTAGGTTTATACTTGGTTATTCATATTCCTCTTCTACTTAAATCCATTATGGTAGAGCTTATATATTTTGTGAATTCTCAATGTATATCCCCAGAACTATCAAACCAAGTCTGTAGCAAGGCTTTTTGTCGTGTACTAGGTTACGCTCAAGTCAAGACTGACACGCCTTTTGGAGCTTTTAACCCAAGGTACATATTTTCTAGATCCACATCAACTTGTAGTATCAAGATCGGTATATAATTATATGAAACCACTCACTCCATACTTTACCAAAATTCAAGGATACTTTCCTATTCTTTAACTTTTCCTTAGCTTTATCCTTAAAGACACCACTAAATATGTCCTTAGAAATATTTATAGGGATATCACTAAATATTTATTATCCTAGTTTCTAAAGATTTATTAAACCTTTAATTTTATATAAACTATATAAAAATTGGATTTACATACATGGATAATACATCATTTTAGATGAATATTCAGTACATTAGAAAAATATATGCTTGAGGACTGGAATAGTTTGGTGTCCTTGGAAACATGGAAACATAATCTTATAACGTGGTGAAATATATTCAATATATCCCATAAATATATTCCCTATTATTAATCATAATTAAACCCTTTTATCACAATATGGGAAAATGAAACATAAGAATGGGGTGATCACAGATACCTAGTAAAGGTAAACAAGGAAGATATATAAGCATAACATGAGTATAAAGGTATGAGAACATGATCATAACATTATAAGATCATACCCTTCTTAAAAAAATATCCTAACCATAATACATGGAATAGATATTGTCATTTAATAAGACATTAATCATAAGATGATGATGAAAATTCTCCATGAAATAATAACATAGGAATAAGACATTAAATTCTGGCAAACACATAAATATGTAATATCAGTCCCTGTAACTCAAGGTGCATTTCCAAAACATAAGAGGTCACATCATGGGGACTATACCTACTTGGAGGGACACACCACCATCCCTAGTCAAAGTCCTTTACCTTTAAGGGATTTAGTTTCCCTATAATCCCATAGTGTATTGGGTTTCCCCATCTCCCCATAGTGAATTGGGTTTTCCCATCTTCCCATTGTTGATCAGGACACAATTATTTCCCATTTTTAATCAAGATGCACCTCTTTACAAATTTAGATAAATACCATTAACTTATTTACCATTATTATCTCAAGATATATAAATCATTAACCAATTATTTTGAGGGAGATATAGGTCCCACCTATCAAATCATACATACTTGTTCCACAAGATAATAAAACATTCACCATATCATGACCCAAAAAAAAGAGATCTGTTTCATAAAAATCATATCATAACCCATGAAATATAATTTATATCATAAAAATCTCTTAATATCATTACTTATTGAAAATATTATTGGTTTAATAACCATTTCATCAAATATTAACCTATGAAAAGAAGTAGGTTTCAAAATCATATAACTTGTAGAAGAGAAACGGGTGTCATAAACATCATGCCTTCAAAATAAACCATTAAAAAATATAAATGGTATTATTGGACCATATCCCCAATAAATCATAAAATATAACAAATTAATTCATCTTATATAGATAAGTATTTCTAAATATCACTTGAAACAAAACTTTTCATTGAAACTCACTTTTTAAAACATATAACTTTTTCAAAATCATTTTCCCATAAACCACTTTGAAAACATATAAATGAATCATGAAAAATCTTTTAAAAAACTTCTTAAGTAAAACAACATTTAAATTTTTAAATAACTATTTTTTAAACATAAAACATTTTTAAGAGTATTTTCTTTTAAAATGACTTTGAAAACATAGAAAGAATCCTGAAAATATTTTTAAAACATTTTTCCTTAAAAAAATATCAAAATAATTGTGATTTTTTTTTGAAAAAGTTATCTTCAAAAAAAAATTAAAAACTTTTGAAATTTATTGGATTAATTGAAAAACTAATCTTTGAAAACAACCTTTTGAAACATATAAAGGAATAATTGAAAATCATTTAAAATACATTTAAAACATAAAACATTTTTTGAAAACCCTTTTTAGTTGAAAAGAAATTTAAAATAAAACATTTTAAAAAATACAATGAAACAAATTATCAATAAAATAATAACCTTTTATAATTAAAAAATGAATCATCATGGAAATTACAATCAAGATAGTGGGTAATTCTATACATGCTCGATATTCCTTTTTCCCCTTAAAAGTTTAGAAAAGTTCCCTGATCGGAAAACGACAAGAATATCATTCTTAAAATTGTTTTTTAAATATTCAATACATGGTTTAAAATTTCATTTAAAAATCATAGGATAATATTAAAACTTTTTAGAGAACAATATTTTGAAAGAACATAGATTTCTGACTGAAAGGATAAATAAATTTTGATTTTCATATAAAATGATTATTTTATATTAAGTGAAAAAGAGTGGTAAAATGGTAACATTACATGGATATAACCCGAATAACCATATGGTAATAAAATTCATGAGATTTATTGTGAGACTTATTATAATATTTCATCAATGTAAGTATAATCATAAACAATCTTGATAAACAATTAGATTGTAGTAATAAATCATTTCCACTTTGGTAACTTTGAATCATAATACAACAAAAATAATAATGTTAAATTAATATTAAAATATCATGAAAATAAGGAGGCTCATTATATCCCATTTAAAAGTTATTATATACCCCTCATAGAAAAATATAGGTGCATAACTTGGCATGTATCACAAAAAAGAAAAATTGAGACAAAATTACTTTACCGATTTGGTAACTTATGATACATAAACCACATAAAAGAAAGATAATAAAATAGATATGTAAATATGAATAAATTTTAGTATGTTAATCATATAATACTTTCATGGTAAAAATATACCACATATAAGAAAGTAATAGGTGAACATGGCTTGTGTCTCACGGAAAATAAAAGTGAGACGAGAAAACCCTTATCATAAGTCATGACTTTCTTCATACACGTTCAAACCTCTTATATAATAAATATAATTTTATTTTAAAAATAAAATATAAAAATGTTATTATATATAATACCATATATTATTTTTATAATTAATTTATATTACCCATTTATTATTAACTTGGTTTTAATGTTACATTTCGGGTAATATCTGCTTTGTTTTCCATACATGTTTTGGCTTGTTATTCTTGATCGTCTTACTTAGATCATGATTTACATCTTTAAAAAATTAAATAATGATAAAATTATCATATCTTTTCATTATATATGTATTTATAATAATCAAATATATATATATATATATATTAAATTGAATACATCTTTCATGGATATGGTAGGATGTACGTCCGCAAGAATGTTGTTTCTCTTTAATTATCATATTGAAAAAAAATTAAGATACATACATATATGTATATATATATATATATATAATTTAATTAGAATTATTATTTCATACAAATCATATATTTTTAATAAACTCTTCTTTAATGTGTTTCATGTAAATTTTGAACGATTCAGATTACTTTGAGGAGGCGGTAGTCTACACATCCCCAAATGAAGTTATTATATTTAAACGAAATGGAAATAATGAAGGTATGTTTTATATAATAATTATAGAAGCTTAAATATATACTAAATATCATATATATAATATAAAATTATACCGTATATCAAAATTCCCAACCATGAGAGGTGATAAATGAACAACATCGTTTCATGAGGTGGCAGTTTGTTGAACAAAAGAATGGTAAGTTTGTTTCCCATTAGATGGATGTCTTTGTAAGTGTTGGTATAATCCCTAGAATAAAAATATATTTGTATATTTAGGATACTGATGATATTATGTAATATTTTAATAATAATATTTATGGGGTGGATCATGAAAATAAAACAAAGGATCTTAAAGAAGGATGTTACCTCTTCTTTGGGTAACTTCTCTTGGATTTCACCGAAGGGTTTCCTTGGTTGGATTTGTGCCAAAAGATAGTATTATAATATTAATGGAGTTATTTTAGGAATTTTATTTTAGTGTATTTTTTTCTATGAAATGGTAATTAGAGATGTGAATAATTGGGAGGGGTGAGTTCCTTTTTATAGTGGAGGAGTAGAATTCTTGTAAAATTTTGAAAAGTGCATTCCACTAATGTTTTTTCAATGATATGTGGCTCAAATAATTGTAAAAACCCGTTACAATAGTGGATAGGGTGTAAATATTAATTAAAAATTAATTTTTTATATGTTTTCAAGAAATTTGGGGCCTTAAGTTTAAGGTTTAGTCTTTTGTTAAGTTAATTTTTCTCTTAATCATTGTAATTAATTTTAATCACTTTCCCTAATAATTTTGGTCAAGAAAATTATCTTATTAAAAAATATAAATTATTATTATTAAAAATATGGAATTTATTTTTTCAATTTAAAATCGTAAAAGTGTCAGAAATTAATTTAAAATTAATCCCACAAATATGCCACGACAGGCGGGTTTTATGCAAAAATGTTCACAAGTTTGAAATGTCTATATATCCAATTTAAATGTGAAATTAGTAACAATTACATAAATTGGATTAATTTATTTAAAATTAATCTAATTAAACTTTAAAACTAAATGAAAATATAATTTGGCTATATAAACAAATTAGATGAAAAATAGTTTTGAATTAAAATTAAATGTTTTCACTATTCATAAAAAAATGAAACTTCTCAAAAAAATACAAAGAATTCCCCCAATGTAAATTTTTATATTACTCTTCCAAAAATGAAGTTTATTTTTTTCAAATAAAAATTATAAAAGTTTCAAAAATCAAATTGAAAATGTGTTTTCCAATAAAAGGAGGTAAAATTAACTTTTAAAAAAATACATCTTTTTATTCATGAAATTCAATTTATTATTATATTATGCCTATAAAATATATTGTATGAGTATAAAAAATATTCAATTATTATATAAAATATAAATTTTATTTAAACATTAATCAAAAGGGGTTTTCTTAATTTATTAAGATAAAATTTTGTTTCTACATAGAAAAAATAGTTTTCTTTAAAATATATTTATTTTGAAATAGTTACTACATTAACATATAATAATTGATAACCAAAGGATTTATTTTATATACAATTGTAAATAATATTTTCATAATTTATTAAATCCTATATGTCACTTCCATTCCAACAGTTAGGTGGTAGCTATAATAATATTTTAATAATAATAGTAATAGTATCTTATAGTTCAGTAAAACTTGACCTTACATGTAAATTATATCTAAATGACTCATAATTATTTGTAAATCAATCCAAACATAGTTTTTCATATAACGTAATATAACCTAATTGTTGTGTGTAGCACAATATTGACTTGTTTATGTGAATAACGCAATCCATACTTGGTACTTTCAAATAACAAAAGCTATATTTAGTGTTGCGAGAAATGGAAAATATTAAAATATTAAATAAATTAAAATAATAATAATTCAAAAAATCATGGGGTGATACAATGATTAGGGAGTTTTTGATTTTATCTAGGTAATATTTGATCGATTGACGAAATTACTTCACTTCCTAGTGATTAGGGATCCGTGTTTTCTAGGTGTCTTGGAAAGGAGGTGTGTGGATGATGTTACGCGGCTTCAAGGAGTTCCAAGGTCCATTGTCTCATATCATAATTCATGTTTTACCATGCTATTCTGTGGGGGTTATATCACACTTATATCACTCATTTACGCCTCAGTCTTGATTTTCCACTCTTAAATGAGCCGAATATAGAGTAGACTACCCAGACATTAAAGGATATGTTGTGATCATACATCTTGGAATTCATCATATCTTGGGAAAAGAACATTCCTCTGGTTGATTTTTTATATAATAATAAGAATCACGCATCCATCATCATTTCCCCATTTGAGGCTTTTTTATGGGTTTCCATGATGTTCTTGATTGTGCATGGATGTGGTGATGGATTTATCAACTCTCTATCTCAATGTGGGGTAGGTAATGATGGAGTGGGTTCATATTGTTCATTAGAGGATAAAGGTAATTTAAGACCGAAATAAGTCTTATACCAATGGCAATGGGTGGACCATTGTGTTCGAGGTTAGGGACTATGTGTTCTTAAAGGTTTCTCCTCGATATGGTAATTGGAGGTTTGGAAGGGGGATTAAGATCTATCCTCTATTTATTAGGACTTTTGAGGTGTTAGGGTAAATTAGTGAGGTGGATTATTAGTTGGGACTCCCATCATGGCTAGACCCGATTCACAACATCTTCTGTATATCTCATCACCATTAGAATCTTTATAATGACTCCCATTTCACTGAATAAGGAGAGATGGATATAGAGGATGACATGATGATCATTGAGAGGCTATTAGAGATCCTGGATATTCGGGAGAATATGTTGCGTAGATGGCCCATTCTTTTGGTTCATGTGTTATAGAGGCATGGAGGCATGGAGGAGAGTACATGGGATCATGAGAAATTGATGTGTTCCCAATAACCAGATTTTTTTGTTTTTCTTATTTTTCCTTGTTCTATTTTCGTAGATGATGTGATATTTGGATATTTTGGTTTTATGAAATATTTCCTTTCTTGATTTTACGTGTGTTAAATATTCAAACATATGAATATGGGGAAACATAATTCCTAATCAATATGGGTTGTACTATGACATGTTTTTAAATCATACAGAAGACGCAGTGCTTCCCAAAGAGGATAATATCTTGATATATGAAAGAGAATTCCTTTATTTTTGTTCGTAGTTCCTCATAGTTTATTGGTTTTGTTATTTTTTTACTTGGACTGTGCTGAGGGTAAGATTTTGGTATGAATGGTTATATGAAAAAGTGGTTTCTTATTGATGGTAAAATGGTGTTGTAATGTAGTTGTGTGGGAGTTTTAGTGAAAGTTCATTTCTTAGCTTGGTGTGTTTGGTTGGTGGAGGGGTTTTAGTTGTAATGTGATCCTTGAGATTTATCTTATAGGATGTTTTTTTGGACCCCCTCCGCTCATTCCATTTTCCTTTGTTTTTTAATTCTTTAGGATGAGAATAAATTGAGAGGTATCTAATGTATTGGTTCAGACCTTCCAACCCATTAATCAATGAGAATTATATTGTTGGAGGTTTCCAAAGGAGGTTTTGAGGTAGCTGGAGTAAAAAACGAGGAGATGGTTAGAAAATATGAAAGAAGGGAGTTCAGTTGAGTGGACCATCAGGCTAATCTGTAAAGGGGTTCACTAAAGTGTTGATGAGGTAACTACGATGTAGGGATCCTGAGGGAGTTTTTTGGGTTGCACTATCATTTCTGGCATGGTTACATCATAGATCATGGTTACGATGTTGGTATTAGAGAAGTTGTGTCATAATGAATCTGACTATAGCATAGGGCCTTGGGGGAGTATAGATGGCTATGGAATGGTCATTGTAGCTATAGAGTGAAGTCTGGGGGTGATTTTTTCAAAATACTATCTATTTTGGGATAGTTGCATCATGATATGTGCTGAATCATATCCCCCTTCTTGGTTTCTGGGTTTTTCGGCATAGTGTCATCGGCTACACCATGGTCTTTTTCTGTAGTTTTTTAGATCTATGTCATGGAGATAAAAATAAATCTCAGGGAAAGATTTGAACATCCATGCTACATCATGGTACTTCCCTTTGTATTTTAGTCTTTTTCTTTTTTAGTAATTCTATGTTGTGGTGTCATCAGATATGTTATGGTGTGGTCTTCTATAAACTTGGTATAAATTCTTAAATCCCCTCATACTCTATCATATATTTTTCATGTATATCACTTTTTAGGAGATCCAATTACATTATTTCAAGGTCTTTTATCCCCTAATCCTTGTCTTTCAACCTCGGTCATGGGAGATCAATCCGTGGTGATTTTAGGAAAGTTTTATTCTTCTCTTCCCCCTATTTTCTCCTTCTTTCTTTTATAGTAAGGGATACTATAATAAAAACATTTTTTTTATGTTATTTTGGTAAGGTAATTTTTTGGATTTATTTATGGTGATCAACATTTTATCCTTTACCGAGGTTCTTGGTTGTGGTATCCCTCTCATTATAACCTTATGGAGTGGTCTAAGAAGCTCTATTTGATGTAGGGGATCCTTTGTCTCTCTTTTAGTTGTACTTGTGGGAGGATTCAAGCTATTGTTTATATTTTTTAAGATGGTATGCACCATCCAAATGATAATAATAAATTAGATTAATTATTTTATATTGGGATTGTATGGTCATGATGCCTTACTAAAAATCATGGATGTTGGGGGGATTTTTTTTTTGCATTGTGGTTAGCATGTTACAGAACCCTTTTAGGTGATTATTGGATATCACCTTTAATTAAATGGAAATTCACTTATATCCATCTAATGAAATGGTTTCACAATGAAATTATGACTAATGTAATAATTCCCTTGAAAAGTAAATGGAATTTTGATAAAAACACATTGATTAATATGTCATAAGTTATGTGATTCATGGAGGTGATGTGTGGTTATGATGGGTGGTTTTGTTATGTGGTGTTATTTCCTGGAAGTTATATGTAGAGTGAATTTCCTAATATGTGTGCATGGTTTTTAGAGAATGTGATGATTAGGTTGTTGTTGTTTTTAAATGGTGGTAGTGTGGGGATTTTTTTCAGGAGAAAGATGGTTTTTTATGTGATTTGATTTACTAGTTTTTATGATACTGTTGTAATTAAACATAAATTATAAGCTGAAATGGAATTGGTTGAATGGTTAAATAATTCTTTAATTTAAATGGAAAGTGTGGATAGAACAAAGTTTCTTGAATGTAAAATTAATAGGATGGATAATGGATGGTATTGATTTATGAAATCAGTTGGAAATGGTAAATCTGGAAATTTTATTATCTTGGAATTAAATGTGAAATGTGGTTTGTGTCATGTGTCTTGTTTATGTGGTGCTCTAAATATATTGGTGTAAGTGAAATTAGTGGAGGTTGTGAGGCTTGGGGAGATGTTGTGAATTGTTATAGTGATTTTTTTTAAAAAAATATGGGATTTTATGTCGGTGTTATATATATAAATTGTATGTTTCTTGTGATTTTTATATGCACCACACCCATGTTCACCACTATGTGATAACAACCAAATGTTTTTGGGGGTTTTTTCCAACATCTCGGGGGTGATAATGGATGGATAGATACCATCTATATCCCACTCTCTCTTTTATGAAAGTTTGATATGCACGGATTGTGAGGAATTGAATTCAAAATTTCATTATTGGTGATTTTCTTTATGAGGTGATGATGAGGCTATGGTGGGAGTCATCCATTGGAAGAGGAGTCCATAAAGTTTATGTCCTTCATATTCACATTACCAACTATTATTGTTATGGTAGTGGTTAATATTTGATTTGATGTGATGGAATATGTGACTTTGGGTGAGATGTGATACAATGTGATGTGATGACCTAGGTTACTTTGGGTGAGATGTTATTTTAGGTAATGTGATGACCTAGGTGTATTTAGGAAAGGTTACTGTATGAAAGATATAGGATCTCTGGGACATATGATGATGGGGAGTATTAGAAGAAAAATAGTGGGAGAGTGGTGTGACATACCCTTATAATGATATGATTCTTATTATGTTATTATACATTGGTGCATTTTTTGGGGAGCATGCCTTGGTGAGGATAATATTGGTAAGTTTACCTACTTATGTGATGTTGGTTTTGCTATTTGATTATGTGTGTTTTAGTATTCACTTTTTCACATGTGCATGGGAGAATTGGGATTTATCCTAGTGAGTGTACTTGTATGCTCATCATATGTATGTAAAAACTATTTTTCATGTTTCTAGGGGGACTATGTAGACTGTTTTGGAAATTACTAGTTCATACATGAGAGTTTTTTTGTTTCAATCATAGTATTATATTTTGGGTATTTACATGGAGACTTTTATCTGTACTTGTTTACATTATAAATTAATTATGGTATGGTTTTGGTTTCCTTCATCTTATGTTATTTCATAGAGTTCATTGATCATTGGTATCATATCCCCCATGCCTATTATTATGGAAGGTATTGACTCCCATTTGTGTGACTTTTTATACCCTCCGTGCTAGTCAACAACTCGGCTCCTACCAGAGGTGGGGCTCATGGTTCATTATCTCCCTTCCTTCATTTCTATACCATGATAGGTTCCTCTGGGGGGATGGGGTCATCACATAATAGATATTCAAAACATGTTTCATTTAATCAACAACATTATTTCAATTAACATACATGAATAACATCAACATATCAATTACAAGGATAATGTAAACTGAATTCTCAATAATAAAAATGAATGAATCTGAAAATTAATAAAATTTTTATTAAGGAGCAATACATGTTATTATGAATCTATCCATTAAGGTGTCTTAATAAATACATCATTATTAATAAATTAGTAGGTGTAAATCCAATACCCATTTAATTTGGCCACCTATTGTTTCTCATTATACATGACAATGCATCGATATTCTATCTATAATCAAGCCTCATACATCACTTTCAAATCCAATTAATTTATTATATATACTATTATCAATATTATTCATTCTCAAAATTCCATATAAGTCATTATTTATCCATATTGAATCAAGAATAAGAAACATCAATATTTCCCCAACAAAACAAATAAAGTAATAAGTTTACTTCAGTTGATATAGTATATTGAAATGGTATATGGTTAAAAGAAAATAAAATAAATAAAGATAATTTTTATTTCATTCATGATATTAAAAATATTGATATTATGGAGAAAAATAATGTCTAATAAATAATGGTGAGTGATATATAACATGATTATAAGAAAGTGAATGATATCAAAATAAGGTATATTCCATTATCATAAAAGATGATGGGAGACCATCAATTCATCAAAATGAAGGTTTTATAATAAAACCAAGACTTTATAAAATAAAATAGATGTAAATAATTAAAAATATCTTCCTTGTAACAAAATTTAAGTTTATGGTTATTAAAAACATCTCAAAATTATTTTCATTCCTTTAGAAAAATAATACCCTTTTATTTTGATGTTATTTTTAAAAAACCTCAAAATATTGAGAAAAATATTTTCCTAGAAATTAATAGTGGAAAATTTTAAAGTAATCTTGATAACATATAATGGCTATAGTGGAGGGTAAGTTCTATCAATTCATATACAATAAATAAAACATCCATTTAAAAAATTGCAAAAAATCGAAAATAACCCACACATAAACCAATGAGATGTTTGTTTTTAAATAATTTATAAATAATTTAAAAAAATAGTTTAAAATGAAAAATATAAACATTTAAATCATAAATAAGAACAGTATTGAATAATTTTAAACTACCATGAAATAAAAGAAAAAGAGTTGGAAGGGGAGAATTAAAACATCTTATTTATAAGAAAGTCCCTTATATGTAAATTAGTTATTGATTCTTGATCCAACAAGAGAAGAAATGTAAAAAAATGTAAAACTCAACATAACTAGATAATAATAAAATATATATGGTTTGAAATATTAATTATCATATAATGTTACTAAATTAAATATGAAAATAAATAATTCCAAAATAAAATAAGATTGTGATAGAAATCCTTTACCTTGGGTCTCTGCCTATTTGTACGAGATTGACCCCATGTATAATGATTTTATAATTAATAATCACTAATAAAATAAACATATTTTTAATTATAATTACCTATATTATTACATTATAATATATTATCATCCATTAATTAATAATTATTTATTAACATCGTCATTCTAAGTGTTAACTATTCTATTTTTCATGTATGTTTTGGTTTGACGGTTCTAGTACTTGAACATTAATCAATGTTTCATAATCTATATAATGTTAAAAATATTTTGTAAATAATTATTATTTGTTTTATACAATCTTGAAATCATCCATTCATGTTGGTAATAGATAAATTAATCACATTTTTTAATGGAGGTGGTAGTCCATACGTATGCATAAACTATGTTATCATTTTTTAAGGATAGAAGGGTAAGAAGGTAGATTAATATTTTACATTTATAGAATCATAATTATATCATAAATCTCATATATATTCATTAATTATACATTTATAAAAAAGTAAGTAAATTATTTATGAAAAATGAATTACACCACTACATGGAGATGTTATGTTGTACGTACACATGTGCGATGTTTTCATTTTCCATGGGATGGAGAGAAGATGATAAGGGTTGTACCACCATCATAATAACACTCTAGTATAATTAAGATAATTATTTTATTATATTATCATATTTAGGGCATAATTTAATGATTTTTAAGAAGAATAAAAATGAATGAACATAGTTAAGAGTTATACCTCCTCTTTGGAAATTCTCTTTTATCTAACACCTTATGCCAAATTATGATGGTCTTGGGGAATGGAAAAAACAATAGGATGTGGGGAAATAAGATATTAAGGTATTAGAGAATACATTTTAAGATATATAATGTTTAAAATTTTTGAATAATGGAGGTTAGTAGGTTCCCTTTTATAATAACTATAGGAAACACTTGGAATTGTATAAAATATATTAATATAATTAATGTATTTATCAATAAAAATGATTTAATCTGTACATGAATTAAAAAAATAGGTTAAGGTTTAAATATAATCATAAAATAAAATTTAGATATCTTTTATTGTTATTTTAAACCTTATATTTTGGTTTAATCCCTTCATTAACACATCTTAACCATAACCGTGTTAACACATTATTTTAGGTTTTAAGGGTCATAAATTTACATATAAAGAGAAAAGTGGATAAAATTTATCTATAGATAAAATTTTAGACCATTTAGTATTCCTCATATCCTATTTCAACATTTTTTTATTTTTAAATCATTTACTAAAATATTATTTAACATAAAATATTACTAAATTCATTTTTTTTTTCAATTAATTGTTTAAGTTTACTTTAATGTCATCAAGATAAAAATTATTTTTTAATATAAATTATTTTACCACAAATTATAAATTATTATTAACCATATAATTTACGGAACATCATAATTCATAATGTATATTTCTTTATTGTTTTATAATATAATTTTTATATTTATGGTACTGTTTTCACAAGAACTAATTCAGCATTACGTAAGCATTTAAGGTGATTATATCATTACAAAAAAAATGACAATACTAAAAAACAATATTTATTTTAAATATAATCTTTTATATTCATTTATAACTTCTTCTTTATCCTATTAAAACTTATAAGAGAAATTAAAATCAAGAGAGTGAAATTTTGTATTTATTCATTTTATGAAAATAATATAAATGTTATAATCAAAAGAATGCGGAAAAGTTTTTAAATATTTTCATATATAGGATGTATTTTGTCTAAAACCACTCATAAAAGAGGATAAAGGTAAGTTTTATATTGATTCGGAGAACTTATCCTATAGTTTTAATATTAATTGCGTCATTTTACCCATTATTGTAGTAATGAGCTTTTACCTCAATTTCTATTCATTATAAGCAAAAATAAAACTTAATTATTTACAAAATTTGAACCTATTGATTATAAATATGAAATATATTTTTCAAGATGAAATTATTATAATTGAAAAATATTTATTTATATAATTACATAAAACTCATTGAAAAAAATTTCTGGAAATTTTTTTAAGCATAAAAATGAACATATACCAAAATAAAATAAAATATTAAATATTTTAAAATTAATTTTATTATGTTTCATCTGATCGATTTATGTTATTTTAAAAATGTATAAAAAATATAATTTAATTTTTAAATGAATTTATTTTATAAAAATAAATGATTGGTTTGTAAAAAGAATTGGCATTTTTAATACTCACCCAAAAATCAATATTTTTAGAAAAATAAAAAATATTCACCATAAGATAATTTCAGTTTTTTAATTTCAAAAATGATATTAAATTATTAAAATAACATTTATTAATGTATCATAAATTAGTTATAATTTCCCAAAAATAAAATGCATAGAAATATTTTTGAAAGAAATGTGTTTTTAAGGCATAAAACAAACTTATTCTTATTCTTTTTATAGTAATAAAAATTTGATGAATTTTAGATTTCTTGATTGAATTCATTATTTTTATTAAGTAAATAATTTATACATATATTTAATAATTTGTTATTTTTATTCATACTTTATAACCCAACAGGTAGGTTAAAACATTATTATTTAAAAAATATAATTTCATGGTTCATTTAAGTTTTGGATTTTGTGTGTTTTATGCTATCGAATGAACTCATATTTAAAAATATAAAATAAAATATTAGGGTATTACAATAAGTCTAGTATTCTACATTTAATCTTTCCATTTTATTTTTTAGTTTATTGTGAACTACACTCATTCCTTATACCATGCTTTTCATGATATTTTGAGAAGTTTATATTGGAATATTCACTAAGATTATTATATTTTAACCCTTCAATGAATAATATGTTTATTTATCAACAATTCCCCTAAAAATTTTAAGCATTCTCAAAAATTAGGATTTATGATAAATTAACATAATTCATGTCATTATTGTAAGATCATCTATGAATCTGATGAAACACTTATCACTACATGTTCACTACATTATTATCGGTCCATAAACATCTATATGGGCAAACACCAAAGGCCTTCAGGTTTGAATTCTAACTCCTCTATGACTTATATTCACCACCCAACCATTTTGACATGTTTTTCACATAGTGGTTTAATAATTCTACATGTAATTCTTATTTCTCATAGCTTATTATTTAATCAACACTCGTATGTAATTTTAGAAAAGTTTATTGAGGCGGTAATATTTTTCCTGAATATTTAAATATAAAACATATTTTTTATACATGTTAAATTATTACTTCTTCCAATATTTATTTTTTTTATGTTTCACGAAAGGATGTGTTGTTTGATAAAAAATAAGAAAAAAAGATTAATATAGTGAGCTGTAAATACTTCAAAGTGTGACACAACACCATATTTTTTATTCTGAAAGATGATGATTTGATGATATATATGATGTCCCCTGATGAATGGACAAGTTATGGACTATGTCTAAATACTGAAAATAAATAATTGGGCTGATTCAAAGTGAAACTGGATGGAAATAAACTTTATATATCATGTGAGTAAGTCACATTGTTTAATATGAAGAATTACACAATGTGAAAATAATCCATGAAACGTTTGGCCCCAAACATTACACATCACAAATTCACTATTCTAAACATGGTATCTTTTAGAAATCAGGGGCATGTTCCAGACATTTCTTCTCATTAATATCACTTATATGATGTAATGAAAATTTTGATTAAGAATTTATGATTCTACCTTCTTTTTATGGCCTGGGATGAACCATGATGATTTAATAGGACATTTATTGAACATTAGGCATAATACTTTCCTACAAATAATAGGCCAGGTGGATTAAAAAGGATTGATTGGTGATGGAAGATCTTGATGATGACTTGTTGTAGATTTAATTATATGTTTTTATTTTGTTTTCTTTTCTTTTCGTCATTCTACGATGCCTTCCTTCTCTAGAATCAACTCGACTACCCTATTCATGCAGGGGTTTTTCTTGTGAGTGATTAGGAAAGTGGGAGGATTTGACAATTTCAGTGTTTTATTTTTTTCCTTAAATGGAATAAAAAAATTTCTCTTTCTTTTTCCATGCGGTTTTAATTTTTAATTTTGTTTTTTAATTCTGAATACATCTCCTCTAGGTTTATATTCTTTTTATTTCAATTTCCTTGGTCGATGATCTATCTCTTCCTCCTCTCAATTATCATCTTTTTCTATAGAGTTTATTAGGTTTTGGTGGTGAGTGCTTGGTTATTGTCAGCACTTGTGAGGAATTGTGACAGTGATAGTTGTAAATTAGGGAATAAATTAATCCTAATTGGTAATTTCTTTAATTTATCAAAAGGACCTATTAAAACTCCCTAAAAATTGGAATGAGGGTATAATAATTGCAACTAGATTGGGTATTTCCTTACCATCAACATTCTACGAAGTGGGAGAGATGAATCAATAGAGTAATCTCTCTCTCTTACGAGCTAGTAGAAGTAGAATTGGTAAAAATTTGAAAGAATTAGAGAATATCACTCAGTTTTTTAAACTTATTCTAATCATCATATTTCATAAAAAAAATTAATCAGTAAATTTAAAATAAATTTTTTTTCTATTTCTAAAACCAATCAAAAATCAATTTTCTAAAAATCAATTAAAAGTGAAAACACTATTTTGTTTGCAGTCCACTTTGAGAGACTACCTAGGTTAATGACTCTCCCACACATGTCATTGAATCAAAACAAAAAATTATGAAATTATAAATTTATATTCCAAAACTAAACTTACTATAATGTGGTAGTGCAGGGTTGAACCCATTAGAACCATTAGAAGGTTTGTAGACAATCGGACAAAACCCTCTAGATTTAACTTAGAATAGTTCACTGGATTAGGTTAGGAAGTGGTACAAAAATCATCATTTGGTTTTTTTCAAACCAATTTGATCTTTCCATATTGTAATTATCCTATGGTTTTGGTATATCTGAAAACTTAGGTCCATTATGGTTAACTTCTATGTATAAAGAATCACGAGATAATGGTCATAATCCTAATAAACTCCAATTAGGTTAGGTTCATTCAATTTCACTTCCCATGGTCAAAGTTGTGAAAAATAATGTGATGAAAAATTATTATTAACCATATTACTATCCATAGTGTTACTGAGTTTCAATATAAAGATTCATTAGGCTTGGAAACACCCCTAATCTTGACCCCTAACCCAAGATAGATTAGTCGTGCGTGGAAGTGATGACCAAAAGTAAGGAAATATTATGTGTTATATGCATGGTCATAAAACAATTGTAAAATAATAAATCTAGGATTAAAACAAATAAGAATCAATATTAAACAATTAAAATAAAAATAAATCCAATCAAAAACTGACTTATCAAGATGAAATAATGAAGAACGAGAAACATGGAATCAAAAAATTTATAAAAAATCTAGAATTCGTTGTGAATTAAAAAAAATTGAAGAACCACATAAGAATAGATGAAGACTGGTGTTTGCACTGAGATAGAAGTCGTGAATGGAAATGATATCATAATGGATGAATAAAGAGCATAGAATTATTAAAAAAATCTAAAGGGATAAGTAAAAAAATTAATATAATTAATGAAATCTATTTTTGAATAAAAATGAATGAACATAGTGGAATAAAAATGAAAGATAAAGAAATTGTGTGAAGCTTCTTTGTGCAGAAGAGCACTCCAAATATTAATAGGCTCGAGACGTACATGGAATGTAAGTCATACACATCATGTACTATCTTGAGTGAATTATATCCAAAAATATTCACATCATGTAAGTTGGTTTTAAGCTATGTAGCTAAGATCCACATTTCCCATTGAAGAATCGGCTCATATCATTGATTGGGAGAGCATTCAAATTTTTGAACATTGTGCAATCTCTATAGGACATGTAATGTCTTTATATTTAATAGGATTATGATCTTTCAAAGATTAATTTCATTTATTTGATTCATGTGTTATTTATAGTCTTCACATTATGTAATGTCTTTACAGTCTTGTTGTTGGTCCTACATGAATGTTGTGAATGAGTTCTATATATCGTGTATGGGATATACATTAAGTAAATCCTGTTTTATTACTTTTTCAGTATTTCTTCCTTAAAGTATAATATGATTAATTCCAAAAAAAAGACAAAAATAAAACCTATTTAATTATCGAATAAATCAGTAATAATCCTCAAATAAATGTATCCAATATGAATGAATAAATTCATCTTATCAAATTTCCCCACACTTAAACAATTTATTATTCTCAAAGAAAAAGGTATCTCAAGAGGGATTCTAAAATAAATAGTTTTTAAAATAGAAAACATTCATTATAAATAGGAAAATAAAACTATGTGTAAGATAAAATTCAGTCCCTACAGAATTAGTAGTATAGAGAAAATCATCAATGCCTTATAGTTCATTTCATTATCCAGATTAATTATTATTTTAATTATAATTTCATATGTTTTCATTAAATTAAATACCCATTTCTCAATTTAACTCGAAATAAATTTTCTCTCATCACTGAAGTTAAAAAGTAATTAGAGTTATTCTTATACCCTAAATACATGTTCTTAACCATAATATTTCACTGATCCTGTCATATCCACTTCATAAAGATAAATAGAAAATTAATCTTGAGGGATTCATCAAAATGTGTTAAAATGAATATGAGGCTTAGAGAAGGTGGGTGGAAAGTGAAAATAATTCTCAAAAGGAGGGTAATATCTAATGTAAAATGTAAGATAAATATAAAAAGTGCAATGAAGTGGATCCTGCAAGATGAAATGGTATCCACGCTCCTAGCTGCTCAAAAAGAATCCATGAATATATCAAGTAAGTATAAAAAATGTACCATGTTCCTTTATTTTTATTTTATTTATTTTTAGAAATTCGTGTTTATTATAGATCTCACATCCATACCCTAAGAACATATAAACCCTCATATGATTCATTGGTCTGAAAAATGGTGATTTTTGACCTTCCTAATACACAACCCAATATATTTTTCTTTTTTGTTCTATATTTTTGAAAGGAATGGGGTAGGAGTATAAAATTAAAATGTTAATAATGGACCATATCATATCAATTTGGTGAATGTTCCATAGTATATATCTTCAATAATAACATCTTGTGTCCTTTAGTATTGAAAATTCACCCACACTTATTCAAAGTATAATCAGTCATAATCCCAAGATCAAGGTAGGAAGGGATAATTAGCTTTAAACAGGTCCATCCTAAAAATGTTATTGATGGAAACTGTTAGATAATGAATTAAAAATTTCACGTTGGTATCAGGAAAAATAAATCAACAAATATTTCATGAATCATATCAAAAGTGTATTATTTCAGTCATATCCACAATAAGTTCTCAATATAAGTTTTCATAGGTTTTTCATGCCTCAGGTGTCTCCCAATAAATATTTTCATAAAAGAATATGAAATCATGGGTTTGAAATCCTCATATGAATAAGAGTAAACAAAAAGAACTAGCAATCACTTCGGGTATAAACAATTTGTAATAATTTAATCAAAATAAATTTCAAAAAAATTAAAATTGAATTAAATTACTAAACTCATCAATAATTCTAAAAATATAAAAATTAATAAAAAAATAGTTCATCAATTTTCAACTTAAAATTATCTTTTATTTGAATATGTGTAATGATATTTTAGATTTAAAAAATTCTTTTGGTGTAAAATGTCTCATTTATAGGTGAAAAAAGTAATAATCCAATTGTATCATCAATAAATCTTACGAACCCCCCCCCCCCCCCCCACTAAAAAAGATATAGTGTATGAATTTTCATGGAAACTATCATGATATTTATATAAAATAGATATAATATAAAAAATTAAATAGAGACTCGAAAGTGATTTTAGAAAATTGAGAGATCCCTGTGATTAGTGTCATTCCATAGGGGAACTTAGTGAAAGATGATTTAAAATTGGCATAACTGCATAATGTGCTATAATGAAAAAACCTACACTATAAAAAAAATAAGTCCATAGAGGTTAAGTGGAATAAATACATTAAAATAGGAAGGTTAATATAGTGAATAATAAAGAAGAGCAGCTCTTATAAATATGAATATAGGTGGTACAGTGAATTTTTAAACTGGCATGTGAACAAGAATGCTACTAAAAAGAAAAACAAAAATTCCAAAGAACCAAAATGAAAAAGAAAAGAAAAAATATAATAGTGTGAGAGATAGAGATATTCAGGGAAGGATGGGGTGGGTGATATTGTGGGAAAGGTAATAGTGTATAGAAAATCCATATGGGTAGATTCAAAGGTGATTGTTTTCATGGTAATTGATAGGGTCATGGTGGTAGAGGGATGGTGTGATATAGAGTTAGTAGGAATAGGGGATGAGGTGGTGGTACTAGTAGGGGAGGTTGGTGTGGCTGGGTCAATGGCTTGTGGAGAAGGGGCCTCATCAGTGTCCTCCATATACACTTTCTCCCATCGGTAGATGTTTCTATCCTTCATGACCATACCCATGTTGTGGAGTTTCAGCGGGATGAATCCTTCTATAGGGCCAAGGGAGGTGTCGGGTTTAGCAGCCATAAAAGTAAAGATATTTCAGTTCATGTGAGTGATGAATGAGCCTCCCATCAATGTATTATGATTCCTCTTCTGTAACCTCTTGTATAACCCACCAAACTTTCTATCCATGTATTTGGTTCGGCTACCCATGGATGATATGAGAAAAATGGACTCAATATGGCTAACCCCCTTATAAAAATCATCATGGGTTATCCAAGTGTGATAAAGGGTCCTATGTTGGATCTGGAGGGAAAAACCTCAATGCATGTTTCTCTTCATTGTGCAAGGATTATAAACACTCTACTAGTCTCTGGTGATCCTGGTCAATAGTCATGAATCCATGGACTTTTTAGGCTCAATATGAAAAGTTATAAAGATAGGCGAGGTGATGAAATAAAATGAGTAGATTCCAAGGCCAATAAAAAATCCTCCAAGATGATCCCATGGCCAATGTCCTAGTTAGAAGTGAACAAAATCAATGGACAACTTGAAGGTGGAAAAAATCAAGAAAGAGGTATGTATAAATATATTTAATCACCTAGGTGATTAGGTTCAGGTATAAATATCATATGAGTTCAAGGACATATAGGTTAATGTGGATGCACTCCGGCATTGTGAGGTCCAACGTCTAGTTGGTCGGCATCATCTTGGCCTAGAAATGGACCAAGTGAATATAGTGTGAAGGGTCTGAGAAGTGGAGGTAGGGATGAATATATGGATGGGAAGGGCCCTACAATCTGTTCTAGGATAACTGTGACTCATCATATATGTATGTGGATGCAGAAGAGAAATTTGAAGTAAAGAAAGATGGATATTTTGGTGGTGGTAGAGGTGAAGTCCTCCATTGTTAGGGTATTGGTGGGGTGTCCTTGTGCTCAGGTGCACGATTAGAGGGAGGTTGTATATGATTTTTTTTCAAGAAATTATGTATATTTTAAATATGAGGGGTAGTAGAGATGATGGAGAGTGAGAGAAGAGGGTTAGAGTAAATTTAAGATATGAGGAGGCAGAATGGCTTTGGGTGAAGGTTCTTGGGGTGTGTTGCGTGGAAGGGAGTGTGATGGGGGCTGGGGGTAACCCTAAGTTCATAGTATTTAAAAATATTTATTAATATTTACATTCCATGTATTTAATACATGATGTGAAAATCTAGGATTTTTTTTATGTTTCAGTCACTAAAATTGTACACGCCATGTATTGATTACACGATTTGTATTTTGCAGCTTGTGTCTTTTTTGGATCAAGGCCTCTCGACATACATTTAGAAAACCTATAAACCATCCAAAATACTAAAATACCATACCCTATCCGATTAAAACTACTCTATGTCTCCTCCCAATTAGTTCTTTATCCATTTTCTAGAGCTATAAATTTTCCGAAGTAGAAGAATTAAGCTTTTATATAATACCCCTTATATAATTATTCTTGAAAACAGAGGGGAAGAAAGTTGAGAGAGCCTCCCTTGTCCAAGGTGAACTGCAATTATCATTATTTTTGAGAATTAGATCCCTTATCAATAGTAGGTAATTTCTTTTTTCCATATTCATTGGTATCAAAATCATCTATTTTATTAGTAAGAAAGATTTTTTAACAATTAAATGACACAAAATTTTTATTTGTTGACTTATTCACATTGAACAAGACATGTTTTTCCCCAACCCTAAAAATCCATCCCCCATAGTTAAAATAAATAAGTTCCTTTATAGTGGTGAGAAATTGTCATCCTAGAATGAGGGGAATATCACCTTCCTCTTCAGTATCCTTCATGAGGAAATTAGCATGAAAAATTAATTTTCTGAGTTTTCATATGATGTCCTTGAGAATTCCTTGAGGATGCTTGACTACATAGTAAAATATTTGAAGTTCCACCACCATTGGTTTCATTTCTATGAGCCCTATATTCTTATAAACACTCATGGGAATTGTAATTATACTTGATCCTAGACCACCCAATTATTTTTCAAAAGTACATGCCCTGATGCTACAAGGGATTGAGAAACTTTGAGGGTCCCTCAATTTCTAAGGTAGATTTTATTGAACAACTATGGAGCACTCTTTGTGTAGAGAGACAGTTTCAAAGTCTTCAAAAAAATTACTCAAGAGAAATACCATATAAAATTGTGTATAATCATTAAATTTCACAATTTCCTCTATAAAGGGGATATTTATATGAAGTTTTTTAAACAATATTAAGAATTTTTTATATTTTTCCTCCTTTTTTACTCGTTGCATCTATTCAAGAAAGGGGGAGGTGACTTTTATAGTGGTGGTTCTATGTAATAATTATCATTTTTAGGATGTTCTTTTGTTGGTGCTATCTCATTTGTTTATACTTCTTTAGTTTTCCCTTGACCATCTTCATTATATTCATTCAAATAATTTTTCTCAACTATGTATGGTTTCTAAAATTACAACACATTTTCACTTCAAAAATTTATAGCTTCATCCACTTCCCTTGTATGAAACTTCATATTACCAGTCAAAGTACCAGGTAGCTAATCAAATAATGTCTTAGGGATATTCCCCATTTGATGCTCTATGTTGTGTAATGCAACCTTGTGGTTTTTTATCTCAGTTTCTTGGTTATTTTTACATTGGTGTTCCTTGTGAATAATGTTAGTAAGTAGGTTTTCAAGACTATTTTAGAGAGTTTGTGATTTTTGATGTGGTGTTCATAGAGCTTGTTGATACTGATGTTGTGGTGGTGGTGGGAACTTCTGAGCTCCAAGAAAATATTTTTGGAATTTTATTTTTCCTGAGGAGATATACCTTGAGGTGGGAAACTAGGTGGTCCATTATTCCTTTTTGGTAACTATCCACTCCTCTACTGAAAATAACCTTAGTTTTGTTTGAGATGTTACTAAGTCGACCTATGTTGACAGTTCTCCTACAGTTGATATTGTTGGGGCTGGCAGTATTATTGGCCTTATTGATTGTAATTGATGTAATTACAATGTTCGAATTGATAATTATATATTACCGCCCTGTAATCTTGGTGTTCTTGTGATCCTCTTTACATCTCGTAGGATTGAACTTTCATTATAAAATAATGAGGAGGAAGGGGAATTTTGGGTAACAGAAATGACATCAGCTTCTTTTTTAGATCCACTTAATGAAATACTTGGTGGGTGGTTTCTTCCACATCATGGATTCCAAGCTATGGTGGTTCTATATCACTCTTCTATAGACTGGAAATGTGGGCAAATTCATCTAGAACTGCTTGGATGACTTATGGAATCATGATAATTAATACGCCATCATCAGTGGAATAAACCACAATATGGGAAGTAGGATGACGTCCTTGATAAAATTTCTATAATTGAATCCTTTCATATAGTATGTGATATGTGAATTTTTAGGTCATATCCTTGAATCTGTCATATGTTTCTCATGTTGATTCTCCATCTGCCTAGGTGATGTTTTGAATTTTGTTCTAGAGCTTCCAATTCTTTATTGGTGGGAATTATTTTTCTAGAAAATTATTTTCTAATTCATCTCAAGTCATGATTGACTTGGGAGATTGATTCTTTATCCAATACTTATATGCTTCGTGCAAGGAGAATAAGAAAAATCTTAATGAAATGTAATTTTATGATATTTTATTGTTCAAAAAGGTATTATAAATATCAATAAAGTTTGGAATGTGCTCACAGGGGTCATCACATTGAATTCCATTGAACTGCCCCTTGTTTTGGATCATATATATGAGTCTATGTTTTATTTCAAAATTGTCTTCTTAAATGGGTAGGCATATAATGTTGGGAGTAGTGCCATTAATGGTAGGAAATATGTAATTCATAATGGTGCACTCCTACAGTATTGATCACTAACCCTGGTTGGTAGGTGGTGTATATTTGGGGTCTTGAAGGTGTGATGGTGAAATATTGTTATGCTCATCTATTGTGAATCATATTCATGCAATGATTTTTTTATCAGTATTTTGATTGAATAGAAGTTATTCTTGTGTTTCCATGTTTATTTAACAATTTAAGGGTATTTAGCATATTCACTTGCTAATAAGAAGAGAGAAAGAGAGAGGATGAAGGTGTTCCCATATGAGAGAAAATAAAATGGAAATGGGGATGGAAAAAATATGAATTTGGTAGATCTAAAGGTCAGTATTCCTGAGAAACATTTCTCCCCAATAATTGAAATAAAATTTGACTCTCCAAAATGTGTCATTGAATTATGGGGGCATCCATCAGATTATAAATTTATTGTCCAAAACTACACCTACTACAAGGGAGTATTAAAGTGTCAGTGCAGGTTTGAACCCATGAGGACTATTGGAAATTTAGCAGCCAATCAAATAAAACCATTTAGAAGTATTATTCACTTTCACTCATCAGGGTTGGGTTTTTACTAAATCTAGGTAGTGAGAATTTAATGATGATAATAAAGGAATATATTGGGTTCAATTTTAGGTCTCTTAACAAATGATAATCATATATTTAACTTAGAATATTCCTATGAATTAAACTGAAAAGTAGTGAAAGATTAACCAATTAGTTTTGGTCAAACCAATTAGACCTGCCCATGCTGAAACTATTTCATGGTTAGGTTATATATGACCAATTAGGTACATTACCCTTAGATTCTATGAATACATAATAATAGGATAATGTTCATAGTCTTTCTCAACTTTGATTAAGTTAGGTTCATTCAATTTCACATCCCATGGTCAAGGTTGTGAAAAATAATGTGATAGTCAATTATCATTAACCAAATTACTTTCCATAGGGTTACCAATAATCAATATAATGATTCACTGGTCATAGAAACACCCCTGATCTCAACCCCTAACCCTAGGTATTTTTTTGGGTATGGTGGTGATGATCGAAAGAATGTAAATATTAATCATGTTCGGTATAATCATAAAATAGTTTCCAAATAATCAATCCTAATTTAAAAAATTAATAATAATGATTGAAAAATAGAATGAAAAATAAATCCAATCAAAAACATACTTCTCATAATGAAAAAAATGATTAATGGGAAATCCAAAATTAAAACATGTAATAAACAATCAAGAACTCACAATAAATGAAGAAACGTTGAATAACTACACAAACGTTGATGAAGAATGTCATGTGGAATTGAAACAGATGTCAATAATGGAAACAGTATTGCAATGGATGAAGAAATATCATAGAATGGTTAAAAACTCAAAATTATTAATTAAATCAATGAATGGAACGAATTGAAACTAATTAAAATGATTGAATAAAAAAAGAGAAAAGAAAATTGCGCAAAGATTCTATGCATGACGGAGTGCTCATAATATTAATAGGCCTATGAAGTAAATAGTTTGTAAGCCATGCATGTCGTTTATTGGCTTAAGTGACTTATGTCCCAACATCTATACATCATGTAAGTTGGTTTCACATCCTGTACCTGAGATCCAAAATCCCCACCGAATAATCAGACCATATATTTATCAAGGAAATACATTGAACTTTTCATGTCGTTTAATCTCTGCACGATGTGTAATGTCATCACATTACATGGCATTCTGATCATTGAAAGATTCATGTCATGTATTTGATTTACCCATAGTGTATTGTTTGCACATTATGTAATTTCTTCATAGGCTAGTATATGGTCTTTCAAGCATTTTTTGAATGAGTTATACATGCCATCTATGTGATATATAACAGTTAAACCCTTTTTGGAACTTTTTAAACATTTCTTCCTTTAATTCCAAAATTTCTAATTCTTTAGAAAATAAAATACCGCCTAGTGAATTACCAAATAAATTAGGAATAAACCTTAAATAAAGGTATCAAATATGTATATATAAATTCATTTTATCATCTAACTATTATATTATACTAGGTAATAAAAAAATTCTATGATCAATGACAAACGTGTGTCGGTGTCCTAGTATTTTATTACATAGGATGTTTTTTCTTTTAATACTCATGTGGCAATCTATTTTTCATCTATAAAACTCTTCAAGGTTTTACTTTATCTTCAAAACTTTTGATGATTAATCCATTATTCTTTCAGATCACCTCATTTCCATTATCACAAGATTGGGACAATCTCATCAAATTAGTTTCATCTCATTAATAAATAGTAAATTATCAAAATCTTGTTTTTCATAAAAAAATTACTCTAATTACTTCAATCTATAATGATAATACATTACGAAAGGTATCACTTCACCTTTATAATTTTCAAAAAAAATACAGGTTATTCAAATCACCTATCATGTGTGATGAGTAACCACTATCCAAATTTTATTTCTTCTCATTTTGTATTCCATATAATAAAACACTACAATAACTATTCATTTTTTGGATTTATTATTCGTATAAAAATTATCTAGACACAAATTCATATGTAAGTGACTAGGTAGAATAGTAATTCATTCATCTCATGTGTTTACTTCTTTTTCACACCTTCCATATAATTTTTTTAGTTCTTCAAATCTACTTTAATCACAAAATTCAACATAACTTTTTGAGGCCTTTTGTTTTTATTTTTCTGATTTTGTCTCCCCCATGTCTCATTTTCTCTCATTTTCCTAGGTATAGACATATTTTACTATCATATTTATATGTTTTGGAAAAAAATAATACAAAAATAATAATAACACATAAATCAACTTCTTGGATAAAAAAATTATCTAACATGCTTTGGTTTCTAACCTTCATTTTAGGATTATGTTATAATGGTTTCAAAAAACCCTTTTGATGAATTATTCTTTGATTAGGTATACATTATTGTTTTCCATAATTTTATTCCCAATATGTTTGATCAGATTTCAACTTTCCTTAAAATTATTAAGTGGGGACACTGATTGTTTTTCACTTCATTCATCCACAAACACAATCTTCTTTTGAGATATTTCATTGTTAGACTTGTATTCTTCAAATCCAAGGCAGTTTTCACCAAGATATCATTTTATTTTCATTTTTATAAATTCATTAAACTATCTTGAAGCATTTAGTTTCTTCTCAAACATCATGGAATTTTCACTAATTTCTGTAGCATATTTTCTATAATTTAACTTGAATTAATTCATGTGATTCTAAAAATCTATAATTTTCTTTTTTATATGATCATTTTCATCATCTATAATGATGATAATATAATACATATCATCAATGGTATTATATATATGACCATTTTCAAGATTTATCCTCTAAAATTACTTTACTAGATCAGCTTTCATAATCAATATTTCTTTTCCTAAATTACGTATTTTCTAGGGATGTGAATTTTCATCTTTTAGCCTTATAATTTTTTTCAGAAACATATTAATGTCAATTTTCATGGTTTAGTGTTTATAAAATTATATTTATTCAATAAAAAACTAATTATAAATTTAAGTATTATTCTATAAAGATTTACTTTCTTCATCATCTTGTCAAATCAAAACATAATGGTTATTTTATTTGGAATTCAACCCATTGTCACCACTCTCCTTTCTATTAGAATAATATTATTCTAGAGATGTAAATTTACATATATAATAATTATATGACACAAAATCTTCCGTTTTGATTGAAACTGTTTTCATTTTATGGACAATCCTTTCTTGATGGGTATTTTGGATCCAAAAACATTTTATTTTCCCTGCTGATTCTCAAAGTAATATTTTTAGAAAAGCAACAAAATTTTCCTTTTTTAAAACATTTGAAACATATTTTATTATGGAATTTACCTTTTATATATTTTAATATTCTTGAAAGTAGATAGATAATCTCATTATGTGCTTCAATGTTATCATATTCATTAAATTCATCTTTTTTATCATCAATATTCTTATTTTCGAATGATTAAAATGCAATATTCTTCTCATTCTAAACTTTTATATTCAGTGAATCACCAATTCTCATCTGATTTGAAAAATTAATCCTATGAAGTAAATTAATTTAAAATTTATCCCAATGTTGATCTTTAAGAGTGGATATCATGGAATAAAACTTTTCTAGAATAATTTTCATGATCTTCTTCACCAAAGTGAAGTATTAAATTTTTTCTCTATGTATTCTAATGGTTTTTACTATCATGATTACTTTGGTAAAGATCTCAAAAATAGATTCATCTTCATCCATTATTACATTAATAAAATAGAATCTTTATAATCTTAACTTTTCTTCAATTACGTTTTTATCTTTTTCATAAATGTTAGGTATTTTTAGCTCGATCTTCTTATCAATTTTCAAAACTTTACTTTAGTTAATTCTTTATCAGATAGTAAAGACATCAGTGAAATTATTACCTTCTCATCACACTCAATATTCCTTTAATAGGATAAAGTCCATATGGAAGTGATGTGAGGTTATCACATGCCTCGCAAGAAAACAAAATTTGTAACACTTGGAATGCAGTTAGGGAAGTTTCCCAAGCTCATATCATAAAGAGACAAGATGATACACTAACTACCCAAGAATATTATAATTTTTTTGTTATATAAATTATTAGTACAATAAGAATGTGGCTGGATTAATTAATATTGAAAATAAAACAAGAAAATTGATAACAAAAAATTGAATGTATAAAAGGATACACCCCTTGACTAAGCCTAAATGATCCTTTATTGTCTTGCATCCTTAGTTACCTAGTCTACTCATTGTGTTCTTCCAAATGGTTATACACACCCAAACTATATAAATTGTGTTAATAGATATCACATCATGAAATATCTTAATTTATCTTACCTCTAAATTCACAATGGATCAAAACCCTGAGTTCACACACCACTCAAACTATCAATCCTGTCGTACATTAATAATTCATGTAGTCTGAGAGAAAATGGATTTTAGAAGTGTAAATGTAAATGGGGGAATAATGAGTGTAAATTATTATCACTCACCTGTTATCTTTGATCACCCAAGACATTAAAGTAAAATATGAAATTCTAAGGATAGGTGTGTGAACTTTGGAATCATATAGTTTTCATCCAAGTAGTGATCAATGGGTTATCCTCTATCTATATGTTAGATCATGAGAATCACTATATAAAATTAATATGTGAAGGTAAGAAGCACAAAAATTAGATAAAACAAAACAATATTAATATTAAAAATTGAAAATAAAATACAAAAGAAACTTGTCAACATCAATACAGGGATGGATTCAAATGTCTGAAATCCCTTACATGTGGGAAATGTGGATATATTTATAAGAATCATTGGGGTTATCTCCTTCATCCTCTAGAAATTAAGCTCTAAGAATCCCCACCTATGGATCACCTCTACATGCACTTCTTGAGTGTGGGGATCTTTCCATGTATGAAATCTTCATGAATATTCCCTGGCATGTGATTCATTCACCATCAAAGATGATCACTTATTACTTCAAAATGTTGAATGGATGTTGTGTATAGCTTTGGGTGATGATTACCCAATTTGAGCAAGCATTAGAATGAGGGATTTTTTAATTTAGTTGTGTCCTAGCCCTTTTTATGTTATTATATTTTAATCCCATGACACATAAAAATCTAGGTTATATGGGCTCTACTCTTCCATACTAAATACATTAATCTTACATATCACTAAAAATCTACCTAGTGAAAAAGAAAAAAAGCGCATATATCAGTGCAAAACCCTTACATATCTTTCCATCGATGGGTAAATATTACATATCAAAAAATAAACCTTACTTATTTACTAGATATTATGTATGGAGAATATATTATGAATCCAAAAAATATCATACATATCCCCTTGGTTAGCCAACTAAAAATACTACTAATGGGTTTGATCTCTCTAGTGGAAAAGTAATTTATATTCCATATCACTACACAAATTTGATACTTTTATAAATTCATCGCATCCTTTAATAGATATGACATGAAATTCATAATTTCAAACGCATGGTCTTATATTTTATGTGTATCATCTAGCCCATATGTAAGGCTTTTACCTTTCCCTTAAAATCAATAGCACTCTCTCAATCAGGTTCAAACATACATTCTAGTGTTAATTAAAACATTACAAACTCTAAAGTAGACAATTCATATTTAATTTCAAATGTTCCAAATAATGCATTTTTTTTAAAAAATAAAATAAATAAATAAATAATTAGAATTTAATTCATTAACCTATTAAATCCAAATAATTCTCAAAGTATCAAAAGTGTATTAGTTTCTCGATTTTAATGAAAATATGGGGTAAATTTGCATTTAAAAATATAGTGAAATTTTGAAAATATTAGCACTCATGGGTAAGTCTCACATAGAATCACAAAATATTAAAAAATTTAATATAAAATATCATTTCCAAGAGAGATAAGTTTATTAACCATTATTTCCTTCCATATATGAAATCATTATACACTGAATGTTAGAATTCATTTTTTTAGATATATAATGGTCTATAGATATATTTAGTGAGATATATCCAAGAGTAAACATGGATATGATACTAATTTTTAGTATATCTTGAATGAATAACTAATAATGAGAGGGGGTGAATCAATTTTAAGAACTTTTTCTTCTTCATGAACAGTCACACTCATTTTTTCATGTGGTTATATATCAAGCTCACTCAATGAAACAATAAAATAAAACACATATCAAATTTAATGTGGTTTCCCCTAATGGTGGTGACTATATCCCTATTTTATGGTTTTTTGTATCTCATTTACACATATTTAATCCCTTAGTATCAAAAACAAATAAGGTTAATCGAATTACCTTGAACTCTAAACATTACTAGCACCAACCAAGATTTTGGAGCACCAACTTATTATAATAAGAAAAACGAAAATAATTTAATTCATTAATAATGATAAATAAGTACGATATTGAGTCTCATCCTTACCTAGATTAATTTAATATTCTTCCTCTATTACATATAAATATCATCAAAAAAATTGAATCATAATTATCACATCAAGTAACTCTGTAAAAAGTCTCAATAAATTTTCTGGAGACATTCAAATCACAACTCCCATAAATTTTCCAGGTATGAACCTACTGATTAGGAAACATAAAAAATAAAAAATTTATGAAAAAATAACTAAATAACTTTCTAAAACCTCCCATCTAGAAAATCATGAAATTTGAAAAACATTATAGAAATTGATTCATCATAGCAGGATGCACTATAATTGTGAAATGACACACTTTAACTACTGTATTCCTTAAAAACCAATCATCATTGTTTTTATGTGATTATCTTGGTTTTGGTCTGATATATTTTAATTCTTATCTCCATTTATAAACTCTCACCATTATTGTCTAATTAAAAATATCTTCATGTTTCATGTATTTTTCAACACAATACTGACGCACATAAAAACTCATGTGGTCTCCATTATGAAATGGAGACTCCTTGTAATAGACACTCCTATGAAACATTGCGATGTTACAAATTTTTTTATAGAATTAACTCATTATACATAAAAAAAATCTGACAGTGAAATTTTATGGTCTATTTCTACAACATGGTCACCGTGTTGAGACGTCACCCAATCAACCACCAATCCCGAACCCCACCCAATTCTCATGGGGTCTTCATCATAGTGAAGTCTCCATCACTTTTGTGGTAAAAATTATGATGATTCAAAAATACTTATTTAGGACTTATTCTCGCACAACAAAGATTAATAAACTTCATGGTGTGATCACATCCACTATAGCATTATTTTCTTCTCATTCACCAAAACACTTCCATTCTTCTCTAATCATTCTCTAAATGATTATTTCATTACTCAAAATTATCCAAACACCATATTAATTTGTAATAATACTCAAACTCCTTAAAATTTTCCATAACTCATAACTTATATTAATAATAAATAAAAACTCATCACCTAGGGGGATAACAAAAACTGCCACTAATAATAAGGAAATTGCCACTGATTTTCATATTTGTGGCACATACAAGAAACCATTGTTAAATAATTAAAATTTTACTGCTTTTATCAATAATATATAGGTCCATGGTGGTTTAAGAAAACACCATTAATCAAATAGTGGTGGTTTAAACTATTTTATATTCAGAAAACCATCACAAACGCCACATTTCCCTATAGCATATTTAAGAATACCAAGATTAATTATCTTATCATGGATGAATTATAGTACATACCTTATATAATGATTTTTTTCCAATTGGTTTGGAAGAAATAATAGTTAGGAAATCTTGGTGAAGATTTTAAGATACCTATAGTAATTATTCATGTTAACCAAATTAGTATTCAGATTTTAAAGAATTCATTTTTTTAATGACCTGGATATTTTGTTTAAGAAATTTCTTTTCTTAATATATATATATATGTTTAATAGTTAAAAATAAATTATAGATCAAACTCATGAAATCCATAAAAAAATAAACTTTATTTTATTTCATAAAAATTAAAAATTACGTATGAAGGAAAAATACACTCCATAAAATTAAAAAAAGTAAAATAGGATAATGAAAAATGTAGCTAGAATTTGGATATACATAGGGTCATGGTATCCTAAAAATATCACACTCATGAAAAATATTGTGAAACAGAAACAAAATAAAGTAAAAATAATTGAAATTTATTTAATTAAGTATAGATAACCTTGAAATAAAATTAATTCAATTTTGAATAATAAAAATAAGATGAATTTATAGAATGTAAAAAATTATATGATTGTTGGAAATTTTTCTATCAGAATAGTAACCTCACTATTAAAATAGTGACCTATACATTAGAATCTTAAAATTGCTAATATGGTAACTAATTAAATAACCTTATAATTATTTTATACCAAAGTTAAATTAATACAAAAAAATATATCAAAATGCCTTGAAATAAAAATTAAATCAAAGTAACATAGTATTAGTATAAGAATATGTTTTTAGTAAAACATGTTTTACAATATTTTAAAAAATATTAACTTCCATACTATAATTATATATTGAAATTACCAAATATAGAAAGTTATTTTGGGAAAATGGATTTCATTTTTGTAATCATAACATCTAAATAAGTTATGTTTATGTTTTTTTAATTTTCATAAATAATAAAATACAGAGGTGAATAATAAAATAAGGTAATATATAAAATTTTTCATTACAATTTAAATACATGATTAGATGAATCTTAGAATATGTATATATCTATTGTCTTATTTTTGCCATAATAAATTACTATTATTAGTTATAATAATAAATACCATTCATGTTCTTAAGAAAAAATAATAAATTAATCAATATTTTTTTAAAATAATATCATCCCCTTCACCTATAAATACACGCATATTCTAGCATTTTTATTCACTTCTAAAAATCATTACCCCTCAAAATAAATATAAATATAACTTCAAAAAATCCTTCTATAAATGTTTTATAATCGCTAGTCTAATTGCAAAATGATTCGTAGAATCTGTAAGGTGTAGTCCTACGGAGTCATCTCAAGGAAGAAAGTGTGTCTTCTAAATTAATTTATTTTATTAAATTTATTTTTATTTATTCTTATTACTATATAAGTTTTAATAAAATCATTTAATTTTTTTAATATGAATTATCTAATTACATAATTCATAAAAAACCATTTCATAGCTTTTTATAACATTTATTCCATCATGGACAATTTTAAAAACTTATATGGATAATGTTAGGAATCGAATATTAATACCATATATTGATGGATTTAAAAATTAATTTCAGGAATGAAAATAATTTTTATGACATGATTAAGATGATAAATTTTAATTGTATTAATTATACTTAAAAACATCCATATTAATTTTAATCTCATAAAACGATCTAAATGGATTGCATTTCTGAATTTTACAACCATTTTGGGCCAATTATTGAACTGTAGAACTTATATGATACTATAATGATAAATAATTGATCCATTTACATTTTAAAATATCATTATACTTCATTAAAACACCTTTGGCCGTTAACAACATACCAAAATAAATTTAGAGTAGTTGACCGAACAACCCCAAGTGATTGACATGAGAAAAATCAGTATGATAAATGAATAGTAAAAAATTATTAATGGATTTTAATTTATAAAATAAACATTAATAATATTATATACTATTAAATTATCACATGTATTAAACTTTTCAAAAGGTTATTCTATCATATAAGTGTTTCATAACTTGAGGTAAGAGAACTCCCTCGCATTCCTTTTCTTTTACTCTATGACATATCTCTCTCTATCTCTCTATTTCCATTTATATTTTTCACTTATTTTATTCATGATTTACATAAAAAACTCCATTGATGTATACTATTTAATTTTCATTTTTTATTCATTTTTTTCAATTTCACTTTCAAAACTCTTCTATAAATCATAACTGGTATGATGAACATTTTTTCTTCTTCTTCCTTTCATGTATCAAAAATATACTGGATATTATCTCTATATAAACTTATTAATTTAAGAATAAATTATTTTATTTAATCTCTTGTTTTTAATAAAACTCTATATTTATATCTATTTAAATAATTATTACCCATTTCTTCAAAAAATTAAAGATCTCAATTTTGTGGATACATTGTTACCCATTAATTATGATTTTTCCTTCACTTGTGATCAATATTAATTACCTATGTTTATTTATTCAATTATGAATTTCCAAAATTCATTAATCCCTTCCTTTCTTGTAAAATTTTATAAAACATATATTTTTGTTATGCTTTTATACGTCACTAGGTAACTTATTTCATTTTCATAGGTGTTTCTCATGATTATTCCTTATGTATGATTTATTTCAATTTGGAACACATATGAAAGAAATATTATGATGTGATGAGTGGGTCTAGAATTATTCATACCATTAATCAATAAGGTAATACATACATATAATGAGATAATATATATGGTGTATGGGTTCTGATCATTACATATTATGTTATATTTTCTTAGTAGTGAAACTCATATTATCTTCATGATGTAATGTCTTATGTTTGTGTGGTATATTCATAATTAACATGATTATTATTTTACTATGTTTTAATTTATTTTATTCTATTAAACTATGTGAAAATTTATGACCCCCAACATTTGTGACCTCAGGTTATTCTTATTGACTCTTGTGTTATCTCACCAGCAAGTTTGTCATGACTATTCCATTACTGGGATTTATAGATCATCGTTTTATTTTATTTTTGTTTCAAGTATATCCCATGAAGTGATATAATCATGATGAAATGTTGGTACCAAATATGATGATGAAAATAAAAGGCAATTTTTTATTTTTTATGTTTATGTATTATGTAACTAATATCCTAAAGATATTGGACCTATATATATTTTTTGGTTTATATAGATATTTATGTTAAAAATGAAGTTATATTATGTGTATATGATACATGTTTTTATAATTAGTATCTGACAAAGGTTCTACTGTTTTGGGGATTAGATTATTGAATAGTATAAGAAGCACAACATAAATATCCTAGATTGAAACTTAAAAATTCATAAGTTAGAATATAAAATTGATTTATGTATTATTCATTTCAATTTTCTAATTTCACTTTTATAAACTTCTTATTTAGAGTATTCTCGTCACTAAATTTCCTTTATTTTATTAAATGGATTGAAATAGAAGAAATTATTCTAACAACTACTAAAATGGGTAATATAATGATTTCCCAAACTAGAACTCAATATGATTTTATCAGTAGTTGAGAACCTCATGGTAGTACTTTCTTAACTTTATTAAGTTATTAATAATAAAATGAACCATATGAAGCACCCGTCTTTTCCTAAGAGAGAACAATTTATGTTTGATTCATTCATATGGAAATTATCTCCCTATTACAATGAATATTCTAATCCTATAATCATGGAAAAATAAATTAATCCTAATGAGAAGTTATTGTTCATCATCCAATGCTCTGATAAATAGAAAGTTATGTTTATTGTGTTTATAATATAGCGATAATTTGATTAGTGGTTCACACTGATTGAGAATAAGAATCTTAATGATGAGATTGACTTGATGGAATAGTTATAATTCATGAAAGTATTTTTCAAAAAAATATTTTCTTTGCACACTTCACATTAAAATATAGAGGGTAATTCTAAGACTCAAGAAAATGTGGTAAAAATAATTTAGGCCTTACGAAGAATACCTTACAATGATTGATAGGTATAAATATATATTATTCATTGAAAATATTTATCAATTTGATACATTGATATCAATTAGGAAATAGTTCATTGTACCATTAATGTCAAGATAGATATTAGTGAATCTAAATGATATCTTGGGACTGGGGGAAACAAGAAGGATAGAGTATACTTTTATTCTTATAACAAATTAATTTCATGGAGGTAAGACGAATCAACTTACTATATATAAAATTTTTGGGAATAAGAACCTTGAGAATTACCTGAAAAGAACATGAAAATTATTAAAGCATTGAAGACAATGGAATCAAGATCAAAAATGTTTTAGCAAAGTGAAAAATATAAATAATATGATAGAATAAAGAAAGATTCTAATGAATATTCCACCCATTGTATAATGGTTCAAATACAAGGAAAATGGAAAATATTCAATTCAATATATTAATACAATTTTCATTGATGATAATAAATTATAACAACCTGTAAATCCAATAGAACAAGTATGATCTTATTTTATTTCTATTATTGAGGGGAAATTTGAAAATTAAGTTGTGGAATGGACACTTTTTATTTATTCATGAATATATGATTCCATATTTGATTATATTTCTATGAATTCATTTATATCCTTAATATTGTATAAAAATATCCAAACACTACCTTGAGACATGGAAAATTATGATATTGATTAAAACACAATTTGGTGCAGTAATTGCATATCAAGTATATAATTGTTCCTTAATTAAAATTTGTGGTAAGAATATTCCATCAAACATAGTTATCCTCCTATTATTATAATTTCATACTATAAAAGCCATGGATTGGTATTATTTATATATATATATAATATTAACTTATCGGATACTGAAATATTATTTATCATCCCAAGCTATCCTTTGATTCTATAAAAGTGAAAGGAGAATTATGAATCTCATTTGAAAACTTAATCTCAAGTTTGTATATTATTTCCTTATGAGAAATAATATCTATCTCAAATTATTTATATAAAGGAAATTATTATCCTAGAAGACATAACCTTTATTATATAATATTTTGATGTATTTATTTAATAGTTACTTATTTTTCCTCTAGATAGAGAGTTTAAGTCCTCAATAGACCTTATTATAAGAGCCCATCCTTAAAAGTTACATAATCTAGAGGTAAGTCAAGAATACACATTGAGAATCATTTATGGTTTAGAGACATAGAAAATTAGACCATAAATATTACATAACAAAAACATTTAAATAAAAAGTTGAAACGTCCAACAATATTAGTTTCTTCCATAATAATAAAACCTTTAAAAAGAAATATGGTTTCTTTTCATATTTAATCATAATAACTTTCCCTTGATTGCATCCTTGACTCTGTTCTCCCTAGAATCATGTGAAAACTTTTTAAAAATGGGATGAGAACAAAAAGGCCAGTAAGGTACATAAAAATAAAGAAAACCCATTAGTCTAGTTAAAACCTAATAACCCATTCAATGTTTCTTTAGAATATGAAACAAAACATTTTTACATGAGTAACACTCATACTTTTTACTCAATGAAAAACACTTAAAAAATAGCAATAAATTAAAACTCCATTAGGTGACTTAGATCATAATATAAAAAAAAACCCTTTCAAACATATTCCAATTGGAATAACCATATGGTTGACTTCTAAATTAGAGATCTATAATGGGGATCACCCTTCCTATAAGTTATAATTGGCTCACCTGTGAGCTATAATGGGGATAAACCCTTCGTTTAAGTTGTGTAGAGATCACATCTGAGCTATAATGGGGAAAACCCTTCATATAAGCTATATCGGTCTCACCCATAAGTTATAATGGGGCTCAAAACTCCGTATAAGCTATTCAGGCTCACTTCTCTCATATAATCCTCATGTACCATTTTCTAAATAAAACCAGTTCATCACAAAACCCCTTTTTAAAAGCTTCTTATAATCCCATATGAGAAAAACTTCCCTATAAGAATACAATTTCCATTTAACAACCAATTTTCAATACCAAGATACCCAAATAAAGGAATAAGGGATTTATTTTCATTTTAAAATACATTAAGGATTATAGAGGAAGCCAACTTTTCAAATAATTGTAACAGCAGCGGAGATGTCATTGTCACCCTATACGTTAAAAATATTCCTTTTTGCAATTAGTAAAATGATTTGTAGAAAAAATATTCCATTTAAATGAAATTAAAAAACAAAGGGGTTTATTATACAGTGTATAAAATAAGGTCGTATATAAATCAAAATATTCCTCCATGAAAGGAGATTGAGACGATGTCCCTTACCTTGAGTCCAACTAGTCTCATTCATTGTTTATATTCCTGAATAATAAATTTAGCTTAATTTATACTTGATTAAAAACTTTTTCAATTTTATTATTAATTTTATATTACTTATTATCGTGTTATAAAAATTACATAATTATTTAATTTCATATTGGTGGTTTTGTCTATATTCGGTACTCGAGTCCAAAAATGAAATTGTTTTGATGTAAATTGTCTATGTCGCCATAATTACATCATCTCCATAATTATAATAATTTTTTAAATATCATATATATCCATTATATATGTAATTATAATATTCCATAATATTTGGAGATAATATATGAAATGCACCGTTCATGGAGATGGTAGGCCGTATATACACATAAACACTACTTTAATTTATTTGTCATATTGAAGGGATAAAAACTAAATGATATAAGTTTATATAATAATAAAATTATTATATTTATTTCATTTTTGTCTCATTGGTTTAATAAAACCATTCTATATATGTTTCATGTATGGCCCGAACGAGTCATATCACTTTGAGGGGGCGGCAGCCCACACTTCCTCAAATGAAATTATCGTATTTACACATCATGGAAAGAATGAAGTTATTTTATAAATAAAAATTACAGAATAATAGAGACAATAAAAATATTATATATATCATATATAAATATAGTTCCATCATAATGGACACCATGATAGGTGGTACGGTAAAATTGAACAGTCATCATTTCGTGAGATAGTAGTTCATCGTACACAGAAACAGTACGTTCATATCCATTAGATGGAGGTGTGTGTAAGTGTAGTTAAAATAATTCTCATAAAATAATATTATTATATTTAGTATACTGGTTCTATTATCTAATTAAATAATAAGAAGATAATAGGGAGGGGAGAAGGAAAATAATGGAAAGGAACTTGACAGAAGATGTTACCTCTAAATTGGGTAACGTCTTTTGATTTGAGCCAAAAGGTTTTCTCAAATTTACTTAATCCCAAGGTAAGGCTTATAGGAGAAATGGAGTGATTTTAGGAGATTATTTGAGTATAATTTTTATGATTCAATGGTTTTGAGAGGTGTTATTAAGTAGGTAGATTTGGTGGTATTTTATACGAGGGAGGAGGGGTACATTAGGACGGTCTTGAAATATTATTTTATTATAAATTAAATATTGAATAAAAATGGTCCAAAACTAATTTAATTCGAATATACTATTATTTTTGTTCGAATAACCATAATATAATAATTTTTATATATGCTTATTCATAAAATTATCCTTATCTTTTAGATTTAACCCTTAATTAAAAACATTAATTCTTACCATGTCTTCTTGTACATTCCCAATATGTGGCTACTATAGTTACTATAAAATTCATAATGAATAAAAAGTGGATCATTAATTACATTTTTAGCATTATATAAGCCTATTTTCCAAATCTTAGATTTTTTGAACTATGATATCATTTAATATAATAGTATTTGTTTTAAAACTCTTTTATGTCAATTTTGACTCTATTTTGTAATTGATTTTTGTTAAAGTCATAAATACTTTATTAATTCTAGAAAAGTAAATAAATAAATTATAATATTTCCTAATCATCCATAAAATTCATGTATGGCATCAAAATGTTCAAATTGTATTTAATTTAATATTTATAATATCATTTGTTTAAATCTCTCATTAATAAGGTAATCGTTGAATCATCATTGTGTCATAAATAAAATTGTTTATTTAATGTCTAAAAATTATAAATAAAATACTATGACGTAGAAATATTTTTATATTTATAATGAATATTTATATTCAAAGATATCAATTATATAACCCTTTATTAAAATTATTTTTGTAAAAGATACATGTTTATGTTATATTTCTCTTTACTTTAAATTAATTCTTATATCATGTCATTATCACACCGAAGTGGGTCCATGGGGTCCCAAAATCAACCCAAGGATGACCATCGTCATAAATATCACAACCAATAGGATTAAGACATGTGTTATGGTAGTTTAATAATATTATAAAATTATTTTTTACCCTTATTTACCATATTTACCCTTTAACTACGAAAAATAAATATAATTATTAAAGTTAATATTAATAATGTAGAAAAATAAAAGGTACCTATTTAAAAAAATTGTAAATTATGGTTCCAAATATTTAATACATGTTTATAATTTAAAAACAGAGAATTGGATGAAATTTATTTAAAATTAATGCCCATTGTTAAAACCAGATAGTGGGTTTTTAAGAAAAATAATTATAAAACGTTTAGCATCTGTTTATGTCAAATTTCAATGGTAAATTACTTACAATGAAAAAAATTGTATTAAATGATAAAAACATAATCCAATTACACTTTGAAACCAATTAAAAGAACAATCTAACTATATAAATAAATTAGATGAAAAGGTAGTTTTGAATTAAAATGAAGTATTTTCAACTATTCATTAAAATATGGATTTCATTAGAAAATTATCAGAATTTACACCAAATTAAATTTTAATGTTACACTTAAAGAAGAAGATTATTATATCAAATAAAACATATAAAAGTATCAAAAACTATATTTAAAAAGGGTTCTCCTTCAAAAGACGGTAAAAATGTATTTTTTTTTTGAAAAATACTTCTTTTATCTAAAAAATTGTATTTATTCATATATCATATCTAGAAAACATATAAAATGAATTTAAAATATTAAATTGAATATATAACAAATATTTTTAATTAAATAAAAATCCATAAATAGTGATATGATTTTATAAACACAATTATTGTCTTTTAAATAGGTTTTCATAAAAACACATCCTTTATATTCAATTGGTTTTTATTTATATTAATAATAAATTTGGTAACCAATGAATGTGTAAACCATATTTTAAAAATTCAGTTGATATTATTCATTCCAACTATACAAAGTCTATCCACTAAATACCATTTGAAATAATAATATTATTATCGTATTATTTTCTGTATAACTCAATGTTGTGTGCAACGTAAGATTTCTGATAAAGTCGTTATTGGGTATTGAGTACAGTATCAGAAATAGTGTCCTCTAACATAAAATTAATATATTATTCATAAATATAAATAGATATGTAAATGTATTACTCTTTAAATACTTGGTCTGTTAAATCATTCCCCCTTTTGGAAATTTTTTCCTTGCAATTTTAATATTAGGCTCAGAAACATCATTGAAAATCCTACATCAGAAAAAGAATCAATAAAAATATCACTTTAGAAGAATTAAAGATAAGTACAAAGGTCAGATGAGATAAAAAATTATAGGATTTCATATAGGAAAACATGCATATATAAGAAAAAATCTAACCATCAAGTTCTTATGGAGATTGATAGAAAACGGGATCAAGAGAAAGTTAACAACCAGAAAACCATAAAATTATGATGGGTTAAACGATCTTTGATTTACCAATAGGAAAAGTAAATGGACAATGTTTTTGTTTTAAGATTCTTTTCATAAATTTGAGTAATTTATTTAGGATCTTTAATAATAACATAAGGAAACAAAATTAATTGATGTATTTCTATTTTATAAACACAATTTCATCCTCATAATATTCCCAGAATATGATGTACATACCTAAGAATAATGTTAAGTATAAAATATCACACAAAAGATAAAAGATATCAATATCTTAAAACTGAGTTCCAAAAGTAAAGGCATACTTCCACATTAAAAAATACATACATAAACATAACCCCACAAAATATCTCCCCAAAACGTCATTAACAACTTATTATCACATCATATAAAACCTCATAAGGTGTGTATAAAACCATGAACTTATGGTTATCCTTTGAAAAATTCTAGTCTCGTAGGAGCTTCCATCACTTCACCAGATGTCTCAACATCAACTGTAGTAGCAGAAAAATATTTTCCCAAACCTTTTTGTTTCCGATCATGCTTATTTCCTTCCTTGGTAAATAACTTCAAACACTTATTTGTATAATGTACTAACTCATTGCAACTAAAGCATCTTACCATTGACTGGCTATCTTTTATCTCATTATTAGACTATTTAGGACCCTTTTCCTTGCAGTCATGAACCTTGTAACCAAACTTACCACACCATTAACACATTCCATATCCTAACATACATTCCAAAAAATGTATTTTACCACACATGGAACAAGTTTTGGGCTTACCTCCATAATTATTAGTTTTATTCTACTCCATTTCTTAGTACCTTGATTGTTTCTTACTCTTATCATCTCGTGGAACATAAGTGTTCAAAAACTCCGTTTCAACTTTCTCACCACAATGAACCAATTTTTCATAACTTTTAAATTCTTGGGATGAAAAATATTATTATATACCATGTTTCAATCCTGAGTAAAATCTATTAGTTTTACTGTTAATTTATAGAATAAAATACAGAACATACCTATCCAATATTGAGAAGTTCTCTTCATATTTGGAAACTAAATAATCATTTTTTTCTTTAATTCCAAGAATTATTTCTCCATCCTAAGTTTAACAACCTTAGGGAAATATTTCTCATTGAAAATATCCTAAAATTTCTCTCATTCCATGGAATCAAAATAATTTTTCTCTATAGTATTATTAACTAATAACCACCATCGATTAGATTCTCCTTCAAAATGATAGATGGAAAAAGTTTCTTTTGGACATTCTGAACATCCCATGACTTCAAATATCTTCTCATGGGTATTGATCCACCCTTAATCTACCACTAGGATATAAGATCCATTGAATTATCATGGATTTGGCCTCATAAAGTGTTCCACTACTCACATATTATTCATTTTCTTATCAAGATGATCTCGTTCATGGATACTACTACAATTTATATCCTTATTCAACTACTCCATCACTACAAAAAACTATTCTGTTCCAATTCTCACCACCACATGTTTTTTATTTGAAAGGTTATTTTCCTCTCGATGGCTTCCTACTACAGCTTTCCTATTTCCTCTGTGGAAATCCATTCTGAACATACATGGTTTAGATGAAGCACAAGGTAATCTTAAAATTCAACATCATTTTAACTTTACCATAAAGTAAAATCCTCTAATATAAAGAAATTAACACCATCATAACCTTTAAAGTTATCTAAACGGACCTCTGATACCAACTATAAGCTCGCATCCTTAAAATTTCTATAATATTTAGTTAAGTTAAGAATTCACATTGAGAATATTTTCAGGTTTAAAGATTTAGAGAATTAAGGCATAAATATTACATGACAAAAACATATAAATACAAAGCGAACACTTCCAACAATATCTGTTTCTTCCATAACAATAAAATTTTAAAAATAAACATGGTTTCTTTTCATGTTTAATCATCATGACTTTTCCTTGACTCCATCATTGACTCTATTCTCCCTTAAATCCTGTGAAAACATTTAAAACTTGGGATGAGTAAAAAACTTAGTAAGAGACATAAAAATAATAAAAACCATTATTTTAGTGAAAATCAGATAACCCATTAATGTTTTTTGAGTGGATGAAACAAAACATTTTCACATGAATAACACTCATTTTTTTCTCAATGAAAAACACTAAAACAAATGTCAAGCATTTAAAAATATTTTAGGTTATTTAGAGTATCATATAAATAAAACCCTTTCAAACATCTTATAATTGGAATAACCAAATGGTTGAAATCAAAATTGAAGATCTATAATGGGGATCACCCTACATGTAATCTATATCAGGATCACCTGTAAGGTATAATGGGGATCAACCCTTCGTATAAGCTATATCGGGATCACCCATCTCATATAATCCCCATGAACAATTTTTTGAATAAAACACGTTCATCACAAAATCCCTTTTTGAAAGCTTCTTCTAATCCCATATGAAACAAAATTCCATATAAAAATTCCATTTTCATTTAAGAACCCATTAACAATACCAAGATACCAAAATAAAGTAACAAGGGATTTATTTTCATTTTAAAAGACATTAATGCTTATAGAGGAAGCCAAATATCAAATAATGGTTTTGGCAGTAGAGAATTCCTTGTCATTGTATACGTTAAAAACCTTCCCATTTGTCATTTAGTAAAATTATTAAAAGAAAAAATATTCCCTTTGAATGAAATTAAAAGTCAAAGGGGTTTTTTATACTGTGTATAGAAGAAGTTTGTATATAAATTAAAATACGCCTCAATGAAAATAGATTTAGACAAAGTCCCTTACCTTGAGTCCAACTTGTCTCGTTTATTTTTTATATTACTAAATAATAAACATAGGTTGTTTTTTACTTTATTTAGAACCTTTTTAAATTTTATTATTCATTTTATATTACTTATTATCATTTTATAAAAATTACATAATTATTAAAGTTCATACCGGTCGTTTTGTCGATATTTGGTACTCGAGTTGAAAATGAACTTATTTTGATGTAAATTATCCATGTGGTCATAAGACCATAATCTCTATAATTATATTAATTATTTAAATATCATATATATCTTGTGTACATGTATTTATAATATTCATTAATATTTGGAGATAAAAAATGAAATGCACCGTTCCTATAAATGGTAGGTCGTACGTACACATGAACGGTACATTAATTTATTTTCATATTAAAGGAATAAAAACTAAATGATATAAATGTATATAATAATACAAGTATTATATTTATTTCATTTATGTATCATAGTTTTAATAAAAAAAATTCTTTATATGTTATATATATGGCAAGAACGAGTCATATCACTTTGAGGGGGCGATAGTCCACACTTTCTAAAATGAAATTATCATATGTACACATCATGGAAAGAATAAAGGTATGTTGTAAATAAAAATGATAGAAGAATAGAGATGGTATAAATAATATATATATCATATATAAATGCGGTTCGATCATAGGAAATCGTAAAAAGAGATGGCGGGCCAAGGAAGGGAGAAGGGTGACAACCATAGTTCGGGCAATTTGGATTCTTGCCTAGTACATGAAAATTCTGGGTAGAAAGCTAGAGTTTATGCAGCTGTTGATGAGTGGATATATCACAAGTATTTGTTTATCCTCTCCACGAAATGTATGTCTGGAAATTTGAATCTTGTTCAAGAAGTCTCTAGATATAGGAAAATCTTTGAAGATGTGGCCAAACATGCGGTCAATATATCTTTCTTAGACTGTGGATCGGCTCCTTCGGGATCGGCTCCTTCAGGAAGGATCATAAGAAATGGTCAACTTGCGCATGTATCAGAAAATCGATATGTTGTAGAAGAGAGGGTGAAGCTTTGTAAGTTCTCAATCATCACCCATATTGTGATTCCAAAATGGGTGAGACCTTGGAAGTTTAAGGATCTATCCAACAGGATTGCTGAGATATGGGGTTCCACTGATTTAAAGACGACCGCTATGGGGCACAGTTTTTATCAAATTGTTTTCCCTTCGGATGAATGTAAGATGAAATCTTGGAGCTTGGGTTCAGTTCCTCTATGACCTAGTTTTCTCTACATCCAAGAATGGGATAGAAACATTGATCCCTATACTGTTAAGAACACATTTTCTCAAGTATGGATATGAGTTTTCAAGTTGATATGGTTATACTGGAACCCACAAATCTTATGTGATATTTTCCCATCCGTAGGTAATTCTATAAGTCTTGATAGGTAGATAGACAATCCATGTTTTGGGCACTATTCTAGGATCCTTGTGGAAGTGGATATGTCAACAACATTAGTGGAAGTGGTTTTTTTCACCACTCATGATGACAACATTAAACATGAGATTTTTTATGAAAGGAAACCAAAGTTCTTCTTGAACTATCACCTTTTTGGGTATATGATTGCTGAATTCAATCAGAACAAGATATGTACCTTCTGCAATATTAGGGGACTTGAGGCTGGCAGTTGTATGAGGAATCTTGGAAAGGCAATGGAGTATCCTTCTGGATCTGGTCCATCTAATATGGAAGCGCCTGTGGATAGATATGGTTCAAATTCTACTCCTATGGATGCTGATAGGGATAAAAATGTTAGTGTAAGGGGTGATATTTTTGTTCCTGTGGATGCATATAAGGATATTAATGCTGGTTCAAGATGTGATCTTTCTACCCCTATGGTTACTAAAAATGGAACAACTGCTCGGATACCTTCTAACACTTCAGATGCATCTCATGATACTAGGATCAAACTTGTCCAGAGTTCTGATATAAATGATGTTCCTGGTACGGCTATTAATATGGATGATGGCCAAGCCCGGGTTGAGCAGGTCTCTGGCACAACAATTGAGAAGTTTGGTGATCGTGGAGAGGTTCAAGACTAATAGGAATCAGGGCAGGTAGATGTTCCTCATGAACTGATTGTATAGTACACCCCTAAGTAGAATGTATCTGGCCTTCTAAGTTTCCAAGAAGGTCCATCAATAAAGGAGACCCAAGTAGTGCTAGCAGATGGTGAGTAGATCTCAGGTTCTTTCTCCTAGCCCCCCCCCATCTAAGGCCTCTAAGAGGAAATTACATGCTACCTTGCTACTAATGAACATTGATTCATATAATAGGTTTACCTCTCTCAGCACTGAACCCCCTTCTGGGGATGAATCTGGGCAAGAAAGGTCTGAAACTTCCTCCGCTAATATAGTGGCAGCTGAATCTGGAGTCCAATAGAAAAGCATAACACAAAGTTATGTTGTCCATTGCACTAGGATTTGGTCTTCTAATCAATAATGGCCCTATTTTGAAATTTCCAAGGGTTAGGGAACTCTCCCACAGTCAAAACCCTTGGGAATATTATCATGAACAATAATCTTATGTTACTTGGTATTTCATAAATGAGAATGAAGTTTGAGAGATGGATGGATTTCAAATGGAGTTCTTTGGCAACAATGTCATGATTTATTACTTCTATAATGATCATCATTTGGTAACCCCTTCTTGTTGATTCCAGTACAATTATATTTCTGTGACGTTTTCTTTCAATTTATACACTAGATGAAGAGCCCTCTGGAGAAATTTGGTCTCCACCTCTGATAATATATCTATAATATGGATTCTGATTGGTGATTTTAATTATGTCTTGAGGACGGAGGAAAATAGTGGGACTAATTTATATAGAGCCTCAGCCAATGATTTCTCTTCTTGCATTGATCAACGTAGATAGGTTGAAGTTCCCATATATGGTGCTGATTTCACTTGGAGCAAGTATACCATAAATGAGAGGCAGGCTAGTAAGTTGAACAGGTGTTTGGTTCAAGTGGCTGAGTGTGGTGATGTGATGGATGTTTCTAGTTTGATTCTTCCTAGACATCACTCTGATCACAACCCTTTGCTGGTTGATATATATTTTAACAAATTGAGGTCATCCCCCTTCCTTTTAAATTCAATAATGTGTGGTTGGTTGTGCTAGTCTATAGAGAAGTCATTATAGATGCGTGGAAATTTATTTGTTTTGGAATTACTTTGCACATTTTAACTAGACAGCTGAAGATTTTGAAGGACAGATTGAAAGAATGTAGAAAAAAGTCATTTTCTACTCTTGATTGTGATATTAAAGAGGCTGAATCTCATCTGGTTAATTTCTAGCAAGGTAACATTTCTCAGGATGCACCCTTTTAAGATGAGATACATGCTGCTGAAAACCTGGATAATCTGTTGGCCCTCAAGGAGATCCTTGATTATAATCAGTTCAACATTAAGTGATTAAAGGAGGGAGATATAAATTCAAATTTCTTTCATTGTATACATAGGGATAAAAAGGTTAAGAGGAGTCTTAATGCTATAAATATTGATGGTAGCATGTTTAATTATAAAAATGATATAGAAAAGTTTGTGACCAGCTACTTTGAAAATCTATATTCAGCATCTGGGGAGGAGACTACGAACAAACTGATTAAGTGCATTAATCCAAACATTGATAATATTCAAAATAAAAGGTTAAATGAGATCCCTAGCTCAAAGGAAATACATGCATCCCTTTTCTCCATAAAAATGGATAGTTATTTCGGTCCTGATGGCTTCACTAACAAATTTTTTACATTCTAATGGTACATTGTTGAGATTGAGGTGATAAACGATGTGAGGGAGTTCTTTCATTACTCCTCAATACCATTTGGGATGAATTAAAACTTCATTTAACTCATTCCAAATAATGAAAATGACATGGATATTAGGGATTTTAGGCATGTTTATATTGGGAATTCTATTCCAAAGGTTATTAGTAAACTCATGGCTCACAGGCTGGGTGAGGTGGCCAAGGAACTTATATTAGTAAATTATTTGGGGTTTTTCCTTGTAAGAAACATTCAGAATTTCCTTTTCACTACTTCTTAAGGTGTTAATGTTATGAAGAGTAAGGTTAAATATGGTAATATGGCCTTGAAGGTTGACATTTCGAAATATTTTGACACAATAAAGTGGGATTTCATCCTTTCAATCCATAAAATTCATGGGTTCCCACCAAGGTTTACTGGTATGGTCTTATCCATCCTAGAATGTCTCAGACTTTCTATTCTTATTAATGGGTCCCCAAGGGGTTTCTTCCAGTGTTCAAGAGGAGTCAGACAGGGTGACCCTTTATATGCATTGTTATTTTATATTGTTGAGGACTATCTAAGATGGTGCCTTCATGATCTTGTCAATATTGTCTTGTATTAAGGAATGAGAGCTAGAAGGAACTGCTTTTCACCCTCACACTTGTTCTATGTAGATGATATCTTTCTATTCTTCAAGGCCGATAGACAAACAATATCTTTCATTAAGAAAATTTTCTCACACTATGAAGAGTTTGCATGTCAAAAAAATTATATAGAATAAGTCATCTGTTGTCTTTGGTGACAGAATTCAAATCTCGAAGCAGAACAAGGCTGCTTGAAGACTTGGTGTAAAGAGGGTCTCCTTTCCATTCACTTATCTTGGACTTCCTCTATTTTGGGATAGGGTGAAACTTTTACACTTAGAGAGCATTGCTTTGAAAATAACCAATCAACTGGAAATTTGAAAAGGGAATACTATGTCTCAGATAGGTAGATTTTGTCTGGTCAGTTTTGTTATTACCTCAATGTTTGTGTACTTTTTCTCATTGTATAAATGGACTAGGTCCCTTGTCAAGGAGTTGAGTGGTAGGATACAGAACTTTATTTGGACTGGTTTGATCAATGAAAGGAAGCTTGTCATGGTTTCCAGGAAAGAGTGTATTAAAATGGTGGGTTTGGGTGGAATGAGAATTAAAGGCATCAGGATTTTTAATGATTCTTTGCTTCAAAACATTACATAGAGGATTTCTTCTATGCTGATTTCTTATTGGAGTTTCTCATTACCAGATTTTTTTACAAGAAGCATAGAGGGAATGCTATGTACCTTCAATCCTCTATTTGGCCATTAATCAAGAAGAATTACTCAAATATCATGGAACATTTTAAATGGTTGGTTTTTAAGGATTTGCAATTGAGTTATTGGATGACCCATTGGTTTTCTTGTCCCATTAAATATAATTTTGTTATCCCTCCATCCTTGAGGAACCTTTCTATTTCGGACATGCAAGGTAATATGAATACTCATGATATTATTCCCAGTCATCTTCGCATGGAGATCTCAAAATATGATTATCCAGACTGTGACATATTGGTATGGATGCCTTCTCTTGATGGGAAGTTTTACAGCCATGAATGTTTTAAGTTTCAATGTGGTACCTCATCTGGAATTCCTTCATGGGTGGATGGATTTTGTAAGCCGCTTATTCCCCCAATGATACACTACTTGTCTGGAAAATATAGAAGCAGCGGTTGCCTATCCAGTGTCTCCTCTAGCAGACTGGGTTGTATCTCACCTCAGTATTCCACTTCTATTTGGGTGCTGAGGAGTCCCTCCTACATTTGTTTTCTTGTTTCTGGTTTACTAGCAGGCTGTGGAGCTATGTGCAAGACCTTTTTCGGTGTTGCCTCAGCTTCGTGTCTATTGAGATGTTACTCATATCAGTTTTCTAGGTGGACTGCAGTGACTAGGTTCAATTAATCTTGCTTTCAGATGCTATCACTATTTTATATTATACATGGAAGGAATAGAATAATCTGTTTTTTAACAACTGCAAACCCTCCTTCTATGATGGAGTCCTGGATATTCATCATTGCATCAGACTCGCTTCTAAAATTCAAACTGGATCAATTCACAATAATGTGTCTAACCTTATTATCTTGAGGACACATGGTGTTAGTAGTAGGGCATGGAAACCCCATATGGTGAAATACATCTGATGGATTCCACAAATCTCTAGTTGTCTTAATGTAAATGTTGATGGGGTGGCCTCTGGTTCACTAAGTTTTGCTGGTTGTGGCGGCATTTTTCGCACTCATTGGGGCTTTGGGAAGTGGTGTATTTTTACTTCATTGGAAATGGATTTGTAATTGAAGCAGAGTTTTGCGATATGATAAAGTAGATAAGGTATGCAGTCCATTATGGTTGGCGTAGATTATAGATTGAGTCAGATTCATCTTTTGCAATGCAAATTCTCAAAGATCATTCAAGGAATGTACCATGGAGGATGTTGTCTCAATGGATTTCTTGTCTTCATCTTGCAAATTCAATCTCTCTTGATGTCTCCCAAGTCTACATAGAGGCAAACCAAGTTTCTGATGCTCTTTATAAAAGGTCCATTATGGATATTAGTTCAAGTAGGTCTTTTTTCCCCAGTTATTGTTCTATTCTGGCACAGATGGACTATAATGGTGAGGTGCACACTCAGATTTGTAATGCTTCTCTATTCTGATTTATTTTGTACTTTTTATTTTTTATAATAATTTTTTAGGATCAGGCTTTCTTGTCTCCTAAACCTTCTAGATATAAATTCAGTTCCATAATAATTGTCAACATTATAGGGGGTTGGGGAAAATTGAACAATCATCGATTTGTGAGGCTGTAGTTTGTCATACACAGAAACAGTATGATCATATCCATTAGATGGAGGTGTGTGTAAGTTTATTTAAAATACTTATCATAACAGAATTATAGTATATTTAGGATATATTTTTGTTATGTAATCAAATAATAATAAGAGTATAGGGAGTAGAGAAGGAAAATAATGAAAAGGAACTTGAGAGAAGACGTAACCTCTAAATTGGGTAACTTCTTTTAATTTGGGAAAAAAATCTTGAATTTCCTTGTTCCCAAGGTAAGGCTTTTATGAGTAAAGGAGGGAATTGGGAGCTTATTTTATCATAATTTGGATGACTCAAGGGGATTTATAGATGTGAGTAAGTGGGTAGAGTTGGTGGCCCTTTATAAGAAGGAGGAGGGTCACTTTAATATAGTCTTGAAATATTATTTTATTATAAATTAAATTTAGATTAAATATAGTCCAAAACTGATTAAATCATGAGATAATATGATTTTGGTTCATATAAACATCATAAAATAATTTTTATACCTGTTTATTTCATAAAATTAACCTTATCTTTTACCTTTAACCATTAGTTAAAAACATTAACTCTTACCATGTCTTCTTGTATTTTCACAATATGTTGTTACTATAGTTACTGTAAAATGACATGTGAACCAAATGTGGATCATTAATTAAATATTTAGCATTATGTAAGTCTCTTGGACAAATATTTTATTTTTAGGACTATTATATCATTTAATAAAATAGTATTTTTTTTAAACTCATTTATGTGAATTTTGACACTATTTAGTAATTGATTTTTGTTTAAGTCATAAAAAATGATTACATCAAAAAAAGGCATAAAATCAAATATAATATGTCATAATAATACATAAAATTAATATATGGAATCAAATGTTTCAAATTATATTTATTTTAATATTTATAATATCATTTTTTTGAATCTTTCATTAATAAGGTAATCATTGCATCATCATTGTGCCCTAAATAAAATTATTTATTTAATGTATAAAAATTATAAATAAAATACCCTGATGTAAGAAATATTTTTAAATTTATAATGACTATTTATAATAAAATATATCATTTATATAACCCTATATTAAAAAAATTAGTGAAAGATACATTTTTATGATATATTTCTGTTTACTTTAAATTAATTCTTATAACATTCCATTATCACACCCAAGTGGCTCCATGAGGTCCCAAAATCAACCCAAGGATTCCAAGGGTCAGAAATATCTCATAAAATAGGATTAGTACATGTTTTAGGGTAAATTAATATTTTTAAAAAAATTACCCTAATTTATAAGATTTACCCTTTAACCTTGTTAAATAAAAATAATAGCTGATGTTACTATTCATAATGTCCAAAATAAAAGGTACCTGTCTTCATAATTTGGACCTTATAATTCCAAATATGGAATCCATTTTTTCTAATTCAAAATAAATAATTCACAAAAATTAATTTAAAATTAATTCTGATTGCCAAAACATAAAAGCGAGTTTTTAAGAAGTAATAATTATCAAAAGATTGACATGTGTTTATGTCCAATTTCAATAGGAAGTTACTTCCAATGACCAAAATTGGATTAAATGATAAAAACATAATCCAATTACACTTTAAAATCTATTAAAAGAACATTCAAACTATATAAATAAATTAGATAAAAAGGCATTTTTGAATTAAAATGCAGTATTTTTCACTATTCATTAAAATATGAATTTCATTAAAAAATACCAAAATTTCAGCCAAAGTAAATTTTGATATTCTGATTCTAAATAAGAATTTTATTTTTTAAAATAGAACATATAAAATTTTAAAAAACTATATTTCAAATAGTTCTCCTTCAAAAGGCGGTAAAAGTGTATTTTTTTGAAAAATACTTCTTTTATTCGAAAAATTGAATTTGTTCATATACCATATCTAAAAAAACATATAAGATGAATTTATAAAATTACATTGAATATATAACATATATTTTTTATTAAATAAAAAACAATAAAGAGTGATATGATTTTATAAACACAATTATTCTCTTTTAAATAGGTTTTCATAAAAACACATCCATTATATTCAATTGGTTTTTATTTCCATTTAAAATAAACTTGGTTACCAATGAATGTGTAAACCATATTTTCATAATTCATATGATACTATTCAATCCCACAATACAACTACCAAGTGTTAACTACCATTTAAAATAATAATTTTATTATTCTATTATTTTTCGGTATAACTAAATGTTATATGCAACATTTGATTTCGGAGAAACCCGTTGTTTCTTGTCAAAAACGCTATCAGAAAAAGTGTACTCTTTAACGTAAATTTAATTTATTATTCATAAATATTAATAGATATGAAAATGTATTCTTCTTTAAATACCTAGGTTGTTACACTTATACCATGATATCGACCCATATCAAATAGTCCCTACACAATGGCCACCATTGAATATGAGGAGTAATGATGCAACTATAAGGTAACCTATATATGGATTTTATACACCCTGGTGATTCTACAACGGGTTCCCCAGTCCAGTTTTTTAAAATTAAATATGAGTAAACATTTCACTATATTGATTATCATGTTTTTAGTAAAACTATGATAAAGAAAAAGTATTCACCGCCATGGATTGATGAATTTTTAAAACTATTTGGGGCTTGGTACTTCTCAAAGGTGGATCTTCAATAAAGGTATCACATTTAAAGGTAAAAGGGGAGGATATTCTCATTGCATAATTTTTTACATTATATGGATGTTATTAGTTCTTATTTATTCCTTTAAAACTCATTAATTCTCCAAATATATTCATAGAATTGATGAATATAGCTCTTATAGATTATCATGAAATTTTTTTGGTGGTTTTATAAATGATATTATAATATACACGAAAATAAAGGAAAAGCATGAATATTATTTTAGTACTACACTAAATACTTTTTAAAAGGAAAGTTTATATTAAAAATATAAAAAATGTGACTTCTAGATTTTCCAAGTCAGGTTTTTTGGGAATTTTATCACATGTAAAGGTATATTTTTTGAACCTTAAGAATAAAATTTGATAGAAGAATAGCCTAGAATGACATATATAATTGAGATTCGTAGATTCTTTGGGTTATACAGGTACTATCAATGGTTTTTGAGGAACTTCTCATGATTTTTAGTCATTCTAACTAAATTAACATGGAAAGGAGTAATGTTTTTTTTTATAGATGAATGTAAAAAGTGATTTAAAGATTTGAAGAATAATCTAATCATTGAAATTGTACTGAAAATACACTAAATTAGGAAGGTTTTGTGATATACAATGATTCTTAAAATAATAAATTGGGTTTTGTAATCTTGAAGATTGATAAAAATATAGAATGTGCTTAAAAATATTAATGGTACATTAGAAAATTTACCTAGTCTGTGATCTGTAATTATTTTTTGTAAAATTTTCATTAAATATTTGGAGGTATTTTCTCTATATAAAAAATTATAACATACATATAGATCATAAAAGTATAAATTATATATTAACAGATAAGGAGATCAATATTCTTCAATTAAGATTATTATAGTTGATCATGGACTATAATTAATCCATCCATTACCGTCCTAGAAATCTGAATAAAGTTGTAAATGATCTAAGTAGAAAAAATAATGAATCCTTGTCTAGGATGTGAATTTAAATGGTTCCAATATTCTTAGACACACAAATTATGGGCACGGAAATAATAAAGGAAGGCTTAAAATTCTACCTTTCTAAAATGATTACCCACCAATCTATCCTATAAAATATTAAGAAAAAAATGGATAATATAGAGATACAAAAGAAGGTGTATACAATAAGTAAATGAAAACCTCTAAGTTATACATTGATAAAAATGGATTAATAATATTTTTAGCATGATTATGCATACTATCATAACTTGAGATAAAGGAGTTATTAGATAATACTCATAGATAATTATTTCCCATCATCCCATGGTGTGAAAATACGTATAAATATCTCTAAGATAACTTTTGTTGGGATAATATAAAGAAGGATATTTATGAATATATATTAAATTTCTTGATATTCTGGTATGTTAAGATAGAATAGAAAAATTACAAGTGGATGATGCAACCATTACTCATACCAACATGGAAATTGGAGGACACTGTCATGGGTTTTTTCATGAATATTTTAAATACATATAAAAACACAATTTCATATAACTTATAGGGGATCATATTAACAATTCTTCTAACTTCATATCTATTTGATAAGAAAACTCACTTGATCAACTTTCCAAGATATATATCATATAAGTGGTGAAGTTTTATGGAAAGAAACTATCAATTGTATCTGATCAAGGTCCAAGGTTCACTTAAAAGTTATAAAGGATTATTAAAATAGAATTTAACTTTGTGATGAATTTTAGAATGGTATATCATCCTCTTATATATGGTTAATATTAAAAAATGACTCAAACACTAAAATACATTCTTAGATATTTCTATATGGACTTCAATGAATGATAGCATCAACATCCTCCCCTTCTAGAACTCATGTTAAATAATATATTCTACTCAATAATTTATAAGGATCATTTTGAATCCCTTTATTAGAAGAAGTTTATTATTCCAATATTTTATGATGAAGTTAGTAATAATTAGATATTGGGACCATAAATAGTTAAATGAATAAGATACAAGGTCTAAGACATTCAATAATATATTATAGTGATACATAATGGATGGAATATCTGTACTAAATATCATTGATGTAACATGAATATATGGAATAGAGATTAACTGTTTCTTTGTATATCTCTATGGAAGATACTGGTGAGGTTTGGGAAAAGATATAAGATAATTCTTGGATACATTGGTCGCTTTGAGATTCTTGATCACATTAGAGTTGTTTCTTATCTACTTTCCAATCCACTAAATATATATTGAGTACATGACATGTTCTACATATATCTCTTTTAGAAATAAATTCCATATCCATCACATGTATTGAATGCAGAGGTGGGGTAGTTGGAACACAATCACTATTATGAGGATTGTTTGTAAAATATATTATATTGTAGAGAAAAAATCATAAAACGAAAACTCTCCTTCTAAAACTACTTTGGTGAAATCATAATTATGAAGAGGCAACATAGAAACCTAAGGATATAATAAAATAGATGTACTCTCATCTATTTTAATATTAGAGTATGGATTGACATTTCATGGGTGAAAATTCTAAAGTGGAGGAATAATATAATAACTCAGGTCTTTTTATTTAAAAATCCATTGATTCGTGAACTCTTAGAAATATAACACCCATGAATAATAATGTGAAAAAATATTTGAAATATGATTGGAATTGTGTAAATGAAGTATAATGTAACTTGAGGGAAAATTTAATTAATGAAAAATGATGGAAATAATAGTTATTTAAAATTATATGATGTTTAATATAAGATCATTAGAATAGTAACATAACCATTAGAATACTAATTTCACTATTATAATAGTAACCTAATAGTTGGAATAGTAAAATGACCATTATGTTAACTAATTAAGTAACCTTATAAGTAATGTTTAACAAGGTTAAATTATGTTAAAATAATTATAAAAATAGCATAAAATAAATACTCCATTAATGTGACATAATGTAAATTTAAGTGTACATTTTTTAAAAAAAACAGAATTGTATAATTTAGTAAAATAGTAACTATTATATTACATAATTTAAAATATTAATTTTGGAAAATATATTTCTTTTCTGAATAATTAATTTTTAATTTGTTAAGGTATTTTTTACTAATTTCCATAAATTGTAAAATACTGAGGTGAATAGTAAAATATTGAAAAATATAATATACTATATTATAAGATAAATTCATAATTAATTTCACCCTAGATGATGTAGGAAACTATTATTTCAACATCACATGCATAAAATTGAATACTTAGTTATAAGAACCAATACAATTCATATTATTGATAATAAATTATAAATTAATCAATAACTTATTCAAAAAACACCCTCCCCATCACCTATAGATACACCACTCTTCCACCCATTTATATTTACTATAAAAACACTTTCCCTTTCAAAATATCTTTCAAAATACTTCCAAAAATCATCATATCAAAAAAATACCTAGTCTAATCAAAATATATTTTCGATAACCATTAAGGTGTAGTATAAAGGATTCCTCCCATGGTGGAAAGTTTGTCTTATAATTTAATCCTTTTTTATTTCTTTGTTTTTAATAATTCTTCATACTATTAATAAATTTGAAAACCCGTTTTTATATAATTAAATTAATCATACAAAACTTATATAATTTAAATTATATAATCAGATAATTCATAAAAACTGTTTTATAATTTTTTATAACATTCATTCTAACATGGCCAGTTTTAACTGGCTATATCGATGGTGTTTTGAATCAACTATTACAAACATAAATGTATTATTTCAGGGATAAATGTAATATTTATGAACTTTTTATGATGTTAGATGGGTATTCTATTAATAGTATTAAAAATAAATAATCACATTCATTTTAGGATCTTAAGATGATCAAATAAAGATAAGTTTCCTAATTTGTAACCATTATAGAAAATATATTGAATTATAATAATTTTATGATAAAATAATGAAAAATAATCAATTCCATGATACATTTGGATATCAGGGAACTATTTTAAAACACCTTTTACCATTTCCAATATACTAAATAAGTTTTAGAGTAGTTAACCAAACAACCCCAAGTGATCAACATGAGAAACATAAATGGAATAAATGAATAAAATATAAAAATAAATGTATTCTAAGATATTAAATAAACAATAATAATGTTATATAATACAAAAATTTAACTATTTAATTCTACTATTCATAAGGATATGGGAGAATCCAAGTGACTCAAGACTCAAGGTAAGGGAACTCTCACACATTTCTTTTCCATTAGTTCATTCTTCACCCCCACAACCATCCTCCTTTCATCTTGTATTATTTTTATTTTTGTATAAATTATCCATGGATGTATACTATTTAATTTCACTTTATTTTATAGAGATAAGAATATTTTTCATGTTTCTCTTCTAAATACTTCTTTAAATCAAACCTAATAAAATGAAATTTTATATTTTCTTCTTTATTTTAATGTATCACATTCATAAAGAATATTATTTGAAAAATATTTATCAAAACATTAAATATGTTGGTTTATTTATAGTTTTTAATAATCCCCTTTAATGTTCTCCCCTTTGAAGGTTATTTACCCATTTCATAAAACATGGTTTATGGAGATCATTTTTATACCTACTTCTTTACTCCTTTATTATGATTTTTCCTTCACTGGAGCTCTATATTCATGAACTATGATACGTTATTCATTTATAAACATCTAAAATTAATTAATATATTATTATCATGGAAATATTTTTATAAATTTTTTATATATGCTTTTAGACAAGATTATGTAACCCATTATTGTCTCATGGGTTTTTATGTTGCTTATGATTTATTTATGATTTTTTTCCAATGTTCCATATATATATATATGATAAATATTTTGATTTTATAGGTAGAATCATAATTATACCCCCCCCCCACACACACACACAGAATCAATTCTGAAATTCATGAATCTCATGATATACTATATATATTGCCAATGTAATGATCCTATCACATTTTGTTATGTTTTCTTTGTAGTGAAATTCATGTTATGTTTATGAATAAATGTGTTTTTTGTGCCATACCTTCATGATTATTATGTACTTATTATGTCATTTATCCTATTACATAATCCTATTTGAATATTTATGATCCTACACTTTTTAAATCTCATTTTATTCTTATTAAATCAAGCGTTCTATCACCCTCATGTGTATCTTGATTTTTCATTTACTATGATTTTTAGATATCATTTTTCTTGTAGGTATGGCTTTAGGTTATCACATGCAGCGATATAAGTATCATAAAATCTAAGATCATAATATAAAGTTGAAAATAAAAGGGGATTTTGTCATTTTTTTAAGTTGATGTTTTATGTAAATAATATCCAAAAGACAATGGGAATCTATATTTATAGGTTTATTTATAAATACTGAAGTTAAAAATGTTGTAATTATTTTTAGATGATATGAAGGAAATTATATCTTTAACACTCAAACACAAAATATATTAATATTTAGTATCATTTCATTAAACAAAAGTAAAGAGATGTTATCAAAGTAGAACATATTGTAATGAATGAAAAAGTGGAGGATATTTTTATAAAACAATTAGCTACCCCATCATTTAATAAGAATAAATTTGATGTTATAGTTCATACACATCCCTAAAAATAAATAGGATTGGAAAATACTCTCTCCCTATATGTATTTTATTATATCAATTTGTTTAGTCTATTTAATGATTTTAAAATATTGCCTTGGGGATTATTTACAAAGGGGTGGAAAATAATTAAATCCATTCAAGCAATAATTATTGGAAATTATCCATGAAATGACACATGTAAATAAGGGTAATATGAACCAAGGGGGTATTTTTTTATCACAGAAAAATATGTATAAATTCAATAAGTTTTAGCTTTATAGAACACATCGCAACAAATGTTATACATTATAGGTTAGTAATTATTAATTGATATGAAAATGGATTCCTAGGTAATGTTTAAGATGAAAATAACAATATATGGATATCATTAGACATTCTAATTTAAAAAATTTAATGAATTGGTGTTGATCAGTGATTCATATAGAAAGTGTTATGTTTTATTAAAAAAATTATTTCAATACGTGGTATAAAAAATTTCTTTTCTATGAGGTATTTGAAATTTATTGGGATAAACATACAATGTAATTTAGAATATTTCTACTCACTATTGTTTCAAAAATTATTCATGAGTCAATTACGGTTAATGTTGATAGAAAATATCTTCTTATTCATTGATTATAAGGAATTGAAATAGATTTTAAACATAAAATAATTACCAATGAATAATTTTTAAATAATAGAATTTTTAACAAACCTAAAGGTGGATAATGTGGCAAACCTGTGATGAATGTGAAATAATTATTAAGTTTAATGCTTTCCCAAATGATGGGATATTTATATTTTTTTATTGAAAATTCATGTCTTTATATTAGTTGTTTTATGGAATGATTTTTTAATGAGTGAATGGAATAAAATTTGAGTGAGTTTGGTGTTAAAATAATATATTTTGGTCAAACCTAAAAAAATCATATCATGAATTTTAATGGTGTGGAACCCATGGTTATAGTTTAATTGAGATATAAACTATTGTCTAAAATATAATAGAAAACACGTCATAATAAATGTGATCACAATATTTTGAGGAGAAACACTCCATGGTCCTAAACATTTACATGGATAAGAATATATAATTCAGTTCCTCAAATAGAATTACTATAGATCATTTCATGTATAAAATAATTTCTAAAAGTTCTTTTAACATTTCCATATTTCAAAACGTCTTTATAGGAGAATCTTGTTGTGGTTCATGATGTTTTAAAGAAGATATTTAGAGAAAATAAAGGAGAGTATAGGAAGAACACTTCATAGAACATGGGTATTTAAATGATAAATAGATTGTGAAATTACAATTTTTTTTGAATTTACATAGTTATAATAATAAAATAAATTTATAAAAATAAATATATTGTGTTCACCAAAACCTTGTCATGGTTGGGGGAAAATCTCATTGATTGTGGATTAAACTTGTCAACTAAACAAATAACCCATGTTTTTGCATAAAATCACTTAATGGTTTTGGATATATTAGTAAAAGATATAGATTTATATGTAATTTGATTTTGGAAACTATAAATATAATATTGGGAGATATAACTCATTTAAATTGAATTATTTTGATTAATATTTAATGGGTACACTATATAGAATAATATAGAGAAAATATTGTCTTTCTTTTTAAATATTAATGATTTTTTATGATTAAAAATCATTATCATATACAACAATAAGTGTGAGGGGTAAATAAAAAATACATGGAGATAACTGAGATTTTATTTTTATACATTTGGTTTCACCATCATATATTAAATATTTGAACAACATAAGGTATTAACAAATTATTTATGATTACACACATATGGATATAAACACTATTACTGGTATGGGGTATTTTTTAAATTGGTAATTAATTATAATTTCATGAAATCCAATTATTTTTTAAACTTATTCTCAATATAGTTCATTTTTTGATAAGAAAAAAGATTATCCTAAGGACGTAGTAGTAAACCATTCCTTAAATTTTTTAATCACTAAATAATATATTGTTAATTTGTTGGTATATTTGCACATTATCATGTGTATATTTCTTTATATGTATCCCATTTTGTCACCCATTTAAATAATATGTGTCATTGTGATTTATTATTAATTATATGGTTTTTATTCTTGAATGATTTGGTCAATGGAATTTTATTTCATTCTAACATGTGAAAAAGATACAAATTGAATAAATTTGATTAAAAATCATACCATAATTCACCCACATCTTAGGGTGTTTTGGGAACTTGGTCGCAACACATATTCATTTTCATGACATGAAAATTTTATATAATTGTTTTACATATAAATGATTAAAATAATATGAAAAAAATCTAACTCAAGAGCATATATAGTGATATAGATACTAAACTCTCAATTTTATAGATAAATATTATGCCCACAAGAAGTGATAGGTTTGATAAAAAGTAAAAATATGTATAGATCATCTATTAATATTAATTTAAAGTTCACATAATTTTAACTCAAAATATATATAAATAATTATAATGAATCCTTACATTAGAATTCTAACCAATAAACCACTAATCTTGGTTGACTACTATATGGGGAAATTGAATTGATGAACTTACATCCATGAACTACATCATCACGCATGTGTGTTGGGAGAAGAATTACTTGTTTGATGGGATTGTTAATAAAGGGATCACTTATATGAATTTGATATAGCTCAATGAAATTCTTGTGGATATTAATTCATTCTATAAAATGAATTACATTAAAAAATCATCTTTTAGACTTGTGTAACTTTATTTTTATTCAATAAAGGAGACTTGTCCTCTTGGGAAATATTTCATTTTAAAAGAAAATATTATAATATGAACATTTCATATACATAATATGAAAATAAAAAATTCATATTTAGTAATTACAAAGTATATATAAAATCTTTTGATTATTAGGGATCTTAATCATATACCCTAGAAGATGACTCCTCTTCACCTTATTCTCATTCACTTTCTTCTTCTCCCCTTCTTGTATGAACTATTCTTTATAGTTTTTTTTCCTGTATGGTTATATTATATGTTTTTTAGGTTTGGGGAATTCATTATCTACTTCATTATCACCCCATTAATCCAGTATACTCATATTTTCTTACCAATCACATAAGAACCCTTCTTGGTCTGGAACAAAAGAGTTTTTAGCGGTTCAAGTTCATAAAATAGTGAAATTTTTAAGTTTCTATTTTGTTTTTATTTTTGGATTTTCATTCATAGTTTTTAATTCTTCAATCATTTATTTATATGGATTCTATTATTTATTAACTTATCTATACTTTATACTATATATATCACACTATACCCCATTTTGGTTTTGCCTGGGGCTTTTCAAGGTGGTTATGGGATGCTTAGGTTTATTACATGAAGGTGTTATAGAAGGTATGTCCCATGTTTTATCTTCCTTTTACTATGGGGGTCCTTATATTGGTGTTTTAAGTTTTTCTTCAAATTTTTTAATAGTGTCGTGATTTGGTGGTCTCTTATTTTTTATGCTTAGTTTTTCATAGTTTTATCGACCTAAATATCTGAACTACCTCTCGAGTACATTCCTATTAGGGACAGTGAGGTGATTTTATTCATAAAAGTTAGTGTGTCTTCAAAATGATATTGGCCCCATACATTGATGACATTGTATACGGTGGTGATGAGTTGGTGTTTGAAGGTGTTGTATCTCGGTCAGTGTTTGATCTTAGTGGGGTCATTTTAATTGGTGGTTATAATTTTTCATTTGTGTTTTGGTTATCCATGGTATTTATGTTCTTTAAATGGTGTTTTCATCTATTGTGATAGTTTTACAAGTACATATTTATATAATTTGGGGCTTCTTAATACCGTTTAACGATAATTTCATCAATAATGTTCTTCGGGAAGGTACTTATTTAGTGATGTTCGAAGAAAATTTTATGTTAATGTTAGTGAAGAATATATTTTATGTTGATAGTTATGATGATGGAAATGAGTATGGTTTAGTGTATCCTCAATCATCACATGGGCATAATATTTGATAAGTGTAATGTCATATTCAGGCTTCCCACTTGATGGTCAGGTTGCCTGAGTGTTAGTCCTGTTGGATTTTGAATTTGAATTTTTATTTTTAGGTTGTTTTTTAATTATGGGATATTTGGATTATGTGTGTGGGTTGTTTTTATCTATAGAATCTTGTAAGGTTCCCACATATCCAAAAAAGTTGATATATTGAAAATAAATAAAAAAATTATTTAATGGACTTTAGAATTATGATTTTTATTATTTTATTTTCCGTGAACATTTCATATCTTATAATGTAAAAATTTTATATTATTTAAGACATTATATATTTTTATAATTATACCACATTAGACACCTTTTCACATAGATACAATCTTCTGAAACATAATTTCATAGTTTAAATATATTTAAAATAAGACACTAATATAAAAAATTCATATTTATTTAAATGTTTCATAAATATTTAATAATTAAATTATAAATATTTAATATTTAATATTTAAAATATGAACATTTCTTAATAAAATTAGTATTTAAGATCCTTTTATAAATTCAAGATAAGCATTGTATACTATTTTATTTTTACAATTTATAGAATAATTATAAATTATGAATTCATTTGATAAATACAGAATTATCAATTTTAAAACTTCTATATTATATATAATGGTATACTCTATATTATTATAAATGATATATCACTTTTATAAATATATTTGATACCCTGTCATTTTCCATATTGTGAAACAATATTTCATATCATTTTGTTTATATAACAAAAATTGGTGAAACATATCAAATATTATGACATAATACTACATTTTTATCACTTATATGATATGATATATAATTTTCCACATTTGAGAACATAGATTGAGGCGTACTTATATCATCCCTACCAATATACCAAATACATATTTTACTTTTTAATGTACCTAGAGATATCACACCATCCCTGAAAGTGATATATCCCCATGTTCTCAACATGATAAACACTTTATCATCAAAAATAATATCATATGACATTAATAATAATATTTGATTATATGTAATATAGTTAAAAATAAAATATCATGGATTTTTATATTTTTAAATCACCAAATATGATATTCAATTATTTAAAATTTGTAAATTCTTCAAAATTTATATTTCTTAAAAACATCATTGTATTTGTCTCTAATATCACTTAGGGGATTTTATAACTTCTAAAAAGTATAGAATTAGTGGAAAACCCCAAATTTCAAGATATATCTAGAATAGTATTATAAGAAATTAAAATTCAATGATGCAAAAACTTCTTCTCTTGTGTTTTAAATTTTCACCTTCATTGTATTTATTGAATATCCTTAAGTATAAATTGAACGACTCTTGGAACCTCAAGCGATCCATTAGCAGTATGAATCATGAATCATATATATTTTACTAATAATTCTCCATAGATTTATAAAACCATGATCGTAAAGGATTAGATGAAAAATAGGCCTTTTTATATGGATTTTTACAGTATTGAATGGTCACACCTTGTTCGGGGAATAAAATCGCATTTAAATCCTTTATTCATTGAATAAAGAAAACTCCAAGATTTGAATATTCATATATTAATCATAGTATATTAAATATTTATGTGATTCAAATTATATAAATGAATCATGGATTTATTAATCAATTTAACACATAAACATTAAATAAAAAAGGTATAAATCCATTAGAATACATCATTTCGTAATGTGTTAACTCAGAGTACTAAATGATTATGTGGAAAAGAATGCATAAATGGAACTGTATTTTGAATTACATGATAAGATATCCCATATCATAAATTTCAAACAAACATGTAGCATGAAGCGATATGACTTATATCAATTCTAGTTATATGGGCTTTAGTGAATATAAATATCTTCCAGTGGTAAGGTTTCATGGTGTATTAATTCTACACAGAAATCATTCACCCCATAAAAACTCATAAAAACATTCCCATTTTTTCAAAGCTCCTTTATTATCACACTTGCCCCATATAACCAATATAACCCCTGAGAGGTAATTCTATGGGGATTCATCCTATTTAAAGGCCTAATTTCCTCCATTGTTATTTCATATACTTGTGATCAATGTTATAAATCTTAGATTGTTTGTCTTATCTTCCCCATTCTTTTCTCCTTTGGTTGGAACCCTTTTTTAGGGGATTTCATGTTGTCTTGAGTGAGGTTTCTCATGTAAATTTGGTATTTTTCAATTAGGAATTCAAATGTATTTTGGGTAACCTAAATATTCATATTTTCATTTTTTCTAATGAATTTATTAATATCAGTGGATCTACTTTCCCTCATTTCTTGGATAAATTTGGTTTGTCTTAATTATCAATTTAGTTAAAATAATTTATTTTTATTTAAATATTTTCTATGAATATTTTTCATTTATATATATGGTTAGATGAATTGGAAACTGTTTTTCAGAATTTTGAAATATATATTTCGCTAATAATTTTCTTGTTTATAATTTTAACTATGGTTTATTAAACTTGACTAGGATGAGTTATAAAATTTTGTTAAATAATGAGTTATTCGATTGCATGAATAAAGGCTATATGTTATGAAAACATTATTTTGGAAACTTAATATACTATATGGAAAAAATATGTAAATAATGGTGTAGTTGGGTGATGACTTGAGTTAGGGGATGCTCAATTTAGCATCACTCGCAAGTGTTTCACATGGTTGAAAAGATTTTGGATTATTTTATGTGTTTCTCTTGACAATAATAGAGTTTGGGTGTATTTTTTGTGAGAATTTTTTTAAGAAAATTTGTGTTTTCATTTTCATTTAATGTATTCATATTTATTAAATATTTTTTTAGATTTATTATTTAATTAATATAGTGGGAATTCATTTTACAAAACACACACTAACATAGTTGATTTTCACTTGCATGAGAATCATTTTAGTTTTCGTGGGAAACTTACTAAGTTATGATACTCATTTAGAAATGATTAATTTTGTGTGAATTTGTTCATGTAGAACTAATCCATTATCATAAATGAATTTTTAAGACATCATTCTACACTCACAATAAATCATAGACACCTAAGAGTGTATGATGTGTGATTATATGTCTAGTTAAATATTCATTCATACATAAATAAAATATATGTGTGTTCTTTAATTATAGTAAGTTCACATTGAGTGGGAGTGAGGTAAACATTTATGAGGTGGTGAGATTATTTATTGGTATACAATATAGGGGTTATTTTTTCTTTATTAACTTTTATGGTGGTGTATGAATTTATTTTCAATTTTATTTTTATGCTTTCCATAAAGAACCACCCCCACTTTTAAATACATTAAATATGAATTAAAAAAATAAAAAATATAATAAGTGACTAGAAATAATGAGTGTGTAGATAGACCCATACGAGTCAACCCTGATGTGCCACTGTAGTACATTAAAAAATAAACATAATTTTTATTTTAATAACCCCATGATAGGTGAGTTTCAAAAGTTATAATCATTACTAGGTATCGAAGCATACATTAATATGTTCCTTATCACTTTCATAAATAATTCCCTTGTCTTCATTTTTAAGAAAATCTAAAAATTTTAATCTATTTTGGGATCACACAATATTATGAATGAACTAGATGAATTACATTCCTAGAGGGTAAGGGAAGTTCATAAGTATGTTTATAGGGAGGTTTCATTCATAGAGTGAATTTAACACATCAAATAATATTTTGAACATCGTTTCCTTGAAGTTTTATCTAAGTAACTAACAGAGATATTTTATTACTTTCTAAAATATCAAAAAATGGAGTGGTTAAACAAACTAAGTTCTTATTCCTAAAGAAGATATTCTATTGGTTGGGTTAGAACATGAATACTATCTACTTCCCAACCATTCCAACTACCTCTAAGAGGCCTTTTATAATGATAAATAACTCTAAGTTGAACCATAAAAGGGAGATAATTAAATATTAAATTCTTTTTATTCATATTTTACTATAAATTAATTCCAAATTAACCTTCCTTATATTTTTATTGAATATTCATCTATGATTATTAGAGACCTAATTGATGAGGATTTAAAAGATAAAGAACAAATGGTTGGTTTTAAGAGATGATAAAGTATCCCCTCATGATATTCACTAGTCATTACATGGAACATAGTAATGACACAAAATAAATTACATAACGACCTACTCAAATAAAGAAATATGACAATACTCATCCTTATATATAAAAATAAACTTTGGTGGACTATATAGCTCATCAATATAGAGAATTAAACTCCCCTTTAATTATTTAAACACTGCCTTGAAAGAAAATTTCCACTATACATATGGTGGATACATACTATAACACTCAATGGGAACTCAAGAAAAATATTATGATCACTGGGAAAATAAGAATTCAGTAGTTATCATCAGGTAAGCTTAATCCCCCTTAATATTGGAGGCAATCACTATAATTTCCTGTCTATATAAAGTCAAAAAAACAGCTCTTGTTGGGATAATAACCAAGATTTTTTATCTATTATCTTTCATTTCCGTTAATTTACTTTAATAAATTTTAAATTTTATTATCTTCCATATTAGGTTTTCAATGAGGATAGAATCCAATGAATACATTAAAAGAAAAATATTTACAAAACATCTTAGTTTCACATCCTAATAAGTCATATTAAGTTTATTCGTTCTTTTCATAATTAATTTTTTATCATAACCTAATTGTAATATTCAAATAATAATTGAATTTAAATGAAATAATACATTAGGTAAGCGTAAGGGGAATGTAGCCTACTCTTAGTGTAAATTTTATTTTTGTTTTTTTTTACCTTTTAGTGAGAATTGATCTTAATTGAAAAAAAAAACTACCATGTTTAAACATTGGCCATTTATGTAATTTTATTTTATTCTTATTGGAATATTCATATGATTATTTATATTATTTAAATACTTTATTTTTAATTTTAGAATAAAAAAATTTTGATCAAATGTGAAACCCATGTTTATAATCACTATAAAATATCAAATCACTCACTCAAGAAGATTCATGGACTCTATTTAATATTAATTATAATTATCAAATTTATTAAAGGAATATTGAATCATGTTTTACAATATTGAAATTTCTAAAAAATATTTTCCAAAAATCTTATAGTTGGGTAGTTATTAAAATGAAATAGGAATATTGTCTCTCAAATAACCTTTTAAGGAATCTAATTAACCCTGCCAAGAAATTTGATCCCATTTATGATTTAGAGGCCATGAATGAACTTTTTGGTATACATATTAATAATTAAATCTCTCCTCGCCTTTATCTTTTATAAAATACATCTGAACAATGATATCATGTTTTCTGGGATCTTTAATAGAATCGAATTACTGGGAAAATATCAAGTTATATTTTATATTAATGAATAGTGGATTGAAAATTAAATACTAAAATACATTTCCCCCTAAATTTTTATAAAAAAATAAATTGATAAATAATGATGTAAATAATAAAAAGATACATTAGGAATAATATTTCAATATATGAAAATATTAGAGTGTGAACTACCACAAAATATAAGAGGTAATGTGTTAGAGAAATATAAAGGAAGTGGGAGGAGAATAATTAGTGAGATTAATCAATTATAATATTAATTTATCTTTAAGAGTATAGAATCATCTTAGAAACCATTATTTTTAAAATGTTAACCTACCAACTTTAGGCTCCAAAATAATATATAAAAATACCTTATGATTTTCACCCACCATTTCTCATGTGAGTAAAGGAATGTAAAGTAAAAAAATCCTATAGAAATTTTACATGATTCCATGAATAATAAAAATCGTAAAAAACACATATTCCCTTTAATTTTAAAGAAATACATCTCTGAGAAGTTAGGTATGAGATGTTTCTGGGTGAAAAAGTAGATTATTACCATTTTCATAATAAAAAAGGAAAAAATGAAATAATTATATATGATTAATTATGGATAAGAGGATTAGATAACAATGAATTACCACTGTTTTTTATGAATTAAAATTGGTTGTGGTGTATATTTGTTCCAAAAGTTAAAAATATAAGTATGGTGGAGTGATTAGTGTCATGTTTTAATATATTTTTTATTATAATTAATTTACTATACTGACACACCCTAGACCCACACTCCTACGTCTGGTGCTAAAAATAAATACTTCTAAATATTAACTTTGAAACCAACTGAGATAATCTAATATAAACATTAAAAATTTCCATATTAGGGTTACTTATCAAAAAAATGTCACACAACTTGGAGTACCTTTTGTTTTAGTGTATTTGAGGAATAGCTATATAAGAAATTTATTTTACAACACATGTGAACATTTATCTATAATCAAACTCATATAGTTTCCCTTAGAGACTTCTCACAAGTTATACTTATATTCATAACCTAGGGAAAGTAAACATAATAAATGAGTGAGCTAAAACATGTGGTAAGGGAAAAATTATGAACATTTCATCAAGGTTTGGATCATAAGAATATTAGAAAACATATTCAACGGAGAAATATATTATTAAGGAGAACATGAAAAAATAATATTTGTCCATAAATCAAGATATATAGAATTGTATTCTCCAATGAAAGAACATATAACATTTTAAAGAGTGAAGAATCATTATATGATAAAAATAATCATATTCGTATGACATAGAAATACATAAAGGCCTAAAAACATATAATAACAAAGATATTTGATAAAAACATTAACATAGTAAAATTATATCATTTTGAGACAATTAAATAATGCCCACACATTAATTTTTGAACAAAAATAATTTCCACACATCATGTTATGAACAAACAAAATTTCCACGATTTCTGTTGTGGATAAACATTGTGTTCACTCTTCATGTTGTGAACAGAAACATTTCCATGATTCATGTTGTGAAAAAAGTAAAATTCTATGCATAGTATCACTATATTATGAGACATAAATACTTAAAAATTATTTTTATGGTTTTAATGGACCCAAAACATATAATGTATTTATCAGACCCCAAACATCTCTAGGATTTATTGGACCCAACCCATATTAGAGTTTTATCGAACCCAAACTATCACAGGGATTTATTTAGAACAAACCATATCATAATGAAAATGCACACACATGAATTCAAAACACAAAATTAATAAAATATCATAACTTGAAGAACCCATGGAAAGAAAACGGGTTTAATATAATTTCCAATTAGTATCGCTGAAATCCACCTCAATAATATAAATGGTTCATACCCAAAATTTAATCACCCTAAAAGAGTATTTTGTTAGAAAATTTAGAGCATGATTTTTGAAAAGTAACTTCTTAAGAAATAAGTCACTTAGAGATAAATATTAAATCTTAGTGAAATTATAAAATATTTTTTTAGAAATTATTTTATCTTTGGCATAAAATATGAGTTATGACCACTTTTAAAATTCATTTTTGAAAAAGAAAAGTGAAATTTTTTTATTAATATTTAATTTTAAGATAAACATTAAAAATTAGAGTCTTGAAAAGAATAAAAAGTTTTCAATAAATGACATGAAAACTCTTTGAGAATTTTTATTTTTAAAAATAATCTATGATAATGGAGCTTTGAAAAGTCACAAAGGTTATCAACAAGGAATTTGGATTGTAATATAAAACATTTTATTTTGAAAGGATAGGAACCCATTTGAATATTTTTAAATACCTTTTTCGGAAACCCAAATCATAAAAAGAGGTAGTAAAACATCCTTTTTAAAATATAAGAAATTAAAATATGGTGGTCACATGATTAAACACATATTTTAGTTTCAAATTAATAATGGAAAAAAATTATAAATAATGAATATATAAATATATAAAACCCTTTATTTAAAGGGGATGACATTTTTTCTTAAAAATGTTACAATATTATCATAAATAAATTCATATATTTGAGTTAAAAACATAATTTTCCCTTGATAGAAAAGTGGAAATATAACATGAAATAATAAATAAAATAATTTATTAAATATAAATGAATAATGATCAAGGAATAACATTTTAACTCAAATAAACATAATTTGAGTTAACCACATCCCTTACAGATTCTATAATTCAAAATATAATAGTCATATAAAAGGGGGATTAATAGGTTCAAATGTAAAAACCCAGAAAAAAAAATATAAAATATCACATAAAAACAAAAAGGGATAATTTTACCAATGTATATGAAATATGTTCATGAAGAACCATCATAAATCAATGAATGGGAACTGAGTTTCCAAAACCACTTACAGTAATGGTAGTATAAGAATAAGAGTGTTTCCCTGAAATACACATTAAAATATCTTGAAATTAAATATATTAATTATAAATAAAGGGGATAGTGTAGTAAATAAAATATATAATAGAAATGATGGTGTCCAATGTCAAACATATTTCATGCATTTAAAAATGAGACAAAGAAACTATCAACTTGTTTCCCCACTTAATCAAATACACTATATGATCATTGAGGAATTTGGATATACCTTGGAGAACTCATTAGAAATGTAGATATTAGGAAAATTTATTATGAATAGAGTCTCAAGGAAAATATTGAGGATTTTAGTGAAAGAAAAAAAGGTAGAGTTTTGATAGGAAACAAAATCATTACGGGAGTCATGAAAGGGTTGGGAGAGTCCCCTTTTTAAAATGGTGATAATTATATTTTTAAAAATATTTCAAATTAATATAAAGAGAGCACCTTTTTCATGTCATGGCCCTCTAACTCTTATGGTACCCCTTCAAGGATGAAAATAAAGAAGAGGGATAATAACCCCTGAGTGTTTCCTCCAATAGGACTCGATATGGAGACAAGAACCAAGGGTATAAAAATCTCACATATAGATGGGATTTTCCTCTATAACAGCAGGATCAAGAGATAAGATAAATACCCACCAAGAAACTCTTGTGTATGATAAAAAAAATTAAACCCAAAATTCATCCCAAAATTCATGAACAATATCAATATATACAAATAAAATCATATAAATAAATACCAAAATATAATATATATTGTAGTGACCAAATAGAAGCTCCAAAACCCATCATATTCATGTCTATATATGTCCCCAATGACCACCTGGAATGCTTAAATACATATTATATACATAGGGTGAGTATAAAATGTATACTCAATAAGATCATACCCAATGTATTGGGTTCATTCATAAAAAATAGCACTCTAATGCACTAGTAAACAAATATAAAATCCAATAAGCACCTAAACCGGTAAACTAACCAATAACATCCTCACTATGGATTACTCACTAAATCATGCATCCAATATATTAATAGAGTTCCAAGAAAATGATACATAATGGAGTCTTGGAACTAATTCCCCATTGATTTTTGACTCTCACACCCTAAAATTGAATTCTTGCTCTCACATACCTTCTATACATAAAACATCTCTTATCTAGTCATCTATGAAGTGGGTTGGACACATACCTACTTAAACCACCCTTGAAAGGTCTAAATTTTGTGTTGGGATCTATCATCACAACATCACATATCACCTGAAGACCCATGTGCCATCACATCACATATCTTTTAAAGAAACCTAATCCATCACATCTCATAACCAAGGTAGTGTGGTATCATGAACATGAAGTACATTAACCTTGTTCCCTCCTTCTATTATACATGACCCCTAAAATATATTATAACTCAAAACCACTGGGTAATCTCCAAAACTAACATGTATCATCACTATTAAAGGTAGTGTGGGAAAAATGGGGTATCCATCCATCCATGTCACCACTATCTTGGATGTTGGGGAAAACACTCAGAACCCAAAACCATTGGGTATTGGTAAGTTTATCTAACTTGGGTGGGGTACGTATTGAAATAACCAAAAGTACATGAAATATAGACAAAACCCAACCTATGGTTCACAAAAACTACACTATCAGACACAACACCACCACCACTATACCACACAACAACAATCAAAACAACTTCTACCACTAATGCATCACACCAAAAAACAACTATAAAATCCACAAATAGCCACACATTCCAACATTCAATTCATATTCTACCATTTTTTATACTTAACAATTTTCTACTAACTTCATTTTACGAATACATTCCATTCACATTTACACATCCCATTTATTAATCCAATTCATTTAATCCAACTATCACATATCAATTTCATACCATTCATTATCCAATTACAATCCCGTGATATTTTAATATCAGAATTTCAATTTATTATAAGGCTAATCGGTAAACTAGCACAACCACACCATGCAATAACTCACCATATCACATAAACCATCACCACCACACCACATCAATCATTTTATCTCACCATTATAACCCCACATATCAAATACCACACATCATAACCATCACACACCATAACCACCTTACATCTCCACCGCTGCTCAACTGCCCACATTGCATATCATTCCAACCAATTACCTCACACCATATTTCATCACATGCCAACCAACCACCACATCACTACCCCACTTATTTTCACAAACCATCTATTCAGTACCATCACTGATAAATATCACATATAATATCATGTACCAAAATAAGCATAACCACACATAGCAACACATTCTTGCTTCAAAAATTTATTCAAGGGATTTCATTGATTTAATTTATCATTTTGTATGGGTATTATCACAAAAACTATATTTAAATTGTATACCAATTAATTGTCCATATATACATAATTAGACTTTTAATTTAGGGTGAATTTAAATAAAAACATAGAAAGGGTCTCACAAAATATCATCTGTATCACAAGAAAGGATCCCAATATCCTTGATTTTTATTAATGGAAAAAACAAGTATAAACTTGATAGAAATAACATAAAAGCAATAAAACTTATTTTTTATCCCCCATTACCATAATTTTCATATTAATGCAATTCATTATATTTATTATTAAATCCAAAACTATAAACAAAATGGAATGAAATAGCATGAAATCCCCATATATGGAACATAAATAAGGAGAGAATGAGGATCCCTTACTTAAAATAATAATTTTAATTCTCTATGCACAACATAGAGAATATTAAGTGATAGAAAGACCAAAACTGCACTAAGAAACCCTGGATCAACTTGAAATGGATCAAGCTACCATCAAAACCTAGCACAAACTAACCACAAAACAATACAGAATCACTGCTGAGAATCTCCAGGGGAAGAACATAAGTAAATAAGGTGGAAAAGGGAGGATTACTCACCTCTGGTCTCCAAGGACCAACCAATAGAACCAAGGACCATAAAAAAATAAGAGGGGCTAAAATATCATACAAATTTTCCTAAGTTTCACCTAAAAAATGGGATCAATGAAATCCATATGAGAGAATTAATATGATCCCTAATACTTATAAATATGCTGCAACTCACCTGATTCACTTTGTGAATTAGATATTCAGGAAGAAAATTCAAATGGGTTTGTGAAATCCAATATATAAAACCCATTTAGGACATGAATTATCAAATTTTACAACTTCCACCAAAATTCATGGAACCTCGAATGGATCTATTTCATGTGGTTAATTCACATTTCAAGTAAGGAATTCATTTCACACAGACTCCTCTCCTACATATAATTCATGGCTCACCAGCATCACATGTCACGAATCACTAACTCATGGAATGAATCACACTCTCACATCATGAATTTTTTATCTCTATTATAACTCTACCCACCTTAGAACCATACTTTCACCTCTAGTGAACACCTCTATCCACCAAATTAGAAAAGTAGTATGATAGGAAGTCATGGACTGTTACATTATGTAAAGAACCCGACCCTAGTATCCTAGAGTCGGTTCCTTACTTAATTACATTAATAATATGAACAAGAGATATCATACTAAATGACTAATTAGTTTAGTTTATTTGGAAAACCATATACAAACATATTGTTTACATTATAACTTTTGAATAAAAAACTTAATAACTCCTTTGGAAACATTCATAAACTCATAGATTATCCATGGATGTCATTAAAAATATACATCTTCACATCCTGGGGAAAAATAAATCATAAGAAATGGGTGATATTAGATTCTTAGTATTAGTGAGAAATGCAGCGTAAGATATCATAAACAAATATAAATAATAAGGCATGGTGAATAACTGAAAACGCATTCCATTAAAACATATTCATGAGTATAATATGGACCAAATAAAAACTAATTAAATAATTCCATAAAACATCACATGAGAAGGAAATATAACCATGGATATTCTACTCGTTGAATAATAAAATGGACTATCAATTACTAGTATCATTATGAGGGTATAAATTATGCCATACATCATAAATATATCATCATGGATTCGGCTAAGACACCATATATAAATGGGTAAAAACCCTTTCTAGTTATTCTCATCAGACCTACTGATGAATCAAGGGGATATAGTAGGCCCAATCCATTACTTAAGAAGTCAAATTAATTCCTCATATAAAAGGAGTGAAAAATATACATTCATATTGAAACTTTCATATGAAATATAAATAGAATCTCTAATCAGAAAATATAATCATAAAATATTCAATGTAACACGGTGAATGGTATCAATATACTACATCCCTTATCAAAAAAATCATAAAAAATTCAATAAAATATGGTATTTGGTAACATAATAGATCAATATCAATTAAAAATAATATTCAATATAGGGTATTGAAATAGATGAAAAATACACTAATAAAATAATTGAGAAATTTTTGAGATAAATGCCCTTTTAATTTGGAAAGAAGAGTTATTTTGGATAAAAATCATTTTTATTTGTTATAAAATAATATTTTAAACATGTATATACCCAAAATAAAAGGTAAAGATAATTAAATTATGTTTGAGTCATAAATGATGACCAAATGAAGTGAAAACATGTAAAAATACTTTATAAAAAACTTTAGAAATGGGCTACTTAAATGCGGTTTAAATAAAATATAAAAGAATATTTAAAGAGGAGAAAGGATTATTTGTTTTCATAAAAATAGAAAATAACTAAGTTAGTTTTTAATGATAAATAAAATTATTTTATAAAATTATTTTTTTCTGAAAATAGATTATGGAGTGTACTTAGAATTAGGTAAGAAATTGGAAAGTTCTATTTAATCGAGCTAGGTTATAAGAAGGAATTAAAAAAGGAAATATTATCAAACATGTGTTTCCCCACCAAAGGAAGATTAACTAATCTAGATACATGATTTTAGAAAATATATATATAAATACTTTAAAATAATTATATAAAATTAAATAATAATTATATTGACGTAAAGAGAGATAAAGCATATCCCGAAGGAAAATGGAATCTCGGGAAGAAACTCTTACCTAATGTCCAAAAGTGTTATGACCTTGTACTTAACATCCTAGATAATTAAATTAGATTCATTAATACTTTAATTAATAACATATTTAACATATATTTAATTTATTATAATTTCATTTAAGTTCATTTATAGTCATTTTGGTGAGTTATAAGATTCAATTTCTTTATTCAGAGGTGTATGTTTCCTTTGTTTTCATGATTAGTTCTCTTGTATACAAGTACGAAAGATCATGAAAAATGGGAAAAGTTATCCAAAATTAAAATTATATATTATTAATGAACTTAAAAAATATTTAATGGTCTCATATATCATTTTTAATATATTAGGATGATTCATTACATAAAACTCCAATGATAACCGTTTTGGATTATTTTGACGTTTTTTTATCATCATGCACCAGTTTTGTTTTATTAAATAATATAATGTATATATACTTTTTAAAAAACATTAAATAAAATTAAATAAAAATAATTTATTATTTTTTAACGATAAAATGGATTTTTGACCGTCCTTGAATGAGGAATTGAAAAATGAGAACTCGTCGTCCAGGAAGGCGGTAAATCATCATCTCACGGACTATGTTTTCATTTTTAGAATAAAAAGGGGAAGAGAATATAATTGAGGGTTGATATATCATTAACATAATAAAAATAAACGATTTATGATATAATGTATTTACCATGTTATTTTGGAATGGGGAGGTGAGGAGAGGATAACAAAAGAAAATAAATTAAAAGAACGAAAAGAGATTTTCCTCTTAAATTCTTCTCCTTGAGAACCTCTTTAAGGGACTTGGAAGTGGTCTTTTTTTGAGACCATAAACTCTATAATTTCTATAGGTATGAGGAGATGGTAATTTTGTAGAGTATAGTTAGGTTATAAGGCTCATTTTTATGAAACTATGTGAAGAAATGGGTCTCCTTCTATAATTGAGGAGGGGGAAATTTAGAAATTACTTAAAATATTAAAATATAATAAGTCTTATATACGATTAAATACATCCAAAAGGCTTAATAATCAAAGGATATAAAATTTTTGATATAATATTATCATTTATTTCCTTTTAAAATATTTTTTGATTTTTAATTAATTTAATAAAATATTTTATTCATGAAAAAATATTTTTTGTCCAATTAAACACTATTCATAACTATGATTTTAAAAACATCAAAATAAAGTTTAAAATTTGAATCCAAGTTTTATTATATACTAGATATATCATATTAATCTATACAAATCTTGTATTTCCTTAAAATTGTAAAATTATATATATTTTAATATTTTTAATATCATTTATTTGATTTAATTATTAATAAAATATTTACATTATAATTATTATACATGCCATTAAGGTAATTATTTATTCCTAAAAATTAAAAAAAACAGGAAAAATAAAATATTATTAAATTTATAATTAATATTTATTGTCATAAAAAATACTTTAAACCGATATATTATAATATTATGATAATTAGAAATTTTAGTGTGAACAACTTGTCTCCCTTTTAAATAAAATATTACAATGGTCTTAAAGAGATTAAATTGGGCCCCAAAATGTCCCAAATTAGAATAAAAATAATATATTGGCCGAAAATTACACATCCAAGTATTTTTTTTTTAGATTTCTGGGTCATTTAATGGTTCTTATATTTTTAATTGCAAATATTGTATTTATTTTTCTTCTACTTGTGTTATCACAACATCAACATTTCATAAGAATTAAACTTATTTATTTCATATATAAAAATTAGAAATAAATTCATATCATAAAATAATATTAATTAGGTTAAATATGATCATTTATATTCTTAAATTAATTATATTTACTCATATCAATGTCCAGATAACTTCTTTAATTTGTTAATTTTTCTTTTCTTGACTTTCGCAAGCATTGCACGGGCATTTGGATATGACTCATGTAATATAACACTAAAATTCAAATTTAAAATCAAAAAAACACCATTAATACATAATAATTAATAAAACGGTCATGAAAATATTTTTTAGCACTAAATTATTATCTATACGTAGGTGAATTGGAGTTTTTCAACATTGTGCAGGCACTACATTGGCACTGACAATAATATTTATATTTATTGTGAAATAAATTATAATTTACCTATTATGAATTATTTTTGTAAAATATTTTTATTATAACATAATAAAATATTCATTATTTATGTCTAATAAAAAAATTATCATATTAATTTCTTGATGATGTTACAAAAATATCGTATTTTATAAAAACTGTATTTTTTTCTGTTCACCGAAAAATCAATTTTTTCTGAAAATTTCCAAAAAAATCACTCTAACCATTTTATGAGATGTATAATTCAAAAATGGAATCCATTTTATGAAAATAATTTTCTAAATATGATAATTTTTTTAATTAAAATCCTTATTTATTTGAAATATTGTGATTATAATATTATAACTAATTTTTTGACACTTTCAAAAATGAATTATGGTCTCATAAAAAATAATATCATGAGACAAAAAAATATCAATTTATGAATCTATTTTATGAAAAAAAAAATTATATTTTAAATTATTATATTAATCAATAAATTTTAAATAAACATTTATGTTTCCCAAAAATACCAACTCTTAATTTATCATTTTTAAAATATTTGTTTACTTATACCATGATATAAATATATTATATTTTTATTCATAAGATGCATAAATTTTATTAATACTTTACTATGTGTTTTTACTATTCTATTATCTATATTATTATTCCTAATTGTCAAATTACTATTTCATCAGTCATGTTAATAGTATAGCACAATTTGTTTTAGCTCGGTGCATAAGCTATCAAAGATGTTAAATTTAAAAGAGACTTACAATAAAATCTTTGGGGTCACATTCTCTCCTCATTCAATAAATTGCATCCTCACAAATTGAAATTGTACATAAAAAATTAAACGTTGTTACTTGAAAATTACATGGTAGAAATCTCACATCATAAAAATGTTTGTAAAACATCATCTTAAATATAGGTAAATAGAAATTTTGAGGTTTCTAAAAAATATTCTAAAATAGGTGAATAATAATGAAAATATAGAAATATAACTAAAAATTTTTTATGTAGAGGGATAGAAAACATGGTCATTAGAAATTCCACCATCATAAAATATAAATTTTTTATCACTTAAAAGACAATTTATTTACTAGTAAGAAAATAAAACTGATGATCTTTTTGTTCCAAAATCATTTTACCAGAGTTAGGGGTCTCTTTTACTTTCTAGTGAAGCATTTTAAAAAATACACTTATTTTATTTATTTACGTTTCATAAGAATAATCACATCATTTTGTTTTGTTTCAATCTATCTCCACTTCATAATACTTGGAGAATTGTTTCTCTACCTTGATAGCACAAGACATTATATCCTCGTATAATGAGAATGTTGATGAGACTAGTTCCATTCTTATAATTTTATTAATACCATAAAACAAATATTCAATCTTTCTCTTTAGATTATGTATATATTCTATGACATTCCTTGTTAACCTTGTAAATTTGGATTCATAATTAGCAATGTTTTCATCCCCTTTATGTCTCAGAATCAATAATTTCCTCGATAAATCTCCTCATTTTTATTAAGAAAATATTTTTCCAATAAAATATCATTAAAATATTTCCATTCAATGTTTTTAATTTAATATTCCACCTTATTGTTTTGAATCAATGACCACCATTGATTGGTATCTCCATAGAGATAATAAACTAGAATGATAACTTTCTCCCTCTTAATACTTCCTAGAGAAACAAATAACTTCTCAAAGGAACTAATCCAATGCATATTTATAGATCAGTTTTTAGTCCCATTAAATGAAGGAGGTAGTTGTATCATAAAGTTTCCTAACATTGTTACACTCTATTGTGGATCAGGATTATCCATGAAAGTAAGTTTATTGAACATAACATGAGTTAGTTGTTCCATTATAGTTTTAAGTGGTTCATCACTTGTTTTATATCAAACTTCAACATCATTATCTTCCATATGAGAGAAATATATAAATGGAATACGTGTGTTGATACGGTTTCCATTCGTTCCACTAGGTGTCATTTATAAACAATGTCATACACTATATTAAATCCTAACCATATGAAACATAATTTATGATCAAATAATTGAATCACATAATAAAAAAATGAAAATTTTAATAATGACTCTCTGATTCATATTATTGGTTTCTTTGGGAATATTTAAAAATTATAACATTGGGTTTCATTCTCTAACCAAAATTTTCTAAAATCTAGTTTCCAAAGTTTTTGCTAAACTATATAGACCATAACCCAAGTAGACTAGATTCATTGCATTGATTAATTACATTGGTACTATGAATAAGATATTTCATCCCAAATGACCAAATATATTATCATATTTGTAAAACCATATAAAAAATAATTGTAACATTATAAATTTGAATGGAAAAACAACATATCAACTCCTTTGGAAACATCCATAAACTTTTAGATAACCCCTATCATTTAAAATATATATCTTCTCATCATTGGGAAAAATAAATCATAAGAAATGTGTGACCTCATATACTCAGTAAGGGTTACAAATACAGCGGAATCTATTATAAATAAGCATAAACAACAATTCAAGGTGAATAACTAAAAATACCTTCCATTGAAACATAATCTTAATCATAATATGGATGTAATAAAAATTGATTAAATAATTACATAAATAATAACATGATAAAGAAACATAACCAAGGATATTCTATTACTATAATAATCACATGGACTATCAATTACTACTATCATAATGAGGGAATTCATAATTTCGTACACTATAAAAACACGATCAAGGATTTGGAAAAGACACCAAATATGAATGGATAAAAACTCCATCTAGTTTGTCTCATGAGACCTAATAATTCATTGAGGGTCTACAGAAGGCCCTACCCATCACTTACTAAGTCCATTAAATTCCTCATATGAAAGGTTTGAGACATATAAAACATATACATTCTTATTGAAACTAGAATATGAAATGTAAATAATATACCCAATCAATAAACATAATCATATACTATCCAGAGTAATGTGGTGAATGGTATCAAGACAATACATCCCCAGTCATAAAAATCATAAACTATTAAATAAATTATGGTAGTTTTATAAATAAGAGAACAATATATATTAATCATAAGATTCAATATAGGGTATTTAAATAGATAAAAGTAATCTAATAAAATCATTAAAAATTTATTGAGAGAAATTACCTTTTACTTTGGAAAGAAGCGTTCTTTTGGAAAATTCATCTATATTTGTGATAAAATAAGATTTTAAACATTTATATCTCATAAATAAAAGTTAAGTATAATGAAATTATTTTTGTGTCATAAATTATGTCCAAATGAAGTGAAAACATGTAAAGGAAGTTTCTAAGAAACATTAAAAATGAGCCACTTTAGTGTTATTTAAAGAATATTTTAAATAATATTTAAAGAGGAAAAAGGATTAATTGTTTTCACAAAACCATAAAATAACTAAGATATTTTTTAATGAAAAAAATTTATTTTATAAAAACAAATTGACTCTTAAAAAAGATTACGGATTATACTTAATAATGGGTAAGAAATTTGGAAGTCCCCATTAATCGGGTTTGGTTATCGGAAGGAATTAAAAAAGTAAACCTTATAAAATATGTGTTTACCCATAAATGGAAGATAAAATGATCTAGATACATGAGTTTGGAACATAAAAATATAATTTATAATAATTTTATAAAAATAAATAATAATTACATTGGGGTGAAGAGAGAGAAATTGTATCCTAATGGAAAATGGAGGTTTGGTAAGAAACCCTTATCTTATTTATGAAAGTGTTCTAAACTTGTACATAGCCTCTTGGATAATGAAATTAGACTCATTAAAAGCTTAATTAAGAACCTATTAAACATATATTTTATTTATTTTAATTTTATTAAGTTTATTTATAGTCTTTTGGATGATTTATAATATTCATTTTTGTCATTAAAAAGTGTTTGTATACTTGGTGTTCATGATGGGTTCACTTTTATACATGTATGAAAGACTGAGATAAATAGGAAAAGTTTTTTCAGAATTGAAATTATATGTTATTAATGAAATTACATAAGATTTAATGGACTTATATATCATTTTTTAGATATGTGGATGATTATTTAGATAAAACATTATTGACAACCTTTGGTATTATTTTGGCATTTTTTCAATCATCAAGCACTATTTTTAATTTATTAATTAATATTTTGTATATATACTAGTTAAAAACATTAAATAAGTTTAAATACATATATTAAAATGTTTTTAAACCATAAAAATGGTATTATGTCCATCCTTTATGGTGGAATTGAAAAATGAAAACTCGTCTTCCATGAAGGCAGTAAATCGGCAACACACAGACTATGTTTTCATTTTTAGAATAAAAAGGGAAAGAGAAGAGAATTTATGGTTGATATACCATTAAAATAATAAAATTATATTATATAAAATAAATTGGATTTATCATGTTAATTTTTAATTTGTAGTTGAGGAGAGGATAATAAAAAAGAATAAAAAACGAAAGAGAATTTATCCTCTTAAATTATTCTCCTTGAGAACCTCTGGAAGGGACTCATAAGTGGTATTTTTTTGAGCCCCGAAACACTAAGATGTATATAAGGGTGGTATTAAGGTAATTCTTAAGAGTATAATCAAGTAATAAGCCTCCTTTTTATGAAAATATGTGAAGAAATGAGTCTCCTTTTATAATTGAGGTGAGGGGTAACATAGGAATTATATAAAATATTAAAATATAATAATTCTTATATAGGGGTAAAGAATTTCAAAAGTAATAAGAATCAAAGTAGATAACATTTTTTATATAATATTTTAATTTTTTTATTTTTAAATATTTTTTGTGATTTTTAAATAATTTAATAAAATATTTTTTTCATGATAAATAATTTTTGTCAAATGAAACACGATTCATAACTATGACTTTAAAACTCACAAATCAAAGTTTAAAATTTGAAAAAAAAAATTATTATATCCTATAGATATCATATTTATCTATAAAAATATTGTATTTCCTTAAAAAACTTAAATTATTTTTATTTTTTTATTTTTAATATCATTTATTTTATTTAATCATTAATTAAATTATTACTCAATAATCATTGTACAAACCATTAAGGTTATTATTTATTCCTAAAAATTAAAAAAATGATGAACAATATAATTTTGTTATATTTTAAATGAATATTTTTATTTTTATAAAACATCTATAAATCCATATATTAAAATATTATACTAATTAGAAACTATAAATCCATATATTAAAATATTATACTAATTAGAAACTATAGTGTGAGCAACTTGTCTCATTTTTAAATAAAATATTATAATGGTCTTAAAGTGATTCAAGTGGGTCCAAAAATGTCTCAAATTTGAATTAAAATAAGATTTTGGATAAAAATTACACATCCAAGTAGTTTTATTCAGATTTTTGGGTCATTTAAGGGTTCTTATAATTTTAATTAAACATATTTTATTTATTTCTCTTCTGCTATCACAAGTACTACATCAGCATTACATAAGTATTAAAGTTATTTATTTCATATATAAAAATAAAAAAATATATATAATTAAAATTAATAAATTAGTTTGAATATAATTGTTTATATTCATTCATTAAGTATATTTAATTATATCTATGTCATGAAATCTTCTTTAATTTGTGAATTTTTCTTTTATTTACTTGCGAAATCATTGCACAGACATTTCGATAAGACTCGTGTTATATAACACTAAAATTATATGTTAACATCCAAAAACATCATTAATACATATAATTAATAAAAATTTCATGAAAATAATTTTTAGAACTAAATTATTATCTGTAAGTAGTGGAATTTGACTCTGTCAGTGTTGCGCAGGCACTACATTGTCACTGACAATGATATTTGTATTTATCATGAAATAAATTATAACTTACATGTTATGAATTATTTTTTTACAATATTTATATTATAATATAATAAAATATTCATTATTTATGTTTAATTTTTTATTGTCACAAAAATGCCGTATTTTATAAAAAATTGTATCTTTTACTATTCACCAAAAATTCAAATTTTCCAAAAAATCTGAAAAAAATCACGCTAAAATACTTTCAATATTTATAATTCAATAATGGAAACCATTTTATGAAAATAATTTTTTAAATATGATAAATTTAGTTTTTAATTAAAATCATTATTTATTTGAAGTATTCTGATTTTAAAATTATTACTCATTTAATGATTCATTAAAAAATTAATTAAGGTCCCATAAAATTATGTTATAATAAAAATAAAATATAATATTAATTTATGAATCTATTTTATGAAAATAAAATATTTTTAAATTATGATATTCATTATTAAATTTTAAATAAACATTTATGATTTACAAAAATACCAACTGTTAATTTATCATTTTTGAAATATTTTTTTACTTATTCCGGTATATAAATACATTATATTTTCATTCATAAGATACCTACAAAATTTTAATACTTTCCTAGGTGTTTTTACTATTCTATAGGCTAGAATACTATTTTTAATTTTCACATTACTATTTCATCGGTCATGTTAATAGTATAACGTAGTTTGCTTAAGCTCGGTGAATAAGCTATCGAAGATGTTTAATTTAAAAGATACATACCATAAAATCGTAGTGGTTTACGCATTAGTTTCCTCTCAATATATTATCATCCTCTAGAATCAAAAAAAAACCAAAAAAATGGAAAGGTTCCAAACAACTATTTTGTGTGATACCTCTCAGGGTTCTCGTTACACCTCAATACTATCACCAACCCAATATGTGAGCCAAAAACATCTACAAAAAAACCCCACACAACTAAATCACCATCCCTAACTATAAAAAACACCACATCACCTTACCCTAACCATAATCCACATCACTTAAACATAATAATCTGAAAAACCATTCTACCTGCACATATCCCAAGCCAACGAAGGCCACAACTGTCACACAACAAGCTCAAAACAAACAAATCAAGGAAACACAATCCCTATATAAAGATATTATCCACTATTTCTAGCACAGACTCACCCACACTATTTTAAATTTTTAATTGTATAATTTATATTTATTATAAAATTATTTTACTTTCTTCATATTCTTTAATATTTAGTACACGTTAAAACATCAAGGAAAATCACACCTCATAAACTAAAAATATTCAAACATCCCATTATCATAGAAAAATAGAGTAAGGAAAAAATCAAAACAAATCTGAGTACTAAGAATGAAACTATGTATCATACTCCCAATTACTCTCCTCTATGAAACTATAACTCCATAGTACATGAACCAATGTAATATTTCATCTATAAATCACTTTCTTCTGAAAATCCTAGATCTCTATCGGTCACTCCATGAACATTGCATCATCCCTGATATTTAAATATCACTGGTCAATAACATGGGATTTATCATGAAGATAATAATAAATCTAGAACTTCTGGAAGACATCTTGGATACTTTCCATCCATGGTTGTGGTGACAGCCGATGTGCCACTGCACTAACTCACCCCAATTCCTCAAAATCACCAACAAACTAGGAAGAAGGATTACTCCCTCCACCAAACCTCTGCTTCCCATGTTGAGGGGAGACTCTAAAAAACACATGGTTTTCAACCTCACACATAATAGACCTCCACCTAATATCACTGTAAGCCTTTTTATATTCCTTCACCACCCTCATCCTCTCTCGAACTAACAAGATCTTCTCCATCATGTTCTACACCACATAAAGGCCAAGAAATACTGAATCCCAAACCTCTGTTCAACAAAATGTATAATGAAATAGCCTCCAATACAATTCCTCAAATATATCCATTCAAATAGATGAGTTATATTTGTTGTTATATGAAAACTAAACCAAATTTATGCTCCTTATCTACAATATTCCAAAGTCTAAAATGAAATATTACAATATATCCTCTATCATCTGGATGGCCTGACCTATCTACCCATCTATTTCAGTGTAGAAAGTATTGTTAAGGAAAAGGTGAGAACCAAAATCATACAAAATTCCCCTCTAGACCTATGAGTTAAAATGAGAATCTTGGTCAAAGATGATGGTCCTTGGTAGCCCGTGAAGTCAAAATGCATCATCCACATACCTCCTCACCAAGAAATCCATGACACTTGATTCATGGATCTCCAAGAAATGATATAAAATCATCAATAATTCACTATCACCCAAATTAAATCACATCCCCCCTAATCCCATGGTTACCCAATGATTACATACAATGATATTTCCTCCTATTTCCACTCATAAACATTTAAGGACTACAACAAACCCCCAAGAACATGGTGCTCTATTTTCACCTGTTAACAAACTAGAAGCTTTGACATAAACTCTTCCAATGATCATTTTATCCCTTTCCATCAAATATATCACCTCAAACTATGATACACATTGGTCATGTCAGGATGTACCACTAAATTTGTATTGTAAAACTCATGGAGGAATCACTTATTCATTACCCATGAAAGAAAAAAAACCTCCCCTGAAACAACATCGAGTTTTGACCATCCACTGAACCTCCCTCTAGAGGATCACCTATCCAACACAATAATATATTGTCTCTTCCATTGATCCTTACCATTTAGACTCATCCACCTGATACGGTAAGGTTGACTCCACATTTATATGACAAAGAAAACATCATACAATGTTTTCCCCAATTTCAATATGCATCACTACAAGCTCCTCAATCCCTTTCCAAACATTTGTTTACTCCCATGACACATCTCCTTAAGACTTTCATCTCAATGTATCAACAAAAACATTATCCTTTTCTATGGTTTAATAGATCTCAAAATCATAATCCTAGTGGATCTTAATTCACCTCCACTACGTATATTTAAATCCCACTGAGAGAAGGCATATTTTAGACTCTTGTGGTTTTTGAAAACCACAAACTAGCCTCTGATGAGGTATTATAGCCACAACTTCAGTGTAAACACAACTACCTCTAGATATATCTCATGGGTGGTGCATTCATGATCATGGGGATGTAACTACCCAAAAACATAATAGATCACCACTATTTTTTGAATCAACATGAGTCCCAAGACCATATGGAAAGTGACACTGAAAACCTCAAACATCACACCCTCCTCTGGCAGCAGAAGCATTGGAGCATTAGTAAAGTTATCCTCCATGTAGTCAAACACTTCCTAACACTGATCATTATATAAAATATACCATTCCTTCCTAGTAAAATATATCAATAGATCTATAAATTAAGAAAAATTAGATACAAACCTCCAATAATAGGCTACGATACAAAGGAAATTGCAAACCTCTAGCACTTTCTTCAGTACAACCCAAGAAACAACCTCCTCAATCTATGATGGATCAATGGACACTCCCTAATGAGATACCACATGTCCAAGGAAACACACCTCTTGTTTATAAAAACATACACTTGGAAAACTTTCCATAGAGCTAGTGATGTCAAAGGACCTACAAAATAGCTCTGAGATGTTTGGAATGCTCCCCATCTAGCCTCAAGTAGATTAAGATATCATTAATGAACATGATGAGAAACTAGACTATAAATTAATGGAATACTGAGTTCATAATCCCCATGAAAATAGTTAGAGAATTTTTTACACCTAACTATGTGAACACAAACTTAAAGTGACCATACCTATATTTTATGGAAGTATTTGGGATATCCTCATATTTCACACTCAATTGGTGATACCCACCCCACAAATTGATATTAGTGAACCAACTAGCTCCTTTTAACTAGTCGAAAAGATCATCAATATTTGGAAGAGGGTACTGATTCTTGATCATCACCTAATTAGAACTCCAATATTCTATACACAACCCTAAACTATCATCTTCATTCTTTATGAACAACACTGAATCACCCCAATGAGACACACTTGGTCAGGTGAAACCCCTATGTATTATATCATCCACCTAAAACCTCATCTCACGAAACTCCATAGGTTCAATCATATAGGGATTCATCGAAATTAGATATGTTTCTAGTTGAAGCTCTATACCAAACATGATTTCGCGTTGATGGGATAATGTCATAAAATCATTCAGGAAAACATCCAACAATTCCTCTAAAAAATTTTGAACATACTTTGTTCGAGAATCACCTTATATATCTTTCAAATGAGACAAAAGAGACGCCACTTGCATACCACCCATCTGACAACCCTGATCAACAATGAACATCATTCAATATCCCTCTATATCAAAAAATATTTATCTCATTTGGAAGTATTTTATGAATTCACGCATATAATACAGTTAATACATTCCATGGATAACATCATATTGTTGTATTTTAAGTAAGAACTAAATATCAAATTGACTGGCGATACCCCATAACTAGTCAATATCCCCAGAACACATCGAACAATACATTCTAACCTACAAATAGTGTAGATAACACCATGGGAATGGGAAGCCTATCCAAATATAGTCCCAAAGGAATTGACCAAAATCATAAAAACAAGTTAGTTTGAGGCTCTTGAATCAAACAAGGCAAAAAAAGTGGAGGTGATAAGTTGATCATACCTCGGACAACCTCTATCCCTACTAGAATTGTCGCCTCTAACACATGCATCTTACTATGCCTAGAACCTCTAACTATCTATTTTCCTAAATAAACATTATTTAGCCTAGGTATTTATGGATGAGGACTATCACGAGGCTACCCAATTCCAACTCCACATTCTCCTGTCTATTGAACAAGCACTGGCAGTCATTGCTGCTATCGAAAAGAGACATGAACACCCTTTTAAACCTACCCCCCCCCCCAGAAGTTGGAAACTAATCGTGGTGGTTCATTGTGTCCCTTGAATATAGATAATAAAAAATAGAAATCCCAATAAAGGTTATCATAATCCACCTTCCTATGAAGAATGGGAATGGATCTTCTGAGATTGGTTCCCCACTTATTGAAACCCTAACTTTCTAAACATTAAAAACCAATTATCTGAAGCTCTACTACTCAAGATTTTCTACATGACCATATCTTAAGGTGCACTTACCAGAGAAACCATACTCTTGATAACCTCTAGTTTATTCTAAATTTCTATATAATTATTATGTATAAATAGTGTAACCACATACCTAATCACCGGGTGCAATACCTCCTCCAGACGTCGTGCTCTAGACTAATCATCTAGAAATACATCAGGATAAAATTTCCAAATATACTTGAACTTTAACCAAATATTCTTCACACTTAGGATCCCATATTGAAGGGAGATCAGTTTCTACCTCTTTTCATACCTCATCATAAATGATTGTAATTTCAAATGTCACTCATTCTAAAAGTCGATCCATGACACATCTACCACCTAGTGTTCACTAACAAAAAGTTCTCACCACTAACACAAAAATACCTTCATCTAACTAACTATTAATGGAACCCAGAACTCATACTATTCTTGAATTAGATCAAAAGTGGTCTCAATATCCTCCAATAAATACTTCATCTCTAGATCAAAGATTTTCCCCTCATACATTCCTAAACTATTACAATAAAAGGAACACAAATCCCTATGTAATTCCTCATACTCCTCTATCAGTTCGATCCTAAATTGATCAATAAGATCATCATTATTAACCTTGACTACTTAAGCTATATATAGATTTTTACTAGGATCCATTCCTAAAAATAAGGGAGAGATCTGAATCCAAGTGTCCTGGAGTTTTATCAAAACTTTTTTAATTAATTCATTTCAATTACCCACAATCATCCAATTCATATGTGAAAAAATCAATAATGATGCATGTACCTCTCCTAGGTATCTACCCAATAAATAGTTCCACCTCACTTGGTTAGTAAATAAGCTCGTAGACCTTGTATCATATCAAAAAGGGTCCTAAAATCATGTGTCATGTCTAGTAATAGCACCCCACCTGATTTGAGGTAATTAACCCTTATTTTATGTATTTTAAGTATATAAAATGTTGGGGTGAAGTTTCTGAGAGTATTGAGAATGTTTGGAGTGTTTTGGGACTTTTATATAGGTTCATGGTTGGTGGACGGTATGGGAAAACCATGAAACAGCTATAGGAAACTACGCACAATAAAACAGGGGATAAAAGGAAAGATCACGGGTTGCACACAATTTTTCCAAACTATACAGAAATCTAAGAGAAATAATGATACTAAATACAGTGGTATTTGTCATGGATTTCACATGTTTTAGAAATTATGTGAGGCAAAAATACAAGTTCAACCCTTGAGGTAGTGTCTCACACACGGTTAGCACACAGTTTACCTAACAATGCAACTAAACTGTGAAAAGTTAAAGAACTAGATCCTAAAAAGTGGTTCAAGGTTGGACTTCTGTTTTAATGGATCATTTATACCCCAAAACAACCCTAACTTAGGACTTTTCTCTCTCAATTTTTTTATAACCTCTCACCATCTAATTCGAAGCGATCTGGAGTCATTCATTGGTGTCCTAAAGCTAAATTTTTATGGTAATCCTTCGTTCTTGTTAGATCTTGATGATTTTTCTTAGATCCTCGTCTTGATCTCTCTCAATTTCTTAGATCTACATATGATGTAGTTAGATATAAGATATTATGCCAGATACTTTTATATTGGGTTTGGTTTATGATAGTGGAAGATATCTAAGGCAGGTTTGTGGAGTTTTAGCCTGATTTCATTGGCGTTTTTCATGTTGTTTATCATTTTCACCAAAACTCTCGAGGTAGGTGGCTTCACTCTCGATACCTAAATTTAGAACATGAAGTATTATATGAAAATTAATTAAATTTCTTGTTTTTTATTATGAAATTGTGGTCAAAATCATATTAAAAATCACCTTTAGTGATGATTTATGGTTTTTGGTAAAATTGAGGAATTGTGGTAATTGGTTGTGAAAAGTTCATTAGTTTCTTGATTTTAAAATGTTTATTTTAAAATAAGGCTTTACTATATTTTTTAAATGTATTGTTTGAATGGTTTTCAATAAAAAGGAATATTTATTGAAATGGTTTGGTTGCAATGGTTTTGGCATACATGGATTTTTTGTTTTGAGTTCATGTTCGATGTGTCCTTCAATAAGGGAGGTGTACTAGTGGGGTAAAAGGAAAGTGGCCCTAGATTAGGGTCATGTGTTAGTGGGAAACAAGGTGATTAGATGAGAGACTGATCATGAGTATAGAACTATCAAAAAAATTATTCATGTGTGGGTGTGTTGTGAACCATGGAATGGGTATGCCAAAATAGAATGTTAAATGATTTAAAGAATTTTTTATGCTCTTTCCTTGAAAAATTTTTACTAGGGGTTTTTTTATATTTTGATATAAATTTTTTTATAAATTTGTTTATATAAATGTGATAAGATGTTCTATCCTAGTGAAATGAGTTCGGAAGTCATTAGGAGAAAACCTACTACGTTTTGGTACTCATCCATGCTTTGAAAATTTGGTGTTTTTTCAGATATCATATATCAAGATATAGGAAAAAGTAATGTATCACACATATTTTGTACTACTTTAGGATACTTGGGTTGTTTGGTGGAGTTGGAGCTTAGATCATGTGGAGATTTGGATTTATGTGGTATCCATTGAGTTTTATTAGTATGTCTTCTGTTATTTACTTTGATGTTAGTTTTATTCTATTGTGGTACACTTTGGTTGGTCTGGATGTAAATGAAATATTTTTGTTGTATTTAATTTTTATCATGCGTCATGTAGTGTTTTATATTGTTATGGTTTTTGTTCATTGTTTAAATTAAAAGGTAAGATCATATCCCAAATTGAAAATGAATCCCTCGACATTTATTTCCATCCTTTAGCCTCTTGGAAATATCACTTAAGTCTAAGTAACATCTCATCTCCCTCTCAAGAAAATGATAAGGGGAAGGATGTTACAAGTGGTATCAACTTGGTCCTTCCTTTATGAAACAGGTGTCCATTAGTTTTCTTGGTCCTTGAGTTTAAATTCATTCTGGTGTATTCCTTGAGTTGGGATCATATAAAGGAGTAAGATTGTCAGGATTTGAAATATAGAGCATAAAAATATATAGCTATAATTTTTATGTTGAATATCAAGTTACCAAGGATTTGTGTATATAATTTTTTGGAGACACTTATAAGATGTTGAAATCTCAATTTCAGGGGTTTATCCAATGATATGATCATGACATGCAATAGAGGAATGACTTCCCACTAGGAGTTCATATTTCATTTTTAGTAATGATATATTATTTGGGGCAATGTGGATGAATTTTGAAAAAAAAATTAAATTGTTTTCAAATGATGAATTTGAAAAGTGCATGAATATGGTATTTCTAAAATGGGTTGACTTTCAAAACCAAGTTGAAATTTTTCAAAAATGGTTGAACATGGGAAAGGGTGATTTTGGAAATCATTGTTGTGATATCTTGATGTGGTAGAATTTGAAATGTTAAGCCTTCAGATGATAGAGAGTGATACTTATGGTTTTTTGTCTCTATATAGAAAATGGCACCTGGTAGGTGTCATAGAAACCAACCAGAAGAAGTTTCGGATAATTTGGTAGCACCTGAGCTATAGCTAAACCAACAACTACTTTAGAGTATCACCCAAGAATTTAAAATTATAGGCATATTGAACCAGAGGGATAATCCAATATAAGTGGATCATTCTATCTAGTTTCATAAGAAGGATCCACCCATATTATTGGGTGATTCAGAACCATAAAAGGTGGAGGGGTGTCTAAATTGGATGAATCGTATCTTTGATTTCATCAGCACACTGGTAAAGCTGAAAGTCAATCTAGCGACGTATATACTAGATAATTTTGTATGTCAATGGTGGGACCTAGCTATGCAGGCTAAAGTGGACCAAGGCCTTAGTTGGGATTATTTTGATGAGTTTTTTAACAAATAAGTTTGTCCCTACATGTTCAAGATTCAGAGAACAATAGACTTCATCTACCTGAAGCAGTAAAATCGCTCTTTCACTGAGTATACGACTAAATTCATGAATTTATTATGCTTTTCACTTAAATTCATTGCTAGTGCATCCTTGAAATCATGTATTTTTTAATTTAGTATTATATAGGAGATTCAATTGAAGAAATTTGTGATCTGTAATATAAATTATACAAATATAGTGAATATAGATATGGTGGATGAAGGGGAAATCTCAAAAGATATGGGAGGAGGAAGAATGTTGTTACCCATGGGAAATAGTGATAACTCAAATGTTTGGAGAAAGTGGAAGAGGGACTCCTATTTCCAAGGTGGGGTTATGACTCAAAATCATAGGGTTGGATCAATGAACCTTCCTCCATGACTCAAAAGCCATGTTGGATGTTTCCAATGTAGTTCTCTAGACCACATAATGAAAGAGTGTAAGGAACAACCTAGATCATTCTATAACTACAATAAGACAGAAAATCGTCAACACTATTGCCACATTGCTCTGAGGTCAAGTTCTTGGGACACTTCTTAGTTATTGTAGGAGTCATATGCATCGACGGGGTGAGAGAAGAAAAATCAATTTCATTAGCAGAATAGAGATATACCTAGTGATTCTAGGAATTCCATGAATCCTTAGGTAGGGAAATCTCAATAAAGAAACAAAGAGTAGAGTGTTTTCAGAAATCAATGATATGGAACAAAATAGGTTATGGTGGATGATCATTCTAGACTATCTACGGTAAGAGTTTTGATTCTTTTTAATTATACCCTTATGAATGTTTTGTTTGATTCTGGTGCATCACATTTTTTATTGCTTCACATACTATTGATTTGTTGAGTTTAAAACTTGAGATGATTCCCTCTATGATAAAACATCAAACTCCTCTTCGTCAAAGAGATTGTCAATCCTTCATGTGTAGAGCTTTTTCTATAACAGTTGAGGTAGATGAGATGAAATGGGATTTATCTTTTTTGGAGATAAATGTATATGATGTAATCATGTGCATGAATTGGTTGAAAATTTTCAAGGCTCACATTGAATGTTATAGTAGAATAGTTTGTTTCATGACTGAGGATGGTGTTGAGCATCTCTTTAAAGAAGAAAGGGAGATAAAGGTAGGTGAAACAGTCTTGTTAGAACCAGTAGTTGGAATGGTCTCTTACCAGTTGGCGTCATTGGATTTGGAATCGATGGTTGAGATTGAGAATAACATTTTTTCAGTAGTGGTGGATCAGTTTCCAGATATTTTTCTTGAAATTTTCACTAGATTACCACCAGTAAGGGAAGTGTAGTTTATGATTGATCTCATCTTAGGGACCATCCATTTCTCACTTCCATATTAATGAATGTCAGCAAAAGAATTAAAGGAGTTGAAATTGTATTTGGAAGAACTATAAAGAAAAGTATTCATTTGGTCGAGCACATCTCTATGGGAAGCACCATTATTATTTGTAAAAAAGGTGGATGGGAATCTAACGTTGTGTATAGATTATCATAAGTTTAATGAAGATACGATAAAGAATCAGTATCCACTTCCATGCATTTATGATCTATTCAATCAATTAATAGGAGGTCAGTGGTTCTATAAGATTGACTTGTGATCAGGATATCACTGATTGAGAGTCTATAAGGAGGATATTCTTAAAATAGATTTCATAAGTAGATATGGATAGTATGAATATTTGGTAATTCTTTTTAGTCTTAAGAATGAAAAAGTAGTATTTATTTAATTGATGAATTAGATATTTCAGTGATATCTATATTCTTTTGTGGTGGTGTTTGTGGATGAAATATTTGTGTATTCAAGGATAAGGTCTGAGCATGAGAAACACTTGGAGATAGTGTCAGGAATCTTGAGGGATCATTGGTTTTTTTCCAGACTATCAAAGTTCTATTTTTGGATACAATAGGTACACTTTCTTGGCCATGTAATTTCTAAAAGAGGTGTTTCTATGGATCCATAGAAATTAGAAGCTATTATCTCCTAGAAACCATAGATAATGCCTTCGAGATAAGGAGTTTTATTGGTCTATATGGTTATTACCAAATCTTTTTTCATGACTTCTCATTAGTATATTTTTCTATGAGATATTTGAAAAAGAATAGCATTCCAGTCTAATAGAATGAAGAATGCCAAAATTCTTTCCAATAGCTGAAATTTTTCTTTACATCATAACTAATATTTTTTTCCTAAATCAAGACAAGGGTAAATGGTATATTTTGATGCTTTGAGATCAGGGTTGGGGTGTGTTATCATGAAAGGACACCATTTTTTACCTATGGTTCAAGGGAGTTGTGAGTGCATGATAAGAACTACCCAACACATGATTTTTAGTTAGCTACAATCATACATTCATTGAATACATGGAATCATTATCTATTTGATGAGTAATTTACTATGATCATAGATCATAAGAGATTAAAACATATTTTCTCACAATGATATTTGGATTTGAGATAAATAATATGGATGGAGTATCTCCAATTGTTCAATTTTACCTGATGTCTACATCATATAAAGGCAATTTAGTGGCTAGTTCATTAAGTATAAATTAATAAGTTTAGGTAATGAAAGAAATATCAGATCAGTGGAAGTTAATGTAAATCATATCCGACATGCGGTTGGAATGTGAAGACTGGGGTGATGTAGCGGTGTTCTTTCCAGTTTTGTTACTTCCTGACTTGGTTGGTTTGGTCAAAGAGGCACAGATGACCAATTCAGAATGTAATGTGATGAGATCAAAGATCAATAGTGGGATGACCATTGAGGGGTGTAATATGGATAAGAGTTCAGTGTTGTGGTTCAAAAATCAGGTGGTCATACCTATGTATTGTTAGTAAAACCTTGTTAATGCTTACTACCATTCAAGATGGGTTGTTAATCTAGGAATATAGAATATGTATAAAGCATTGAAAGCATATTTTTGGTGGATCGTCATGAAATGGAAGGTGTAGGAGTTTTTTTCAATGTTCCTAAATTATCAAAAAGTTAAAGAGGAGAACCAGTGACCAGAAAGTATGTTACAATCGTTACACATCCCCATTTTGAAATGGGAATAGATAGTTATAGATTTTGTAACATGCCTCCCAAGAATGGTTTAGAAACACAATTCCATATGGGTGATAATGGATCGGATCACAATGTCATCTTATTTCATTATTATTCATGAATATCATGAGGTGGATGACTTGTAAAAAATCTATATCCAGGAAGTGGTAGAGGCATGGAATACCACTTTCAATCATATCAGATAGAGATATGTGGTTCATATCTCATTTTTGTAAATCCTTACAGAAATCCCTCATGACTCAACTAAACATGAGTGCAGCGTATCATATGCATATGGATGGGAAATCTAAAAGGTTGATACAAATATTGGAAGACATGTTTTGGGTTTGTGTAATAGATTTTGGTGGCTCATGGAAATATCACATGTTGTTAATGGAGTTCTCATATAAAAAAGTTATCTGAACCTAGATACAAATGTATCTATTTGATGCATTGTATGGGTGTCTTTTTCATTCTCCACTTTTTTGGGAGGAAATAGGTGAGACTTCACTAGTTGGGCTGAGATTTTTCCATGAAACAACATAGAAGATTCAGTTGATCAGGAAATAGATGGAAACGGCACAAAGTCTTCAGAAATTGTATGTGGATCATCATTGATAGCCATTATCATTATTAGTGGGTGATCATGTGTTCTTAAAGATCTCTTCAAGGCAAGTAAGTCTTCATTATCTAAAATAGATAAAGTTATCTCCTCGATACATATTTCATTCTGAGATACTGGAAGATGTTGGTGAGGGGGCATATCATTTGGAATTTCCACCACAGTTCAGTGTAGTGTATAATTTGTTCCATGTATCTAAGTTGAAAAAGTATCAGCATGATCCTAACCATGTTATCAAATGGGATCACATTGAGTTAGATCCAAAAGCTTTATTGATTAACTTGTCAGTGCAGATTTTGGATAGGCCAAAGAAAGTTTTGCGTAAAAAATGCGACGGACTATTTCAGGTATTTTTGGAAACATGGTCAGATCCAGGAAGAGACTTGGGAACGTGAAAAGGAAATTAAATATTAATGGTTAGAACTCATTTAGGGATATGATGTTTTTCTACTTTCTAAGTAAATAAATACCAATGGTAGGGAAAATGTAGCACCCCTAGTTTGAGGTAATTAACCCTTATTTTATGTATTTTAAGTATATAATGTGTTTAGTGAATTTTGGGAGATTTTGGAGAAATATTGGAGCGTTTTGGGTATTTTATATAGGTGCACATTTGCTGCATTGTTTAGGAAAACCATGAAGCACCTATAGGAAACAATGCACAATAAAATAGGGGATAAAGGGAAGGAGCATGGGTTGTGTATGGTTTGTACAAACCAAGCAGTATTCTTGGAGAAACTTTACCACTCGAGATAATGGGATTTGGCACAGATTGTGTATGGTTTGGAAACTGTCTGAGCCAAAAATTCAAGTTTCAAAACTAGAGGTAGTGGCTAGTTCATTATTAGGGCATGGTTTACCTAACCCTGCAACTAAACCATGTGCGGTTAAAAAACTAGATCCTAAAAAAGTGAATCTAGGTCATACTTGTGGTATACTTCCTCATTTTTTCACATAAAAAACCTAACATGGGAATTTTCTCTCTTAATGGTGAGATAACCTCTTCCCATTGAATTTGAAGTGATCCGAAGCCATTTATTTTTGAATTGAAGCTCAATTCTTGCGGTAATCCTTCGTTCTTGTTAGTTCTTGATGAGTTTTCTTATATCCTATTCTTGATCTCCCTTGTTTTCTTAGATATATATCTGATATGGTTAGATATAATATATTTTATCCCAAATATGTTTATATTCGTCTTGGTTTATGATACCGTAAGAGATATGTTGTGTGTTTATGGAGGTTTAGCCCGATTTTATTGGTGTTTTTCATGCTATTTAACATTTTCACAAAAACTCTCAAGGTAGGTGAATTCACTCTCAAATCCTCTATTTAGAACATGAATTATTAGTTTCAAATTAGTTTAATTGATTTATTTTGATTGTTAAACTTCGGTGAAAAGACTGTTATAAATCCTCTTTAGTGGCGATTTATGGTTTTTTCTAAAATTGTAGAATCATGGTAATTGGTTGTGAAAAGTGATTTGGTTTCTTTATTTTAAAATGTCTGTTTTAAAATATGGCTTTGTTGGATTTTTGAAATTGAATACCAAAATGTTTTTAAATAAAAATGAAGTTTTATTTAAGTGTTATGAAATGGTTTGGTTGAAATGGTTTTATCATATATGGTTTTTATATGAGTTTGTGATTGATGTGACCCTGAATAAGTGACGTGTACCAATGGGGTACAAGGTACATGACCCTAGATCAGGAGAGTGTGTTAGTGGGACACAAGGTGATTGGATGAGAGACCTCTCATGAGTATGTAACTTTTAAACAAGCATGAATGTGTGGGTGTGTTATGAACCATGGAATGGGTGTGCCAAAATATAATGACAAATGATTTAAATAATTGTTTATGTGATTTCCTTGGAAAATTGTTTACTATGGATTTTGGATATATTTTGATACAAACTATTTTAGAAATTGTTTTATATAAATTTTTTGACATTTTCAATCCTAGTGGAATAATTTTAGAATTCATCATGGAAAACCTACTGAGTTTTAGTACTCACCCCTGCTTTAGAACTTTGGTGGTTTTGCAGATGTTGTCTATTGAGATATGAGAAAAGGTAAACTATCACACATCTTTAGTACTATATTATGATACTTAGGCTATTTGGTAGAGTCAGAACTTGGAGAATATTGAGATTTGTAGTCATGTGTTTTTCTTTGAGTTTTATTTGTTTGTATTCAATTTTTTAATTTGATGATAGTTTGGCTTCTGTTGTGTTATTATTTGGTTGGTTTTTATATAAATGAAATGTTTGATTTGCCTTTCAATTTTATCATGTATCATATAGTTTTTTATTTGGTTATGGTTTTTGGTTGGTTTTTTATCTTAAAATGTAAAATCTTCCTCCAAATTTTAAATGAATCCCTCATCATTTATTGCCAACATATGGCGTCTTGGGGATTTTGATTAAGTAAAATTAATGTCTCACTTCCCTTTCAATCAAATGAGAAGGGGTGGGATGTTACACTGGTCTTCCCTGGCATATTTCATGCACCGAGATCAATTGGATCTTTTTACCTACCAACACATGTAATCTTTATAGTTCCTAACTCTAAACTCCATCCTATCTCAGAAACTCTCTTTGATACCACTCTGTCATGAACCCCTCTTTACAAAGGTACCTAAACTAGGCCGTAAATGAAGGAGAAGAGAAAGTAACCATAGATTCCCTCCTCCAGTAGGACCTAGGATGGAAACAAGAATTAGGGGTATAAAAATATCACATATAGAAGGAATTACCCTCTATAACAATAGGACCGGGTGATATTATAAATAACCACCAAAAAATCTATCAAAAGATATAAAAGTAGAACCAAAAAATATTCCCAAATGCATGAAAAATGTCAATAAATAAAACTAAAGGTATCCAAATAAGTACCAAAATACAATTCCTAGAGCTGAAACTCAACAATTTCTTCAAAACCCAAGCAAGTAATGTCCAAATCAGTCCCCAAAGACCTCCTTTAAACCTGAAAAAAAAACTTTATTTATTTTTGGTGAGCATAACATGTATACTCAATAGGATCATACCCATAGTCTCAAGTGAACATTTGAAAAGAGCATTCTAATATTCCAGTGAACAAAAAGTAGATACAATAAGAACCAAAATATATCAACTAACCAATCTCATCCTAAGCATGTATCGCTCACCAAAAATGCATCCAATGTACTTATATAGTATCAAGAAAATTAAAAAAAATCATGGTTCCCCCTAACTAGTTCCCCACTGATTTACCACCCTCACTCCCCATCATCAAATTTCTCATTCTACCATCCCTTATATTCATACCACATCACTTATATATCTACAATTGAAGTGGTTTGATATGTGTCCCTACCTTCCCCGCCCTCATAAGCTCTAGAATCTACTGCTAGCATCAGTCATCACCACATCACATCTCACCTAAAGACAAGTAGTCCATTACATTACATCTCACTCAACTGGTCTATTAAATCACATAATAAAGGTAGTAATGTATCATGAATGTGAAGGACATCAACCTCATTCCATCCTCCTAACCATGCATGAACCCTACCATATATCACATCACTTCAATACTATGTAATCTCTAATACCAACTTGTAACATCACTACTGAAGGAAGATCAGGGAAGAGGGGGAAGATAGAAACTCATGTCACCACCATGATGGATGTTTGGGAAAACACTTGAAACTCAAAACCTATGGGAATTGGTAAAGTTATCCAAATATCGTGGGGTATGCATAGTAATATGATAAAATACATTAAATGTATATTTCACATAGAACCCAACCTATGGATTCACAAAAACTGCACTAAGATACAAAACAACACTGCCATTACACCACACATCAACTGTCAGAATTGCTTCCACCACTAATATATCATAGTACACAACCACCACACATAGTCACATGTTCCCACATTCAATTTAGGTTCCACCATTTTCAATATTTAATAATTTTTCACAAACTTCAATTTATTAATCCATTCCATTTATATTTACAATTCCCATTCATTTATTTACTTCACTTAATACATCCATTAAATATCTATTCCATCCAATTCATTATTCATTTACTATCCCATGTTATTTCATTATCATTATTTGAATTTATTTTGTGGATAATCAGGAAACTAACATAACCGCACCAAGCCACAAATCACCCATATCACATCATCCAACACTACCACACCATATCTTTCAAGCCATAACACAATGACAACCACACATATCAACCTACGTACACCACAACCACTATACACAACAACAACTGTACATCACCACCACTGTTGAACTACCCATATCACATCTCAAGACAACAAACCACTATGCACCACATCACATCCCATGTTAACCAACCACGACATCGCTTCCCTAGTTATTTTCATAACCCATCTAGTCACCACCATCACTACACAATATCCCACATCACATAAGACAACACAAAAATAGAAACCACACATAACAACACATTCTATCTTCTATAATTTTTTAAATGGATTTTATCACTTTATATTATCATTTACCATGGGTATTATCACAAAAACTAGATTTCCATGGGAAACCAATTAATTATCTAGATATATATTCTTATCCTTTTCATTAAGGGTGTGGTCAAACAATAACATATCAAGGGTCTCATATAAAATCATCCACAATACAAGCAAGGCTTCAAACTGCCATGATTTTCAATAATAGAAAAAATAATTATAAACTTGTTATAAATAACATCAAACCAATTAAACATTTGATTTCTCAATATTCCCATTAATTTCATATTTATCTAATTCATTATATTTATTAAGTTGAACCTACTATCCACCTAGTTGAAGGAAAAATAAAAAAATTCCCACACATAACACATAAATATGGAGAGAACGAGGATCCCCTATGTTAAATAAGATTTATGATTATCTATAAACAATAAGGTGAAGATGAAATGATATAGAGACCACAACCACACAAGGAAACCCTAAATCAACATGAACCACGTCAAAGGATCATCAAAAAATTCCAAACACACCCCAAATAAAAACAGCATCAGCATTGTGAATCTCTAGGGGAATAAGGAAAGGAAACAAGGGGGAAAGGGAGGACAACTCACCACTGATTTCTAATGACCAACCTATATAACCAAGGATAAAAATATAATAATAGGGTATGGAAGATCCTCCAAATTCTCTTAGGGTTCACCCACAAACTGAAAAAAAAATGAGTTTCATTTGATAGAATTCAGCTAAGACCTGAAACTTATAAATTGATCCAACTCTCCTGAATCATATCATGAGTTCCATATTATTGATTTTAATTCAAATGGGTCCATGAAATCCAAAATTTGAAACCCATTTGATGTGTGAATTATAAAATTTTCTAACTCCCACAAAAAATCATGGCACCTCAGCTAGATATATTTCATGTTGTGAACTCATTTCATGTGGACTCATCCCCCACACACAATTGCTGAATTGTCAGACACAAATGATGTGAATCACAAACTCAAGACATGAATCCCACTTTCACATATTTAATTTCTACAACTAAACCATTTTAGATCTAATATCCTCAAAACCCTCTTTGATCCTCCTCTAAGCACCTCTATCCACCAAACCAAAAAAGTAATGAGCTGTGAAGCCATGTACCATTACATTTCACATGTAAATAGGCCTCAAAAATGGAAAATAATGGAATTTTTATGAGATACGGTCAATAATACCTCATCCATTCATTTTCACACATGTTTTAAAAAAATTAAATCCATTACACTTTGAATGTTCACTTTTACCTATTTTGGTTTTACCATAGTAACTAAATTTTACCTAAGTCTTTTACTTCTAATACACAAAAATAAAATGGATATTATTATATAATATTTACCTATTAATTCCAAGTATTAAATCCATTTTATTAGATAAAATTTCTATGTGTAAAAAAATTAATTTTCACATTAGTGCATGTAATGCATAAATACTTGTTTTTAGAACATGTGTATTTTTATGCTAAAAATTTATGTGTAGGATAAAATTATAAATAAATATTGTGTTATCATATAAATTGATTTATTATAAAAAAAATTATGTTTCTTTAAAATAAAGACTGAACAAAAAAAAATAAACAAAATATTTAATTAAAAGAAAGGCCAAAACAAGTTATTTTACAAAAAAAATATTATCTGAGTTAATAAAGGGTTAAACATAGGTTTTGTAAATCCATAATTGGGTTCTTAATTTTATATTATTTTTACTTTAATAAAAATTTTATCATGAAAAAAAATTATTTTTTTAGATTATACTAACTTATTTATATTTTCAAAAACACTATACTTTTAGTAAAAACTGTATTTTTACTATACACCTAAAAATTAATTATTTTATAAAATTATAGAAAATCATACAAGGAAAATTTTGTTATACTAAATTAAAAAATCCCATTTATTTTAAAAAAAATCCAAATTATAAGGTTTATTATTTTTTTCATTTAGATGAAAATAAAATATATAAATAAAAACTTATTTTATTGAAAAATTACATTTTTAAACAAGAAGTTCTATGAATCTTATTTTTTATGAGTTTAAAATTGATTAAAATTTTTTTATTTACTTTAGTTATTATTATTTTTAATTTTCTAAACAATATTATCATAATTTTTCATGAAAAATTTTAGTTCAGCATTGTGTGTGGAAAAATCTATCGAATGTATATTAATATGAAAAATTTTAATCCAAAATATCATTGTGTAATATTTTCCCCTTTAAATAAATTTCATCCATGAAAATTTAATTATCACTTAACAGTGTAAATGGATAAGGGTTTATAAAATATAAACAAAACTTATGATATTATTTCTAGAGAGATATCAACTTTACAAACTCAAAAACATACCATTCTTCTCAAAAGATTCCTAACCCTAATATTGAGATTTTCTCTAAACATTTAATCCAAGAGTCATTAATTTTTAAGTATCAATTCCAAAATTATATAATTTCCTTCTAAATGGTTTCTATAATCATCCTTGAATTGATATACTATCATTGGTTTATATGAAATGTGATCTTCTTATTCCAAATAATTTTCCTCTAAGGTAAGAGAACCAATCCACTAAATTTATCAAAATGAAGGTTAATATTATTTGTATAAATAACATTTCTTTAAACATAATCTTGGGATACAAAAATCATAACACAAGAAAATTTTTATTAATAATTCAACATATATTCATCAAGTTAAATATTTGATGTCTTTAATTAACATTTTATGTACAAAGGATTAGGTTAAACAACATACAAATATAAAACTCATAGTTCTATTGTGGATGATCGATGTTCCTCACTCACCATCACACTCGAAAGTCACTTCAATAGTAGTGTCTATAAATGATTTCTCTTTTTCCCATTTTCATGGAAATTCTAATGCCTATTATCCTTGTTATCCCTTGTATTCGAACACTAACTTTGATAATGCCTAATTTTTCACCATTTTAGGCATTTAACTATCCATAGTACCTTCGGATGAATAATATTTTCCTCCATTATGTTGAAAAAACTCATCCTTTTTCCTATATAATTTTTTAATCGATGTCATCCTTTAACATAAAGAAATAATCTTCCAGTTTCTTTGATACATTCCCTTGGGTTTCGATTCACACATTTTTAAAACGTAAAAATTGAATCGTATTTCCTTCATAATCTTTATCACTCAAACTTCCATGAGATTTTATCCTTCTCTTCATTTATACATTTGGAAATTCAACTAAGTTCACATCATAAATTAAAATTATTAGTAGATGGATTGGAATGAAAATAATCTTTCTAAATCTTTCTCATATTCCATTATGTTTTTTGTTAGTAAAATATCTTCATTTTCCATGGAACCCATCCTTAACTTCATTCCTTCCATCTCTATCAATTTCAAAAAACAAAAGGGGGTAATGTGAGTGATGAAAAATTAACATCAAAATATAATTATCATAAATTATCTCATGAAATATCAATCTCAAAATGTTTTACTCATGAAAACCTTAAAAATAGCTTTTATTTCAACCTTAATCCCACTCATTTCAATCTAGGATTATTTTGGTTGGGTTTTCTCAAAATAATTATCCTAATTCCATAACATACTAAATCCTTTATAATGGATTATAAAGAGAATGTGATTATCTAAAGCATCTCCCCTAGGAGTGTAAAACAAGGTGTGCAGTTAGGCCTCTTTATAATATACTAGGTGATGATTTAGTTAATGCCCAACATGCCCTTTTCAGGTATATTACCCCTAGGTACATCTATTTCAAATATTTCATCCACTTGCAGTATCCTAAAAGGGATTTTATTTCAAAAAAACCCACAAATTATATACTTTTCCAATATTTAAATATGTTTCCCTAAATTATAATTATCCCTTATATTTTCCCCTAATATATTTCACTAAAGTTATTTTATCTTAATAATAACTAAACTATTCTACAAAAATAACTAAACACTCCTTTGATATCAATCGAGGAGCCCTGGACCTACAATTTTAGGTCTGGTGCTAAAAAAATACTATTAAAATTTTTCTTTGACACCAATTAAGATAGTCTAAGCTAAGCTTTAATAAATTTCATATTATTATTATATCCCAAAATAATCTCATAAAGCACTAATAACCTTTTATTTTAGTTTATTTGAGGACTATCTATAAAATAAATTTATTTTACAATACATGTGTACATTTTTCTATAATTTAACTCCCATAGATCTTCTTATATAATTACCAAGAGTTATAATAACCATCATAACCTGGGGAAAGGAAACAAAATAGATAGGTAAGGTTTGATGCAAAGTGAGGTAAAATGTATCCACATGTCATCAAGGTACATTTCCTAATAATTTTAGAAAACATGGGCAGGGGGTTCCGTATTAAGAAAAACATTGAATAATAATATTTTTCTATAAATTAAGTTATAAGGATATGTATTATCAAATGAACAATCATATACCATGGGAAACTATTAATTAATCATGAGATGATAAACATAATCATTGGAAAATAATATGGAAATACACCAAGAAGTTGAAACATATTATAACAAATAACTTTGGCATAAACATTTGAATATGTGAATTATAGAAATGTGAGTAAATTCAATCATACCCCCACATTAAGTTTTGAACAAAAAAATAAAAAAAACATATTTTGAACCAAAAAAAGTCAATGCTTCCTCTTGTGAACAAAAAAAATTGTCTATGTCTCAAGTTGTGAGTAAAAAAAATATTGACCCTTCATATTGTGAAAAAAAATTCATGCATAACATCCTTATCTCATGAGATATAAATCCATAACCAATGAATTTTAGGTATTTAATAAACCCTGCCCATCTTAATGGTTTATTGGAAACAAATTATGTTAGGTTTTTATTAGACCCAAACCATCTCATGGATTTATCAAACCCAAACTATCTCATAATTAAAATCCTTACACATGTTATCCATATTAAAAATCATTCCAGTATCATAACTTGAAGAACCCGTGGAAATAAAATAGTTTTCATAAAATTTCCAAATGTTATCACACAAATTAATATTAAAAATATAAATGGTTAATACCCAAAATTAAATCAATAAAATTGAGTATTTTATAATAACATTTTAATAGTTATTCATGAAAAAAAAACATTAAAGAAAATAAGGACTTTTGAGACATACAGTAAATTATAGAAATGTCATAAAATAGGTTTTTTTAGAAAATTATTTTATCTTTGGAATAAAATAAGATGTTATGGCAATTTTGAAAAATTATTTTTGAAAGGTGAAATGAAATTTTTTGAAATTTCTATAATTTTAAAAGGAACTTTCAATAGTGGATTCTAGAAAAAATATATAAGGGTTTAAAAAGGTTAAGTGTAAAGACTTTGAAATATTTTAATTTTAAAAAGAATATTAAATAATATAATTATTAAAAGGAAAAAAGGTTATCAAAATTAATATAGATTGTAAGATAAAATATTTTATTTTTAAAGGATGAGAAAACTTTTGAATGACTTTAAATACCTTTATTGAAAACACACATCATAAAAATAGGTTGTAAAAAATTCCTTTTAAATTAAGAGAAGGTAAATATAGAGGTCACATGTGTAAACACATTTTTTGGTTTTCAAAATAAGAAAGAAACACATTTTTATGAATAATAAAAATGGAAATGGAAGAAACCCCATCTTTAAAGGATGTGATATTTTTTTATTAAAAATTCTTCACTTTTATGAGAAATAAATTCACTGAGAAATAATATTTAAGTTAAAAACATCATTTTCCTAGGAGAGAAAAAAATAAATATCTTATAAATTAAGAAATTGAAGAATTTTTCAAATATAAAATAATTATTATCAAATAAAAATATTTTAACATAAAGAAAGTAAATTTGAGTTAACAAAATACCTTTCAGACACCATAATTCATGATTCAATGGAAATTTAGAAAGGTGTTTATGTGGAAGAAATGTAAATCCCTAGAAAATAAAATGGAAAATAACCCATAAAAAATCAATGAGAAACTTTTTCCAAGAATATATGAAATAATTTTAATAAGAACCATTATATATAAATGAATGAGAATTTATTTTCCAAAAAAACACTTATTGTAATGTTAATATAAGAATAAGTCGTTTACCATGAAATTGATATAAAAATTCCAAGAAATAAAAAATATTCATTATATTTAAAGGAAATAAAAAATTGAATACACCATATAAGTGAAATTATTGTGTGAAATATCAAACATGTCTCATGGATTTTAAAGTGAGACAAATAAACCCTTATCTTGGTTCCCTAATTAGTTGAATGCACTCTAAACTCATTGAGGACTCTGGCATTCTATTGGAAGTATCCTTGAAAATAGAGGTATTAGGATAATTTCTTATCACAAAAGGATAAAGTAAAAGGTAGAGGATTTAAAGGGAATAAAAAAGGGAGTATTTTTAAGAAGAAACGGATTTTTTATATTGGTCTTGAAGGGGTGGTGAGAGGCCCCTTTTAAAAGTGTTGAGAGTGATATTTTTTGTAAATATCTCAACTTAATATAAAGGGGAACATATTTAACATGATAGGAAGACTCAAAATGGATAATAATTTATTTTTTAATGATATAATTTCAATCATACCTCATCCAATCATTTTCACACATGTTTTAAACATGTTTTTAAGTCCTTACAATTAAAATTGTTTCTTTAACTATTTTTGGTTTTACCTTGGAAACTAATTTTTACATAAGTAATGTACATTTATTGACTAAAAAAATATTCATATTATAACATAACTTATACCAGAAAATTCAAAATATTAAAATCATATTACAATATAAAAAAATTTATGGAAGGAAAAATAATTTTAATATTAGGACATGTATCACATAAAAACCTATTTTTAGAAAAATGTATTTTTAAGCTTCAAATTTATGTGTAGGATAAAATTATTAATATATTTGATTTTAATTATATAAATTAGTTTATGATAAAACATGTAAATGTTATGTGGATTTAAAAGTAATCCAAAATCTAATTTGACATAAAATAATATTTAATTAAAATAAAATACCAAAAACAATTTCTTTTATAGGAAAATATTACTTAAGTTAATAAATGGTTAAGCAATGTTTTTATAAATTCATATTATTATTTGTAAATATATAGTTTTACCCATTAAATAAATATTTAATCCTAAAAAAATATTTTATAACTCTTAATGTTTGACATAGTTTTTGATATAGTCACAAACGCTTTGATTTTAGTAAAAACTATATTTTTAACTATTCACCTAAAAATAAATATTATATAAAAATATAAAAAATAATCCTAGGGAAGTTTGGAATTATGAATTTAAAAACGAAATTTATTTTATAAAATTATAATTCTAAAGTCTGTAAATTTACCTTTTAGATGGAAATACAATTTATAAAGATAAACAAATTTTATTTAAAAATTCACTTTTAAAACGTTAAGTGTTCTTAATCCTATATTGTATGAATTTATAATTGATTACAAAAAAAATATTATAGGTTTTATTATTCATAAATTGTCTTAATAATATTCATCTAATATGTCAAGGCTAGTTTTATTTTGGTGTTGTGTGAAGAGAAAGCTATCAAACATGGTATTAATTTAAAAAATATTTTCCAAATTCTCAAAGAGTTACACTAATTCCTACCATTTTAATAATATATGGGAAATTACCACAATTTAATTTTATTAGGATAATCTATACTTAAATTTATTAATTTCCCAATTTCATTATTTTATTAATTTTATTAATATTTTATTATTAATTTTCATATCCAAAATTCTATTTTTTTTTGTCTTGATGTTGAGCAGGTAAAGAGCAGTCATACCTCATAATATTAATTAAAGATATAAACTAAATATCTTGGTGTAAACATATAATTATCTTGTTTGTGTAATATTAACTCTATTGAAAGAAATATATAAAAGATTCCCCTTTATCAAAGAAGTGAGGATACTGACTGGTCAGGTATGATTAAATGGGAATTTTAAATTATTGAAAACTAATAAATCTCCCTTGCATAAATAGAAAATTAAATTATGTAAAAAAACTTAGGAAGATATGGAGCTACATAATATTCTTTACAAAGTCATGGGAATAGCAAGAATGAGTTATCTACAGAAGATTAAAATCAAAATCTCAATGTTTATATAAGAATAAACTCAAATTATGTAAGTGTAGACATAACTTATGTTAGTTTAGATTGGAATTACAACAAGCAATGTATGATTCATAGGGAACCCATGTTGGAGTAAATCATATCACCAAAGATCTATATGAGTTTTTCCACTCAATAAAAATTGGCTAAACTGTTAAACTAGAAATGACATGTAGTAAGAAATATAAATTGTGAATAACTATAGAGATACACATGGGATTAAATCCTATGGTAATCTGATTATAAACGAGAAAGAAAGAATAAATCAAATCTACACTACTATGTGAAGGATGGTCTGGATGTTGAGGAGAATATCTTGGACCTAAAATAATTTCATAATATGGAAGGAAAAAAGGCTACCCATATTAACACATCACTAAGATTATCATCCACATAGACATCATCCACTCATGTGAAAAAATGTATACAAGTTCATTAAAAAATTTCTATAAAAGGAAGATGAATCTGTTATTAATGGTGTCCCTATATAAGGGATTATAGTATGATTTATTATCCACCCTTATTTTTTTCTTTTAATTATTCATAGTATTTTTAACAAAGTTGCATTATGTTTTCATTCATGGGTTTTTCTCTTCCCTGTAGCTGTAATTAGATGCCTCTATTCATGGTAAAGAGATAATTTAGGTTCACTTGAAGGAAAATTCCATGTTTTCTGATGTTATAGTTTAATTAATTTATACTTTATTTTTAAAATTAGGATTCATGTGGTTCATGAGTGAGGGATATGGGGAATTAGTTTCTCATCCTGATTCCTTCTATGTTTTATGCACTTTTGTTGCATATTATTAATTCATTCCCTTTATATTCATGTTATTATATGATGAAACAAATATATTAATATGTAATGGGTGTGATCGTGCACATAAGTGAATGGGGATACTCTTGAATAAGTATCCTTTCATTAAATTACCCTTTTAAGTGGTCAGAGTATGTTGTGCATGGAAATCTATGGTTTATTAAGAATTCATGATGGAATCCATAAAATGGTAATGTTTTCATGAATAAGTATTTTTTAAAAATCCCAAATCAATGTAGTTTCATTAGATCTAGAATATTATATCTTATTTTCACCCATAGATCGTGTGAAAACAAATCTAAGTAAAAAAATCTAAATAGAATGGTACCTCATCACGTCATGTGATCCCAACATTTCCTGGTTGTCTTTGAATCACAATATATCAAAGTAAATAAGATATTAACCCTATATATCATCAACATTCTTACAACAAATACAAGTTATCTATTATAAAATCATCATTTGCAATCGTGGAAGAATTGATTGCTTCATAACGAATGTCTGATCGTGAGAAGAACACAGACTCGATCCGAGAAGGTGAGATTGATCTGATCTTGGTCTTATATATATTTTTATCTCTATAAATTGAGATAGATATTAATAGAATAAAAAATTCATAAAAAAATATCAACCCACCCATTTTGGGATAATTTTTGAATATACGCTTAGTTTTATGTCTCCATAATTACATTTAGGACCTTAATGAAACATAACCTCTGTTTTTTCAAAAATAAAACTTAAGGAATTATTGACATATCGAAAATTTTATGAATACTCCATAACTCATTTGTAACATTACTAAATGTCACATGATGAAATAATATCAAACAGATCAACTAGTTTCTCAAAAATACATTTAGAAAAAACTGAATGAACAATATTCATTCAAAAAATAAATTTTCTCATGTTTACGTATTTAAACATAAATAACATGTGAATACCTTGATAAATTAATTTTATTATAATTATTCTAAAATTTAATAATATAAATTGAATTTATCAATTTAATTAATTATGATTATTCACACTTGTAGAATCATCATCCCACGCATGGGGGTTTACTTCATCAAAAACTCCACTTCATTCAAATTAGTAGAACTTATGGACACCCTTTGTGTGTGACTCTATAAAAACATATCTTAGTAGTAGTGAATAATACTCACATTCCAAGAGAGGTACCTAGAAACACATCATGGCACCTAATGAGATAAGGATAAACCATAACTATGAAAACCTTCTATGAACACTAACTATGTAATATAATATATTTATCTCAAGATATATTATAAATTAAAATTTATACGTTGTTTCATCATCCTTTAAATTTTTATTTGTTATATATTGACTATATTACATAGAATTTACTTTATTTACCTTAGACATGGATTTATTTAAGCCAGTATTATCCCAGTTAAGTGACCAAGTATATATTATTCCTATGATCAGAAGACTAAAATCATTTATCCACAATTTAGATTATTATCATACCACCAAGGAAAAATCTGACACATACTACCTCACCAAAAATATAAAATTGTGTGGTTTTTCATGAATCAAAGTAAGTAACAAAATTATATATATTAATAATGATATAAAGTTTAGAGATAAAAATACATGATCATAGATAAGAATATCCAATGACACCCATAAATGTGGAGTTCTAAGTGATGGGACATGTCTTTGGTCAACCCAAGATGCCACTAACTAGAGCATATGGGCTAGTTTATAACATGGATTGAAGGGTGTCCCTGATTCCAACAATTTGGTAACTACTTCAAGGGAATTAAGGAATACACAATGGGGAATGGTTTCACCCTAATAATAAATTCATTAAGAAGGTATCAATTGAGAACATTATGTGTCCTTTCTATATATTAGCTGGTCATTCCTTGAAAATAGTTGAAGAGGTATAAAAATATCAAAAAGAAATGTAGAAAATGAAAACTATGGTAAACCAAATAACATTACATAATTGAATGAATCATATCATTGCAATCCATAGATGTGATGGGAAATGGATCCCTATAGGTGATGCATTATTATTGTCATAACACTACAAAATTAACCAAATAAATAAAATAAAATAAAATCCAACACCAAGTGACATAAGGGAATCGTCCAACCATGTCAGAACCATAACCCAAGAGAAACTGATCAACGAAACTCGCTACCTCCAAGCAGTGTATTTTTATCTCCCAATCGTATTTTGAAATATAATAGATTTAATTGTTAGATAATCCTGTATAGGTATGGTTCACCCCACCATTTAGTCCTTTCCTCACTCCAACAACAAAATAAAATTAAAATAAGATGTAAAACTTGTCAATATTCACTAATAAGGTTCTAATTATGATAGAATTAATTTTAAACAATCAAAATCACATTAAATAAACATAAAGTAAAACAAAATGTTTACCATTATGTAAATCATTAATAATTTAGAAACAAACAAAATGTAAATAAAGGCATTAAAATCGTAAGAATTTTAATCATACTCCTTTGATAAATCCAAGAAGTCACTTTGAAATAAGAATTCATTCATTTTTTAAACAATATATTTCATAACTTCTATGGAAACATCAGATCCCATATCACCATAAATTATAATATCAAAACACATAAATAAATATCTATACTTAATGGGAAAATTAATCAATATAAAACCAATATAAAGGCAACAAAAGGGAAACCAAAAATTGAAAATATACTTTTTTGTAAACAAAACAACTAGATTTCATGTCAATATGAAACTTAAATTTATAAAACATTTAAATAAAATAAAATAATCATTTCAATCAAAATAATCACTCTATAACTGCATTATACTATAATAAAATTAGTCCCTCAAAACCCAAAAATTAATTCTTCCCACAAAACCTGTGAAATCTACTAAAACCAAGTTAAATCATAAAACCACATAAAATAATCAAGGCAAATCGAAAAAAAATTCTTAAAACAATATAATATCCTAATGTACCAAAATAAATAATGAAACAAAATTAATAAATTAAAAAAACTAAACAAAAAACAACCTATAAATTGTTTAATAAGTTTATTCTTAAAAAATATTCAAAAGAAAAGGTTATCATCCTATCCAACACTAACATAATAAATAAAACCATTATCACTTTAACATTAAGTACTATTTATAAGAAATTTCATTACATCCTTTATTTTAAAATCACACACTACCATCAAAGTTTTTCTAATAAGAATAATCATCCAAATGTCTAAGAAAACCAAAAAATTATAATTATAGAAAATAAATCCCATAATTTATAAAGTTTATAATTTAAATGATATTTTTCATAAAATAATAGTTTTATGTAATTAGTTTAAATATAACTAGGTAAATTTTAAAATAACATTCCATTCAAAAAATAAATTTCTGGTTTTCTCAAAACACAACAACCCTATTTAAAATCGAACATAAAGGTTGATATCTTTCCTTTAAAAGTCGCAATGATTTTATAAATAACATTATCAATGATGCTAGTATAAATATTTTAAATATTAATAGACCAAGTTTCAATATAGTTAAACCATGTGTAAAAACCTAAACAAAAAACATCATTTTAAAGAAAAAATTTTAATTTTATTAAACCATAAAATAATAAAATCATGACCTTTTTTTCATTATTATGAAATGATAATGCCTAAAATTAATAAAACCACTTAAATTAAAAACACAAAACTCAACATGTTAAATATTCATAACTAAAACATGATAATCCATAAAATAAACTAGTATACCCATTCCAATTAGATTTCCCCTAAAATAATTTATTTATCCTATGTTATGAAACTTATTTAGTAGAGATTAAATTGATCTAATTTATACTTTATTTTATGACCACATATAATAAAAAACAAATACTATAATAATCACACACCACAATTTATGTTTTGAAAAATTCACCATGAATATTAGTGGTAATAATAAAAAAACATTTAAAAATATATGCATGTATTTAAAGATTTCTCAAGATATTGAAAAAACTTTGTATTATTTCAAAACTCCTACAATATAACACATTTAACCAATAAGCAAGTAGAATTCCCTTGTAAAAATACTATGAGTACTTTAAAATGCTTCTTAAAATTAATATTAGGAAACTCAACTATTGTAATATTTTTCTAAACCAATTTCATTATAATGTCATTAAAAACAATTCATGTAGTAGTTTAAAATAATATAAGAATGTTTAAATCTATCTTATAAACAAAAAAAACTCATAATTTCCCCATATAAAACAAAACATATTATATTTCTCTAAAACTATAAAAATTATAAAACATAATAATTGAACTAGTTTCCAGTCCATGTTTTTATTAGTTTCAAATTATTTTATTGAAACTTTAATTAAATTATAAAATAATTAAAATATGTATAGAATCACATTGCCTTTTACTATATATTTAAAAATCAATAAGAATTTTTCTTCAAAATCATTCAAAAAAAATAAAACATTTTGGTAGTGTATTTAAAAAACCTATTATAATTAAAGGATTCAATGTTTCTTAGGGAAGTAGTCAGAAATAATCATTGTATAAACCCGAATCTGATAACCCAGTGTCAGTGTTTACTTTATCACACCGTTCAAGATACAGGTGATATCTCCATGTAAGATTGATCAATTTAGCAGTCTTTGAAAAAAAGATAAATACGTGATTTTGATAGACACGTGGGAGTGATTTATTCCCGTAGGGTTACCTAATTTAGAAATTTATAACATGAATCAAAAAAACACTAAAATATAGGGTAGTATATGAATTGAAAGTCCAAGGACAAACCCAAAGAGATAGGATTGGATAAAATATTAATTAAATAAAATAAACCTAAACCAATTTTCATTTTTATAAATAAAATATATAATATTGAGCATGTAGTTTAGTGAAGAAGATGGGATGAGAAAATATAAAATCAGTATTGGGTAGTAATGAATCCAGGTTCATGTGTTGACAAGGTATGAAATAATTAATTAAAAAGCATTCAATCATCAGAATCAGGTCCTAGAGAGTATAATGGTCATGTAAAACGCCCTCTATCATAATTTCTTCTTTTCTCAGGGTAAATTACTTTGGATTAAAATGAATGGGTAACCCGAAACATAACTTAAACATAGATCAGGGAAAAAACCAATGGTGATGGTGGAGGTCTAAACCCTGGATTGCACATTAAAAAATAGTAATCAGTCAACTCAGGAAATGATCATGCTCAAAGAATAAAGGAAATTAAACCCATTCCTAACCCCTCTCATAATTATCTTGAAAGAAGAATGAGGAAAGATAATGAAATAAAGAAAAAACATTAAATACCAATATTAATTGCAATAAAAATATAAAATACCTTATATATTCAATCCCCATTCATCACGCACACCAAGGTACAAATAAATCACCTTCTCATGCTATCCATGGGAGGGTGAAGAAAAAGAATAAAGGAAAGATCCTATAGAAAAGTGGATAGTAGGGCTCTGTATCATTTCATGTCTCTATTAAGAATCCCTCATCAAGACTTGACTCCATAATTCTCCCTTATGAAGTATCCAAAGATTTTTTTCATAAGCCTATATGTAAAACCCTCAGTCATTGTTCATTTATTTTTTAGCCTGTCGAAACTTACACAATGTATAATTCCATTACACGATGTGTAATATTTCAATTTCCATTCATCATCAGTTTTTGTGTATCTTCTCCAAAAACTTATCTAAATGAAATTCATGTCATGTAATTGGAGTACATGATGTTTAGTTTTTCTACTCTAGAATTACTAGCTTCATGCTTCCTCAAAAATCCAATGTCATGTTGCTTCACTTCACTCGTGGAAAGAAATGTCTTTTAGCTCCAATATCCTCCCATTTTCATTCATTTTTCATAAATATATTTTTTCTTACCATAAATCATAAAACAAGTCAATATATTATAAAATAGGCTAGATTAATAAATTAAATAGAAAAATCAATACCTTAAATACTGAAAAATGTGTACATGAAATACAACTACCAAATACCCTCACACTTGAATTCATACTTTTCCTCAAGGATGTATTCTTAATATACTAAAAATGATGTTCACCTTACCATTCTTCAGATTCAATTTCAATAAAATAAATTGATCAAATGTAAAATTAAATGTTCAAGAATCACATGTAGAAAATTTATCAATGCCTCGTTTTTTAAAGAAATCAATCGACCATGTATTTTACTTTCCCTCTTTTGAAATATCCAATCATTTTCAGTCATCCATTTTATATTTTTCAATTCATTGTTAATATGAATTCAATTTTTAATTTACCTCACTTTGTGTTTCACTCTCATCATTAGGGTATGAATAAATAGAGTGATTTGCATGCCTTAAGAACATGTAACTTACCATATGCTTTCAAGGAATATAACATCTCTTCCATGTAAAGACAGAATCACAATTATTCATGAGGGATTCAATATTTAGGATTAAATGACTCTAAGGCTTAGGGTTGGTAGGTAAATGATTTAAATAAATTAAGTTTCAAAAAGGATGTTCAACTCTAAATTACTTTTAATGATAATAAAAAATAGCTTAATAAAATTTTCCTCTTCCTGATATCATTTATCTCTCCAACCAAAAAACTTAAAGTGGGGCCACGATAAATGTAACACAAATGAATGAATCAAACTCTATTGAACTTTTTTAAATATATTTTCCCTTTTTCAAAATTCATGATAAGAAAATTATCAAATCCACCACCTGACCACATACATTCAAAATATCATTAGTTTGTAAAATGGTGGTTTTTTATCCTCCCAAAACACTACCCAATTGTTTTCATTTTTTTTCATTTTTCATTCATTTTTTTGAATGTTTTTTTAGAAATAAAGGTGAATAATAAATTATAATACAAAATACATGGTCTCTTTCCATATCATAATATAAAAATCTCTCAGAAAAATGTCAACAATAAATTATATCCTGGTACACTTTATAGAGTTCCCCCCCATACTTATTATTCTAAATATCATGAAAAATATTTAGAGGATGGTAGGAATGGATGAAATAGTCTTGTAAAATGGATTATTTCCTAAGAAGGAATCTCATGGATTATGTGGCCCTGAAATGGATTAATGAAAGGTGTGTATCAGGATAAAGGCTAATAAAAAAAATGCCTCAATCATTTTAAAAGTGACTTTATACAGTCATAGATTCAATAAGATTTAAAGAAAGTTATATATGAAATCATGAAAGAGTTTATCAAGAAATATACTCTATAATGAATGGAAAAAATAGCTTATTGGATGTCTTAGGAATGAGACGAATTGTTGGTAAAATCACTCATAGAAATGCATACGAATAATTAAATCAACTAATAAAAATATCAGAAATTCGAAGCATGCCCAAATCTCAAAAAATTCATTTACAATGATCAACATCATTATCCATACTAATTATTTTTACCATTATTCACATTAAAATTTGTTGAAAAAGAAATTTAAATTTTATGGTATGAAAATTTTATTTTCATGTATCCTTATTCTGTTGATTAAATTAAGAATCAAATATGGGAATGAAATTTGATATTAAATCTCTGAATAATTAAATTTGGGAAATATAGTTGAGAAATAAAGAATTGAATCACTAAATCCCCATTCATGAAGCTTCAAACATGGTTGTACAGGTTCTTCCTTCACCAGTTTCATGAAAGGTAGATGATTACATGACATATATTTTGTCTTCACGACGTGAATGGTGTTCACGACATGTAATGGTCCTATAGAATCTTCTTCATTCTGCTTGTAGCTACTGAGGATGCTTTTGATAGACCAGTAAAATAAATAGAAACAAGTGAAAGAACAAGTTATCTTAATAATTCTTAAAATATAAGTGGAATTAAAATTAAATACAGATATAAAATGAAATCCAAAAAAATAAATAGAATCTAATTTCTTAAAAAGAAAAAAAAATGGGTTGCCTCCTAGAATATGCCCCTTTTTAATGGTCATTTAGCTCAACCATACATTGGTTAGCTAATTATAAAGTGGTATATTGCTATATGTATTATGTTCACCCAATTCTTACTTTAAAATTCAACCATGTCATTTTGACTTCTTGGAAATGGAATTGTCATGGACCTTGGAGGTAGTGACTAGAGTCTAGATAGTATGAGTATTGCTAACAAGAACTCTACATCAGTCCACCATCAGTAAAATTAATCTTTTCTTTGTTTGTATGCATGTATCTAACTGTCTTAATTATTGTTTTTTTCTCATCCTCCAGCTCCTCAACTTATTCTATTGTTGATGCTTCTTTTTGTTCCACAAAACAGTCATCGCAGGGTGCATCCATCTCATCTTCCACTTTTTGAATCGTACTTAAATTTTTTAATAAATTTATTATAAATCTGGAGGCTTCCCATTACTATTCTACTTATTATTTTTGTTATCTTGGTCTCTATCTTACGGATGTTTTCTAAATTGTGCTTCAACCCATTCAACTTCAATAACAATGTCTCCCTCTTCATCATATTCCGCTCCTTTGAAATCAAGGTAATCATGGTTAGAATACATATCAACATTGGAAGTGGTACTTACCTCCTCTTCATTATGCATAATTCTTTGTTCGTGATACTCCTTATAGAATTATTTCTCCAGGCTATGGGGTGTGATGTACCCAAAACTTGGGTATGGTTGAGGGCACTCGTCATATTGATTATTCATCATTTTTGCATTGATGAAAAGATACACCATATCATCCAGTAGGAAGGTGAACCTTTACTTGGTATTCATATCACTCTACAATCCTACCATTACAACAAAAAATACCTAGTGTGGTAAAAAGTAATAAAAATAAATAAATAAAAAATCTAGGCTAAAATCATGACATATAAATAATGAGAAAATATTTTTTTGAAATTATTAAACTAATAATTTCTATGCTCCTATTCCCAAAAAACAGCACAAAAAATTTGATATCCCCATGGGAGTCGTTAATTTCCACTGGGTTACCGAATTTATAAATTTATAACAAAAATCTAAAAAAAATATAATATAAGGTAGTATATGAATTTCTAGTTCGAGGTAAACCCCAAAAATAAAGGATTAGATAAAATATTAATTAAATAAAATAAACCTAAACTAAATTTTATTTTATGAAATAAAATCTAAACTATCAAACATTTGATTTGGTGTAGAATATTGGATGATAAAATATAAAATGGGTGTCGGGCATTAATGAATTCATGTTCATTGGTTGACAAGGTATAAAATAATTTATTAACAATCATACAATCATCGGAATTGGGTCTTAGTGAGTATAAAGGTTATGTAAAACACTTTATATCCTAAGTTACCATTTTCTAATGGATAAGTAATTAGGATTACAAATAATGGGTAACACAAAACCAAATTTAAACATAGGGTTGGGATAAACCCAATAGTCATGGTGGAATTATAAACCCTAGATCTCACATTAAACAATTGTAATCAATCAAATCATGCAATGATCATACTTAAAGAATGAAAGAAATTAAACCCATTCTTAACCCTACTCACAATGATCATGAAAGAAGAATCTAGAAAGAGGGTGAAATTAAGAACATGTGTGAAATACCAACACAAATTTAAATAAAAAAATAAAATACCTTAAACATTCAATCTGCCTTCATCATGCACGCCTTAGTATAAAGAAATCACCCACCCATACTATCCATGTGAGGGTGAAAAAAATAAAGGAAAAAACCAACAAAAAGTGGTCAGGTAGGGCTCGGCAGTGGTTTGTGTCTTCGTAAAGAATCCCTTTTTTAGGAGTGACTCTAGAATTATCCCATGTGCAGTGTTCAAGGAATTTTTTATAAGCCTATGCATCAAACCCTCAGTCGTTGCGCATTTATTTTTCATCCTGTCAAAACTTACACGACATTTAATCATTAAATTTAAAGGAATCATGAATTTCAGCATATCTTCTCCAAAAACTTATCCCAATAAAGGTAACATCATGTAATTATAGTACACAATGTGTAATTTTTTTGTTCCATAATTTCCAACTTTATGATTTCTCAAAATTTTGTTCTTACACCGCTTCACTTCTCTTATGGTGCGAAGTGTCTTTTAGCTCTAATATTAACCTATTTTCATTATTTTGTCATAAATATTTTGTATCCAGATATAAAACATAAAACAAGTTAATCCATTAAAAACATGGCAATATTAATCAATTAAATACACTAATAAATACCTTCAAATACAATAAAATGTATGCTTGAAATACAGCTATCAGATTCCCATATTACATTGTAAATATAAAAAACATAACATAAAAAATGCTCACATCCTTGGTATTATTTATAATATCCTTCTTCATATCCTATGGATAGGAAAAAAAAATAAAGTCTGAGATCATATACTCAGTAATGGTTATGTACAGTGGAACTTATCATGAGTAAATAAGGAATAGTAAATATGGTAAGGTAGATAACTGATAACATGTGCCTTTTAATTAATAAATTGAGATGAAATGCATTCATAGATAATAAAAATTAAATATTATCATGGATAATACTAACTCGAATCTCAATAAAGGAAATTCTTAAGGTTGGACATCATGGTATCAAACATCATGATATCTTAACCATAAAGTACATCTATTAATACATATTAATCTATGGGTAGGTATACATCTAAAACCCATTTAAAAAGTTTGGTTAACTAGTTTTTCTCATGAGACCTGTTGATTCAATGATGGTTTATCTTTAAATGGGACCCACCATTTACAACACATCCAAATCATTCCACATATATTGAATGGTCAATTTAATTCATAAACAACATATTTTATCAAAAATATATCTATATTGAGTAAGAATACAAAATATAATTATTTCACAATCAATCAAATAACTTTCATAGTAAAACATCATTTGTATAAATGGTATAAGGTTTAGGAAATAATAATATATATGATATAAATAATATGGATATTTAAGATTAATAAAATTTCTATGAAAAATATATCATAGAAAAGTGAATGTTTCAAGAGAAATTTATTGACCACATGATTAATAAAATATAATAGATAACAATCAATACATTAGAAAGATAGGTTTTGTAATAAAATCATATTTTCAGAGAAATAAAGAAAATGGAAGTGAAACAATAAAATAATATTTTATTAAAGGGTTATATTTATAAAACAATTGAAAACTTATATAAGAATCTAAACAGTTTAAAACAATTATAGAAGTGGGAAAAGCAGTTAACATTGTATAAATTAAAAAGAAACATTCCTTTTGTATTTTTTTAAATAAATTAAAAAAGGACCCTTTCAAAAAACATTATAAAGATTATTTTAGAACTTTATAAATAGTCAATTGTAACATAAAATATCCTTAATAAATAATTTTAGTAAATAAAAAGGTCTTCTATAAAACAATTTAGTACAATACGGACATATAAGAAAAATATACATGAGCAAAAGATAAATAATATAGGCTTCTCTTTTAAACATTTATTTGCTTGAATCAAGTAAAAATAGAGAAAAATTTAGAAGAAATACTGAGAAATACTTAAAAATATAGACTGTAATAAAATATATAGAGGTTATAAATGATATATTATAAGATTCCATTAATGAAAATAAGAGCAACCCCAAAAAAATTAGATTATAAAATACTTTTTTACCTCTTTTGTGAATTTTAATTTATAAACCCTTAAAAGAGGAAACTTGATTTGAAAATTTAATCATCATGAATAATTATATATTCATGTAAAATACATAATATGGGTATTATATACACCATATAAAAATAAATAGGTTAATAATACCAAATATTTCTCAATGAAGTTGAAATTGAGACGAAATCTCTTACCTTAAGTATGAATTTCCACAAAAGTGATTTTAACCACCAATATAAAAATTTATATTTATTATAAATATATAATATATCCATATATATATATAATATCATATATGATCCCTTTATAACATCTTATCACTCATTTTTAATAGAATTTTATTATTTTCATTTTTTCGATGTTAAATGCTTTGATTTTCTTGTATGTTTTGATTCGACAGTTAGGGTCTGGTATATTGATCATGATTATATCATATCTAGAATTGTAATCATGAAAAAAAATATTTTTCATATTCATTACATACATATTTAAAATCATCTTTGATAAATGGACATGAAAAATGAAACATATCACTTCGTGGTGACGGTACGTTGCAAGTACGCATGAGTGGTCTTATCATTTTTTAAAAAGTGAAAGGGTAAAAACATAGATGATATATTTTAATTAAAAAATTATAATTATTTCATAATTATGATATATATTCATTATTTTCATAATTATTACATATCATGTGATGTTGTAAGGGAAAGAATGTTATATTCGTTTGTGAGCTGGTAGTCTGTCATACACACAAGTGATGGTTTTGTTTCCCATTTGACAGAGAAGAATATGGGTAAATATTATTCCATTAACATAATAACATCATGTTATATGTTATATTCATGTTTTATTATATTTTAATGGTTATGACAAAATTTAATGTGGTAAAATAAGAATAAAAACTAAAGTTCTCAGTGAAGATGATAACCTCTTCTTTGAAATACCTCCTTTTAGATTTCCTCTTAAGAAACCTAGGGTTAGTCTATTCAGAAGATAAAACCACTAAAAATTGGTATTTATTTTTATCAGAGGTATTTTCAAGTTTTGGTTAATCTAAGTGGCTCTAGTTAGTGTTAATAAGAGAGTAGAGGTAGATCCTTTTATAGTTAACAAAAATACAAACATGGAGTTAATAAAATTATTTAAATATAATAAATTTATTTTCTTGTGAAAGTGGAACCATGTGGCCATAATTTTAAATATAAGATATTATATGTTTTAAATCCATTCAATAAATAATTTATTTATAGGTTTAAGTGGTATTTTAAACTTTATCTTTTGGTTTAATGCCTTCATTAACGAATTTTAACCATAACTACAGTGACGACTTTTTGAAACTTAAAGGGTCATAATTTTACTTATAAGGTCAAAAAAATCTCATAAATGTCCAATAAATGACATTTGAGACCATATATGATATTAATTTTTCTCTTTCAAAATTTTATTATTTTTAAATGATTTAATAAAATATTATTTTTCATAAAATATCATTAATGTCATTTTTGACGTAATTCATTTAATTTGAATTTAAACACATCAAGAGAAATATTGGATTAGAATATATCCCTTGTATCCATTAATAACTCATTGTTATTAACTTTAAAATTATTTTCAAACCATAATACATCAAAAAAAATTATTTTTATTATTTTTAAAAGTATTTGCATTGATTTTCCTACTACTTGCACAAGAACTGTGACGGTGTTGTATAATCATTTAATGTAATTATATAATCACTAAAAATTATAAATAAATTAACATTATAAAAATAATTTAATTATTCTAAAAATAACCATTAATGTCCATTCAAAACTTATTTTTATCCCGATGTTAACATATAAGGAATATCTAATGGCAATAGAGAGACATTTTATATTTTTCTTTACTTAAAATAATATAAATGTCATTATAAAAGTAAAATGGAACCAAAATTTACTATATTATAATTTAGTATATATATAAAAGAATAAAACTCATACTATTAAACAAATGAAAGTTTTTTATAAATTTTTAAGGCCTTATCACATTATTTTTAACCTTAATTACCTAATTTACTATTTGTGGAGGTGATAAATATTTTCACGGTTACCATTCATAATGCCTAAAAATAAAAGGGACTTATTTACCATATTTTAAAATATATATTCCAAATATTTATTAATTTTATCAAATTAAAATATTATAATTTCAAGAAATTAATTTAAAAATAAACTCACAAAATGCGATGAAAAATGGTTTTCTATAAAACAGTGTTTTTAAGCCTAAAATTTGACTTATAGAAAATTCATGTAAAATTTGGATCATAATTGAATTATTTAAATTTTATAAAATAAAATTTTTATAATATAAATTTAATACAAAATATAAAATAAAATTGTACTTTTAAATTACATTATTTAAAAAAATATATGACAGTTTTAAAAAAATTGGTATTTTTTACTATTAACGAAAAATAAAAAATTTCAAAAATTTCTCAAAAAATCATTCTAAGATAATTTCTATATAATAATTTAAAAAATATATTTTTTTATAAAATATAATTTCTTAAATTGGAATAAATTAATGATATTATTTACTCATAAAAATAAATAAAACCCATTTTTGTAGAAAATGCGTTTTTGAATCATAAAATGAATTCGCTGAAAATTAAGTTATTATTTATTATAAATTAATCAAATAATTTTAATTATATAAATAATTTATAAATGTTTTTTATAATTTTTTATTCATATTCATACCACCGATTTTAATAGCTGGGTTATAATGATTTACTATATTATAGTTCATTTAGACTCAGAGTTGCGTATAAAGAAAGTTATAAAAGAAATTATATTTATTTAAATATAAATATATAATAGAATCATAGGTTGTTATAGTCACAACATAAGAGATGATACAAGGAATATTCAAATATAAACATCACCTTAATCAAACAACAACACCATTTTAAAGAAATCATCTCAATCCACCTCAAGTTTCAAATAAATTAATATAAAACAACTTGTAGTCATATAAGAATCATTAATTTAAATAATAATTCACTATAAAATCAATATGAAACATTTAAGAAGAATTTATAAAGAAACCATAACAAAACCATATCATTTTTATTTTTTCATATAGAGTGCACAGTCTGCAACCCACACATCTTACTCATGCAACTTACTGGTTCCCCTTTCAACTTCCTTAAAAGTTAAAGGTGCGCCTATAAAGTAAGGATAACTCAAGACTTTGAATATAATTACACATCCCTCATATCCACTATAAACTTAAGATTTAGTACTAAAATTCTTGTTTAAATGATCCTTAATACCCTTTACCTTGAGCTTTGATGGTTCTTTCCCCTTTATACCTGAATTCTCAAATAATATAATAAAAAACTCACTCTCATACCATTTTTTTCATGAACCAACTCAGGTTTTCATTGGATTGGGAACCTAGGATGGTCCACTACATGGCCCTTAGGGAATTACTGATCCCCATGGGTTACCAAATAGTTCATGTGAATCAAGGAATACACCATTGGGAATGATTTTACCCAAATAATAAATTAATAATGAGGGTTCTAACTTAGAACATAGTATGGCCTTTCCTTATATTGGTGAATATGCCCTAAAAATAATTAAAAAAGTACAAACATATCAATAAGGAATGAATAAAATTTAAACTATCGTAAACCAAATAACAATCCATAATTGAATAGATCATATTAGTGTGATCCTTAAATGTGATAGGAAGGGGATCTTGTTTGGTGATACATGTTTAGGTTAAGAAGACTAAAATATATTCCAAAATAAACAAAAAATAATTGCTACCCAATATCGTGTAACATTAGGGAATCATCCCACTATGTCACCTCCATAACTCAAGTGAAACTGGTTAATAGAACTTTCCACCAACTAGTACTGCCTTTACCTTTCCTATATCAAATAAAATAAGATCTGTACACACCAATTGATATATACTGGGTGTGAGAAGAATAATCCCACTAGGATCTCACCAAGTGTTCTACAAGAAACCATTGTTGGAAAAACCAATGCATTATAATTTTAAAATAATTACATGATAATAGTTTTTAAAAATCTCTATGAATGAAAATATATAACATTATACTTTTCATTTATCAAATGAAACTAATGAATAAACTATAAATCAAACATACCTTTAAAACATACGACACAGGATTGAAATCTACCATCACCAATTTCATGATCAACTAATGAATAAATTCTCTATCAAAATATCTAGATGGGTAATATAACTTCACTAAACAATATAAATGTGTATTACCTATCTTCGCTAATTAGGATGCCACACATAACTTGTAAAGAGAAATATTCTCCCCAATTAAGAATTCATATCCAAGTACCTAGGGGTTTCCATGAGTTTTAACTATATTAGTAATGGTTATAAATAGTTATTCCACATAAATAGTCCATAAATTCCATTTCTACCACATTAAATGAGATTTTAAATCCATTTTATGCCTCTAAAAAATGAAGGAAATCATCAAATCATCAAAAAATACTTAATATAGTCCTCAAACAACCATTTTGCAGTCAAACATATTGTTGGTCAGAGATAGTATCTCAATAGGTGGTAAACTGTGTTCCCAATAAAATTTTCTATTAAAAAGTGTTTAAATAAAATCCTCCAAATAATTAAAACATCTCAGTTAATCAAAATAGTATATCGATATATGTTCTGATCTTTTAAATTATTTCATAATGAGTGATTAAGTCTCAATTAAAATAATATTAAAAATAATTTAACTTTTGAAATCAATTTAAGTAATCAAAAGCTAATATAATTGATCATTAAGATTAAATATCAAAGTAGTGGGTTTTTTATAGTTTAAAATAAATTTAGTTTAAATATTAGAAATAAAACAAAAAAACATAGTGGAAATAAAACAATAGGCTTAGTCTCAAGCTGATACATAATCCCCTCCACTTTTAAATCACTTTCTGAAAAGAAAATTTGATAAAATAATCTTTATCCACAACCTAGATCAGGTATACAGTATAGCTAACCAGTTGACCAGGTCACACTGGTAACTCTTTCACAAAAACTATGGGAAATAAAATAAGAACATGCCACATAAGGACCTCTTCCACAACACCATGGGTAAAAAAATATAAATGATGTTAAGAATGTATCAAGTATCTTCTAGTTATAGCATAAGAGTTAGTGTTTGATTAATAAATAGGGTAAACTACAAACTGATTAAAATTTATAAGCAATAAGTACAAATAGATATTAAAAGATAAAGAAAATATGGGGTTTTTCTATTTGATGTGCTCTAAATATTTAGATTCCTATGATAAAACTTGGATAGTATATCTAGTTAATTTTCTGAAATTTTCAATAAAATAGTGCTTCATAATCTATCTTGTTCTATATGTATGAAATAAGATGCATGTTTGTTATACTCTACTTTCTCACAGCCATTTTTAGGTAAGGATGCAATGTATATTCTCTCTATCAAGTATCGCACTTCACAATACTCTTCTAGTTCATTCAATATGGTTCCATCTCACTTCACATGTCTACATGAAGGATTCTAATTCTTTATATATTAGTAGTATATGGGAGTATACATTTGAAGATCCATCATCCAGATATTCTACTACTCATACTAAATTAATGATACAAACTTTAATGCATCCATTAAATAGTTTAAGAATAGTCATAAAAATAATTCTCATTATTCAATTTGTTAATATAGCCATTATAAATAATTCATTTAAATATTCTAGAAATAGTGATGGAGACTCTTCTATTGACGAGTGAAATCTGGAAGTGATTCATCCCAGCAATGACTTAGGCAAGCAGTGACTTAAGCTAGTGGTGACTCAGGATGGTGGTGATTCAAGCTAACAGTAGGTCATGCTCAATGGTGACTCATCTCAGTGATGGGTCATTTCAACACTTCCAGATTTCCTAATAGTAGGTAATTCCAGACAGTAGATCATATGTTGGTGATTCACCATCAATGGTTACTCTATTCTAGTATTAGACCTTTTCCATACATATCCAAATATCCATCCTAGTGGTGACTCATATCTGATGGTTGGCCTTTTCCATACTTAGCCAAAATTCAATTCTGACTATGAGTATTCCCTGGTGGTGACTCAACATCAATGGTGTGTAATTTCTGGTGGTGACTAGAGTCTGACAATGGGTCCTTCCAACACTTAACCAAAAATTTTCTAAACTTCATTATATAATAAAATTCTATCATAAAACATAAAACTCATTAATATCATAATAAACATAATTTTATGATCATTAAAACAATGATGCCAATAATCTCCCCATTCATGATGATCACAAATCATGGCATATTATAAATATGGTATCAAATAGATAAATTGAAAAAGTATGGTATGAAAAAAAGAAATTTAAATACATAAAGTATCAAAGGTATTAAGCATATAAAAGTATCATAGGTAGTTAATAAAGATGATATCAAATGGATAAACTAAATACACATGGAATCAGAGGTATGGTATAAGGAAAGAAATATGTAATGATGGTATCAAAATATATTGATATTACCATAGGATAAAATTACTATAGAAATAGTAAATAAATTATATATTAATTCTCCCCCTTTTGGGATTATCAAAAAGTAAAAATAAAAATAAAAAATGTAAGGATACAAAAGATGAATAATAAGATAATTTGCATAGTAATATTATATGAAGTACATAAAATAATATATAACTAAAAGTCATAAAAAAGGTCCTTATCAAAGACTCAAAGTATAATATCAACACTTTTCAGGTTTGGAAGTAGGAATAATAGGTTCCTTTCCTCTATCCATGGCAGAGGAAGAAGTCACAGCAATTGAAGCTGAGGTAACTATAGGGATGGTTGTAGGGACATCGGGTAGAGAAGGAGTATCTTTGATAATAATAGGCCTAAAATATTGGAAATTTTATCTAGGATTCATTATAAAAGGCTGAAACAGAGCAGGTAAATGTGCATTGGGATCTCGAGTAACACCTGGTCTGAAAAACATTGGATCAAAAGATGGAGGAGTGAGATAAGAAGTGACTGGAATAGCATCATGAGCCACTACTACGATACTAAAAACATGAAGAAATGGATTAATCATATTTATGAAGTCCAGGATGATATTTTGTCTTACCATATCACTTAAAGGGTCATTTTTATCCTCCATAAAGAAATTGAGAAATGGGGTCATCACTTTCAGCTAATTAAAATGATCTTTTAAGACTTGAGTCATCAGACGCATCCTGAGGTTTTTAGAAATTAACCTAAATGATATGTGAGCTCAAGATTAGTATAAATCCTTAAAAGTTAACAATTTAAATTTTTTATTGTATCTCAATGGTCTTTTATATCCTTTATACTTTCTCTAACCGTCATATGAATATGATCACTGTTATACCAAATTTGTCTCAAAATTTCTTGATGGATGTTAGGTAAATCACTTGAAACATCATGAAGCACTTCTCTGAAAAATGATCTGATCAACTCAACATCAAGAGAAGAAGTTGTATCACACTAATTATAAGTCATAGAAGATATGTTCTTTATTATATCTAACAAAGTAGCCATAGATCTATAAAATAAGATCTTATCCACTATATACCTCAAAGTTTTCACATCATTTTCTATCCTCATGTTCTCTAACTCCACTTCTTGAATGTGATGCATCATTTTGGGTTAAATGTGACATATCAAAATCCCAAATAGATATCTGGAATCTTTCTCACTACTATTAGTAACATTTTTTGCTTCATTTCTCAACAACATTCCAAAATCAAAGAGAATCCTCTCTCTAAAATACTCTAATTCATCTTTGGTAAACGCTTAAATAGGATAACATGTAATGGAAGGTTTAGGAAAGGGTGTATAAGAAACTGAAGGTGTGTCTATATGCTCAAATATAGCAGACACATCCGAAAGAAAACTTTATACAAATTCAGAAGCATTTATCTATTATAGCAATGATCCCCTAGGATCGAAATCCACTGTAATAGCAGGTCCATTATGCTTTGATTGAATCTTATCATCATCAGAGTCAGTATAATGTAGACTAGTTCTAGCATAGCTAGGGTGTTTATCCCATTCCTAAAAGGATGTGACATCCAACCAAAATAAAGACACACCAATCATCTCAACAAGTACAAGATCAACTAATGTTTAAATGTCCTGGAATTTCTGTTTATTTTTTTAAAATTATATGGAATTATTTTGAGACTGTGAAATTTGACGTTAAGTGATTCTGAGGCCCGTAGTTCCAGGAATGATCCGTTAAAAAATGTTAATCTTTAAAGATTATGTGGGATAAATTTTCCTACAAAAGTGGAATAACTCTTCAATGGGTGCCCAAATCAGAAATATAAGGGCACTGTTTCATTCAGGATGGTGGGTTTACCCTAGGTGAGACTTAAGTTTATTCGGGGCAGGCCTCCAGTAAGAAAACCCAAAAATGGAATAACTGTATATAAAATAAATAAATAAAATTATTTTATTTTTCAAATTCTTATAATTCATGAACAATGAATCGGAATAAAAATCAGACACCACTGCTAAGCTCGTGAGGGTATGCTTTCCTTAGAAAGATCCTAACATTGGCCGCCATGGGCCAATCGTGGAAGTTAGTTTTTGGCCGTAAATAAAATAATTATGTAATAATTATTTTTTTTTCAAATCCTTATAACTCCTAAATGGTAACTCATATTGGAAATATGAGAGTATCGTTGAGCTTTTGATGGCGTTTCCCCCTTAGTTAGAGCCCAACCTCAACTGGTGTAGGTCGAGGGTGATTGTTAATTTTTTCTGAAAATTTTTTAAGGTACTTTCAGTAAACGTGCATGCTGGATTTTCTATATTATTAACCAGTACTCGGATCGAAAATATGTGGGCACCGTTGAATTTGGAACCTTGGGATTCACATAGAAATGACTTAACATTAGCTGGCAAGGGTCAAGCGGAAATGTTATTTTTCAGAATTTTGAGAAAAATAATAAAATATTTTCAAAGAAATATTTATTTTCTTTTCTCGTCATTGAGTGGTGGAAAGTGACGTTGCGGTACAGTGATGAGGTGCATTAATGAATGTTCAATAGTGTCTTGTTGGAAACAAAAATATTTTTATCTAAATGACTCATTTAATATGGTTCATTAATATGGATCATTTATTGAGCATCATTAATGGTAGTAACGTCGCTATGCTGATTATTTTCTTTTAAATAATCTAGAATGTTAGAGTTGGAGGATGGAAAACTGTGGGGATTCTCTAATAAACCTTTTGTAGAATTTCTCCCCCAATGAAGAATGATGAAGAACACTAGCGAGACTCCACCAACTTCAATGAACCTTGAATAATGGAGTAGGAAGCGACGTCGACACCTTGAAACATCTAGAATGAACACGTCAACATCCAACATCAAATAAGTATCATTCTACTTGGTGTTTAAATTCCCCATTATACATTCTAAAATAATGAGTACGGATCAAATGACGAACAGGTTGATCTGCAGATCCAATGTTCTTGTGGGAGGGTCTTTCACTTGGGATTTTGTGTGGGATTTGTTGATAGTGTGATTTAACTTCAATCGTTGAACCTCCCCTTTCTATTTTACCTTTAACGCGGAGGACCTAGGATGACATGAACAAGTCCTGAGCACCTTCACTCGTGCATTTTTTCTGGATGTATTCACAAAGTAAAGGAGAGAGATATTTGAATCCCTCACAGTGAAGAGGGTGATACACGAGGACCATAAGTGTAGGTGGAAAGAAGAAAAAACCACTAGAGCATGTCTGGTGGTACTTCAAGCAACCATCCGGCACATCGGCACTGGTGGCCGATAGTGGCCCAAGGTGGTGGTCGTAGGTAGAGGAGGGAGGAACACCCGTTGGCACGCTGAGTCAAGGAGGCGGTGCAGTGCCCATCGGCACCGCATAGAGGAGTGGTCGCATCCGGCTGCTCCGATGTGCCGAAGGCACACGGTCTGTCGACTGCATGTGGGGGACTCGATCGGCTGCTCGACTGGCCTTACTGAATGAAGGGGAATCACCAGGTGGTGATGTTGGCTATAAAATCGGACATGGTCGAGCCGCGTCTAGGATCAGGGGTCATCCCACTACACCGGATGGGTTTCAGAAGGTATCACATGCCCCACCAGGCATGCCCGGCCACCCGCGGGTCAGACTCACCAGTTGGGCCTGACCCGTGCAAACGGGCCTGACCCGCGCAGCCGGGCCTGACCTGCTACCAGGTTGGACTCGTCTTACTCATCCAGATCCGTGGACCCAATGGTCTGGCTGGACTGGACCCAAGATAAACCCTCTCCGACCCGCGGACCAGGTCAGGTTGGGTCGGTCCGACCGGTTCTTCCCGGACCCGGACCCGACTGGTCCCATTTCACTAGAATGCTAATAACTATCAGATCGGGCATCTGATTAATGCGCCTTCAGTAGTTTTGGGACCCTCACAATGAGTCAGTCCATTTGAGATACTCCAATTTAGTTTTGAAAGAAGTTGGACTGCGACTGGGTTGGATCGGATTCAAATCCAACCGGACCCTATTTACATTTTTGCCAACATCTTATAGACAATTCATCTGATTGACGCATCGTCTATTGCATTGGAACCCTTAAGAAAAGACATTCATTTGGGTTACTTATTATTGGGACTTCATGGAGGTTGAGGTATGACTAATGGTATGAGGAGTATAATCTATGGAACTCAAGTGCACCAAGTGTGGGAATCCTGTGGCTGGCTATCAAGTGAAGAGTGACCCTATGTGGATCGGAAAAAGAGAAACCCTATGTGAATTAGCAAAAGTGTGACCCTTCATGGATTGACAAGAGTGCGAGCCTCCGTGGATTAGAAATAGTGTGACCCTTTATGGATCAACAAGAGAGATACCTTCCATGGATCGACAATAGTGTGACCCTTTGTGTATCAACATGAGAGTGACCCTCTATGGATCAATAGTTGTGTGACACATGATGGACTAGCCTTAGAGAAACTCGTCATGGATCAGCGGCAGAGCGACCCTTTTTGGATCGGTAGTGGATTTACCCATCTCAGATTAGCAACTGAGCCCATCAACAGAATAATATTTTCTAGCTTATGACTAATCATCTTTATTCATGTTCTTTAAGTTGTATATATGGTGTGAGCTATGTCTTTTACTTTTTGATATGTGGTTGAGGTCTTTCTTTGTGGTTTTACATCTGGGGTATTTTTAATTGGGGTGTTTACCTTTGTGGATTACCACGAGACCTTCGGGGGTCTTGGGGTCCCTACTGAGTATTGTTATACTCATCCCTGCATAGCCTTCACCCGCACATGTTGTGTTTGGTGCAGACGGTCGATGTTTCGACTAAGGTGATCAGGAGTATGGGACTGGCGGATGCTATAATGGGGGAATTGGTGGCCTAGGACCAGGTGGGTCCCTGTTGGGCTGAACAGGAAGGACATACTACTTTTTCTTCCAGTAGCTTCACTACTCTCACGATCAGGTGGGGTTTTCTGCAGATGGCCATCAAAGTTTCCTTTTGTACTTTATAGTTTTCAGTTCCTAGTTGGGTTAGTATTCTGGCCCACATACTTCCACTTTTACTTGCACTCACCTTCATTTTAGTGGTATAATGTTTTCCCCTTTCATTGTGTTGGGATGTGGTTGGACGTGTGTGTATATAGGTTTAAATTCAATGCCTTCCCTTTTTGGGATATGCCTTTCTGGTGCTAGTCACCAACCCCTAGCCTATAGAAGGCAGGCTTAGGGTAGTCATGGCATGGGGCCTAGGGGACGGTTCATGAAAAATTTAGTCTCAACAACCATAGATTCAATAATAATATGATCAACAAATATCTATACAACATATTCACCCTTGGAATGTTTAGTAATATTTCTATCAATTGGGTCAACAGGATGACTAGCATGACTTGGGGATTCCTCCACCTCAAAAAAATTTTCATTCTTATCTTTGGAATATTTATCCATATCTTGAACTAAGATTTTTATTTCCTCAAACCTATAAGAAATAGATAAACCCATAGAAGAAACAATTACTTGAGGTATCTCAATATCTCCAGTACCTATGTAGCTATCAAGACCATCAAAGTCAGAATCACCATCATCTTCATCATCACCATATCCCTCATCATTATCATCCTTATTTTCTTCTTCATCTTATCATTATTCTTATTATTCTTATTCAATATTATCACCATTATCGTAATCACTTCCATTACCATTGCCATTTTCTTGAGAATATTTAGAAGTTATATTAAACGGTTCCTCCCTAGAAACCGCAGTTTCTTCTTCTTAACTTCCTTCTTTTAGAATATTCTATCAGACAGGGAGATATCTAAGATTTCTAGGTTCACCATAATAAATAGTAGGGGGAATCTTAGTAACATCTAGGCCACTAACCTCATCAAATGGAAACAATTCCTCCGCACCTCCTAATATAGCAGCCTCATCTTCTTCCTTATCTGAATACTCAACCTCCTCATCTAGCTGCAACCTAGGATCCAAAAGATTCTTTGACAAAGTTGGGTGATCAAAAATATTAAAATATTCATAGATCCTATCAGCATCATCAACCCAATTCATCCTTCAAGGTTTCCAACTTATCTATATTCTATTGATAATGAATCTTGTAATGAAAAAACCTTCAAATTTTACCAAATTTTCCACTTACCCATAAACCAATCCCTTGGAATCCATCATGGATGAAATGAATTTATGGTAAATAAGAGATTTTGATCTAGAACATGTCTCTAACATTTCCATAAAATGCTCCATTGTGTATCTTTTAAAATTGATCTTTTCTTTTTTATTCGTAAGACATAATTGATATAAATCTTGATATATCATTGTGGTGAGATCACCTTTCCTCAAACACAACATAGGCTAAATAAATTTGAAAAGAAAACAAAATTCTCCAACAAGCCCAATTGGAGATGGAATTATCAAAATTCTATCCCTAATCAGCTCAAAAAAGCATCCCCATACACAAAATTAATACTATAACTTGGTATAGATCCTTGATAATCATTTGAACCACCTTTTGTGAGGTACTTTCAGACATATGTCCCAGTGTCTTGAAGAGAAAATAACTTTTCATCAATTAATTATTCTTCTTACCTAGTCTCCATCTTCCTCAAAGTTAAAATCATCATACTGATATAAGTGGTGCATTAACATCAGATATAAGGTCATCTCATTATTAAAAAACCACTCTACCTATCCCTAATCTTTTAAAACTCTTAAAACTAAATAATTCATGATAACAACCACTTAGCACGAACTTCCTTTTTAGGAACTAATAAAACATTTGCAAGATGCAAGTTCACTGGATACATAGATGGGTCAATTTACTCTCTTTTATACTTCTTTGAAGGAAATTACTCATTAATATATGGATCTATGGATCTCTTCACTCTAACCATGGTGATTGGCTCCGAAAATTCAAACGAGGTTGAGGGAAGGCTAACAGTCAAGAGAGAAATAGTCTTAGTGAGGTTCAAAATCAAAGGTATGAGGTAGAGTATTGAAATTAGACAAGTGTCTGATTAATATCATTTTGGGATTTAGGTAATTTTTTAATAAAAAACTAAAATAAAATTTGAATCATATTAAAAAAATTAATAACCCATAAAAATAAATTATCAATCGAGGCTCAAAAACTAGCAATTGGTAAACACAACGGTGGGTAAACACAATGGTGGGTAAACACAACAGTGGGTAAACACAATGGTGGGTAAACACCAATGGTGGTTAAACTCCAATGGTGGGTAAACTCCAATGGTGGGTAAACACCAAAAGTGGGTAAACAACAACATTGGGTAAAATCAAGTGGTAGGTAAACTCCAACGGTGGGTAAACTCAAATAAAGGGTTAACACCAATGGTGTAAACTCTAATGATGAGTCTTCTAAAATTAAGTTTAACCAAAATTAATCATTCCTAATTCATTTTTTATGTATTTAATTCTGTCATGATACAGTAGCTTAGTAAAAATATCAGTAAGTTGATGTTTACTTCCAATGTATTCAAGGATTATATCACCCTTTTAAAACTGATCTCTCAAAAATTAATGTCTTATATAAATTTGTTTTGTTCTATAGTGATAAATAGTGTTCTTAGAAATATTTATAACACTTTTGTTGTCACAATTTATAGGGACATTTCATAATTGGTATCCATAGTCTATTCAAGTGTGTTTTACCAACAAAATTTGAGCACAACAACTACCTACAACTATGTATTAAACTTTTAGTAGTAAATAGTGCAACATAATTTTGTTTCTTACTATACTAAGAAACTGGTGACTTTCCCAAAAGGTGACATGTTCCGTAGGTTATTTTTCTATCTAACTTGCAACCACCAAAATATTCATCTAAATAAATAATTAGGTAAAATGTTTGTCTTATAGGGTAGAACAATCCTAATTTTGTTGTATAGTTAAGTTATTTAACAATACCTTTTACATCAAGTAAGTGTGTCTCTCTTAGGTTTTCTTAAAAATGAGCACACATACACACAATAAACATAATTTCAGGTTAGCTAGTCGTTAATTAGAGTAGACTTCCAATCATCCATCTATAGCCAGTTTTGATCCACTGATTTCCTAGCTTCATCAAGATCCAAATTATAGGTGGTACTCATAGGAGTGTCACTACTCTTAGTATTATCTATACCAAAACATTTTAATAGATCTTTAGAGTATTTACTTTGATTGAAAATAATTCCTTCTTTATTTTGAAAAATCTAAAAACCAAGAAATAAATTCATTTCACCCATTAATCTCATTTCAATTTTATTTGGAATAATTTTTATAAAGTTAGTACAAAAATAATTTTTAGAATATACAAATATAATATCATATACATAGATTTGAAAAAATAAAACATATTTTTAAATTATTTTTATAAAAATGGTTGGATAAACTATACCTTTTCAAAGTCCTTTAGAAATAAGAAAAGAGATGATCCTATCATACCAAGCTTTAGGAGCCTATTTTAAACTATATAAATCATTTTTTAATTTTAAAAGATGATATGGAAAATGGGGATTTTGAAATATAGGGGTTGTTTCACAAAAACATCATCAACTATATAAATATTCAAGAATGCAATTTTTATATCCATTTAATATAGTGTTAAATATGGATTTGATAAATTGGTTAGAAGTATTCTAATGGAATCATGTTTAAATACTAGTGAAAATGTATCTTCATAGTCTATACTATATTATTGACTATAACCTTGTGAATCTAGTCTAGCCTTATTCCTAACTATTATGCCAGGTTTAACAAACTTGTTTTTAAAAACCCATTTAGTTCCTATATTAAGAGGTTTCTTTGGTTCTATCATCAAGTTCCCTAACATTATTTCTTTCAAATTGATTATTTTATTCTTACATATCCATTACCCAGAATTCATCATTAATTTTATCATTGATATTTTTAGGTTCAAGAAATGAAAAGAAATACTGTAAGAAAAGCACCTCATAGCGGTGGTTTAAACCACTACCATATAATTCTGTGATGGTTTCATAAAACTGACTCTAAATTAGGTTTCAGAATACACCCCATGAAGGTTTCTTCAATTTACCAGTGGTTTATGGGAAGTGTCATTGTAAACATATTTAGTAGTGGTTTTGGTGGTTTTAGCAACGGTTTCATGTGAAAAAATGGTGTATTTAGTGTCATTTTAAACCGATGCAAAACAATAATGTTCATTTATTTAGAGGCAGTTTTAACGGTCTCCTATAATAGAATATCAAACAATATTGGCAGTTGGTATATATGGTCCATTTCATTTGTGATGGTTTAAACTACCGCTAAATGTAGATTTACAAGTAAACAAAATGCAGCATATTTTGCAGCCCCAGTACCAGTACCCTGGAAAAAAACCATGTATATAGAACATATAACAGAATAAGATAAACCATCTAACAATGTTTAGTATTAAAAAAATATAACAATGTTAAATAAAAACCCATTTACAGGGAGCATATAATAGAATAATCTAAACCATAGCATCTCAACCTTCTAACAAAGTTTCATATATCTAAATCTAAGACTTTAAACTATATAGAACCAACTTATGAGCTATAATACTTCAAACTACATAGTAAAAACATATAATATGTAACCCTAACCCATACTAATTAGGATGATTTATCACAGTTCTCAAGATAACATTGTAAAAAGAATTGGGTCTCACAAAACTACTGATTAGTTTTAGTTTGGACTTTATTTTTGATACAGATGACGTTCTTTAAGATGACTCATTAAGAGCATCATGCATGTGTCTATGAGAAAAACTATACTATAACACTTGTAAGAGGATGGTGTTTTTTCAATTCATGTTGATGATTAATATAAACATGTTATCCTGGTTTTGGAACCACATTCTGTGGTGGATGAAGCATGTTCCATGAAAAGTTTTTTATTTCAATAAAATGTTGCCCAGGATATTTATAAGGTGGGGAGAATGATGAGTATTATGGAAATTGTGTCCTTTCATGTAGAGGGACGCAACTATAATGGACCAATTGTAAATTCTCAGAATGACTTCTTGAACTCAATGAGTTGGTATATTCAATATTTTATATCTCAAACATGACGATGACTTTTACAATATAGGTTTGAGTTTAAAGTAATTCTAGATGATAGATTCATGCTCGAGATAAATAAGAGATATATGAGTTTTAATGGTGAGTAGTGTTTCTATGAATTCATGGAAACACGATGGAAATGTGGTTGGTTGATTACCCAACCATTGATGAATGATGAGATTCATTATTGTAATTTTTTAGTTATGCATTAAATAACATGGTATCATTGGGATATATGGTTGTGTGATAAAAAACTTAATTAACACACCATATATTAAAATGGGAATCTCTTAAACAATTAAGTATAGAGTATATTGATGGATGCTTCAGTGGTCAAATTTTAAAAGGGAGCTGAGCCTGCTATCTATGCAACATGTTAAATATGATGTGAATTTTTTAGGGTGTAACCCTTTAAAGATATACCATAGAAGTACAATGAGGGTTTTAGCGTGCACTGAGGTGGTTGAACCATTGTTGGACCTAGTCAAACATCATCGAGATATGTGGCATCGAGGGTTTTTTAAGTCAAGTATAACATGTTTTGGTGGAGCGTGTATCGGAAGATCTAAACAGGCCTATCAATATAATTTTTCAAAAATGTGAGGATGTTTTTATTTGTAGACTAGGAATGGGTAATATTTAGAATCTTAGTGTACTCCTATTCTAGATTCAGTTATTCCCAATATATTTACGTCATCCTAAGTATGTTGGGAGAGCATCTATATACCAAGATAAATAATTAAAACCAATGCATTTTTTTCTGGATGTAAGGAATCCATTAGAGGTTTACCCAAGGATTGATTTATAGAAAGACTTAAGATGTAGATTAAAATGTCAAATATTGGAGGGTAAAACTTATGTGAGTGTTGACCGGTCCTTGGATGGTTGTTTTTATTTTTTAGTTTCTTGATAATTTGAACTGGATAACATGGTAATTTATGGTGAATTCCAAGTACTGGTTCAAATACATACTTGGGAGAAGATTTAGTCTAGGAATTAGGCTATGGATAAATTTTGATTATCTAGGTGTGTTGGATCGGGAATGCACTAGAATATTTTTTTTGCAATGGTAGCATAAATGAGTAAGATTTGGTAAGATCAAGACATGTCAGTAGAAGTTGGTTACAAGTAGTGGTGAGAATTCTCAAAGTGATATTGGGGTAGCTTGAATAAAAGTTGTCAGAATATGGCTTTAGGGATGTCGACTATTAAAGTTGATTGTTCTCAAAAAATGATCAACCAAAAGAATTTTAACATAAGTTATTTATAAAAGTAGTATGTGGTCATTGAGAAACCACTTCAGGCATATGGTGGGTTGAGATAGGTGCATTTTAATGGTTTTTGAGGGTTTTTAAAGGAAAATATAATGTGAAAATATGATCTTGGTAAATTGGATTTCAACCATTTCAAACAAATTGAGGACCAAGGGTAATATCCTACTAAGTAAAATATTAAATTTGTTGGGAGCACCGTTAGGACATTGAGGTCTTGCATAAATAGGAAATTATGATAGTGGGAGTATCGCAACTTAGAATTGACCATTAAAAATTAAAATTTATTTTGGATATATCTATATTCTAGTTGATAATAGGATGATTATCTGATTATTTATCAGTATATATGGGATTGTGCATGAACCGTATTAGTGATTTTTGTGTTGGGTACAAACATTTTCTCATGTTTTATCAGTTAATGAGTTGTCTGATCTATGTTTTATTGAATGGAACTTTGGGAGGCAGGAAATAAAATGTGGAATTTTGAGTTGAAATTACTAACCCATGTGGTTGGTTCTTGTTTATAATTTCCTATGGGGATTATTGGTGATGATAATTTATAAGGTGGTAAGTTTGTAAGATTGTGTGTTTTGGAAGGGTTGAAATTTTTAAATGAATTTAGTTTTTTTGTTTAGTGTATGGGGTAAATATAAAATTAAGCTACATAATGAAATTATGACAGTAGGAAAACATAAAAAAAATATTTTCATATATTTTTTAAGGCTTGGGAGGTGTATTGGAAGTCTGAATGAGTTTTGAGAGCATCATAATTTGAAATATCACTTTTGGGTGAGATATCCTTAGGTGCACTGTTGGAGCATAGTTAGTACTAAAAATGTCATACAACCATGAAACCAATATTTATGAATCACATGGTTTTTAAATAAAAAATAAAAGTTACTATAATATCATATAGGGATTAATATTTTTTCACATGGTTTTTTAAACCATGACCCCATGGTCGCACAACCATACAATAACTTTTCAATTTATTGCAGAGGAGTGTGCATGATCTCTACACATTTTTTTCAAACTATGTTCCCAATCCATATAGGGTTTGTGGATGATATAGTTCCAAAGTCATATTCATTTCATATCTTACTTAATAATTCTAACATAATATGTGGTGTTTTGATCTTAAGTATTGGGAGATGAATAGTTTGTGCATGGTTTTGAAAACTATGCAGCAAAAATGTGCACCCCTTAAGAAGAGGTGAAACTATATTTTTCCCCCTTTAGACTTTAAGATTATTTTCTCACAGATAACAATGTTTCATATATCTAAATATAAATCTTTAAAATGTATACAACCAACATCTGAGTTATAGGACTTAAAACTACATATAATGAACTGATTATCTATAATACATTAAACTACCTAGCATAACATTGACCATCTTGGACTAGTATGTAACAAACACGATATTCTAGCACTTTCTTGACAGGACGTTCTATTCAAATGATGGGTATCTACCACACTTATTTTCAAAACTATATATGGATGGATTCTTAGTTTCTTGGGATACAAAGAGATCCCAAATCTCATATCTTAGTCACATCCCAAACAATGACCTACATCATGTTCTTCACCTTGATAATGGGGTTGAATCTCTCTTTATACAGGCTCACTCAATGTACTCAATCACATAGTGGTGTAGCTCCCAATTTGGATCTCCATCATCCTCCAAGTATTATTCTCCCCTATAGTGATAGTGTGTGGCCAAAATAGGCTCACCTACCATCTAAGGAACACATCTCAAATGATCTCTCATGAGAAGTTATCATTCCCATGTTTCAAATGTGGTCAATGGTTGACCCAACATTTGTGGTCCTCATCCTTGAATGGCACAGCTGTGGGGATTGTGTCTCCAACATGAATAAAATTAATCAAATAAACAACATAATAGTTAGTCCAAAATACTAATATACAAATCCTAACATAACTCAAATGAAGCTATTAAATATCTCCATCTTCCATATGGAACATAGATTACTTCAAACTCCACCAACTTCATACTTCACCAATTCTATACTCACTACCTTACTAAATCATCAAGCCATATCAAATTCCAATGCCTTTATCAAACATGGGGAATCATGAAAATTTTAGGTCATGAAAATGTTAGGTGACTACTATGTGCCACATGTGATACATGATACATGATACATGAACAAACCATATATTTCTATATTTTTCCAACATATCAATAAGACCATTAATCATTGTCTGATGATGAACACTGCTTGACACCCTGTCCACCTCCATCTCTACTTCCTGCTACCAGCACCTGTATAAAAATTATATTGAAAATTAAATAATGTTTTCTGTTTATATTTAAACATAAAACCAATAAATGTGTACAAACTGAATGATTTTGAAGTTTTTTGATTTACCTTCTTGCCACCTGTCATCAATGCAATATCACCAGGGATAGATCTAGTCATCTTCTGATATAAATCGACCAACACTTTCTGCAAAGCAAATATTTGAGCCCCCTGTTCCTGAATTGTGTTTTTCATAGAAACATAATCTCTTTGAGCATCTTTACTATAACCAGATGTAGATGTAGCTTCAATCCCAAATGGACTTCTAAATAATTTAAATGGTAAGGGTCTCAAACTCATCCCATGCACTCGATGAGGATGTTTCTTCCCAAGAACTTTACCAACTGGGTCATCCTGGGAGACTAAGTAGGACTGTGTGGGATCGGCATCCCATAGTTCTTTAATTTTTACCTATAAGTAAAATATTATTCATATTACAATCAATATATATTAGTATATTGACAAAAAATAATAAGTTATGATAATGAAAAATTTATTCATAGCCAAACTTCTTTGGTAGTAACAATAACAAAACTCCCATCATATTTTTTATGAACATCCAACCACACTTATATTCGGGTTTCTTGGTTCCCTAAACTCTATGACTACATTAAACAAAGATAAATCAACTATTTAATATTTTAAACAAATAATATTATCTTAAAATTTTTTAAACTAATGAAAATATTACCATAGTAAATCGGCTTATATAAAAACTCTTTGACCCCGTAGTGTGGAGGATAATTTACATAGCCCGGCTCGATGCATTCTTCCTTGGAATATCCTAAAATAAATTAAATGTAATTTAATTGTGATGTATGCAATGTCATATCCTTTTCATATACATGTATAAATGTAAAATGAGATTAATATAATAATATATATTTAAAAACCATGTAATTATCATCATGATGTATTCCAATAAAAACTTTCCATTACTCTTTAGGCACCCCATTGGGTACCTCGTCATACAAATTTTTGGCGCTGAATGAAGTATCGTTGACGTTCCCCTATAATCTCCATTTAAATTCTTATCATTTCTTGCCCATATTTTTCAATTTCCACTTTAGTGTTATCACATCAGCAACCAAAAAGTGGAAAAACATCTGTACATGGAAATTAATTTAAAAAATATTAGAATTTAGTAACATAATGACATCAAATCACACCATAATGTATTGAAATTACCTTTATATTTTAATCAAAAACTTTATTCTTCCAAGATGACGGCATATGCCTCCAATCATTATACGTAATCGGAAGAGAAACTATCTCCATGGCCAGCTGATCTAAAATCTGGCCAAGTAATCCTCTGGTGTCATCCGTAGGGACCCTATTGAAATAAAATGGGACAGCTATCTTCAGTCCAGTCAGGTTCCATACATCTGAAACTTTCAAATTTTTCTCCATATTTTCATTGTTTTCATATTTTATGAACAAATAGTAAATATTAAAAAAGTTTAACAAAATTATTCATATTAAAATTTGTACATATAATAGTCACCCTCCAGTATCCCCGTGAAGAAATAAGAGTGGTTCCCTACTCGCTCACTACTGAGGTTGCTGAATGGGAAGGCGTCAACTGAGCTGCTGATGGGATTCTCACAGAGGGTGTGAGAGATGGTGCATGGATCAAACAGATGGTGTCTCAGATGTTTTAGGGAGGGACACAGATGGATCCTCATCTATCGATGTGGTAGATGGAACATCATAATGCTTCCTCCTTGGAATTCCTATCATTTAATTCAATAAAATTAAACTCAGAACATATAATTCAAAACAATTAATGTGAAAAAAATTATAAATGATAATAGATTCACAATACTAACAAACAAAATATATATAGCAATGATAAATAATGAATAATTTTAAATAATTTTTTCTAGTTCCTTCTTACTACAACTGGTTGTATAGACTTCTCTTGAGGATGCCAATAAAATATTTGTTGTAATTATAAAAATATCTATAAATGAAATAAAAAATTTTCTAGGTCTAAAATGAAGCATCAAAGAAGTTTCCATGAAACATGTTGATATAAAGTTGAAAAACTCTAAAAAAAGACACGACACTCATGGTAAATGATGAAATGGTTGATAGGTGGAGTAGCATATAAAAATGGCCAAATCCAAAAAGACTATACCAATGGTGTGAGGAACTTTGAAGGCATAATAGTCATCTAGGCTATATAGTGTATATGTAGTGGTGTGAGTGTTTCATGCTTGGGTGGGGGATTTGAGATTTTCTCGGTGGCTATTTGACAAGGGAAGTGATATCTATAATTGATTAAAGGACACCAAAGTTTTATTATATTGTGAAATGAGTTGTTTTGGAAATGGTATGAACCATAGTAAGTTCCATCAAGGGGTTATAAGTGGTTATCCTTGATAAATATACTAATTAGTGTAGGGCCATAGGAATTATATAGGATAAGGTATAGAAATAGTCTTAGAATCTAGAAACTCCACGAGCGAGAAGATTGGGATGTGGTAATGGGTTTAATGGCCCATGATAACTCTTTGGTCTTGGGGTATCTATGCTGGTGGATCATAGAAGAGAATAGTAACTCTCATTGGGTGTGTTTAGTGTAACTATGTGATTGTAATTTGGGGAATAGTCTCTCTTGAGTGTGGTGATCTAGAGGGAGTGAGGAGAAATCATTATATAATGAAGAATTCCTAGTGAAAGGTTGTTTAAGACTTAGATATTATTAAAAGGGGTATGGATTGGAGAAACTGAGTGGATTTTGGTTAGTTCATATATGGACTTGGTTCTTGGGAAGTGATGGTAAGGGGAACAAGAATTTGGTGATATCGGGATAGTGAAAACCCCATGAGGGTCATAATGAGTGGTATGATTGTAGGGTTAAGTTGTGATGTAAGTGCGACATAAGGGCATGAGATAATTATGGATTATATATAGTATATTTTTATGTTTGAGATGAGGATGAGGACTGGAGACATAAGGATCAGAGTGTAGAGTTACATCTCTTATGTTATCATATTTTCTTGAGTTATATTTATGCATTTATCTATGGAATATACCTCGTGTTAGTGTGGTTTAGCTCATACAGTAGGTCAAATATTAATATTCACTCCTCGCACCACTTCTAATAATGCTCGATCTATATGTAACTAGTCATGGGACTTGCCTTATACTGATATAGTTTGGCTTGTGTGGGAGGTTTGAAATTGAGATACCCTCCTTAGATTACTTATGATGTTGACTGGTGGATACGAGATGTGTCCATGGGACCCTACCCAGAGGGAATGACTCGACGTGTGAGAGAGTTTTGAAATTGAGATTCTATCCTTAAATATCATGTTATATGTGATGTATTTTCTATATGATTATCACTGGCTATTATGATAACCTTACCTTGTTATTTTTATTATTTTTAGAACTCAATATTGAAATTCCATTCTCTAATGGAACTCTAATGATTTGTTGCTACAATAGATGTATAACTAGAATTGATCAAAATAGTTGTGGTCAAGTGTTGGGGTAACCAGGTTAGCACCTAATGACCCAACATGGATTCTAGTAGAAAAATTTCAAGATGAAACCTATAAGATAATTCCCAAATGTTTCAGATGATATTAATGATAAAATAAAGGTTATACATTTGATATTTAAACTAAGAAAACCTTAGGTGATCACAATGAAATCAATTAATGATAGAGAAACAGAAAGTTTTATATATTTACACACTAAACATTATCTACATCATAACCATAGAACTGATTCATATCAAAATAATAAAAATTCCCTATATTAAATGATTTTACATGTTTAATATCAAAAAATATATTATTACAATATATTCATATCAAAAAAATAAACATTCTCTAGAGGAAAACATAATGCACCTTAAGCATGCACAATATAATTCATTATATCATCTATTTATTTGCATCCTCAATAAACTTAATACATGTGGATTTCATTTAATTTTAGAATGAGACTTTTAAATCAATCTATAACTACTATGAAGCAACTAAGCCAATACAGACCCCCATACATAATTCACATACCAAATCCATGCTCCTACATCACACATCATCACCACAACCATGATCATTACACAAATACATCATACAGCATCCAGTGTCAAATCTCATTCTAACAAACCATTTTTTTCATAGAAGAACAAACTCTAACTCAACCCCAATTACCACTACTAATAGTAAAATACCCAAAAGGACCACATGAAGTACAAAAAACTCATCAATCACATAAAAATATAAATGACATTCCATCATTCACAATACCACATTTCAAATTAAAGGAAATGTAATTCATTTCATTTCATAATTATTAAGGTTTTTATTTGGATGTAATTATATATTTACAACAAACAAATATATGGGTTTACATGAATGAACATCCAAGAAAAATTGAGGGGTTTACATGAATGAACATCCACACAAAAAAATGATAGATAAAATGGGTAGAAGAAGGTACCTCGATTAATGGGTATATGTTTTCGGATGATCTAAAAGGTTAAAATCAAAAATACATATGATCAAAGGGAATGAGGGGCGGGGAGACTTAAGACTGGAGGTGCAGCATGAGGAGGGTAGGGATTTTGGGGGTCGGGGGTTGTGGGGGCCGGGGGAGTGGGGGGTTCCATGGATATGTGTTGGGTTTTTGAAAAAAAAAGTTTTAGTGGTGATTTATTAAACCGCCTCTAAACACTAATTTGGTGTAGTTAAAGCTTGATGTTCAACCTAGTTTCTTAGAAAAACTCTAATTTGTGTACCTATATCTAAATCTCCAACTACATCATCTAAATGATGGTATTTAAGAGTCCTAATATCTCTATAAAAATAAGGGTTGTTTACCTCATGGTCTTCTAAAGGTTCGGGTTTAGGTTCTAGAAGTTCCTTAGAACTGGATGATTTTTTTACATGCATAACAGAAGAATCTGAAGGTTTTTAATTTATATCCAAATTGGATAAATCATCTTCAAGGTTTTCTAAATGGGTTTTTAGATCATGTATATTTTTATCATCAAACTTTATATGGATAGACTCTTCCACAATCTTGGTTCATTTGTTAAAAACTATATAGGATTTACTTCAAGTTGAATAAACAAAGAAAATACCTCCATTTATTTTGGAGGAAAACTTCTAAATATTATATTTATTGTTAAGAATAAATACTTTGTAACCAAGAAATATAAATTAATTAAACTTAGTATTTATGTTATTCTAAATTTCATAAAGGTTTTTCATCAAGATAGGTCAAATTAAAACTCTGTTAATTATATAGCATGTTATATTCACAACTTCTACCCAAAAGTAGATAGGTAATTCATACTCATTAATCACAGTCCAGTCTATCTCTGGAAGATTTTTTTTCTACAACTTTATTCTGTTGAGGATTTCTAAGAGCTGATAATTTATTGTTACATCCATTTTTTGATAAAAATAATTCAAAGTATTGTTTTTAAAACTCAGGGACATGGTCACTTCTTAAGGTCTTAATTCTTTTTACACTTAGGTTTTCTATAGATCTAAAATACTTGGTAAAATGAGATCATGCTTCACACTTGTAAGATAAAAAATAATAATCAAGTATACCTAGAAAATTCATTTACAAGAACATCGACATAGTGCTTCCCATTTAAACTAGAAAATCAATATGATGTAAACAAGTCCATGTGATCTAACTCAAGAGGTTAAGAAGCTGAAACTTATTTATTCAATTTAAAATATATTTTTGTGTTGTTTCCTTTTTTGACAGGGGTTATAAACATTATAATTTTGGAATTAATGTTTATGTAGATCCCTAACTAAACCTTTCCTTGTAATCTTTCTAAGTTATTGAATATAATAGTGGTCTAGTCTCATATTCCAAAGATAAGATTTACTATGAAAAGTGCATAAGAAAGAAACATTTTTTGAAATTAAAGAATCAAGATCAACAGCATAAACATTATCATTTCTCAAATCAAAAAATACTGAATAATTTTTAGAATTAAAAACATTACAAGCATTATTTTCAAACTTTCCATGAATACCATCATCATATAGTTGTGAGATACTAATCATATTATATTTTAAACTATCAATAAAAAGTACTTTAGCAATTAAAGCTCGTTCAGTGTTTCCACTTTAGAAAAGACCAACTATTTTTCTTTTAGCGTTGTCCCCAAAGGTGAAATGTCCACCATCAACTTTTATCAAGTTCATAAAGATTGTGTGATATCCTATCATGTGTCTAGAATAACAATTTTACCAGTACTAAAGATTTCTACAGGATATTTTCACGTAATTTCCTTTCAAAACAAATTTTGTACCAAGAATTATTTTGGTACCCAAATTTTCTTAATGGTTTTAATATAATAATATTGTAAACTATTTGAAATAAAAACATTATTCATTCCAATTGATTAAAAACTTGTAGTATAATTTCCAAAATTAGATTTAGGAACAAAATTTATCATAAAAACTCTTCTCTATACAGGTTGGTAACCTATACCATTAATATACTTAGGAGAAATTTGTTTTCCTAGTATTTAAGTGAGAGTTTCTATTCTATTTTTAAATAAATATATGTATTTATTTAGATTATAATTTGAAAATTTTAGATTGGTAGTTTAATTTAATAGTTGGTCATTCTTTTCTTTCTCTACAGCAAGATAAAATTTAACATTAGCAGACAAAGCATGATGTTTATTTAGAATTTTTTATTTGTATTTAAGCTCATTAAAGGTATCTTGAAGCATATTGACATATTAAAAAATTTATTCTTTGTACATATCATCATTATTTTTCATTTCCATAATGATCAGAATATTATATATGAGATATAGTAGGTTCCTGAGATACATTTTTCATGAAAAACATATTTTCTCTATTAAGATCCTCTTCATGAGTTGATTCTGAGTCACTAGAGATTTATTCATAGGAACTCCATGTTTATTTTATGGATTTATTGAAGATTTTATTCCTCTTATATAATTTATTAAACCTTCTGGATAGATGGTCCATTTCTTCATCATTTTCGGCTAGTGATTCCTCATCACTAAAGATTTCAACTTAAACTTTTTCTTTTTCTTTCTATTTTGGTGTAGTAGTCTTGAAGGGTAAGTATTTACTATTACGTTAATCATCTTGTTCAGGATTTACATTAATCTCTTCCTCATAAATCATCAAATTCCCAATAAATTCCTTAATAGGTAGCTTACTAAGGTAAAAAAATATCTTATTGAAACTAATGTTCCTCTTTATCTCTATAGAATACATATCAGTAGTCACATAATTTTATATTTTTATAACACTAGATTTCCTATGGAGTTTATTTTTTTCACGATCTCATTGAACCTTAGATATATATCCTAAATTATCTCATCAGGTTTCATTTTTAATATATCATATTTAATTATATAGGTTTTCAATCTTATTTCTTTAACCTTAGTAGTTCCTTCATGAGAAATAGTTAATGTGTCCCAAATATCAAATAGTTGTTTTAATAGAAAATATCATATTTAATTACTCATCTTATAAGGAAAATTAAAGATAATTCATAGCTTTGAAGTTATTATTTTATGTAATTTTAGTAGAATCATCCCATGTATTCCCAGTTTTCTTAGTTAATTCATATTTTTTCCTCTATAACAGACCATATTTCTCAACCCATACTTTTAATATGCATTTTAATTTTTATTTTAAATTGATAATAGTCATTTATATTTAATAAAGGATGTTTTTTGGTAGCATAGATTCTTGTATATTCTCCATTTAAAGAACTAAATTTAGAATTGATAGAAATTTAAGATCTTTGAAACAAACCTAAAAAAATAGTTGAAAAGATTTTGAAATTACTTTGATACCAAATTTTAGTCTGAGTGAGTATCTAAAGAGGAGATAAATTGGGTACCAAACAAAAATTTCTATTAAAATCTTTTAAATAAAATCCCTCAAATAAATAAAATTATCCCAACTAATAAAAATAGGATATCGATATAAGTTCCAATATTTTAAAATATTTCTCAAAGAGTGATTAAGACTCAGTTAAAATAATATAAAAATTATTTTAACTTTTTAAATCAATTTAATTAATAAAAAAATTATATAAATAGTAATTTAGATTATTTATCAAAGTAGTCATTTTTATTACAGTTTAAAACAAATTTAGTTTAATGTTTATAAATGAAACAAAACAAAACACACAACGGAAATAAATCAATTGGTTTAATCTCAAGTCTAGACTTAATCCCCTCCACTTAGAAATCACCTAATTCAAATTATATTATATAAAATACTTTTTATCCACAACATGGATTAGGTATACACAATAGCTAACCAGTTATCCAGGTCACATAGGGGCCTCTTACATAATAACCATGGGAAATAAAAAAAGTAGAGGCCACACAAGGACCACTTCCACAACACCATGGGTAAACAAATATAAATAAAGTTAATAAGATATCAATTATATTCCAATTATAGTAAAGGGTTTAGTGTGTGTTTAATAAATAGGGTAAATCAAACATTTCTTGAAATGTAGGGACAAAAAAAGAAATAGAAAGGAAAAAAGATAGAGAAAATATGATTTTCTCTATTTGATGTGATATAAAGATTGAGATTCCTAGGATGCATCTCGGATAAGAGATCGAGTCAAGTTTCTGAAAAGTGAAGTAAAATAGGGTGTCATAAGATATCTTTTTTGTAGGAAATTATCTATATGTCCTTTATGCTTTACTTTCTCATAGTCATGTGTAGGTAATAAAACAACATGTAATATCTCCAACATGTCACAGACTTCACATCACTCTTCTCGTTCTTGTAGTATGGTTCTAGATCACTTCACATGTACACATGAGGGATTTTTCTTCTTCATATATCAATAGCATGCTGGATTATCTGTTTGAATAACAATCTTTCAGATATTTTTCTCCTCATATTGAACGACGTACACAAAATTTAATGCATCCCTATACTAGTTTATTAACAATCATTAAAATAATTCCTTTCATTAAATTCGATAATATATCCCTTATTAAAAATTAATTTAAATATCCCAAAAAAAGTTATGGTGAATCTTATGGGGGTAATTTATCCTGATGGTGACTTAAGTTAGTAGTGACTTAATCTGGTAGTGACTTGGGTTGGTGGTGAGTCAGGATGATGGTAGGAAATCTTCAATGGTGACTCATCTTGGCAATAGGTCATTTTAAAACTGAAAAAATTTCTAACATTAGTTAAAGTTGTATGGTAGATCATTTTTTGGTGGGTAATATTCAACGGTGAATCCTTTATAGAGGTAGGTCTTTTCCAAATCAAAATATTCATCCTAACAAAAACTCCTCTTTGATTATAGGCCTTTTCATACTTAGCTAAAATTTCATTCTGATGGTGAGTATTTCCTGGTGGTGGCTCATCATCAAAGGTTAGTCATTTCTGGTGGTGAGTAGAGCTTGATGATGGGTCTTTCCAAAACTTATCCAAAATTTTTCCAAACTACCTTATATCATAAAATGCTATAATAAAAAATAAAACTCATTAATATCCTAATAAACATGGTTTTTTATCATTAAAAAAGGGGTTCCAACACAGATCAAATAATAGTTAATAAGAGTTATAAAATCCACTTACAATAAGATTTGAATCCACTTTATGTATTTAACATGTAGAATGATTTTTAATGCTTTGTATCATCTATAACCTTATTTTATAATGCATTACAAACACTAATTATATAACTTTAAAACCATAATAAGGAAAACCAAGCATCAAACATTTAGATATCAAAGGGAGAATATGAAAACATGTACCTTTACTGATGGATTCATGAGAAATCATTGGTTACCAATATGAATCCACTAGAAAAGGGAGGGAGATCCCATAAAATTTGTTGACTTATCATCAGTCTAACAAATTTATTATTTTTTCCAACTTAAAACAAGTATATAATTGGGTGGGGTTAGTCTACATGGAAGGACTAAATTTGAGAAAGTACTAAGGAAGAAAACAAGAAAAAAAACAAACAACTAAACTCTAACTGGAAATAGTGATGAATCGAGCTAAATAAAGAAATTCAAGAAAAAATTAACTATGCTGAAAATTTATGAAAAAATTTAAAGGATCAAATGAAATTTTGACTGATTGATAACTATAATATTTCTTTTATTGTGTGAAAATGTACTAAACCAATATCTAATGAAGAAAAAATTATTACCTTTTCAAGGAGAAAACAAGTGTATGTTAAAAATTATAACTTCTTAGTAGTGAAACTCAACACAATCACAAAGAATGAGTGGATGAAATCTTTAACGACCAAAGTTTTAGTAACATATTACTCCTTAAATAAATACTATGTTTGATATCATGCTACAACACTGCAACCAAAAAAATATCCCATTATAAGGTTTCCATATAATTTTTAAGTATAAACAGTGTTAATGGAATTATTTAATGTATATATATATAAGAAATAAAACCAAATAAAGATCACTTTAAATATTGACACAACTAGATAAGCTAAAAATTTAGCAAAATATTTTTTATAAAACATACTTTATTTCAAGTATAATATATTTTGTTATGAATAGTATATTAACACTGGTCTAATTTACAATTTATATTAAATAAGGATGAATAATAGATAATACACCAAATTTTATTTTTTGACAACTATAGTTTTTTCTATATTTTATATTGTAAATTAAAAAAAAATATAAATTTTAGAATATAAATATGAGAAAATTAACTCTATTTTTTATTTATCATAGAAATATTATATTAAGATGTATTTTTGAGATTTTTATAAAAAATAGGTTTTTAGGTGAATAGTGAAATATATCTTTTTTACCAATACTGCGATTATTGTACCTTTATTATTATATAAGTATGAAATAGAAATTTATGAAATATTTTTCTTGAAAAAATATGTAGTTTATAATTAAAGTTATAAATTTTGAAATATTTATTATATTTTACAAACCTATTTTTTATATTATAGAACTCAAGTAATAGTTTTCTCAAAAATATTTTAATATATGATACAATTATTATATTAAAATTTATTTTTAACACTTTTATAAATTGAATTAAAAAAATTATTTTTAATTTAGAATTTGTAGGTGTAAATTATATAATAAATACTACTTTATTATTAGGAATAATTATTACATTATCTTAGGTAAAAATTAGATATAGTGTTAAAATCTAAAATAGAAAATATAATATTTCAAGGGGTAAAGGGATTGAAAATGTTTAAAACATGTATTAAAAAACTTTATTGAGGATTTATTGACCTTATATATTCCCAAACCCATTATTTCTCAAATTTTTGAGCCACTTTCCTTGAGATTGAATTCCTAATATTGAAATTTTATTGGTATTTACAAAAATTTCATCTCTTTCAACTTATAAAAGGGTATCTTCTCTCCTCATTTCCCCTCATACCAAAACACCCATAGTTTAGACAAAACTTTAACTAGGCCTATCTAAAATATTATTATCCACCTTAATGAGGTTCTAGTATTCTCAAAACACCATCCCTAAAAGTTCTAACCACCTTCACAAAGGGGATAATCAAAGGAGTGAGTTATAATATCCTAACCTCTCTTTATAGCTTCTATTTCTTTTTGTGCACTCCTTCTTCTTCATAATTTAGTACACTATATTAATATGGTAAATTAAGTATCTTTATTATATGGATATGTTATTATAATGATTTTATAGGAATTAACCACCTTTTCCCTTTTTCTATTATAAAAAATAAAAATATAAAACATATGTGTGTCAGGACTACCACCTCTATGAAGTAACATGTTCTCTTTTCATTACCACCTTTCATGGATGGCTTTAATAATGTAACTAAGAGGGAGAAAATTATTCATGTTGTGTAATTTTTTTCTATCCATTACTCATTCTTTAACTCTTAATAATTTTGATATATCACACTAATAAACACTAATTAATTTCATTATGATATTGGTATATTGATGCTGCAACTAAATTACTTCATAACCATCCCTTATCATGGTATGTCCAGGTCTGGGTCATTTTGACCACCTTCCTGAACAATACAATTAAATTTTATCATGGATGATTATAAAATAATAATTAATGGTTTAATATGTTATAAATGTGTAAATAAATATTTTTCCATGGTTTTTAAAATTTTATATCAATATTTAATTCATTAACTAAGAAAATACCCTACTTGGTTTAAAAACACTAAAATATAATTTTTTTCAATTTTCAATTCTATGATAAATAATAAATCACTCATGAAAATAAATTTAAACTTTATAAACAATTATAAATAATATATTATTGTAAATTTTGAAGTCTTATAAAGATTAAATTTGAATAAAAAATTAATATTAACATTTATCCAATGAAAGTAGTCCAAATAGTCAAAATTATAAACACCTGAGGTAGGAAAATAGGTAACTAATATAAATGTAGAGAATAATTATAAATGAAAAGTATAAATGGAAATAATTAGGATTAATGTTTTTAAATAGGTGTTTATGACGTTTATCTTTATTATACAATAAGTTAAAGAACTTTTGTGATAGTCAGGAGTCAAGTTATGGGACTTTGGTAACTAAAATCTCTTTTCTGAGTTATATGGTTTATTTTGAACTTAACCTTTTAATGTTCTCATTTTTTTTATTGATTTACCATTTTATATGATGTTCTCATTTATATTTATGGGGATAATTTATATTTTTATTCAATTTACCCTTCTTTATTATTATCTCGCTTAAAATTATAACATTATCAAGGATGAACCACCATCTCTTAATTGGATCCTTGTTTTAAGTCCATGCTTCCACATACCACCAGTGTTCTCCTTTCATGTATTTAAATCCACTTAAGTATTAATTTATGTCATCTTCATAATTTCTTGTCCCACTTATAAAATATAAGTTTTATTATATTTTTTTAGATGGGTTTTCAACAGATATATTTCAAAATATCAAAAATGATTTTCCTTTCAAAATAAAATGTTTTGTATTTGGATTCCATTTCCCTATTTATATCATGGGAGATCTTTTCCATAAATTTATTCTTTATTAAACATCCTATAAAATATTTTATGAATTTACTCTTTTATGTGATTAATATTATTATCAATTGATCGTGTCTATATAGTAATTTATGTGATATCATTAAAATGTAACATGAAACCCATTCTTATTCATAGGTTTTAATGATGTAATGATTAGATGTTTTCATATATCACACATGTTTATGGTTAATAATTAAGTGATGGGTTGGCACTAAATATTCATCCAATACATTGTATAAGGATTTATATCTAATTTTATAATGGTGAAATAGGTAGTAATTCTTGATCTAAAATGAAAAATAGGTTTTGATGACTGATTCAGTATGGGTAATAGGTTGTGATGCCTAATCCTCTATGGGAAATTAGTTGTGATGTATGATCCACTATGGGAAATAAATAGTGATTCTTGATCCAAATTATTGAGTTTTTTATACTTCTGTTGGTGCCATGCTATTTTCATGTGTGATTATGTTATGCCCCTAGCTCATGATTTTTGTCTCATGTTTTCACAGTATTTATTTCATGTTGTATTTACAATCTTATGAGATTAATTTTTATCCTATTATTCAATATGAAATTTTTTTATAATTTTAGGTTATTTTAATCAGGTATTTTTTCCTGCTAATGTTTTATGATATCACCCTGGGTATTTTGCTGATATGTTTATTATACCCTTAATAAAAATTTGAGTTCATGTCACATACTAGCCTAGATAATCTGGTACCCTGATACTCGGGTCAGAACTGACATGGAATGAAGGGTATTCCCAATCCACATGGGTTATCTACAAGAACCTGGAATCATACAAGATAAAGATGGAACTAATTTTGAACAAAACAGTAAAAGATAAATATACAAGTCGATATGCTCAACACTCCAAAAGGATATGGTACCAAAAACCAAAAATGTATATCAAAATGTGAAATAGTATATCATCAACGTACATAGAATCAAAAAAATAAACTCAGCATCCCAAAGGTAACATCACTCCAAGCTCAAAGGATCAATAACATCCACCTCTAGGTTGTGCTTTCATTTTTCTCATTCCTGGGAGAAAAAATATATAAACGCCTAAAGGAAAAGGTAGGGTGTTAGTTATAAATCCAAGTAGGGTCTCACCAAATGTTCCAAAACATATTCCATAATAAAGAAAACAAATTTATGATTTCAATTTAAATTAAATAGGGAATAGAAAAACATTTTCATATTTAAAAAATATGCCTTTATTTGAAAATTATGTAAAATATTTCAAACATGGATTAAATAATCATTTTATATAAAATATTTTATATAAATCAACTGGAATGAATAAAATTATTCTATAAATAAATGGTATATATATGTCAAAATAATAACAATAACAACCATGTTCATCTGAGTTATGGTGTGATAGTTTCTATTTATAGGATCCTCACACTTTTCATATCAATGATCTGGGAAATATATGTACACACATCCCTCGGGCTTAGGCTGAATAGGACTCATCAACATCATATCAAGGATAAGAATTGTCAAACTATATTTTTTTATAGTTTTGAACATCAAACCATTTATAGTTAATTACCATCCTATAATTTTTGTCCCACATAACCCACTAACTACACAAGATCACATGTTCTCAATCAATCAATAGAAAATGGGAAATCATTTCATTGCAAATCAATCATCAGTCACAATTTAATTTTCCAATTTTCCATTCCAAAATGCCAATTCACTTTCAAAACCAAAACATGTGTTTTTCATAGATTCATTCCTTATTATTATAAAATCAATCATAGGTTTTAGAAAAAACAATTTAAGACATTTTATAAAATAAATTCTCAAATCATCTCATCAATTCCATCAATTTCAAAATATTCCCCAAATTCTAATTCTAATGGAATTGGGGGGTTTTCCCAAAATTCAATGAAAATTATGATTCCATTTCCAATCCATCTTGAATTGTGTTTTCATAAATCAATTTAAATAAATTTAAATCAAATTGACCAAATAAATTTTTAATTATATGGTTAAACTCAAACAAAACCTCCTACCTTTAATCATATAATCAAAACAAACAACACCTATAATGGGATCCACCAATGAATAATGATGGTGATGGATATCAAGAAGACAAACCTAGAATCAAGATCTAATTAAACGGAGTTTAAATTCATCAAAACCATGATGATATAACACTCTATAAGGATGATATAAAGATAGAGTGGGATAAGACACATGAGAGGATAATTGTTTACCTGGAAAAGATTAATAAAGATGTGTCATGATTTTATTTTCTATGTAATGGATTTGGAGGAGAAAAAATCACCCCTATATGGCCTCCAAAGAAGAAAAAATTTATTTAGGTCTAGTTGGGGTGGATTGGGGGTTTAAACAGGGTTTTGGGAACCTTTTATAAATTTTAATAATAAATAATTATCATGAGAACTGTTAGCTGGGAAAGGTCGTACTGTTATAAAAATGGTGTTCCCTAACTGTACGCCCCTATATAATGGTGTGTGGTTTATAATATGAGGTAACATGTTTTTTAAAACCATGATCTAATCATGAAAACCCTCACTGGCCAGGGTTTCATGTTTTTCACTGGAAGGGAGTAAGATTTGGGAAAACTGTACACCAACCAAGCACAAGCCATAAACTTCCAAAAAAATCAAATATCACCCAAAGAAACCCTAAAAAAGCCCAAAACATATCATGATCAAAATAATGGTAAAGGAATTCCTAAAAACCAATAATTGAATGTTATAACCTCCCTACAATATAAAATTTATATCCCCATAAATCCTATCAAGAAGTTTCCATATCAAAAAGATAATCTCACTACTCTCTCATTAGTGCCTCCTACTCCCAAGTCTCATATGAATTAGAACCATGTTTTTGTATCACATAGACCAAAGGTATCAGCCTCCCTTGAAGTGCCTTTGACTTATAATAAACTATCCTGAATTGATTCTCAGTCATAAATCAAGTGAAATATCAAGATCCTCCTAGATAAAGAAATGAGATAGATCAAAATGATACTTTTGTAGGTGAGATACATGAAACACATTATATATTGATATCAACTATAGAGTAAGTGATACATAGTAAACCACTTTCCCCACCTACTCAACAACCTCAAAAGGTCCCAAAAAACGAGGAGCCAGCTTCCCTTTACTCCCAATATTTTGATGACCTAAATGTGGTGAAACTTTCCAGAACACATGGTCCCCAAGTAAAAACTGCAGTGATCTATGATAATGATCAACATAAGATTTATACCAACTTTGTGATTTCAAAATTATTTATAAACTCAACTAAATCTTGGATATCATCTCTTGGACCAAGCTCAATCTACCTAAGGAAATTTTACAATATCTGACCAACACAATAAATATTTACACAGCTATCCATACAATGCATCAAAAGGATCCATTCTAATCACAGACTTGTAACTGTTTTTATAAGTAAACTTAACCATTCATAAATATCCATACCAAGATCCACCAAAGTCAAGAATGAAATCAAAAATCATATCCTTGATATTTTTTATAGCTCTATCTATCTTTCCAACCATCTATGTATATTATGCCATACCTAGATGAACATGAGATCCAAGTGCCTTATGGAGACCTCTCTAGAAGTGATAAGTAAAATGGGGATCCCTATCAGAGACTATAGAATATTTAACTCCATGAAAACAAAAAATCTCCCTGAAAGAGATTTTAGAACCCATCAACTTTGGTTGTATCATTAATGGGAATAAAGTGATATGATTTGTTATACTATAGATCAAACCCCATATCGCATTATTATTTCTAGGGGTATGTGGGAACCCAACCATAAATTCCATAAAGATATCATCTCACTTCCAAGTCTGTATTGGAAGTAGATGAAGAAAACTCAAATGCCTCTAGTGCTTGGCCTTGACCTGTTGGAATATATTATAATGAGATACAGAATCAGCAATTCCCCATCACATACAAGGCCACAATAATTGATCTTACACATCAGAAAACATCTATGTGGATCTTTGGTTCTCATCCCACTAGGAATTATAGAAATATCACATCATAGGTTTCCTCAAAAACAATGGAGTAGAAACCCGATTTTGAAAACATAGAATACCCTTGGTGGATAATGAGCACTTATAAATGGTCTCCCCACCATAAAAAGAGTCTCTAATTCCATAGAATTCATCTTCAACTTGTTGTTATTGAAGAATCATCTCAAGGAGAGTAGAGGTAACCTGAAGACTAGATAAGACAACCTCATACCTTATTTCATTAATATCTATACGTAACTGTGTAAAAAGAACCTTAAAGTTCCACTCTTCTAATAATCCCTTCATGGCCTAGGTCGAGAGTTTTCTACTCAAGGCATTAGTGACAAAATTCCCTTTCCCTAGGATATAGGCAATGTCAAAACAAAAAAATTGTAAGTATTCTAATCAATTACTCTAGTAGAAATTCAAATATTTTTTATAGAATATATAAATAAATCTCTTGTGGTTAGAATACATGGTAAAACCTTATCCAAAAAGTTAATTCTTCCAACTCTTAAGTGTATGCATCACAGCTATGAGTTTCAGGTCATGGTTCAGATAGTTATTCCCATGCAGCCTAAGCTTCCAAGATCCATAGGCTACCACATGATCATACTTCATAAGAAAAAAACCCAAACATAAAACTGATGTGTCACAAAAGACAACAAAGCCCTGACTGGCCTCTGGAAGAGTCAAAATATGTACAAAAGTTAAAATAAATTTCAACTCAACAATAAAACTTCAAAAAATTTCATCTCAAGAGAAATTCACTCCCTTATGAGTGAGAGCGGTCATCAAAGAATCCTACTTCAAGAAATCATTTACTAATTGATGATAATACCTCGTTAAACCCAGGAAGCTCTAAATCTCAAAAACATTATGTGGTTTCTCCCATGAAATATGGATTTTACCTCTTCAGTATCAATTGAGATAGCATGTTCGAAGACTACATGTCATAATAACATCACTTAGCAAATCCTTAAATCAAATTTTGATATATTGGTATAAAGTCAGTGATTTCTCAACAATTCTAAAACTATTCTCAGATGACGCACATGATCCTCCTTAAACTGATAGTAAACCAGGTTTTCATCTATAAAGACCACCATGAATGTATCAAGATAATCATGGAATATCTTGTTCATCAAATATATAAACACTACAGGATCATTACTTAGACCAAATGGAATTAAAAAATACTCATAATAGTCATACCTAATCTAGAAGGAGGTTTTCTGAATTTTTGATTCTTTTATTCTCAACTGGTGATAACTAGACCAATGATCAATCTTTGAGAACCACTTCACCCCTTTAAACTAGTCAAATAGATCATAAATCTAAAACAATGGATGATTGTTCTTTACCATAAATTTATTTAGTTTTTGGTAATCAACACATAGGTGAAGTGTTTCGTTATCTTTCTTATCAAAGAGAAGAGGACCACCCAAGGTGACACACTCAGGCATATAAAGCCTTTCTATAACAGATCATCCAACTGATTCTTCAACTCTTTAATTTTAGCTGGTACCATATAATAAGAAGGTATAGATATCTACTGATTACGATGAACTAAATCAATAGAAAACTCTACCTCCCTTATTGGTGGAAAACTAGAGAAATTAGAAGGAGAAACATCAAGAAACATGATGAAAACTGGAGGGATATCATCACTAAAATATTATTTATCTAAGTCGAAAGTAAACATAGATATTAATTTAACCAATATTAGATAAGAAGTCCCGGCTCTACTCAAAATCAGTTCTCATTCCCCATAAAAGATACAGCACACCCCATCAGGAATAGTAAAGGGGATCCATTGTAGATATAAGTCAATTCGGGGATTATTAGGGATAATCCAATCATCCTGAAAATGAAATCAATAAGTTTCATGTTAAGAACCATAAAATTCTAGGTAATATCAAATTATAATAAATAGAATACATAATCAAGACAATAGATACCCTCTTATATCTTTGTTTCTAGGGGTGTAGTAATATTCATTGCATAAGACAAAATATCCATAGGAAGATTTAGCAGGTTCACAATACAAGTTGATATAAATGAATGAGGTGCACCAGTATAAAATAATGTATCCATTTAAGATAAAGTTATAGTGGTGGTACGTCTCAAAATCATTGCACATCCATCATCTTCCTCTAAAGACACTTCCACTTCTTAAATAAGATTCATTATGGATGCATGTGGATATAACCCCTTAGATTTTGAAGCATCTGATTGCACCACAGTAATTTTAGGTGATGATGAGCTCGTGCCAATATTTGTGGTAGAAATTATATAATATAACTCTTGAAAGTTTCTTGGATGTCCATAGAAGCTGCAGATATTTGGTGCCTTATTGTAAACATGTTTGGAATTTCTAGGTTTGACACACTGGAAGCAAGTCAAAGGGACTCTACCAAGCACTGCAGGAGGTCTGGAAGGTCCCTACTATTGAGATCCACCATGATACTCATAACGCTTTATATATCCTTTAGAGGAACTCATATAACTACCACTATGATAAAAATAAACTCCCTTCAACCCAAACTTACCATCCAAATCAATCTTAACCATCAAATCCAAATCTAGCATGTCAGTAGAAGGAGAAATCTTTAGTAAGAAAACCTCATAATGGATATCATAATAAAGTCCCATCTCTAATATCTAAGTCTTCATCTTCTCATTCAATACAATCTCAAGTGAAAATTGAATAATATCTATAAAGTGATTCCTATACTTTTTCATAGTCATGTCAGACTGCTCGAGTTTGAAAAACTCTATAGCCTTATCTTGCACCATAGACTTTGGATAGAACTGTTTGGTGAAAATAACTTTAAATTTATTCCACTATAAAACCTCATTCTTTTTCACTATAAACATCTAGTCCCACCATCTCATTATTGGTCCTTATATATTGAAGGTGGAATGTTTCACCATAATTGAATTAGGTGTTTCCAAGAACTCAAAAATAAGCTCTGCCTTTCTCAACCAATCCTCATCCTCTTGAGGATTATTAGATCCTTGGGTTGCTAGTGGCTTCTAGTAAAGTAACTAGAGAGAATGATTTTGAGATTCATCCCCCTGAGTTTCCACAATTGGTGTCTAAGTTGGTATGGGTGTAGGTTCCTATCCAATAGTTATAGTAGAAACAATAGTCTCAATGATATTTTGGTCCACATGAGGATTCTATTACTGTGGTTCATTACCATCTTCTTCCTGGATCCTATTCAAAAGTATTCTTAGAGAAATTATGATACAAAACAATAAAAAACAACATTGAATGCGTCCAAATATTACTCAGATTAAGAACTCAAATAAGAGAAAAGGAGAAATTAATCCCATCAGATAATATATCAATATTTGGATTTTAACATATCAAAATCAAAAGTAGGTAAAATAAAAAAATTAAATAAAGTTATTCTTCAAGATTTCTTTCCCAAACCACCTATAGTGACTTAAGGCTCATTATGATGAGATCTATCTAATAAATCATTTATAATTACCTCTTAAGTCCCAACAATATTACTCAACTACATACTGACATAGAGAAAAGATTCTTACCTTGTTCCTTTGATACCATGTTGTCAGAAAACAAACTGGATTCCTTGGTACCCTGATACCCGACCAAGAACTAACATGGCCTAAAGGGAATTTCTAATCCCCATGTGTTTGCGACTAGCACCAAGAATCATATAAGATAAATAGCGAATTAATTTTCCCAAAAATGGTAGAATATAAAGATAAATTTTAGTATAATTAGAACTCCAAAAAGGATAAAGTACAAAAAACCAAATATTTATATCAAAACCCAAAATAGTACAACAACAGATTACTTAGAATCTGAAAAGATAAACTAAACATCCAAAAGTGTACATCACTCCAAGCCTAAAGGATCAAGAAAATCCACCATATCTAAGTGAATATTTTTCTTTTCTCGGACCTGTTAGATGAAAATCTATAAATTCTTAAAGGTAAAGGTAGGGTGTGATCTATAAAGACCAATATGGTCTCACCAAATGTTCCATAATAGATTCCATAATATATAAACTAATTCATGTTTTAGATTTAAATAAAATAGGGCCTGGAAACACGTTTTTATATTTAAAACAAAACATGATTTCATTTCAAAATAATGAAAAACATTTCAAAATTGGCTTAATTAAAAAATTTATATAAATTATTTTATATAAATCAAATGGCATAAATAAAATAATTCTATAAATCAATGGGATATATATATATATATATATCAAAACAATCACAATAATCACCATGGTCATTTTTCTTGAGGTATAATAATTTCTTGTTATAAGATCTTTATAGTTATCATATCATTGATCCTTGAAATATGTGCATGCACGTCCCTTAGGCTCAGACTAAATAGGACTCATAAATATCCTGTTGGGGATAAGATCTTCCTAACTAGGTTTTTTTAGATTTTTCATTATCTATACATTTCTAGGGAATTACCAACCTAGAGTTCTTATCACAAATAACCCACTAACTACCTAGGATCTCATGTGTTGAATCTATCAATAGAAAAATGTAAAATCATTTCCTTTCAAATCATTCATAATTCACAATTCAATTACCCAATTTTCCTTTTCAAAATTATAATTGACTTTCAAAACCAAAACATGTGTTTTTAATAAATTCATTCATTTTCCATATAAAACCAATAATAAGATTTCAAAAATTCAATTTAATCCAATTTTTAAAATAAATTCTCAAATTGTCTCATCAATTCCATTAATTTCAAATTTTCCTTAGATTCTAATTCCATTATAATTGGGGGGTTTTCTAAAATTAAAATCCCTCTAGAATTGGTTTTTCATAAATAAATTGAAATAAATTTAAATCAAATTAATAAAATCAAGGTTTCATTACATTGATAAACTCAAATGAGACCACCTACCTTTAATCATGAAATCAAAATGCACAAAAATCGCAAAGGGGTCCTCCAACAAAAAATGGCAATGACGAAGATCGAGAAACCAAACCTAGAATCAAGAATCAATTAAACATAGTCTATATCTATCAACAACATGATGATATAATACTATCTAAGGATTATAGAAATAGAGAATGGTAAAAGACACATGAGAGGAGAATTTCTTACCTAAAAAAGATCAAATGAGATCTTTCATGCTTAGATATTCCAATGAATGGGTTTGTAGGATCCAAAATCACACCTATAGAGCCTAAAATGAATAATAAATTGATTTTGGTAGATTTGGGTTCAATATGGGCCTTAATCAAGGGTTTTGGATTTTTTTAACAATTTTCATAACAATGAATCATCGTGTGCACAGTTGGATGGGTAAGGCCGCATGGTCAGACTAACCATGTTCCCTAACCATGTGACCCTATAATTGGGTGCACGGTTTATAATAGGTTCTTGCATGGTTTTTAAAACCATGTACCAATCATACAAACCCTCAAATCTAAGGGTTTCACAATTTTCATTGGAGGTGAACACAGTTTGGGAAAATAATGTTCCAAACATGTACAACCTAGAATATTCAGAAAAAATTTCAAATATAACACAAAAAACCTATATAATCCCTAAATAAATAATCACCAAAATAAGGGTCAAGTAATAACAGTAAACTAGTAACATGGTGTTACATCTCACCCATTTCTTATTTTTCTGTTTCCTAGGTCATGAGGATGAGTTTAACTTTTGACACATCTAGGAGAAGATGTATTATGATAGAATTGTACGGATATGTTCCCAAGAATTTTAAAATAATTCATTTTTATAGCGAGTAACCAAAGAAATTAAACCTATAAATTCTTAGGATATTGATATTATTATGTAATGTAATGTTTTAATTATGTAAATGATGTAAAATAAAGTCATATTTATCTTAGGTAACCTTAGTTATCATTATTGGAAATGTTTAGTAATGTTTAGTAATGTTTAGATATTATTTTAGTTACTTTTGGTATTAAGGTTATATAAAATTAGTGAGTTACTTATAGATGAGTCTATTTATAGGATTATATCATAAATTTTTTGGTAAATTCTTGATTAGGTTGTTTTCATATCAAAACATCTTTTTTGGATACTGGAAATCATATAAGGTTGTGACATAGATGCACCCAGGGGTAATCACCTCGAATAGATTTGGTTGATCATTGAATCAATCATTAATATAATTTATGGTGAGTGGTCCTATGACTAATCACTTTTCTAGAAACTTCCAAGAATTATTCTTTGGTTAATCATATTCTCATTATAAACCACTATGAAGTATTGATTTCTCAGTTACTGTAGGGGATTATTGTAAGATGTATAAGATAAACTAACATAAAGTAACTAAAGGAATTATAGGATAATGTGATGATGTAAAAGGGTAATATGATTTATGGTTGAATCCCATTTATGATATTGATTATGATAATCCCCTCTAATATTAAATTTCCATCACACATATTAATCCCTTTTGGTTTTATAGATGGCTAGAATCAGAAGGAATTGAATTAACATTGGTTGTGGGGGAAATATGATGATTTAACTCAATTAATAACCCAATATAATGGTGTTTATAGTAAAAATAATCTTAGAAATAATCACCCAAATCTCAAAATCTATAAATAATAACACAAATTTCTTTGATCTCCCAAACACACCAAGGAGGGAGAAGCTTTCTATTGAGTCTTTCATGGAGTAAATTCAACCATATTTTAGTGGATCTTATCACCCACTTATTATTTAGAAATTTCAAAATTTTATGTAAAATATATTTTCAATTCTATGTTTTTTTAAACCTGAGAAGGTTGTTCTGGTTTTCCATTGTCTAGGAAGTGATTTTGACTATAACATCCTGGATTTTTTCAAGTAACATTTTTTATAAGTTTTGATGCATGTTGTATAATTTTTCATCTTTGGAGGTATGTATTATGGGTAATAATTCCTTGTAGTTGGGTTATAGAGTGTATAGTCCTTGGTGGGATTATTTGTCATTGCGATAAGGCTATCATCTAGCTTGTGGGGTGCAACGACTAGCTGGTAGTGGTGGCAATTGGACCTGAATTTTAGAAGACCCCACAGGCCCTTCAGTGGTGCCCAAATTGAGCATCGTTAAGGGAGTTTTCAAATTTTCAACCTAATTTGATTATTCAGTTAAAAAACACCCTAATATGACCATAATGTGGTCATATGATTCATGAGAGCTTCCCCTTTTTACTCTATAAATCCTCCTCCACTCGTATTGGGTGCTTGAAGTCTAGATCAATTTGGGGAGTCGATAGAGGTAAGATCTATCCTTTATAAGTGTAATTCTACTTATTTATATGGAATTGATCATATATATTATAAATGTTGGATAAATATATGGATATCCTCCTATATATAATGAATAATTCATTCTTGATTGATAGATTGGCGTTGGATCACAAGATTTGATACCCTCTCTTTGATCGATCCTAGATCTATCATTAACAGTAAATCCATATTTCTATATTGATATATATATCATCTCTTATAATGACCAATTCTTATAATTACAATTATATAGACTCTATTATGATGTATTGGGTCTTTTTATAATGAACATTGGTGTGGGGATGCGATCTTGGTGTCATTCCGTAGCGGATATTGAGATTTAACACTAATGCATTAAGGTAGGAAGATCTGTACCATATAGATCCCTTGTATATGATTGTTGGCATGATATAATGGTGTTTTATTGTGTATTTTTGGACCCATGATTGTGTTTTACTGCATGTGTGTTCATTTATAACATGTGAGACAATGTTAGAGTTGGATCACATGTGTGTGCATATGTAGCCCGTGAGACCCATGTTTGATACTGATTGTGTGTGTGTGTGGCCACTGACAATTAATTTATATTATATGTTATGAATATATGTTTTATTCCATTTTGTGTATAACTTATATAATTTGGAGTATTTTCTTCTAGTACAGAATGATAGGTGGACCATTGTGGATTGGTTAGCCCTTAGAGGGGGGATCATGTGTAACATGCAGTGACAAAGATGATTGAGTAAGACATGGGGAAGGGGTTTGATGGCCTTCTAACCTAACCTAAGGAAGTTTCAGTATATAATGTTCTTCTATCCTATCCTAATACAACATTAGGATATGATGGCTATGTGGCTTGGCCTAAGGCATAGGTAGGGGCACAAAAGCCTTGTGTCCTAATCCATGATAGAGATAGGGACTTATAGCCTTGTAGACCAACCTGAGAGTTTTCGGCCTTAGGGATATTCAATGATATATGAGGTGGACTTCTGTTTGACCCATGATCATGTCCTCTATTATGACCTCTTTTTTATAATGGTTTTGAAGAAGGTACAGTGAGGATTTGTGATGGCATGGTTAGTAAAATTGTTCTTGAAATAAGATTGATTATTACTTAATTGTGAATTTCCTTATTATCATGGAATAAACCTCTTATGAATGTGTACTTATATTAAGGACACATTGGTGGAATCCTACTGATTTTATATGCACACTGTGCATGGTCATCTCAGTGTGTGTGTAGACTTCATGATTAAGGATCCAGGGAAGGGAAAGGGCCCAATGATAGGAAGTTTAGGATTCAAATAATGGGGTTTGGAGGAGGTATTAAGGAAGACTTTGCAGTGTTGTCATTATTTCTTTATTTACTTCCTGTTGTTTATTATTCTATTAATTTTCTTGCAACATTGTGTGTACATTTATTATTATTATATGACCTAACATGACATCTGTTATAGAATATTCACTATATTATTTTCAATTATATTGATTATCTAGTTTATGTTTTTATCTTTATATTTTAATGTTTGGAAATGTTTACTTAGGGTATAGTCTCACCATAGTGTCTCTTTACCCTCTCTACTAGTCTGTAACTTATTATATAGAGGGAATCACGCATGAGGTTGTGTGGTGCTTTAGCTTGAACCCCATGATTAAGGTTGGGGTGTTATAAAATTGTATCATAAATGAATTTTATTTTTGGGTTATGGTAGAAATGAGATAGGTTGTGTAGAACTTAGGTAGGGGGTTTCTATGTTCCTGACCAGATTATATGTAAATTACATTCAAGTTACTAGTAATGGGATTTCTATTACAGCTTATGGGATTTGGGTGTGTTCAGGAATCATGAGTTAGTAAGTAGGATCACATTTAATTTATATATATATACCTACTGAGTGTTTCATAGTAGATATTTAGTTTAATGACTCTGTTGTGTTATTTGTTCCATGATATATTTGTTTTCTCTGCTATTATGATATATATATATATATATGATAGCATTAGTTAGTTAAACATGTGCATTTTTTATGTTATATATATATGATTGGGACTAACGTACTGGTAAGAAGGACTATGATTGAGCCTTATGAAGTACTATGAGGGTTATACCTTGTGTGTGGGTATCTACTACGATAGATGTTCCAATAGAAATCCCCTATATGTGTTCCATGTATCTTCTTAAGTTTTTCAAGTAAGAAAGTTTCTATAGGTATTCTAAAAATTTATTTAACATTTCAAAATAAAAAAATGTTTCCTTATAGAAAAAATAATAATTCTTCTACTAGGGAGGATGCACTAGTTCTACCATAGTTGTGTGGGAGGATGTGCCTAAGTGAGATACCATACATTCTCTAGTTATTCAAGTGGTAAACCCACACCAACCTAGATTCTTACATATTGTTCCTCCTCAAACACAGAGCAAAATGGTTGACTATGATTGAGACTTTTATATTCAACATCTGCCAGTATTCTAGGGCACTAGTAGCCCTCAAGATACCGGGGAATAGATTGAAATCATCAAGAGACACTACAACAGAATATCCGTTTAGTGGCGGTTTTTTTTTGCATTTTGCGGCGGTTTAAACCGCCGCAGCATGGTTTGGCGACGGTTTACAGAAACCGCCACCTAATACGACGTCGCCAATCTATTCACGGCGGTTTTTTCTGTTTCACAGTGGTTTAAGGAAAGTGTCGTAGCTGCCTCATTTCGCGGTGGTTTTCCTGAATTTGGAAACGGTTTTTACGATCCATGGATATCAATTTATTCACGACGGTTATAACCGCCGCGAATAAACTCAAATTTCGAGGCCGTAAAACCGCTGTCGAAGTCATAGGAACCTCCGCGGAATGAGGCCAAAATGATTCGGCTATGTCATGGTGGTTAAAATAGACGCTAAAAATAAGAAAAAATTTACGTTTAGCAGTTGTTTTCACAGTTTAGCGTCGGTTTAAACTGCCGCCCATATAAATGTCGCGGTGGTTAAAACCGCCGCTAAAAGCTGCCCAGGAAAAAAAATCTGCTTCCATTACACCACTGCCCTGAAAAACAAATCAAACTGGAAATATAAACCAACTGAGATACATTATAGCCCTCCTACCATGCATAACCCACATCATGTATCATCATCACTAGCCCTCCTCTTTCACTACATCACATTCCCACAATCACTTCCTCAATATCAAAAATAACAACATGACAATCACACACCAAAACATCACTTTCCACAAAAAAATCATTTGGTAAGAAATTATATATTATTCATATTTGGTTAAAATGGATTATTTAATTATAACATATGATAAAATATTATAATTAATTATGTATGATTCCTCTGTATGTTATAGGACCTAATAAAATGGGTGGTGAAAGATTGGTCCATGGAAAGCTTGGGGGTGAGGTCTGTCCATGAGCTGTTAAGTGGTGTGTCAATGGAAAGGGACTCCAAAATGAGTTAGGCTCAATAATGTTCTAGACCTATTGTTTTTATTATTATTTTGTGTGGTTTGAGGTGTGTAATATTTCCATTGGATTTCATTCTCCTTCTATAAACCCAATTATTATTTTTTAATTAAATGGTTAATTTAAATTAAAATGTTAAGGTGATTGAAGACCATGAGAAAACTAAACTATGTGCTGAGGAACAAATAGAATATTGTGTACTGGCATGATTCCTCGGTCTTTAAAGGATGAGGCATTGAACTTAGATATCTCAAGTGACTTCCTGACCCCTTCATTGGGGGGGGCCTTTTGAGATGACTTTTCCCTAGAGAATGAGCCTTGTATACCTTTTTATGGAGGTGTTTTGTGACATAAGATGACCATCCAATGTGTTCTAGCTAAGACCCTTGAGACAGCTCCAACAATTAAGTAATGTTTGACTTAGAAACCATGGCCTATCTACTCTGGAATGTGTCTTGGGTATACCATCAAGTTATGCAATCATAGTAATTGTTCATATTGACCAAACCCTTTTCCATTAGTTATGATTTACTCTAGGTGGAAGAACATAGGATAGACTAGGATTGGGTTTGCTGAGTAGAACATCTAAGTGTAACCTTATAACTAATATGTTCCATGATCCATATTCCTAGAAAACCCATTATTTGGTTTCCACATTGAGGCCGAGATGTTATTTTATATATTGACACTGCTAGAAATTGTGATTTTATCGAATGAAAAGTACTAGATTGAGATAGTGGTCCATGAACAAGGATATCAAGAGAGATTAATCTACATACATACAGACCTAGAGGACCCATGTGGGTTCCTAGTAGATAGACCAACCCTGAACAGGTGCATGTGTTTCTTTAGAGATGGTTACAGGTGTCACTATAGAACCTGAACCAATGTGGATGCCTGATGGAGCTAAGATGGTAATGATGGGAATGGGTGTTCGGTTGACCATGGTTTTATTTATATTTATATTTAGTCTTGATTCATGATATTAAACATGATTCATTAGAATCTCTAATTGGGCATGACACAATTTTCATTACTTAGGACACCTGTGAATCACTTATTGGGATGGATGAGACCCTTTGATTCTTATTGTGTTTCTAATCTATTATCATGACATATTTGGGGTGGACACTTAGTAAAACTAGCATCAATCATATATGATAGATGTATGGGTGAATAACTAATGGTGGTACCTTTTTTTCAAAAAAAAATCCATCAGGTCCTGTGTGCTAGATATATTCTAGTAATTTATATATATTCTCACTAGAGTGTTAGTTTGGGACATATGAGTAGTCCATTTTAATAATTTTTCTATATAGAACTTGATGCTACACATGCATTCATAATCTGGGGTTTATATTGATAAAATAAAATTAGATGGTGCTTTATAGCTTTGTAGGGATTATGATAGGTGTGGGTGGACAATTGGAGCATCCATCGGGTCGATAACCCTCCTGGTAGCATAATGGATCCAAATAATGAGTCCTCTATTTATTTTTTGGATTATGTAAACCTATCATAGTGATAGGACATGGTTCTTCCATTCATAGAGTTGGTAACCCTCTCAGTTGATGCACACAATGCACATTGAGGCATAGATCATTCATTGCATCCAGTAACCCTCTTGAATAACAAAGTATTTAGTTTTTAATGAGTCCATTATTACTTATACAATTGAGGGAGGGTGTAGAAGTGATTGATGTGTAATATTATGGGTGAAATTTAGGACATGAAAATGTGTGGTGGCAACTACCAATTCAAACACAGGCCTAAATGGAATGATGTGTACCACACTCGATAAATCAAGAAATAAAAAGAAACATCAGAAATCAATAAAATGCATAAAAAGAAACATGAGAAATCAAGGAAATTTTAGGACATGAAAATGTGTGGTGGAAACTATGTGCCACAAATGTTACATATACAAACCAACTATTCCCATATTTTTTCAACACATCAACAATACAACTACTCAGGGTCTGATGATGCATCGTCACCCTCTCCACCTTCATCTCCACTTTCTGTTGTCACCTGTAAGAACATTATATTGAAAATTAAATATGGTTGCTTATTTATATTAAAACTTAAAACCAATGAAAGTTATCAAACTAAATGAATTTTATTTTTTGTGATTTACCTGCATACCACCAGTCGATGCACTACCACCAGGGGCATATCTGCTCATCTGCAGATGTATTTTAGTCAACTCTTTTGGCAAAGAAGATATCTGATCCCCCTACTGGTGAACTGTGTTTCGTAAAGAAACAATATCTTTCATAGAATCTTCAGGTATGGGCTGAGTAAATTCAGGAGTAGATGCAGTTTCCATCCCCGGTGGCCTGCTAAAAACATTAGATGGTATGGGTCCCAAACCCATCTCCTGCACTCTCCCAGGATGCTCCTTCCCAACGACTTTAGCAACCGGGTCGTCCTAGGAGACTGAGTAGGACTGCGTAGGATTGGCATCCCATAGTTCTTTAATTTTTACCTATAAATCAAATATCAATATATATTAACACAGTAAAAACTGATAATAATTTATTATGATAAAAAATTGACTTCATACCCCAACTTATTTAGCATGCTCATTAACAAATATTCTATCTGATTTCTTGTGAACATCCAACCACAGTTTAGTTCTGGATGCTTCATGCCCTAAACTCTGGGACTGCATTAAGAAAAGATAAATCAACAATTCAATATATTAAACAAATAATATTGTCTTATAAATATTTATACAAATTAAAATATTAACAATTTCATTCGGCTTCTAGAAAAACTTTTTCATCCTGCAGTGTGCGGGATGACTTGCTTAGCTCGGTTTGATGCATTCTGTCTAGAGAGATCCTAAAATAAATAAAATGAAATTTAATACTAATGTATTGAATGTCATGTCCTTTTCATATACAATTATAAATTTAAAATGAGGATAATATAATAATATATATTTCAATACCATCTGCTTCTGATCACGATGTCTGTCAACAAACACTTTCCATTGTTCTTTCGGTACCCCACTAGGTAGCTTCTCATACATTTGTTACGCGGTCAATGAAGTATCGTTGACATCACACCACAATCTCCATTTCAAATCTTTCCACTTATTACCTAGATTTTTCAACGTCCACTTCCATGCTATCACATCAGCAATGGTAAAGTGGAAGAACATATGTATACAGAAATTCATTTTGAACATATTAGTAACATGAAATTCAATTAAACCATAATGTAATAAATTTACCTTTATTTGAGAATCATAAACTTCATTTTTCCAGCTTGGAGGCATATGTATCCAATCATCATATGAAATGGGAAGGCAAACAGGCTCCGCTGCCAGCTGGCCTAAAATCTGGCCAAGTAACCCCGCGGCATCTGCCGTAGGGACCCCATAAGAATCAAATGGCACAAGTAACTTATCACCAGTCATATTCCAAACATCTGAACTTTTTATGTTTTTCTCCATGGTTGCATTTTTTTCATCTTCAATGAGTAAATAATTAGTATAAACAAAATGCAATAAATTTATTTAATTAAAATTTGTACCTATGATAGTGACACTCCAGTATGTCCGGGATGAACTGGAAGGGACATGTCGCTGCCCCACTACTGAGGCTTCTGAAGGTGGAGTCGACGACTCACCCTCTAATGGGACATCCACAGATGGTGTGAGAGATGGTGCAAGGGGAGATGGTGTAGGAGTGTTGGTAGCTGGTGCCTCAGATGTCATGGGGAGGGAGCCAGATGGATCGCTATCTGTCGCAGAACTAGATGAAATAGTGTATTGCTTCCTCCTTGGCATTCATATCATTTAATCAAATAAAATTAAGTTCAGAATATATATTTCAAAAAAATTATGCAGAAAAAAAAATAAAAATGATAATATATGCCCAGTACTAACAGAAAAAATATATATAACAATGATAATGAATGACTGCAGAAATGAAACAAGTGGTTGCTGAATAAATAAATAATTGTACATACAATCATTTTCCCCTTCAATCATGTCAGTTTCTTGCTCCATTTCTTCATCCACTTCATTCATCCTTGCTAGACTAATATTTTCAATATCGTGATAGATAAATAATCCCGCTTCCGGTTGCTGATTAACTTCATTTTTAGAGGTCAAATTTTCCACTTCATCACCCATATCATACAAATCTCTTTGTATTACGTGAGAAACTACACTCCACCCTTCATCAGCAACATCATTCACATAATATACCATTTTTTATTGTGATTCTAATATATATGGATCATGCAGTTCATGATCACCAACATCCATCAAGCGAGATAAGTTCACAGAAGTAAATTGAAAGGAATCTCTTTTAACACCTATGGTAAAATTGACCCATTTGCATTTGAATAAAACAAACAAACAATGTCTGTGGTAGTTTAATTCAATAATATCATGCATATTTCCATATAATTCCACTTCAAAAAATGTAAATATACCACTATTATTTGTTTTCAAACCCACTTCTCGATCGACTGTATGAAATCTAAATTCATTCACAATATAAGCGTCGAACTTTCTAACTTGTTTTAGAGGACCTCTTGTAAGAAACTTCAAATCTTCTGACACATCTGCTCGAGTATCAGTATTCAAGATCTAAAAAAAAGAAATGTACTTTATTAGATTTACAAAATGTATGTGTCAAACTAATATTCATATTTATTGCAATATTTATGAACTTACATGGCGTGAAAACCATTATATAAGCTCTTTATTAACAGCTTTTGTTATATCTTTCTCATTTCGTGTTCGGACTCTCATTCGTCTCATTTTTTGTATTCTCAACTCTTCAATAAATGAATTTTCAATTTCACTATTCAGCAGCACATATCTATATGCCTGTAAAAATTCCAATTCAGTCAATGTCACATTTGTGGTCCCCCCAACTGATCGGCCAATAGCAGGAAATATTTTGGATTTCTGATGTATTTGAGATTGAGTCGATGTGTCATCAACACGTCCAACTCGATTAAATCTTGTCTCAATATCATCCAAGTATCGAGAACAAAAGGTCAGACACTCCACATCCAAATAGCCTTCAGCAATAGAGCCTTCTAGTTGAGCTTTATTTCTCACGTATGATTTCAAATGCCCAAGATATCTGTGAAATAAAATAAACATAATTATACATTTAATTAAGTACCAGAAATTGTTTACGTAACTAGAAAAAATATAAATAAAGTACCTCTCAATTGGATACATCCATCGATAATGAACAGGGCCTTCTAATTTAGCTTCCTCAACCAAATGCAATGTTAAAGGCATCATTACAGTAAAAAACAACGGACGAAAGATCATCTCTATTACACAAAGGGTCAATACAAACCTCTCCTGGAGGTTGTCAAGATGAAATGGATGTAGATATTTCTCACATAGTTGTCTGAAAAATGTGAAGAACTGGAGTACAATAGCAGTAATTTTTTCAGGTAATAATGTACGCAATGCCAATGGTAGTAACTGCTGTAACAAATTATGTGAATCATGACTTTTCAATCCATGTGACTTACGATTCTTCAAGTCAACACACCTCGAGATGTTACTTGAATACCCATCAGAAACCTTAACATTCTTTAACATTCGAAGGAATATATCTTTATCCCTATTTTTCAATGAAAAAATTGTCGGATGATACTTTTCATTCTCATCTAGCCAAAGATCGCATTTTATGTTCATTGCTTGTAAGTCTTTGCGAGCATTGAGATGATCCTTAGATTTTCCATGCTCATTAAGCAATTTGAATATCAAATTATCATATATATTCTTCTCAATATGCATCACATCAAGATTATGCAGCAGCAAATTAAATTCCCAATACCTAAGTTTGAAGAATATACTTTTTTTCTTCCATTTTTACGTTCCGGTTTCGCTTGATGATGCACTTCAGACCCGTTTTCCGCTCTCATTCAAATGATGAACCTTCTCAAATTCTGTTTCAACATTTTCAAGCTGTGTCAATATTTCAGAACCAGTTAACAACTTTGGAGGTGGTCTACGATCAATGGAACCATTAAATTTTTATATGTTCAGCCAAAATCTATGAGATGCATCTAGAAATCTTCGATGACACAAGAAGCACCATTTTCTACTATGAGGTAGCCGTTTGGGATCAAAATCAAAGTTATAAACGGGACAAGATAAACTCGTGTAAGTGTTTCAACCAGATAAATTCCCAAGCCTAGGGAATTCACTAATGGTCCACATTAAAGTAGCATTCATTTTGAACATTATTTTAGAAGAAGAATCAAATGTCTCAACACCGTTGCTCCATAACTCCTACAATTCATCAATCAAAGGATGCAAGTATACATCAATATCATTTCCAGGAATTTTTTTTCTAGGAATAATCATTGAAAGGATAAAAGATTTTTTTTTCATAAATATCGAAGGAGGAAGATTATAAGGGATCAAAACAACTGGCCAAATGCTATAATTGGTACTCAAAGTCCCAAATGGGTTGAATCCATTGGAAACCAATCCCAATCGAACATTCCTAGGATCAGCTGAGAAATCGAGATGTAATGAATCAAACGTCTTCCATGATTGATAATCTCGTGGATGTGTCATTAACCCATCATTGTTATTATCTACAGAATTCCACTTCATGTATTCAGTGGTTTTCGATGACATGAATAATCTTTGCAAAGGAGACTTCAAAGAAAAGTAACGCAAAACCTTTGCAGGTTTGTTCCTTTTCTTCTTCTCCATGAAATTATGTTCATTAAAACTTCCAACATCACCCTTTTCATTCCATCTAGAAGAAGAACATTTCTTTCAATTATTTCTACTTGAATCCTCTCCCCAATAAAGCATACAATCATTTGGACACGCATGTATTTTTGTATAATTCATACCAATCTTGTTAACAACTTTTTTCATATCATAAAAAGATTCTGGGATTTTTTCTTCAGGAAATGCATCACGAATCAATTCCAATATCATGAACATTGCCTTATTTTTAATTCCACATAGACATTTGACATGGAACAACTTCAGCAGAAATGAAAGCTTTGAATATTTCAAACACCCACTATACAACTCTTGATTTCCATCGTCAACTAAATCATAAAACTCATTTTCCTCAGTGAATTTTTATGTTACATTTGGATCCATAGAATCAAGATGAGGATCCAATTATATGTTACAATCTTGATCTTCCTGTGTTACAGTCTCAAAAACATCACTTGTCACGTTGCAATTTGTAGCGCCCTCTTCTGGTTGTTCTGATATGTTTTGATGCTGATAGTGGTGTCTTGAAGTGCTGAATGCATCATTTATGAGGTTTTTCATTTCATTTTCCTTTGTGGACGAACTTGGGACCTCATTCTGCGGATTAACATCAGTGCTCAATCTTTCTGTAACATTTGATTCTACATGCCAAATACAACACAAATATTGACCAGGGAATTGATTTAGTATTAAATGTTCATAAACCTCATATCTCTTCAACCATGTTCTAAATTTACATTTAGGACATGGATATTTTATTCTCCCTTCAACGGATCGATTAGAAATTTCAAAATCTAAAAACTCATTCAAACCCTTAACATACTGAGCTGTGTTCCTCGGTAATGTGATCCAGCTTTTATCCATGTATATCACAATGTGCCTACACAATAATAAAAAAATTAAAACACATAGTTACTACTAAATAGAGAAAGAGATTCATATATACTATAGTGTAACATTACAAAAACATAATATAATAAAGATGAGCCCCTGAGTTAGATATAAACCCTCTAGTGTTTGGGATAGGGGAACTTTCTTTGGTAAAGAGAAACAGTGTGCTAACAACATGGTAGCTACTTTACCATGAAAACTAAAGCATATTGTTAATTTGGAATAACCCCAACCTAAGTTATCTATAGAGTCTTCATATAAAACTCTAATATCTAATAAATATATTATAATAATGTTTAGGGAAAACCTTATGATGCTTACAAAACTTAACACATTGTTAATTTGGAGTGGCAAGAACCATGTGAGGGATAGTCTTGAGGCATGATAAGTGGTGGTGTTCATGGAAATTCATGATGAAATATTTAATCAATAAATATCAATGAACATTATATAACATCAAAACAAGAAAATTATTAGAGGGGGTGACACGTATGAGAGGAATCACCATCTTAATTTCCTAGGTATAAAAATAGAACCTCTAATCAACTTAAAATATATATATTTTTATATATATAATAAAATAAATAAAAAATTTCATACAACTTAAAATCTATATAATAATGAATATAATGCATCAAGAACAATGAACAAAGACCTCTTAAGATCTAATCTAGCTTCCCAAATAGTAGCATCTAAAATCTCTATCGATTTTTTCAGAAAAACAACTCAAGAACACTATAGAGGGGGTGAACACTTGGGAGTAATTAGTAGGAATATATTTCTAATTAGTTCTATATACATGAAAGATATATGTGCCAGAATAGACATATTTGAAACAACTAATCAATACTATAATAAGGGTTATGATAAAAATAAATGTAACACATTATATGTTTTCTATCGTTAACCATATCACCTGTAAAGGTATTATCATATTAAACCAATGGATTATCAAAATAAAGTAAGAAATGGGGATTTTGATTTCCATGTAATTATAACAATAATGTATAGATTCCATATTTATAACATCATCATTGAATAATTATGCCACTTCACAAAAATTTCCATAATATGGAAACCATCAATATTTTCGACAAAACAGAAAACCCAACTCTTAACATGTGTCAATCATCACTATCACATCATCATATTAGCTAGAAAATAGGTAATCCCAACTCTCAACCTATGTCAATTATCTCATCATCATCACATTAGCATAACAAGAAATTCCAACTCTCAACCAGTGTTAACCATCCCAACATCCACTAAATTTCCACATCATTACCTCAATGATGCATGTTATAACCTTCGATCCATCACAACCAAAAACATGACATAGCCTTAAAGCCATCACAACCTAGGTAAATGTGTACATGTTATACCTTAATCCATTATAAACCATAATATAAGCATGTATTGTAACCATGATCCATCACAACCCATGAGTATAGTATCAAACAACCACAAAAAATCAAGCAGATAGAAAAACAATCACTTAAGAATAAAAACTAACAAACACATATAAAAAATCACTTGCAATAAGTAGAAAAACAAATAATCATAAACGAAAACATCTGAATACAATAAAATAAATATAACATTACAATTTATTATAAGAAAAAATAATAATAAAGAAATAACTAATATCAAAACAACAAAAAAAATTAGAAATCAAACCCTAGGGTTCGTATAGGTCGCTGGGAAGCAGGGTCTCCGGGGTCGCGGGGTCGCTGGGGTGGTGGGGGGCCGGGGTCGCCGGGGTCGCGGGGTCGCCGGGGTCGCGGGGTCGTCGAGGTCGTAGGGTCTCCGGGGTCATGGGAGGCCGGGGTCGCGAGGGAAGTGGGGGGCCGGGGGAATCGCGGTCGCTGGGTGAGAAAGAGGAGGGTCAGGGTTGGGGGAAGGGTTGGGGCTTTTTAAAAAAAATGTTTCGTGGCGATTTATTATAAACCGTCATGAAACCTTTTTTAAAAAAGGTTTATCGACGGTTCTAAGAACTGCCCCTAAACGGAAATTTTTTTGTAGTGAGAATATTTGAATTGGTAGAGATTGTTGGAGATAGGAGGGTGAAGTTGGATTCATTATGCTTCACAGACCCGACAGGAGGTAGTGGGGTGTTATGGGCCAGGTAGGAAATCATCGTAGTCTTACTTGGGAGGCCTTTAGAAGTTTTTATTTAAGGATTTCATTCTCAATATGTTAAATATGTAATGATAACATGAATTTTTTCATATTAAAAGTAGTGAATTTCATTTTCTATGTACACATCCTGTTTAGTGGATTTGTAACACTTTTCTACTCTTTTAGCTGGGAATTAGGTGCAGAAGGATAGGAAGTTTGAGATTATCCTTTCCTAAAAGATTATATTTTAGGTTAGGGTATTTTACCTGATGATGTATAATGATGTGTTTCACAAGACCCTAAATTTCAAGAAGGTTCTAGAGGAGGATAAGATTCCAGATTTTTTTAGCTTATAGCTCCATGATGAATAGACTTTTGGGTGCTACAGTGAGTGCTTCTTTTGATAGTAAAAAATGAAGGCTAAGGCGGTAAGGTAGGTTAGTAGAATAGTATATCAGAGTGGGGATTATTCTAATCCCTCCATGAGATGAGTTCCTCGGTGTTTCAAATATGGAAAGAGTGGGAATTACCACAAATTTTTTCCATTACCACAAATCAAGTGTCGTGGATATAGTGATATGGAATATCTTTATTAATTCTGTTCAAGGGCGTTGTGGATAGGATCTCACAAGGGTATAGGGAAAACAAGGACTAAAATTGTACAGACCTGAAGCTTATCGTACAAGGACATTACATTACTTTTGCGGAATACTTAGTACATAACAAAAACACACACACAAGGATCGTAATAGTTTAGTGTCTTTGGAAACTCGGAATAAAATCTTCTAATCATGGTGAAAGATCTTCAACATCTCCCATAAAGATCTTCTTTTTTTTATTACCTAAAACCTTTCTTTATATCCTGGGGAAAAGAAAACATAAAAGGGTGAGCTCAAATGCTCAGTAAGGGTAAACAAAAGAAATATCAATAACATCATATTCATAAGAACATAACATTTTGGAAATCATAACCTGCAAAAGAGAGCATAATTTCATAACATGGGATAAATCATGGTAGTGAAATGTAATCACAATAATCATAACTTAAAACATGAAACTTTGTGACATTCACACATATTCATAGAGAATCATTTCTTGTTAGTCAAGACTCATTGCCAAGACTATATTAGTGGACAAACTCCCTTTCTGAATCGAGTAACCCTCGTTTCAGTCCTGTTTCACTGAACCGGTATAACCTACCATTCCAGCCATGTCTATCTCATGAGATATAAAATCTTTACCCAATGCATTGGAGGGAGATATAGGTCCCACCCATCTCATAATGATACCATTCTTATGTGTGCCACAAAATCATAAATCATACATCATTGCATAACCCATGTAATAAAAATGGGAATCTTAAACATCATAACATCATAAAACAATTCATATACAATGAATGAATTCATAAAAATAAATCCATCACAACATAATCAAATCAATGTAATAATAGGGATAAAAACAGTACCCTTTATTATCTTAGATGGAAAATAATTTTGATTAAAAACTTGAACTCCATTCTTGAGGAAAATATCCTTTCTACTTCAAAAACGCTTTTCCTTTCTTAACATGTCATACAATTTTAAACTAAAAGAAGTTGATTAAAAATAAACTTGAATACTTGTAAAGGAAACTTCTTTGAAATAATTTTTTAGAAATCCATTCATGCCGTATAAGTTAAAAAAAACATTCTTCGTACTTTTGTCGGAAAAGTCAAAAAGTACCTCGTACGAAAAACGACAAAAGATTCCTTTCATTTCTTTTACTAAAAACTCTCCGAAGGGTAAAAATGGATTTAAAAAAAAATTTAGGTGGATGGAAATAATATTACTTATTTATGAAACATGTATGTGGATGATAAAATACACCCTAGTAAATACTTACGAATAAACAATCTCGGATAAAAATGAGATTGTGATATTTCCCTTACCTTAGGTCCGACTTGCTTTGTAAGTGTCTGAACCTCCTGTATAATGATTTAAATCATGTTATTGACTTATTCCAGAATCATATTAATTGTTATTATATCATATATGGTCCACTTATGACTTTATATTACCCGTTCTTTTGTAAATTCATGTTAAAGTAGCGTTTTGGGTAAAATCGTCTCATTTGTCGTTCGTGTTTTTAACTTGTAATTATTCATATGATTACTTAGATCATGATTAATTAATTCCATAATATAAAACATGATTTATATATATATATATATATTCAGAATATACATATATAATAAATCAGTAAATGGAAAGAAATACACAGTTCATGTAGACGGTAGTCCGTACGTACGCATGAACGCTGTTTTCGTTTCCTTATTGAATTGAATGGAATTAAGTAGATGACATAAATATAAATAATTCCAGTATCATTATTAGGTCATATATTTCATTATTACTTATTATATATACTTTATAATCATTCATGAATGGATAATCATTGAGAATGAATCTCATCGCGTCGTGGAGACGGTAGTCCGTACGTACGCACGAGCGATGATATCATTCCCATGGTCGTGGAATTGTGTTGAAGTGTATGTATACTATTTAAGTATCAATATCACTTTATAATAATCATATATAGTTACTCATTACACCTTTATACCCATCCATGTAAGGTGATGGTGGAAAATAGATTACACCACGGCGTGGAGACGGTATTCCGTACGTACGCACGCGCGGTGATTTCCTTTTTCCGTAGGATGGATAGAAGGTTAATTAGAGTTGTTTCATATTTATAATAACATATCAGTATATAAGAAATACTTATGTTATTACTTTATCATGAAAAAACTAAAGAAGAAGATGTTGAAGAAGAAAGAAATTGAAAAGATCGGTAATGGATATTACCTCTTCTTTGGAACGCTTCTTTGAATCCTCTACTTAGGGAACTAAGATTGGTCTTTGAAGAAGACCAGGACCTCTAGGATTATTCTAGGGAAGTGGAGAAGGGATTTTGGTAGGGGTTGGCAGAGCTTGAGTGCTCAAATTGGTGTGAGGAGGAGGGGGAGGAGGTACCCTTTTATAAGGGAGGAGAGGGGCACCTTAGGAATATCTCAAAATATTATTTTACATTAAAGTCAAAATCAGTTTATAATGGTTCCAAAGGGTCTTATTTAGAAGCTAAAGTGGGGATGGGTCTAAATCCTATCATCCAATAGGATTTAGACAAGTTTAGGGTATTATTTTAACCTTATCAATTAGATTTAACTCTAAGTTAAATAATTTAACTTTCACCGTGTCTTTTTGTTTTCTTTCACTATATGGTTAATACACTTACTATAACATGCCAAAATAACCCCAAATTGTTTATTATTAATATATATATCCTTATCTAAGTCATTTGGCCGAACCTCAGATTTTTAGGAATAAAATAACAATTAATAATATAATATTTGATTTAAAAACTATTTTGTCTCAATTTTGACACTATTTGATATATGATTTTTGTGAAAGTCATAACAGAATTATATGTTCGAACCAAGTTGATTAAATCAACACTAATATATCATAGTAACCTAGAAAATTAGTGTAATTCATGAAAAGTCTCAAATTACATTCATTTGAGCATTTATAACATCAATTATGTTAATATTTCCTTAAAAGGGTAATTACTGCATCATCGTTGTGTCACAAATAAATTAATTTATTTAAAGTCTAAAAATTATAAATAAAATATCATTATGTAGGAAATCTTTTTATCTTTCTAATGAATATTTATAGTCGAATTTATCTTATGTATAACCCCATATTAAAAATGTTTTAGTTATTAAACTTTGATTTTAACTAAAATAATATTAAATGTCATAATCTAATCCAAGTGGACCTAAATGGTCATATTATATTCATAAGGTTGTTTTTGGTCGAATTACACTTATACAATAGAATTAGGACATGTGTTAGGGTAATAGTAATATCATATTTACCCTTAGTTACCCTATTTACTATTAACCGTGGTAAAAAAAAGTAAAAAGTTACTATTCACCAAAAATTATTTTCATCTCATTGAACCACATTTTAGTCCTTGATATTAACTGTGTCTGTCGGATTTTTGAAATTCCATTCACAGAAGCGGTAAAATTAAGTTTTATGCAAAATTCAGTTTTTAACCTACCACTTAGTGGTTTCACTATTCATCAAAAATTGAAAGTTTTCAGAAAAATGCAAAAATTTCATCCTAAGCTATATTTCATATTCCGAATTCAAAAATGAAGTCTATTTTACCAAATTCATAACATAGAAATTGCATTAATTAATTTTATAATTAAATCCCGCTGTTAAAACAAATAGCGTGTTTTTAAGAAACAATATCTATCAAAAGATTGACACTTGATTATGTCTGGTTTAAATGTGAAATTACATCCAATGACCAACATTGTATTAAATTGTAAAAATATATTCTAAATATACTTTAAAACCACTCAAATTAATGATTTATCACTATTAATTATTTCGATTAAAAAAGTTGTTTTTAATTATAATTTAGTAATTTTCACTATTCATCAGAATATGAAAGTTATCCGAAAAGTACCAAAATTTCACCTTAGGCTAAATTCGATACTCCGAATCCAAAAATGAAGTCCATTTTGAGAGATAAAATTTCTAAAATTTAAAAAGTGGTTATTACTATTCATAATGGCTAGTTTTAATAATATTTTAATAGCATATCGTTGTTTCGTGAAACTCAGTATTGCGTACTACACACGCTATCGAGGAAGGTTGTGATTGCGTGTAATGCAAGGAAAGTCAAGGATTCGTGTTGTGCAAGCTCCTTTTTGTGTTGCGTACAACACAAGACATTAGTGAAATTAAAAAGAATATTTTTCATAAAATCTTGGGATGTTACATTCTACCCCCCTTAAAATGAATTTCTCCCTCGAAATTCGTCGGGGTTATAAATGGTTTACTATTCGAAAGTTTCTTTAATAGAAACCCACATCGTAAAAAGGAATACCAAAACCAATATTTTAAAACAAAAGTATGAAACTTAACGATTACCCAAATAAACTAATCACTGGGTTTCCACATAGGTGAAAATATGGATATGGAAGAAAAATCTAACCATCATGTTCTGATGGAGAGTGGTAGAGAACATGGCTATGGAAAAGCCAACAATCACAATTCCATAAATTTGAGACGATCTAAGGTACCATCCGATTAATCAGATATAAGATCACTAGGACAACATTTTTTTGGTTTTCAAGATCGTTTCCCTAAAGTTGAAGAATTTGAATTAGAATAAATACTTACTTTATTTTGGTACAATCACACTATTGTTCGTGCCTTGAACAATTTCCACTTCATCTCTTAAATAAATGAAGTTGAATTTGTTATTCGTGAAGTGTTAGCAGATCATGTGATAGAATGACGGGTCATTCCATCTGTCTCAAACAAAAGGTTAGCAAAAATTATATACATAAGTCGATCTATAGTGAGATTAATCATATATGGTTCCTAAAATGGACTTATACTTCATATATCATACTGCTTAATATAATAAAACTAGTTTCTATTAAACAGGGACTTCCTGTAGGCCAGTGGTAGGCGATAAAGGCCAGTCGCACTTCGGTTGTGGGTTCGATTCCCACAGCCTTGTCCGAAGCGATGGGCTGTCGCCCGTCCTGCAGGTTGTCCTTTTTCTAAAACTATAATACTATAACATCCCATCAATAATATCGAAAAAAACTTCTATCCTTAAACAATACTAACTTATGTTCAACATAATCCATTCCAATCTTTAGGCTTATCCATAATATTGCAGTCCACTCTCATAACATAGTGAAAACGATTACCAGAGATTTAACACCATCGTCGATCCCCATATATCATAAGATATGTTTTGTTGGTCACATTCCAAACATTCAAAGTCCTTAATAATGTATTCTCTTGAATACCCATTGAAAAATTGAATGTAGTTAAAAGTTAACACTTTTCACATACCAAAATCCTCAAAATTCTATATACTCAAACCATGATATCACTTAGTCCTTATATCAATCATGAGCTCATGAATACTATCAAACATTTAATTTTCTCTTTATCCCTTCATTATGCGCATATCATCTACATTCCAAAAATATCTGAATAACCTTTCATGGATACTGGTAACATTAATCATACACTTTCAAAACACAAGGAAAGACAACAGTGTAACAATCCATAGATGTCTCTTTATTCCATAGTAGCATGAGATTACTTATACAAAATTACACATGATAAACATGTAATCATTCCACTACATTCTTAAACCATTGACCGAGCTTCAAAAATTATTTCATCTCACATATCATTTGTAGTCTCTTCATCATCATCCACATAAATACTACCCATATGACCATACTGATTCTCTTCATGAGTCTTTCCCTTAGGGCATTTGTTTGCATAATGCCCATACATTCCACATTTAAAACACTTAACCATTTTTGATGTCGTAGCAATACCATTATCCTCATCCATGGTGTTAACCGACCCTTTTCCTTTGCACTTACTTGCTTTTTGTCCTTCTTTTCCACACCCAAAGCATCTTTCAGTTCCCTTGAAACATTCTCCTTGATGCCTCTTCCCACATGATTTACATAGGGGAAATTGAACTTTCTTTCCTCTATGATCATCATGGAACTCCATCTTTCTCTTATTAATCGAGTCAGGAAACTTACCAAATTTTACTTTATTGATCATATTATGAGATTGCTGATTCGGCATAATAATGATGTTTGGACATCCAAATCCCATTTCATTTGGTTTCTCATGAAGAATATCATTCCATTGTCCATCATATCCTCCATTATTGTGAATCATCTTGTTTCCAGCCATTTTCTAAAACCCAAACAGAATAGTGTGAGAGGCAAAATAATGCTAGGGAAAACAACATAGTAAAGGGGGAGTACCCTTAATATCTAACATCTTAGGTTAAATTATAAGATCGTTACCGTAGTTCTAGGATTATATCCTATACGTATACTTATCCTTAGGGACATCCCTAGACATACCTTAGAAATATCTCTAGGGATCTCACTAACGTTTTCGCATTCTAGTTTCCAAAGGTTGACTAAACCTCTCCTCTGATACCAACTGTAGAGACCCGAAGCTTATCGTACATGGACATTACATTACTTTTGCAGAATACTTAGTACATAACAAAAACACACACACAAGGATCGTAATATTTTAGTGTCTTTGGAAACTCGGAATAAAATCTTCTAATCGTGGTGAAAGATCTTCAACATCTCCCATAAAGATCTTCTTTTTTTTTACCTAAAACCTTTCTTTATATCCTGGGGAAAAGAAAACATAAAAGGGTGAGCTCAAATGCTCAGTAAGGGTAAACAAAAGAAATATCAATAACATCGTATTCATAAGAACATAACATTTTGGAAATCATAACCTGGAAAAGAGAGCATAATTTCATAACATTGGATAAATCATGGTAGTGAAATGTAATCACAATAATCATAACTTAAAACATGAAACTTTGTGGAATTCACACATATTCATAGAGAATCATTTCTTGTTAGTCAAGACTCATTGCCAAGACTATCTTAGTGGACAAAGTCCCTTTCTGAATCGAGTAACCCTCGTTTTAGTCCTGTTTCACTGAACCGGTATAACCTACCATTCCAGCCATGTCTATCTCATGAGATATAAAATCTTTACCCAATGCATTGGAGGGATATATAGGTCCCACCCATCTCATAATTATACCATTCTTATTTGTGCCACAAAATCATAAATCATACATCATTGCATAACCCATGTAATAAAAATGGGAATTTTAAACATCATAACATCATAAAACAATTCATATTCAATGAATGAATTCATAAAAATAAATCCCTCACAACATAATAAAATCAATGTAATAATAGGGATAAAAACAGTACCCTTTATTATCTTAGATGGAAAATAATTTTGATTAAAAACTTGAACTCCATTCTTGAGGAAAATATCCTTTCTACTTCAAAAACACTTTTCCTTTCTTAACATGTCATACAATTTTAAACTAAAATAAGTTGATTAAAAATAAACTTGAATACTTGTAAAGTAAACTTCTTTGAAATAATGTTTTATAAATCCATTCATGCCGTATAAGTTAAAAAAAACATTCTTCGTACTTTTGTCGGAAAAGTCAAAAAGTACCTCGTACGAAAAACGACAAAAGATTCCTTTCATTTCTTTTACTAAAAACTCTCCGAAGGGTAAAAATGGATTTAAAAAAAACTGTAGGTGGATGGAAATAATATTACTTATTTATGAAACATATATGTGGATGATAAAATACACCCTAGTAAATACTTACGAATAAACAATCTCGGATAAAAATGAGATTGTGATATTTCCCTTACCTTAGGTCCGACTTGCTTTGTAAGTGTCCGAACCTCCTGTATAATGATTTAAATCATGTTATTGACTTATTCCAGAATCATATTCATTGTTATTATATCATATATGGTCCACTTATGACTTTATATTACCCGTTCTTTTGTAAATTCATGTTAAAGTAGCGTTTTGGGTAAAATCGTCTCATTTGTCGTTCGTGTTTTTAACTTGTAATTATTCATATGATTACTTAGATCATGATTAATTAATTCCAGAATATAAAACATGATTTATATATATATATATATATATATTCAGAATATACATATATAATAAATTAGTAAATGGAAAGAAATACACCGTTCATGGAGACGGTAGTCCGTACGTACGCATGAACGCTGTTTTCGTTTCCTTATTGAATTGAATGGAATTAAGTAGATGACATAAATATAAATAATTCCAGTATCATTATTAGGTCATATATTTCATTATTACTTATTATATATACTTTATAATCATTCATGAATGGATAATCATTGAGAATGAATCTCATCGCGTCGTGGAGACGGTAGTCCGTACGTACGCACGAGCGATGATATCATTCCCATGGTCGTGGAATTGTGTTGAAGTGTATGTATACTATTTAAGTATCAATATCACTTTATAATAATCATATATAGTTACTCATTACACCTTTATACCCATCCTTGTAAGGTGATGGTGGAAAATAGATTACACCACGGCGTGGAGACGGTATTCTGTACGTACGCACGCGCGGTGATTTCCTTTTTCCGTAGGATGGATAGAAGGTTAATTAGAGTTGTTTCATATTTATAATAACATATCAGTATATAAGAAATACTGATGTTATTACTTTATCATGAAACAACTAAAGAAGAAGAAGTTGAATAAGAAAGAAATTGAAAAGATCGGTAATGGATATTACCTCTTCTTTGGAACGCTTCTTTGAATCCTCTACTTAGGGAACTAAGATTGGTCTTTGAAGAAGACCAGGACCTCTAGGATTATTCTAGGGAAGTGTAGAAGGGATTTTGGCAGGGTTTGGCCGAGCTTGAGTGCTCAAATTGGTGTGAGGAGGAGGGGGAGGAGGTACCCTTTTATAAGGGAGGAGAGGGGCACCTTAGGAATATCTCAAAATATTATTTTACATTAAAGTCAAAATCAGTTTATAATGGTTCCAAAGGGTCTTATTTCGAATCTAAAGTGGGGATGGGTCTAAATCCTATCATCCAATAGGATTTAGACAAGTTTAGGGTATTATTTTAACCTTATCAATTAGATTTAACTCTAAGTTAAATAATTTAACTTTTACCGTGTCTTTTTGTTTTCTTTCACTATATGGTTAATACACTTACTATAACATGCCAAATGAACCCCAAATTGTTTATTATTAATATATATATCCTTATCTAAGTCATTTTGCCGAACCTCATATTTTTAGGAATAAAATAACAATTAATAATATAATATTTGATTTAAAAACTATTTTGTCTCAATTTTGACACTATTTGATATATGATTTTTGTGAAAGTCATAACAGAATTATATGTTCGAACCAAGTTGATTAAATCAACACTAATATATCATAGTAACCTATAAAATTAGTGTAATTCATAAAAAGTCTCAAATTACATTCATTTGAGCATTTATAACATCAATTATGTTAATATTTCCTTAAAAGGGTAATTACTGCATCATCGTTGTGTCATAAATAAATTAATTTATTTAAAGTCTAAAAATTATAAATAAAATATCATTATGTAGGAAATCTTTTTATCTTTCTAATGAATATTTATAGTAGAATTTATCTTATGTATAACCCCATATTAAAAATGTTTTAGTTATTAAACTTTGATTTTAACTAGAATAATATTAAATGTCATAATCTAATCCAAGTGGACCTAAATGGTCATATTATATTCATAAGGTTGTTTTTGGTCGAATTACACTTATCCAATATAATTAGGACATGTGTTAGGGTAATAGTAATATAATATTTACCCTTAGTTACCCTATTTACTATTAACCGTGGTAAAAAAAAGTAAAAAGTTACTATTCACCAAAAATTATTTTCATCTCATTGAACCGCATTTTAGTCCTTGATATTAACCGTGTCTGTCGGATTTTTGAAATTCCATTCACAGAAGCGGTAAAATTAAGTTTTATGCAAAATTCAGTTTTTAACCTACCACTTAGTGGTTTCACTATTCATCAAAAATTGAAAGTTTTCAGAAAAATGCCAAAATTTCATCCTAAGCTATATTTCATATTCCGAATTCAAAAATGAAGTCTATTTTACCAAATTCATAACATATAAATTGCATTAATTAATTTTATAATTAAATCCCGCTGTTAAAACAAATAGCGTGTTTTTAAGAAACAATATCTATCAAAAGATTGACACTTGATTATGTCTGGTTTAAATGTGAAATTACATCCAATGACCAACATTGTATTAAATTGTAAAAATATATTCTAAATATACTTTAAAACCACTCAAATTAATGATTTATCACTATTAATTATTTCGATTAAAAAAGTTGTTTTTAATTATAATTTAGTAATTTTCACTATTTATCAGAATATAAAAGTTATCCGAAAAGTACCAAAATTTCACCTTAGGCTAAATTCGATACTCCGAATCCAAAAATGAAGTCCATTTTGAGAGATAAAATTTCTAAAATTTAAAAAGTGGTTATTACTATTCATAATGGCTAGTTTTAATAATATTTTAATAGCATATCGTTGTTTCGTGAAACTCAGTATTGCGTACTACACACGCTATCGAGGAAGGTTGCGATTACGTGTAATGCAAGGCAAGTCAAGGATTCATGTTGTGCAAGCTCCTTTTTGTGTTGCGTACAACACAAGACATTAGTGAAATTAAAAAGAATATTTTTCATAAAATCTTGGGCTGTTACAAAAATCAAAGGATCTGGTTATGGTCCTCATTAGTAGACTCTAGAAACACATACTTTAGGGACCCATGTGAGTTATATGCCTCAGGGGAAGGCCCATGGAGATGAGGCAGGTAGAGTGTATGTGGTGAATGAGTAAAATCATCAGTGGAGAGGGAACTTTTATAGTTAAAGGTAAAATCATGATTACCTATATTTTATTTCACAAAACATCTCAGGTCAACCCTAAACTGGTCACTCGAGTCGATCTATGTCATGGATCGAAGGGTTTCTCGATCCCCATGGGCTGGAAACTAGTGATGGAATCAAAACAGTACCCAAAGGGAATGATTTCTCCCAATAAATAAACAATAAATTAAACAACATAATGGAGAAAAATCAGTTCAATATATAAATAAAACAGAACTGAACATCTTATAAATGAAACTGAATGGTATAAAAACTATACAAATAAACCAACCAAACCAGACATCCACACTATCTCCATGTGACCTCATGGGTCACTCTTCAACACAATGATCAACCATCTCCCAATACAATTGAACTCAATCCAAAACCAGCATAAGGGCTAAAAACATAAAATAACTATAGGAGTGAGTATAAAATCTCACTATGCTAGCCCAATAATATTTTCCCAATGAACTTCCTTTAAAATAAAAGAAAAATCAATTTACAAGTTTAAACTACAATATATAGAAGTATGATTTTCAAGATTTTTTAATTAAAAAAATCACATCTCATTTCCCTTCTTCATTTCAAAAACCGAGTCTATTCCAGTAGTGAGACCAAAACCTTTTCAAGGGGAAAGTGAAGAATACATTCTCAACTTGAAAAAAAGAGGGTAAAATACTATTTTCTTTTAAAATAATTTTTATAAACCTTTTTAAAACAAACACATCACTTTCCAAGAAAAATTTTACACAAGAAGGCACTAAAGTAATCACACAAAAAGGGAAATAGAAGTAATCATACAAGTATCTCAATAATATTTACAATCAACTATGATCCAATAGACATAGGTGAACCTAGAAGATCAAAAATAATCTAGAACATAATAATACATGAGACCCCATCCATGGTATCATTCCACCCATGATAAAATAAAAACACCCTAAACCATTGGTCACCCTAACACATGACAGACTGAGGGGCCCAATCCCATTACAATAAACCCAAATATATCCACCAACTATGGGCCACCGGCTAGTGCATAATCTATCCATTTCAACAATCATTCATAGAAAATTCTCTCAATATACCAGGTTCTCATGTCTCGTGTATATAAAATGGTTGAGCCAACCGATGTTATTCGAGCATCTAATCCCAATCATATATAATAATAGTCCAACAGTAGGCCTCACCACGAGCCACCCCAAGGACTGATCCCATGCCCTAGAATAAATAGAACACAAATATTCTGATCTAAGTAACTTTGATAATGGAACATTAGGGTTCTACAATGATGAAACCTCATCCATTATACATAGACAAGGCATGATAAAATATCCAAAATAGGTTTTCAAAAACAACACTTTCATCATTTTGACCAAAATTACCAAACGGGACTTTAAGCATTTTACAAAACCAATGTTTACCAAGCATTAAAATACACCTTTCATAATGGGTGTTAACACACCATTTTCCATTTTAAACTCATTTAAAAAATCTTCTTAAACATTCACACTACACTTTCAAGGCATACCATTTCTTATAAAAGTGCCAAAAGTGCCATTCATCAGAAATACATTCCATAAAACCTTAAAAACCAATACTTATATCTTTATAAAAATGAAAACCTCCTTATAAACCCTTAAAAAGCATCGAGTATATCATTTTACACATTGAAAACACATTTAAAAATTCAAACCATTCATTGTGTATCAAAAATTACCCATAAAATCCAACTGATCATATAATCAAACACCATGTGTGCATTATTTAACTAAACAATTACCTTTATCACACAAAAAAGCATAAAACATCATTTGGCACACCAAAACCTTTTTAAAAAGGTTACAAAAAAACATTTAGTATATATATAAGGTTTTAAATGTATTAAATCGAATTTTCTTAAATTTAAAAAGGAAAGTCCATGGGAAAACCTACCTCAAATCCATGGTGCATCAACAACGCACACCCAAAAATGCAACACTAGGATTCTAATATCTAAGATCTATTAAGAGGAACACTAAACAAGAAAAACACCCCAATTTTACATGACCCTATCTATGAAAATTGGCCGAACATGTCCACTATGGTTAGAGGAGAAAGGGAAAATGGAGGAAAATCAAAGGAGAAAAAGAGGGGAGCCCTAACCTTTCAAATTGGGTGAAGATTCACCAACAAACCACCTAAAATAATTTTGGAGGATCTTAAAGTATCCAAAATTATTCATTGGAGGTGTCTAGGTCAAGGTATTTTTATTGGGGTTTCCAAGGGAACAAATCCCACATAAAAAGAAGTAGAAAACCCCAAAATACCCTTTTCCGAGTGGGTTGGATAGTTAGCTAACATGGTTTAACAAAACATGAAATCCACCATGGTATATCCTTAGATGGGATTCACACTTAGGCTATATGGTTAGTTAAACCATGAGAAAACTGTGCAACCCCTGCACACTTACTGCATGGTTAAACTAACTGTGAACCTTAACCAAGCGGCCTAGAAAAATTTCTCAAAAATCACCCTTTACACCCCAAAACTCATCTAACTCAGGGGGATAAACCATCCAACAAACATACCCCAAAAAAAGGTTCCACTAGGAGTGTTACAAACTCATTTTTTAAGCCACCACCAACCCATAACTTCCCACTAACAATGGAAAAGTCCAATACCAACCAAAACATTAGAGACTCAAAATGTAAATGAAGAAAACCCGAAACACCAAATTTTAATCTGAAACACCTGAAACTCAATAGAAAAACTAAAAACCAAAATATAAATCAAAAAAAGAATGGAAAAATAAAATCTTGGTGTGAAAATTATCTCCACTATAATGATTTCCACCCCCATAAAGGCACACCATTTTCTAGTTAATCGATCAACGACTAAGGAATCTCAAAATCACAAGATCCAGCCCCATGATCTAAAAACATACCAATACATTCAAAAAAAACTTATTCTTCTTTCCTAAAAAGAGAAAAAAAAAACTAGAACCACTTTTAAAAATCAACAATAAATTAGAGCCACAACCTTCACAACCATACTTCGAACAGAATCAGTAGGTGTACTCCAGAATTCCCAATGTTTAACCAAACTAAAAAAAGAAACTCAGAAATCAAACAACTTTAAAATAAATCCACTTAGACTTAAATAACACCAAAACCAAACCAAAATAGATCACCAATTGGGGGAGGCATGAACAGGATTCTCACCATTTGAAGTAACCTAGTACATATTTCTCACATAATAATTTTCAATGAGACCTACAATGGGTCTCCCCTCCATTAAGAACCAACTGTTACCAACCAAATAGAAATTCACCATGAACCTGAACCAGGCCTCTCCCACACAGGACAACCAAAACTCACTATAATAAACTACCACCAAAATCTAAGAGGAGCACAATATGAACATTTAATCTACCCACTCTTGAATGGAGGGGACAAGAATTGGGCCAATACTTTCGGTACGGACCAAAAAACCCCACCACATGGGGAGGGGAGTTAGGGGGCCCAGTGATAGGACCATGAAAAACAAAACTGAAAACTACCCATCACTCTTCACCTATAAATAGATAAAAACCAAGATCGCACCTGATTCACATGGGTGCTTCGCACAAGGATATTAAATGGAAACTTTCATTCTAAAAGGAAACAAAAAAAGTCATTGTGTGAGGGGTTATTCCAGCACGTTCTTTGTGAAAAGAGAGAATTCACAACAATGAAAAACCACAATAAAAATACTATAACTGTCTCACTACAACGATGGAAGCACGAGCTTATCCAAACTCCTTAAACCTCTGGGATTTCTGATTATGGGCCATCTTCACTCTGAGACCTATGGATGGAGATTCGATGTATGAAGCATCCACTACCTCATGGTTAAGAGCTACTAATCCCTAACTGGAACCCTGTTTTTAGTACCATTCATATCCACATAGCACTCCCTTGTAGAATCAAAAGATTATGACACCCCACCAGACTCACTTTCTCAAACAACACCATTTACCCAAACAGGAACTTAAGGATATACAGCTCCATTCTCCCTCACTCTGAATGAGAAGAATAATTGAAATGGAACATGGTGAAACAAATAAAACATTATCGAGCACAATCACTATAACCGAAGGAAGCATCATAATAAAAAGGAACTTTAAATTGAGCCCGAACAGCTCTATACTCCAGCAAATTGTTGGGGTGTCCTTCAAAGAGGTGGATTTAAATTTTGAAACTTGAGAATGGAATTATTAGTTTGGTCAACTAGAAAGATTTATAATAAGTTATCACTTATAGACACACCAAAAAATATGCATCAATTTTATATGGGGGTGAATACATGTGAATGAGAAATCCAAGAGATCTATCAAAACTATCTTAAATATTACCAATACCCCTCTAGAGACACACTAAACATTGCTTCTAGACCAAAATAAAAAAAATCAATTTCAAAACACAACATAAGCATCACCTCCAGATAACGAGAAATCATGCCAAAAAACAACACTTCCTAAGAATAGAAAAACAAGACACAAAACCATTGGCTCACAAAAACACTATAACATCCATAATAAAAAAACATTTTGAAAAACAAAACAAACTTGGTGGATTTTCACACTCAACAATGGTGCTCCATTGAGTCTCACTCACATGAAACTTTTCATGCCAATATGAGCACATGTCAACTCATGTCGTACTGGGCACTCATCAACAATGCCAATTCCAAGAAATCTCTACCAAATCATCATGAAACCACTTCCTGCACATATCTATGCATGTGAGAACCCATGGAATACATCAATGTTCAAAACAAAACATTCTCATTTTTCAAAAATAAATCATCCAACCCAATCCAAAAAAATAAGGAAACCTTTGAAAGGCTCACAAACCACCAAGTAAAAAACTATTTTCATATTCCATATTATAATCCATCTCACCATGATCAAAAATAAAAGCCCATGAATTTCCATCCAAAATTTAATTCATTTCATTAAAAACATTCTCTAATTACTCAAAAAATCAATTCCATCAACATAATTTTATTAAAAACCCATTTCTTCTTGGTTAAAACAAGTTTCTAAAATCCTCTTCATAAAAATATTTTGTTTTTCAAACAAAAAAAATTGATAAACCCCAAGTTTTGATTATAGAAATTCAAACTCAATATCCTCATTCCCATTCACAAAAAAACACTTTATAAAAATTCATTTCTCAATTCCTTTTTCAAAACAATTCTGAAAATTCATTTCCATATTCCAAAAATCAAACCATTAACATTTTAAAATCCATTTTCCACAATTTAAAAACATGATTTCTCAAGAAAATTTTTGGAATTAAATAATACCCAAACCAACCCATAAGTGGGAACTAGTTTTGGTGGGTGACTTATCCATATGGTTGGTGGCCAGATGCCAAAAAAACCCCTTCATAGAGAGTCTTCAAGGACTATTTCACCAAATTCACATGGATTTCTAGACCCTATGAGCTCATGAAAACCTCTATTCCAACTCCCTTTTTGTATCCCAAGTGCAAAACAAACCTCAAGAACCCAAAACAACCAAGAAAAACTAGAAATCCCATGGTAACCTAAAGGATTGGTATATAAAGTGCTATCTAGACACTTTATCATACATACACCCCAATGTTCCAAAAAACCAAATAAATCTACCTTAACATCCCCCAAATAACAAAGGGCACTCCAAAATCTAGGTCCTTTAAAGGAACCTAGATATGATACCATTTTGTCACAAACTAACCTGTGTCAAGCCTGAACCGGTCACTCAATCCAATCTATGGCATGGCCCGAAGGGCATCCCCGATCACCATGGGATAGAAACTAGCACTAGGAATAAATAGAGTACCAAAAGGGAACAATTTATCCCAATAAATAAACAATAAACTAAAAAAAATAAAGGATCACAAGAAGTTCAATATATAAATAAAACTGAACTCAACATCTTATACATGAAATTGAATGGTTCAACAACTATACAAATAAACCAATTGAACCATATGGTCACACTATCTCTTTTTGACCTCATAGATCACTCTCCAACACAACAATAAACCTTTTCCCAAGGCAATAGAACTCAATTTGAAACTTAAACAAGGGATAAATACAGAAAATATCTATAACCATGAGTATTAAAACTCTGTAGGTTATCCTGATAATCTATTCCCAACCAACATCCTTTAAAATAAAAGAAACATCAATTTTCAGGTTTGAGCTACAATATATAAAATTATTATTACCTGTATGTTTAAATTAAAAAAATTATGGCCCATTGCCCTCCCTCATTTCCAAAACCAAGTCTATTCTATTAGTGATAATAAAACCTTTTCAATAGGAAAGTGATTCTTACATTTAAAACTTGAACAAAAGAGGGTAAAACACTATTTTCTTTTAAAACAATTTTAATAGTCAATTTTAAAACCAAAATCTCACCTTCCAAGAAAAATAATACACAAGAAGGCATTGCAGTAATCACACAACAAGGTCAATGGAAATAATTATACAAGTATCTCAATCATCTTTGCAAGAAGCTAAGATCCAATAGACATAGGTTAACCCAAATAATAAAGAATAATTCAGAACAAACTAATATATGATACCCCATCCCCGGTATCATGCCACACACGATGAAATCAAAGAATCCCTAAATTATTGTCCACCCTAACTCAGGAAAGACTAAGGGGCCCAATCCCATAGAAATAAACCCAAATATATCCACCTACTATGGGACACCAGCTACTGCCTAATCTAGACAGTGAAGAAATCATTATCAAAAAATTATCTCAATATTCTAAGTTCCTATGTCTCATGTATATAATTTGGGTGAGACAGCCAATTCTAACCCAGCATACAATCATAAGCATATATAATTATAGTCCAACAATAGGTCTCACCCTGAGCCACCCCAAGTACCAATCTCATGCCATATAATAAATAGCACACAAAGTGTCTGAGAGAAAGAACTTTGTTAATGGATCATGAGGGTTCCACAATGGGTACACCCCATCCATTATATGTATAATAGGCATGACAAAACATCCAAATGTGGTTTTCATAGCAAACACTTTCATCATTTTCACCAAAATTTTCAAATAGACCTTTAAGCATTTCACAAAACCAACATTTATCAAGTATTCAAATACATATTTCATAAAGGGTGTTAACACACCATTTTCCATTTCAAAATTTTTTAAAAAATCATCTTAAACATTCACACTAAACTTTCAACGAATACCATTTCTTATAAAAGTTCCAAACGGGCCATTCATTGGAAATACATGCCAAAACACCTTAAAACCCAATACTCATATCTTTATAAAAACCAAAAACTATTGATAAAGCCTTAAAAACACCCAAGACATCATTTTTCACATTTAAAATACATTTGAAAATTCAAATCATTCATTTTGTATCACAAATTACCCATAAAATCCAACCAGGAATTTAATCAAACACTTGGTGTGTATTATTTAAGTAAATAATTCCTTTTATCACACAATAAGGAACAAAACATCATTTGGAACACACAAAAAATAATTCCAAATGTTACACAATAACATTTACTATATATATAAGGTGAAAAAATCATGAAATCAAAGGTTCTTAAATTTAAAAGTTAATTTCATGGGAAAACCTACCTCAAATCTATAGCGTATCAACAACGTACACCTGAAAATGCACCATTGGGGTTACAAGATCTAGGATCTATCAAGAAGAACCCTAAACAAGAAAAACCCCGAATTTTTTACCACCTTGTGTTTGAAAATTGGCCAAAAATGGACACTAGGATTAGAGGATAAAGGGAAAATGGAGTAAAAGCAAAGGAGAAAGAGAGGGGAACCTTAAACTTTCAAACTGGGTGAAGATTCACCAAGAAACCACCTCAAAGTCACCTTGGATGATCTTGGTGGAAGAAAAATTCTCCATGGGAGGCATTTAGGTTGAGGTATTTTGAGTGGGGTGTCTAAGGGAAGAAACCCAACTTAAAAAGGAGGAAATCCCAAAATACCATTTTCTGAGTGGGTTGCATGGTTACCACACATGGTTTAACAAACCATGCACAAACCATGAAATCAACCACTGTGAAGAATTTAATTGGATACAAACTTAGGATGAATGGTTAGTTAAATCATGCGCAAACAGTGCAACCCCCTACACACTTACTGTATGGTTAAACTAATTGGGCACCTTAACCATGCAACCTGGAAAAAGTCCCCAAAAATCACAATTTTCACCCCAAAAATCATATAACTCAAGGGGATAAACCATAAAAAAACATACCCCATAAAAAGGTTTCATTAAGAGTGTTACAAACTCATTTTACAAGCCACCTCCTACCCATACCTTCCCACTAACAATGGAAAAGTCTAAAACCAACCAAAAATTCTAAGACTCAAAATTTATATCAAGAACATGTGAAACAAAAAATTTTAATCTAAAACACCTGAAACTAGAGATTAAAATAAGAACCAAAATATAAATTTAAAGAAAGAATGGAAAATAAAATCTAGGTGTGACATGTTATATACTACTTTGTTTCAACAGAAGCTTCACATTCTTTTATATTTACTCAATTTTTCACTATTGAAAAAAAGGTTATACCAAAAGTTTGGAACCATTGGTATGGCCCATCACAACATTATTATAGCCTATACCAATGGTTTAGGTGGTCATTTGGTGATTATTATTTAGTATATAATAACTATACTAATGGTTCTAAAACTGTTGGTATAGGTCCTCTATTGAAAGAAAATCCAATGATGGGTATTGATCTTATAACCTCCCACTTATTTTCCAATGAATTTAACTCTATCCTAAGGCATATTATTTTTTTCTATATATATATATATGCATGTGTGTGTGTGTTTAAAAAAAATAAAATAATTATTTATTACTATTATGCATAAATAATGTAACCACCTATACCAATGGTTTGACCAAAACGTTGGTATAGGTGTCTAGAAAAATTACTTATACCAAGGGTTTTGTGAAAACCATTAGTATAGGTTTACATAAAAATTAACTATACCAATGATTTGGAAAAACCATTGGTATAGGTGGGCACATACATACCTATACCAACGGTTTTCCCAAACTGTTGGTATAGGTGTCCAAGAAAATTACTTATACCAACGGTTTGGTCAAATAGTTGGTATTGGTGTCCATATAAATACCTATACCAATGGTTCATAAAACCATTGGTATATCTTATATTTACATTAGTGTGTTACTATTCTAGATTTAACTATTAAGTTATCTTATAATTTTCCCTCTTAAAACGCCTTTAGGAATGAAAGTGGACCATCGCCAATGATTTACAAAGTGTATCATGGTTATTATTGGCTATGGGTATCTATATAACTTCATGATCTTAGAATGACAAGATTTAATATAATATTAAAAATAGACTACTTGACCAATCATTGATCTCATATCAACTACTGAAAGAGATGTAACTAGTACAAAAAAATATTTATCACGTCAACCTTTTCATGTTGGTTATTCATTAATGACCTGAAAAAAGGCATTTATCTTGCTTTAGCACATCTGTTATTATATAAATGATGTTATAAAGAAGTTTATGTGATTTTTCACATCAGTTATTATTTAACCGATGTGAAAAAACCTAGGTATGTTGCTTTATCATGTCAGTTTTATAATAACCAATGTTATAAAGAAAGTTATCCCCTTTATCATGTCAGTTACATAATAACTGATGTAGTAATGTAATTTTAATTTCTTTTTCACATTTTTTATATGATAACCAACATGAAAAACTATATTTATCATGGTGGTTATTAAGGAACTAACATTATACACCATTTCAAATTTTACGAATCATCAGTTTGAATCATTTTGATGTTATTTACTCTAGAAAAATCTAACTCATTTCTCTCATGTGGAATCTCTAGCCCACATTTCTTTAATTTAATGGACTCAAATATAGGTTTTCCATCTTTATAGATCCTCAGGTTTCATCAACTTCATTGTTGTGAATTTGATCTGATCCACTCCCAAGTAAGCCTCACACATCAATTCTCTATTTTGATCATTCAATAGAATAAAATCCCTAAAATTCATTTTTTTCTATTCTGTGTACTCAAATATTACATCAAAATCTTCTAAAACCCTCATATTTAATATGTCTCATCATTTCATGTTTGAATATAGATCTTATCATCTCAAATATCACATTACCAACTTCATATACCATAATTATTCATTGATTTAAGTGAAAAAGTGCATGGATTGCATTATATCTTAATGTAGAGACCCGAAGCTTGACGTACATGGACATTACATTACTTTTTCGGAATACATAATACATAATGAAAACAGACACACAATGACCGTAATAGTTTAGTGTCTTTGTAAACTCGGAAAAATAATCTTCTAATCGTGGTGAAAGATCTTCAACATCTCCCATAACGATCTTCCCCTTTTTGTTTCCTTACCTAAAACCTTTCTTTATTTCCTGGGAAAATAAAACATAAAAAGGGTGAGCTCAAATGATCATCAATGGTAAGCATAGAGAACATAAAACAATCCATAAACATTTGAATGCAAAATCTTGAACATAAAATCTAAACATCAAAATATTGATCAAGGACATAAATCTTGGAAGTACGTAAGGAATGTATTATAATGGAACATAAATATTGATAAAATAGCATGGGAATAAATCATTTTAATTGTGGAAACCATTCAACACTTGTTATTATTTCCATAGTAGCCAAGGCATTGCTTCCAAGACCATCTTAGTGGACAAAGTCCCATTCTGAATCGAGTTCACTCCTCGTTCCAGTCCTGATACACTGAACCGGATTAACTTACCATTCCATCCATGTCTATCTCATGAGATATAAATCTTTACCCAATGCATTGGAGGGAGATATAGGTCCCACCCATCTCATTTCGAAATCATTCTTTCGTGTACCACAATATAAACATAAATCATTCATCATAACCCAAGAATAAAATGGGTATCATAAACATCATTCCATCATAACGTAATCCATACAAAAAAATTGGATATCATTTCATCATTAGAAAATTGAAACCATGTAAATAATAGAGACATGATACTTGAAACATACACATGTGAAATAATGTCATCTTAGATGAAAATGGTTTTTATAAAACACGTGAAATGAATTCTTGAGGAAAATATCCTTTTTTCTACAAAATCATTTTTTTCACAAAATGTCATGAAATTTTAAAAGAAAAGAATTTTGTTGAAAATATTCATGAAATATTTTGGAGTAAGATTCATGAAAATAAGGCTTTATAAAACCGTAAAAATCCTTTCATGTCGTATATGTTAAAAAACATTCTTCTCGTACTTTTGTCAGAAAAGTCAAAAAGTACATTGTAAGGTAAATAAAAGAAAGATTCCTTCCATACCATGGGGTAAAAGTCAAAATGGGTAAAAATTACTTCAAAAATACATGAATAAAATTTTATAAAACATGGATATTGATGCTAGTAATAACCCCAGTAAATACTTACGAACAAGAAATCTCGGATAAAAATGAGATTTTCAAAATTATCGCTAACCTTAGGTCTGATATGCTTCATACGTATCTGAACCTCCTGTATAATGATTTAAATAATGTCATTGACTTATTACAGAGTTATATTTCTTGTTATGATATCATATATGGTTCACTTATGACTTTATATTACCTGTTCTTTTGTAAGTTCCATGTTAGAGCAGCGTTTTGGGTAAAATCGTTTTATTTATCGTACATGTTTGGACTTGTTGTTATTGATATTATTACTTATATCCTGATTTACTTAATTACAGAATTTAAAACATGATTTATATGTAATATATATTCAGCATATACATACATATATATATATATATATGATAGATCGATAAACGGAATGAAATACACCGTTCATGGAGACGGTAGGCCGTACGTACACATGAACGTTGTTTTTGTTTCCTTGTTGAATTGAATGAAATTAAATAGATGACATAAATATATATATACATAAATACAATAGAATTATTATGTCATATATTTCATTATTATTCATTATATATACTTTATAATCATTCTTGAATGGTTAATCATGGAAAATGAATCTCATCGTGTTCGTGGAGACGGTAGTCCGTACGTACGCACGAGCGATGATATCATTCCCATGATCGTGGAATTGTATTGGAGTGTATGTATAGTATTTCAGAATCAATATCACTTTACAAAAATCATATATAGTAATTAGTTACACCATTACACCCATCCAATTAAGGTGGTGGTGGAAAATAGATTACACCACGACGTGGAGACGGTATTCTGTACGTACTCACGCGTGGTGATTTCATTTTTCGTAGGATGGATAGATGGTGAAATAGGGTTGTTTCATAATTATAATAACATATAAGTATATGAGTGATACTGATGTTATTACTTCATAATGAAACAACTAAATAATAAGAAGTAGAAGAGGAAATAAATTTGAAAGAATCGGTAACGGACATTACCTCTTCTTTGAAGTGCCTCTTTGAGACCTCCTCTTAGGGCACTAAAATTCGTCTTTGAAGAAGACCAGAACCTCTATGATGTTTCTATGGAAGTGGAGAAAAAAAAAATTTAGGGTTTGGCCGAGCTTGAAGGCTCAAAGTTGTGTGAGTAAGAGAGGGAGGAGGTTCCCTTTTATAAGGGAGGAGAGGGGCACCTTAGGAAAACATAAAATATTATTTTATTATAAAGTCATATTCGGTTTTTAATAGCTCCAAGTTGATTTATTTAGAAGCTAAGGTGGGGATGGGTAGAAATCCTCTCATCCAATAGAATTTAGACAAGTTTAGGTTTCTAATTTAACCTTATCATTTAGATTTAACTTTAAGTTAAACAATTTTACTTTTACTGTGTCTTCTTGTTTTCTTACACTATAAAGTTAATAAACTTACTAAAACAAGACAAACGAACCCCAAGTTGTTTATTATTATTATATATAACCTTATATAAGTCATTTTCCAGAAACGTAGATTTTTAGGAATAAAATAACAATTAATAATATAATATTTGTTTTAAAAACTATTTAATGTCAATTTTGACCCTATTTGGTAATTGATTTTTGTGAAAATCATAACAGAATGATTAGTTCGAAAAAAGTTAATTAAATCAATACTAACATGTGATATTAATCTATAAAATTATTGTAATTCATAAAAAGTCTCAAATTACATTTATTTGGGTATTTATAACATCAATTATGTCAATATTTCATTAATAAGATAATTATTACATCATCATTGTGTCATACATAAATTAAATTATTTAATGTCTAAAAATTAAAAATAAAATACCATTATGTAGGAAATATTTTTCGATATCTAATTAATATTTATAGTCTAATTTATATTCTGTATAACCCTATATGAAAAATTATTTAGTTATTAAACATTGATTTTAACTATTTTAACCCTTCTTTAAATAAATTAATAATAAATGTCCTAATCTAATCCTAGCGGGTCTAAATGGTCATATTTTATTCCTAAGTTTGTTTTTGGTCGAATTACACTTATCCAATAGAATTATGACACGTTTTAGGGTAATTATAATATCATTTGTACCCTTAATTACCATATTTACTTTTAACCGTGGTAAAAAAAGTAAAAAGTTACTATTCACCAAAAATTATTTTCATCTCATTAAACCAAATTTTAGTCTTTGATATTAACCGTGTCTCTCATATTTTTAAAATTCAATTCACAAAAGTGGTAAAATTTCATTTAAATGAAAAATTCAATTTTTTAACTACCACTAAGTGGTTTCACTATTCATCGAAAATTGAAGTTTTTCAGAAAAATACCAAAAATTAAGCCTAAACATTATTTGATATTCTGAATTAAAAATTGATGTCTATTTTTTCAAATTCAAAACATAGAAGTGTCATTAATTAATTTTAAAATTAAATCATGTTATTAAAACAAATAGCATGTTTTTAAGAAACAATAACTATCAAAAGATTGATACTTGTTTATATCCAATTTCAAAGTGAAATTAATTACAATGACCAACATTGGATTAAATGGTAAAAATATATTCTAATTAAACTTTAAAACAAATTAAAAAGACAATCTAACCATATAAATTATTGTGATGAAATAAGTTGTTTTTAATTAAAATATAGCGTATTTTTACTATTCATCAAAATATGAAAGTTATCAGAATAATATGAAAAATTTATCCCAATTAAATTTTTATATCCAGATTCCAAGGAAGAATTTTATTTTGTCAAATTGAACTTATAAACATGTAAAAAACTATATTTAAAGTGGGTGCGCCATCAAAAGGCAGCAAAACTGCTTTTTTTGAAAAATACTTATTTTACCCGAAAATTTTATTTAGTTCTCATACCATGTTCTTGAAAATATGTAAGATGAATAATAATTTTATAAAATTAAAAATTTAGTTAATACTATTCATAACCGCTAGTCTATAATAATATTATAATAATATATTGTTGTTTATTAAAACCCGATATTGCGTACAACACACGCTATCGAGGAAGGTCGTGATTACGTGTAATGCAAGCCAAGTCAGGGATGCGTGTTGTGCAAGATCCTTTTGGTGTAGCGTAAAACACAAGACATTAATGAAATTAAAAAGAATATTTTTCATAAAATCTCGGGGTGTTACATTCTACCCCCTTTAAAATTAATTTCGCCCTTGAAATTCGTTGGGGTTATAAATGGTTTACTACTCGAAAGTTTCTTTAATAGAAACCCACATCGTAAAAAGGAATACCAAAACTTGGATTTAAAAACTAAAGTATGAAACTTAACTATTACCCAAATTAACTAATCACTGGGTTTCCACATAGGAGAACATAGGTGAAAATATGGATATGGAAGAGAAATCTAACTGTCATGTTCTGATGGAGAGTGGTAGAGAACATGGCTATGAAAAAGCAAACAATCACAAAGCCATAGATTTTTGATGATCTAAGGTACCATCTAATTAATTGGATATAAGGGCACTAGGACAACAATTATGGTTTTCAAGATCATTTCCTTAATGTAGATGAAATTGGAATTAGAAGAAATACTTTCTTGATTTTGGTACAGTCTCACTGTTGGTCATTCTTTGGACAATTTCCACTTCATCTCTTAAATAAATAAAGTTGAATTTTTCATTCGTGAAGTGTTAGCAGATCATTTGAGAGAATGATGGGTCATTCCATCTATCTCAAACAAAAGGTTAGAAAAGTTATCAAAAATACATAAGTCTATCTATTGTGAGATTAATCATATATGGTTCCTAAAATGCACTTATACTTCATATATCAGACTTCTTAATATAATAAAACTAGTTTCTACTAAATAGGGACTTCCTGTAGGCCATTGGAAGGCGATAAAGGCATGTCGCACTTCAGTTGTGGGTTCGATTCCCACAGCCTTGTCTGACGCGATGGGTTGTCCCCCGTCCTGCTGGTTGTCCTTTTTTTTCTAAAAAACATTATTATAACTTTCCATCAATAATATCGAAAAAGTTCTAGCCTTAAACCATACTAACTTATGTCCAACATAATCCATTCCAAATCTTTAGTCTTATCCAAAATACTTCTATCCAAGCTTATAGTATAAAGAAAACAATTACTATAAATGTCATCTACCGAGCATGTGAATACCATCATTTATCCTCGATATATCATGTTGATCACATTCCAATCATGTGAATACCTTAATCATGTATTCTCTTGAAAAATGAATACACATTGAACCTTAGTGAAAATATGAATGTTGTCAAAAGTTAACTCTTTCCACATACTAAAATCCCAAAAATTCTATATACTCAAACCATGATATCACTTTGTCCTTATATAATTCATGAGCTCATTAATACTATCAAACATTTCATTATCTACTTAGCACTTCATTATGAGAATAATAGGTGCTTTCCCAAAATATCTGAATAACCTTTCCTGGTTACCGGTACCATTCATCATACACTTTCAAAACTTAAGGAAAGACAACAGTGTAACAATCCTTAAATGTCTCTTTATTCCATAGTACCATGAGATTACTTAGACAACATTACTCTTGATAAACATGTAATCATTCCACTACCTTCTTAAACCATTGACCGAGCTTCAACAAATCTTTCATCTCACAAATCATTTTTAATCTCTTTATCATCATCCACATAAATACTACCCATATTACCATGCTTATTCTCTTTATGAAATTTTCTCGTAGTGCATTGGTTTTCATAATGCTTATACATTCCACATTTAAAACACTTAACCATTGTTGATGTCGTAGCAATACCATTATCCTTGTACATGGTGTTAACTGAACCTTTTCCTTTGCATATACTGGATTTGTGTCATTTTCCACAACCAAAGCATCTTCCAATTCCTTTGAAACAATCTCCCCGATGCCTTTTCCCACATGATTTACATGAGGGAAATTAAACTTTCATTCCTCTATGATCATCATGAAACTCCATCTTTCTCTTATTATCTAAGTCGGGAAACTTACCAAAGTTGAGATTGTTAATCATATTATGAGATTGCTGATTAGGCATAATAACGATGTTTGTACTTCCAAATCTCGTTTCATTTGGTTGCTCATGAATAATATCATTCCATTGTTCGTCATATCCTCCATTATCGTGAATCTTCCTGTTTCCATCCATTTTCTAAAACCCAAAAAGAATAGTGTGAGAGGAAAAAATCATGCTAGGGAAAACAACATAGTAAAGGGGGAGTACCATCAATATATAACATCTTAGGTTAAATTCTATGATCGTTACCTTAGTTCTAGGACTATATCCTATACGTATACTAATCCTTAGGGACATCCCTAGACATACCTTAGAAATATCTCTAGGGATCTCACTAACGTTTTCGCATCCTAGTTTCCAAAGGTTAACTAAACCTTTCCTCTGATACCAACTGTAGAGACCCGAAGCTTGAAATACATGGACATTACATTACTTTTTTAGAATACATAATACATAAATAAAATAGACACACAAGGACCGTAATAGTTTAGTGTCTTTGGAAACTCAGAAAAATAATCTTCTAATCGTGGTGAAAGATCTTCAACATTTCCCATAACGATATTCCCCTTTTTGTTTCCTTACCTAAACCCTTTCTTTATTTCCTGGGGAAAATAAAACATAAAAAGGGTGAGCTCAAATGCTCAGTAAGGGTAAGCATAGAGAACATAAAACAATATATAAACATTTGAATGCAAAATCTTGAACATAAAATCTAAACATTAAAATCTTGAGCAAGGACATAAATCTTGGAAGTACGTAAGGCTTGTATTATAATGGAACATAAATCTTGATAAAATAGTAGGGGAATAAATCAAGTAATTTTGGCAACCATTCAACACTGGTTATCATTTCCATAGTAGCCAAGGCATTTCTGCAAAGACCATCTTAGTGGACAAAGTCCCATTCTGAATCGAGTTCACTCCTCATTCCAGTCCTGTAACACTGAACCGGATTATCTTACCGTTCCATCCATGTCTATATCATGAGATATAAATCTTTACCCAATGCATTGGAGGAAGATATAGGTCCCACCCATCTCATATTGAAATCATTCTTTCGTGTTCCAAAATATAAACATAAATCATTCATCATAACCCAAGAATAAAATGGGTTTCATAAACATCATTCCATCATAATGTAATCCATACAAAAAAATTGGATATCATTTCATCATTAGAAAATTGAAACTATGTAAATAATAGATACATGATACTTGAAACAAACACATGTGAAATAATTTCATCTTAGATGAAAATGGTTTTTATAAAACACTTGAAATGAATTCTTGAGGAAAATATCCTTTTTTCTTCAAAATCATTTTCTTTTCAAAAAATGTCATGAAATTTTAAAAGAAAAGGATTTTGTTGAAAATATTAATGAAATATTTGGGAGGAATATTCATGAAAATAAGGCTTTATAAAACCGTAAAAATCATTTCATGTCGTATACGTTAAAAAAACATTCTTCTCATACTTTTGTCGGAAAAGTCAAAAAGTACCTTGTAGGGTAAATAAAAGAAAGATTCCTTCCATACCATGGGGTAAAAGTCAAAATGGGTAAAAAGGACTTTAAACATACATGAATACACCTTTATAAAACATGGACATGGATGATAGAAATAACCCCAGTAAATACTTACGAACAAGCAATCTCGGATAAAAATGAGATTTGCAAAATTATCCCTTGCTTTAGGTCCGATATACTTCGTAAGTATCCAAACCTCCTGTATAATTATTTAAATAATGGCATTGACTTATTAAAGAATCATATGCATTGTTATTATATCATATATGGTTCAATTATGACTTTATATTACCCGTTCTTTTGTAAGTTCCATGTTAAAGCAGCGTTTTGGGTAAAATCGTTTTATTTATCGTACATGTTTGGACTTGTTGTTCTTGATATTATTACTTATATCATGATTTGATTAATTCCAGAATGTAAAAAATGATTTATATGTAGTATATATTCAGAATATACATATATATATATATATGATAGATCGATAAATGGAATGAAATACACCGTTCATGGAGACGGTAGGTCGTACGTACACATGAATGTTGTTTTTGTTTCCTTGTTGAATTGAATGAAATTAAATAGATGACATAAATATATATATACATAAATACAGTAGATTTATTATGTCATATATTTCATTATTATTCATTATATATACTTTATAATCATTCTTGAATGGTTAATCATGGAAAATGAATCGCATCGCGTTCATGGAGACGGTAGTCCGTACGTACGCACGAATGATGATATCATTCCAATGATCGTGGAATTATATTGGAGTGTATGTAAACTATTTCAGAATAAATATCACTTTACAACAATAATATATAGTAATTATTTACACCATTATACCCATCCAAGTAAGGTGGTGTTGGAAAATAGATTACACCATGGCGTGGAGACGGTATTCCGTACGTACGCACGCACGGTGATTTCATTTTCCATAGGATGGATAGTTGGTGAAATAGAGTTGTTTCATACTTATAATAACATATCAGTATATTATTGATACTGATGTTATTACTTCATAATGAAACAACAAAAGAATAATAAGTAGAAGAGTAAATAAAGTTGAAAGAATCGGTAACGGACATTACCTCTTCTTTGAAGCGCCTCTTTGAGACCTCCTATTAAGGAAATAAAATTGGTCTTTGAAGAGGACCAGAACATATAGGATGTTTCTATGGAAGTGTAGAAGAGAATTTTTCAGGGTTTGTATGAGCTTGAAGGCTCAAAGTGGTGTGAGGAAGAGAGGGAGGAGGTGCCCTTTTATAAGGGAGGAGAGGGGCACCTTAGGAAAACATAAAATATTATTTTATTATAAAGTCATATTCGGTTTTTAATGGCTCCAAATTGATTTATTTAGAATATAAGGTGGGGATGGGTCTAAATCCTCTCATAAAATAGAATTTAGACAAGTTTAGGTTTCTATTTTAACCTTATCATTTAGATTTAACTTTAAGTTAAACAATTTTACTTTTACTGTGTCTTCATGTTTTCTTACACTATAAGGTTAATAAACTTACTAAAACAAGACAAACGAACACCAAGTTGTTTATTATTAATATATATAACCTTATCTAAGTCATTTTTCTGAACCATATATTTTTAGGAATAAAATAACAATTATTAATATAATATTTCTTTAAAAACTATTTTATGTCAATTTTGACACTATTTGGTAATTGATTTTTTTGAAAATCATAACATAATTATTAGTTCGAAAAAAGTTAATTAAATCATTACTAACATGTTATATTAACCTATAAAATTAGCTGAATTCATAAAAAGTCTCAAATTACATTTATTTGTGTATTTATAACATCAATTATGTCAATATTTCATTAATAAGATAATTATTGCATCATCATTGTGTCATACATAAATTAATTTATATAATGTCTAAAAATTACAAATAAAATACCATTATATAGGAAATCTTTTTAGATTTCTAATTAATATTTATTGTAGAAATTATCTTCTGTATAACCCTATATTAAAAATGATTTTGTTATTAAACATTGATTTTAACTATTTTAACCCTTCTTTAAATAAATTAATAATAAATGTCCTAATCTAATCCAAGTGGGCATAAATGATCATATTTTATTCATAAGGTTGTTTTTGGTCGAATTACACTTATCCAATTGAATTAGGACATGTGTTAGGGTAATAAAAATATCATTTTTTCCCTTAATTACCCTATTTACTTTTAACCGTGGTAAAAAAAGTAAAAAGTTACTATTCACCAAAAATTATTTTCATCTCATTGAACCACATTTTAGTCCTTGATATTAACCGTGTCTCTAGGAATTTTGAAATTCAATTCATAGAAGTGGTAAAATTTCATTTAAATGAAAAAGTCAGTTTTTTAACTACCACTAAGTGGTTTCACTATTCATCAAAAATTGACGTTTTTCAGAAAAATACCAAAACTTCAACCTAAAAATTATTTGATATTCTGAATTAAAAATTGATTTCTATTTTTCCAAATTCAAAACATATAATTGGAATTAATTAATTTTAAAATTATATCCAGTTATTAAAACAAATAGCGTGTTTTTGAGAAACAATAACTATCAAAAGATTGATACTTGTTTATATCCAATTTCAATGTGAAATTAATTCCAATGACCAACATTGGATTACATGGTAAAAATATATTCTAATTACACTTTAAAACCAATTAAAAAGATAATCTAACCATATAAATTATTACGATGAAATAATTTGTTTTTAATTAAAATATAGTGTATTTTTACTATTCATCAAAATATGAAAGTTATCAGAATAATATGAAAATTTTATCCAAATTAAATTTTTATATCCAGATTCCAAGGAAGAATTTTATTTTGTCAAATTGAACTTTTAAACATGTAAAAAAACTAGATTTAAAGTGGGTGCGTCATCAAAAGGCGGCAAAACTGCATTTTTTGAAAAATACTTATTTTACCCGAAAAAATTATTTAGTTATCATACCATGTTCTAGAAAATATGTAAGATGAATAATAATGTTATAAAATTCAAAATGTAGTTAATACTATTCATAACGGCTAGTCCATAATAATATATCGTTGTTTAGTAAAACCCGGTATTGCGTACAACACACGCTATCGAGGAAGGTTGCGATTGCGTGTAATGCAAGCCAAGTCAGGGATGCATGTTATGAAAGCTCCTTTTGGTGTAGCATACAACACAAGACATTAATGAAATTAAAAAGAATATTTTTCATAAAATCTCGGGGTGTTACACTTAATGTTTTGTTTTTTCTATTAAATAGAAAGGAATTTTCACTAAGTTGTTTTATATATTTTTATACTACATCCCATCTAAAATTTCTGCATTCAATCTCAAAATGTTTCATATTTGGATGATGTTTGTGAATCATTCATTGTTTATGTATACACTTCCAGGTATATGGATAAATTTCAATTTGTATTACAAACTTGTAAATGAATTCGTAATATTAAAATGTAATATATACATACCATGAAAGGTTCATACAGTTTAATATAAAATATCATATAACTATTTTATATGAACATCAACAATTTTCTTTTTATGTGAGCATATTCTTACCTTGAAAATCATATATTAAATATACAATTTTTATATTATGAGTTACTGTCAATATAATGTTGACATTATTGGTGAATACACAATAGTAATTTTCAATTAGTTCCTTTACATATCATTGTTATATTCTAATACATATATTTTCATAGAATTACACATGCATCACATGGTATTCACACTAAAATCATTTTTCTCCCCATAAATTTAGAGTTTTATTATATCAAATGAAGCAAACTATAATATTTAAAATTACGGTTATTGGTGTTTTAAATTCAAATAAAACATGTTGTTATAGAATACATAGTACGTAATATGCTTTTCATAATTTTCATAATTCACTCGAAATAAATAATATATAATATTGATTCTGTATATATATATATATACTTCATTACAAATTCATCACTGTTTTGCTTGAACTCTACTATACGATTATATTATAGTATGAATTAATGTTTCAACTAAAAAATGTTGTACTTTTCATGCAAAGAAATTTCTTAGAAAATTTGATGATAAAGATACTAATCAAAATGTAAAATATGCACTTTATTTGGATTATATTCAATAATATTCAATTTCAAGTATCGTCTAATTTCATTAAGAATAAAATAAAAAATTAGATAATTGTTTAACTTTATTTTATTTTGTAAATTAATTCCATGAATTTATTTTTATGATTTTCCATTTATATTTAAACTTATATTCTATTATGGTATACAATTTATAATTATACTTTTCAAATAGGCATATATTTAATTTATATTTAAAAATTGTGTTACTTTCAAATTATATAATATTTCTTATAAATTTAAAATTGGTTTTTCTTGAAAAGATATATATTTTTATATTTTTTATAGATAATAATAAGAAAAGTTATATTATGGAACTTTGAATAAGAAATGTATATGAGGAAGGAGTTCAATATTCCAAACAACGATATGTTTTTATGTCCATGCCTGAAATGTTTAAATATGAAGAAGTTAAAAAGTAGAGAGATCAAAGATCATTTAATTTTTCATGGTATTAATCAGAGATATAGCCCTTGGATTTTGTTTGGTAAAGATAGGTAGAATTTTGGATCTCTTGATGGTGTTGCTCTTAAAGATGATAAGTCTGATCAAATTGAATAAATGATTCATGATATTGAAGTAGAGATAATTTTTAAAGAATCGAAAATAGATCATCTATATAGTCATGATGAAAAACCATTTTATCTGGGTTGTATGGAATTTATGTTTTTATCTGTGGTGTTGATAATGATTAAATTGAAGGAGAAACATGGATGGATTGATAAGAGTTTTATAGAGTTGCTACAATTTTTGAAAGATATTCTTCTAAAAGAAAATGATCTTCCAGATTAACATTATAAAGAGAAGAAAAAACTATTATCAATGGGATTAGGGTACAAAAATTACATGCCTTTATGAATGAATACATTCTATATAGTAAGGAATATGATTTTCATTCAGGGTGTCCTAAATATGGGATGTCATGGTATAAGTTGAAAGCAAAATCATAGGCCGATTTAGTAGTTACAAATACCCCTTCCAAGGAATTTTGGTATCTTCCTATAATTCCTCATCTGAAATGTTTATTTTCATATTCACATGATTTAAAAAGGTTAATATGGAATGCATAAGAGCATATATTTGATGAAATATTATGGTATCTAGTTTATTGTCCATAGTGTAATAAAATGGATCCCTAGTTTCCTCAATTCAAAAATGAAGTTAGAAATATTAATCTTTTAATATGCATATATGGAATGAATCCATATCAAATCCTTCATAAAACACATAGTTTATATATTTTTTTATTGTTAATTTACAACTTGTCGCATGAATATTTTATTAAATGAAAATATTTCATGTTGAGTTTAATGATATCTATCCCAAAACAGCCAAGAAATGATATTGATGTTTTCTTATCACCATTAATTGATGATTATAAATTGTTAAGGGTGGAAGGTATAAGGGTGTATGATTCTTATAAAATGGAATATTTTCAACTACAAAATATGATTATGTTAATAATAAATGACTTCCTAGTATATGGAAATGTTTTTAGATACTGTATTAAGGGGTACAAAACTTGTCCAATTTATGAACAATAGGTTTCATATTATCAACTACATCCTGGGGGAAAACAATACCCATGGTCCATTGAAAGTTTTTTTTATGGATCACTCTTATAGAATATTTAAAAAGGATTCCAATAGCTCACATGAATTAGATATTTCTACAAAACCTTTATCCTATGATCAGTGATTTTAGAGGGTTTAAAATATTGATATGACATTCATAAATACATATAAATCTAGTAATTATAGAAATATTTGGAAGTAACGATCAATATTTTTTGAGCTACCTTGTTTGAGATATCATGAGGTCAAACATAAAATTGATTGCATGCATGTGTAGAATAATATATATGATAAATTTATTGGAAATTTTTTAGATATTAAAGGAAATACTAATGATGGGTAGAATGTAAGATTGGACTTACTCTTAATGGGAATACATTTAGAGTTGGCTTCCACTCCTGATGGAAGGTGAACATTCTAGCCTCCAGATTGTCATACCTTATCCAAGAGGGAAAAATTACCTTTTATAAATGTATTCATGATATCAAAGTGCCACATGTTTATTTTTAAAATATATAAAAAAAATTTATTTAAAGTATTTGATGTTGACAAGTATAAAATCTCATGATTTTCACATCATGATGCAACAGCTCCTACCAGTTGCATTGCATGGAATATTTCCTATCCATGTCATATTAATTATCATAAAGGTGTGTTATTTTTTCTATTCAGTTTTTAATAAGGTGATTGATTCAAATTCATTGAACACGTTGGATAATGAATCATTTTCTATACTTTTTCAATTATAAATGTATTTTCCTTCATTTTTTTATATAATGGTGCATTTAATGGTTCACTGGGTGTAAAAAATAATGATTTGTGGGCATATATCTCTATGTTGGATGTATCCTTTTGAAAGGTATATAAGTATATTGAAGGGGTATTTTTGGAATCTATATCGACCTAAAGCATCCATTATTAAGAATTATATTTCGAAGGAGGTTTCAGAGTTTTATACAAGCTATTTTTCTATAATAGAGTACATCGGTTTGCCTACATCTCGCCATAAACAGGTTAATTATGGGGGAAAGGGGATATGTGGATTGAAATTAAAATCATTGATAGGTGAATAGATAAATAAGGAACATTTATACATCTTGAATAACATATATTATGCTCAACCATATATAGAATTTCATACTAATGAATTGAATAAATGTTATCCAAAGAAGTAAGATATGTGGATTTTGAATGATCATAACAAAACTTTTTTTCTATTGTTTAAAGAGATCATGCTTGGTAGATCAAATGCATCAAAAACACTAAGATGGTTAATGGGTGGTCAAATTTTTAATTTGATAACATGGTCCGGGTATGACATTTATATTTATACATTTCATATGAAAGATCAAGACAATAGAAGTGTGGTTGAGAATAGTATTGTATTGGTGTTCACAAAACCAATGAATTTTTTGAGTGACAAATAAAAAAACCAATATTCGCATCCACTCCATATTATGGAGCCATTTATGAAATATGGTAGGTTGATTACATTAAATTTCAAGATCTAGTGTTTAACTGTAAATGGTTTATCGGTAACAACAGTTTTAGACATGATGGATTTGGAATGACACTAGTTAATATGGATAAATTTGAATACATAGCTGATCCTTTTATCATGGTAAGAAATGAAAAAAAAAATTATATGTTCTCGATCAATATGATATCCAATGGTCTATTATTTTACAAGGTAAAAACAATATGGTATTGATGATAAACATGATGAAGATGTTGATTTTTGTGAGACCCAACTTCCATGGAAAGATTAAAAAATAATATTGATGAGCCCATCATAGATATGGTTTGTTCCATATAGAATGATTAGGATGAAATAATTTGAGGGGAAAATCCTTTAGAACATTCCTAATATTATAGGTAACGTATGATTATTTCTGGTTTAATTTTTAAAACTTCATAAACTATTAGATATTTTAATTTTATTTTCTTTATTAAAATAAGTATTATAAATAATAAGTTAAATTTTTTATTTATATTAGTTTTTTGTTTTTAGTTTGTCATGTTTTCCATTACGTAACTTATATATTAATTAATTTTTAAAAAAATAAATTATTTTAAATTTAATATGTTAATGAAAAAATATTATATAAGAGTATATTAAAAAAACTTTTTGGTGTAAAAATGATTTATTAGGTTGGATAATTTTTTATTATTAACAAACTATTTTTGGATTTTTATTCATTCATTTATGTCATTCCATCTCTCATTAATATTTTTAGAATTTTGGTTGACTATAAAAAATTTGAATAAAATGTGTTAAGTATATTTTACATTTCTTTTTGTTTGATAATTGTTCGTTTTTTATTTACATTTTTATGTAATAGTTGGATTTGTATATTTTGTACTAATTTTTTTTCCTTGGTTTTTAGGATAATGACAGATCAATCTTATGATCCAGCATATACTTTTAGAGAGGGTTGTACTCATACCTATGGGGAGGAACGTACACATACTTACTTGGATGGGCCTCATCATCCTTCTTTACATGAGGCATCTACTTCCATTGGGGAGGAAAGAGTTCGAGGGTTAGTAAATGTGGGACCACACATTTTCACAAATTAAAATTTTCCCATAGTCAGGACCAGAGCATACTAATATACATTGATGATAATGATATTCCAAGAGGTCCAAATTCAAAACAATTCAAGACTTTTGTTACAGTGAGGGATAAAAGAAATGTTAGTATTTTGTTTGATGATTATAAAAGTACTGACAAAGTAACATTATCACACTTATAGGGGACGATTTTGGTAAGATGGTTTGTTATTATTTTACTTATCTTAGAATTTTTATAGTATTATATGTTTTCCACCTTCTTATCAGATGAAATATGATATACCTAACACTGGAGGAGTCAGGATGAAATTTTTATCATTGTATTATAGGATATGAAGGGATTTTAAATCATCCCTCACATCACATTTAATTTTTGAGGATAGAAAAAATCATAATACATGTGATATATATCCATTTATAGATGAAGATACATGGAATAAATTTGTTAAAAGTAGATGATGAGAATTATTTTTGGTAAGTGGAATGTTACATTTTAGAAATTTTTTATATTAATTACCATGGTGATGAATTATTTATTATTAATTCTTAATTTACTGTAATCAAGGAGATATCATCAAGAGATCCAGTCTAGAAACATATACCCCCATATGTTATCTCGGGGAGGGTATATGTTATTGGAAGAAAAAATGATAGCATAAAAACTTCCAAATTTGAGAGCTGAGTCTTCAGGGTCTGCATAGGTTTCACCCCCTACTAGACTTGAAAAATAGAAGAGAGATCAAATGAGAAAAAAATGACAATATCTTATAGAAGAGTTGGGGGTGTAGCTGAGAGGATTGTAATATGTTTTCTTTATATATTTATTTTTCTTAAATAAAGTCTTTATGTATTTTGATTCATTAAATATTTTTTAAAATATTCCATAAAGGATTATCTTGAGGATCAGATCACACAGGGGGTATTTATATCTGGGGGTATAAATGATTTTTTAGCTACCACATTGGGAAAGATCAAACACCCAGGTTGTGTATGAGGATACCTGACAGGTGTATTAGTAAAAAAAATTGTTCCTGCTTTCATAATCTTTTTCAATGGATGATTTTTATAAAAAAAAGAATTTTTGGAAGCCAATGTTTAGGTTATTCATGTGATAATCAAGGATGGGATCAGAGCTTCGGTATAGTTGATGTTTACAGACATGAAAAGACATTTTCAGACTATCGATCTGACTCCTCCACCTCTATCATCAAATCCCACACCTCCTACTAATCCTACTCATACATCTATGCCTATAGACCCCACTCCTTCATATCCTACCCCTACACTCCTTCAAATATTCCCATTTATTGTGAGTTATATATTGATGATCCCCAACATATTGTTCCATATGAGATGATATTTTACATTAGCGATATCATTCATCATCAACAAATAAATATAGAGAATCATAGGGTCATTATACAGGATATTATAGATAGATCAGTAAAAATACCATTTCCTACAGATGAGGTGAGTACAGTGGGACAAAGTATCACCCATTTTTTATTTTGGACATCTAGACTAGTTTGACATATTTCCATATAGGTATGTATATATTTTATCTATTATTTCATTTTTCTATTAAATTTGTTTTATAGTTTTAAAGTTTATATATTTGTCTAATTTTTAACAAGAATAATTTAAAGGTAAAGAATTATTGTATAGACAACAAAAAAATACAAATTTTTATGACTTCAGATACAAATTATACTAGTCTTGATACATTGTCAACATATTCAAATTTTTTATTTGATTTATATGAGATTAGAATTGTAGATATTATTTTTTGGTTTGAAATGACTACGGGGAATTTGAAAAGTGATATCATGGAGCTTGTAGCTAGAGATCAGTTGGGAATCATCATGATAAAAAAAATTCCCTGTAATTCGATTAACAAAAAATTTCAATTTGTTTCATTTATTGAAAATTTATAATTATGTTTGTTTTATATTATGTATCCATATATAATTTTTAAATATCATGAAAAGATAGATTTATATGGATTTATGGACCCATATTTAATTTCACCTATAGCTAGGACAATGACTGATGCAAAAAATAACAGTTTATATTACTAAAAGATTCCAAAAGAATGCAATTATTCACTCTTGGATGTTTCTCTATATTCAAGATTATGAAACATATTTCCCAAAAAGTGTTATATATATCTTAAAAAAATAAAAACTAACATTAAATTTTCTTATATATCAGTGGCCATTGGATGTTGGGTGTTTTTTTTCAATAGAAAAGATACAACACTGACTATGATCTATCAATGGTAAAGTGAGAGAAATTTTTAAAAAATTATTAAACATGTAATTTTGAATATTCTAATACTTTTCATATTATAATGACTAAAATTTATTTTATTCATAATATTATCAAACAAGGCATGGAATTTATTTAGAGCGATGATAAGAAAGAATAGTTCTAAGATCCAATTTTTTCATTATAAGGTGAATTTTCATTTACAATTACTAAATTTTTGATATATTACTTAAAAATATTATTTTGAATTAAAATTTATTTGGAACAACATTTTTAATAATAAAAAAGTTTAAAATAATATGGATGTTATTTTTTAAGATTTATGTATGAAATAATTTCAATTGGGACAGTTAATAATTTCTATAAGGTTATATTTCTTTATAAATTTTTCTTTTGTATTTCATTTGTTTTATTGAAAATACAAGTTAAATGCTTTATTTATTATTTATAAATTTTTGATGACCCATGACCATATAGTTCATAGGATTTGAGACACTTAAAAATTAAATGGGTGAATAATTTTACATGTATGATTTATTTTTAGTTTATTTGTAATATATATTGTAAATTTGGAAGTTCAATTGTAAGTTTCTTTTCCTTTATGTTTTTTTTTGGTTTTTTTGCTACCTTTTATGCTGGTTTTTTTCTCTTATCTATTGTGGAGAGGAGGAATAAAAATGAAATTATTCAAAAAATATTTTTCAGGTCGGTTATTTGATAATCGATATGAAAAACAAATTATCCTAGGTTTTTCATATCAGTAATCCAATAATTTCCATGAATAAAATTTTATCACATTGGTTATTTTAAAAAATCGATGTGATAAAAAATTCACCTCATTTATTGGATAACAAATGTGAAAAATTCAGGATAATTTTTTTCACATCGTTTATATAATAACCGACATGAAAAACCCCAAAATAGATTTATTTACAATATCGGATTTAATTAACCAATGTTAAAAATTTATTTACAATGTCAACTTCAATAAAGTCACCTAATAACCATTATCAAAAGAAAAAAAATGATGTGAAAATTTGTTTCTGAACTTGTGCGTGTATCTTTCACCACATCCAGAGGATATGGTTTTATATTGACCAGTGATTATGATCCTAAAGAAGGTAAGATGGGACCGAACCTCATCCATATTTTAGTTATCATGGAAGCGGTAATATGCTTGGATCTCATACCAAAATCAAAAATAGCTCCCTCTATCTTCCCTCTAGTGGTGGATTGTATAGTGACTTAGGATTCTCATACATGGATATTTCATGATTTTATATGAATATTTATTACATTACAAAAACATATGAATGAGGGCCATAACGGTTTAGTTCCTTTGGAAACATATAACATAGTCATTTTAATTCATGAAAGATATTAAATGTATCACATAAATATCTTTCCCTTTAGTACTCCAACTTAAAACCATTCTTAATAACATGGGGAAAGGAAACATAAGAAAGGGTGAGATAAAATTATCATTAAGGGTAAAAAGAAAAGATATGTAATTATATCATGAGTGTAAGGGTATGAGAACATGAGCATAACATTTGAAAACCATGCCCTAAAATTCAAAGATTATAATCTTGATTCGGGTCATAAATATTGGAAGTTCGTAAGACATGAATCATAAGTAAATCAGAAAACATGTTCCATGAGAGAATAACATCGGTTTAATACTTGGAATTTTGGCATACACATAATCATAGATTATCATTTCCATAGTAGTCAACGCTCACTTTCAAGGCTATCATAGTAGAATGGTTCCACTCCCTAAACTATCATATTAGTCATGGTTCACTCCCAAGACCAACATAGTAGAAAAAGTACCTTACTGAACTGGGTTCACTCCCCATTCCAGTCCTTTCTATGTTATGAGATATAAACATTTACCTAATTCATTATAGGGAGATATAGGTCACACCTATATCATAATTAAAACCATATTTATTTGTGTCACGGGATCAAAAAATATTCATCATATCATAACCCATTAAATGAAATGGGTTTTATAAACATCTCATCATGTAATAACCTATGGAAAAGTGACACGTTGAATAAAATTTCATCATTTAATCATATAATAATAAATGAAAAGTATCTTGTTTCATATTTTTTTATCATGATAAAACATGTAGTAGAGAAATATTTTTTATAAACATCAATCCATTATAAACCTAAACCATTAAGAGAATGAATAATAATGGTATCCTTGGATCATATCCCCAGTAAATAAAAACATACAAAAAAGGATGTCATCTTAGATGGAAAATTATTTTTAAAGATAAATCACTGGGACCATTTATTTAGGTAAATAAATTTTCTTTTAAAATCACTTTTTAAAACTAAAATTTTATGTAACATTTTGGAAATTAATTTCTTTAAAATAAAATTCGAAACATATAAATAAATATTTAAAAAATATTTAAAACATTTATTGATTAAAATATCATTTAATATTTGAAAACACTTTTTAAAACATTTTAAAAATCCATTTTTTTGAAAATAACTTTAAAAACTTATAAAGGAAGTTATGAAAATCATTTAAAACATTTCTTGAAGAAAATATGCATTCTTATTTGAAAAAAACTTTTTAAAACATAAAAAAATTTGAAAATAATTTTAATTGAAAATAAAATTGAAAACTTATAAATTGATCTTCATAGAAAATAATGGTCATGATGATGGTAAATTTCATTCATGTCGTACACATTAAAACAATCATCCTTTCACATTTTTACTAAAATCCAAACGACCGTTGTTTTTGAAAGGGACATGATGATTAATATTAAAAAAATTGTGAAAATTAAAACAAGGTCAAAATATATTTAACAAATAATTTTAAAAAAAAATTAAAAACTTATTTTAAAATATTTTTAGAAAACAGGTTTTTTGAAGAAAAATTGATTTAATAATGAAAAGAAAAATAAAAATGATTTTTATTAAAAAGATATTTTGAACTATTGAATACATAAATAGTGTAAAATGAAGATAAAACATGTATTCTACTAAAATAAATATATTATAATAAAATACATTTATTTATTGATATATATATATCATAATATTTCATAATTGGAAGCATAATCATGAGTAATCCTGAAAAGTGATAAGATTTTAACACAAAACCATTACCACTTTGGTAACACTGAATTGTAAGTCCCTTGAAAGAATAAAATTAAATGAAAATAATAATATAATGATCATAAAAAAATTCATTATATTACATTTAAAAGGTTATATATATAAACCTCATAAAATAAGATAGGTTTAAAACATAACATATGTCTCAAAGAAGGAAATTGAAACAAGACACCCTTACTGTTTTGGTAATGTTTGAACCATAAAACCCATCAAAGAGAGATCCTAAAAATATTATGTAATTATAAATAATTTTCTTTATAATTATAAAAACAATTATGGTTATTATATACACCACATAAAAGAAATAGGTGGTGAATATGGCATGTGTCTCATGGAAGTAAAAAGTGAGACATAAATCCCATATTCCTTGAGTAACTTTTGAACCATAATGCCTATGAAATAATAGCATGAATAGAAACTTTAATTATAACTAAATGATTTATATTCATGATATATCATGTCATATGGAAGTATATATAGCACAAAAAAGATACAAGTGGTGAATATGGAATACATCTCTCAGAAATAAAAGTGAGACTAGAAATCCCCTTACCATAAGTCTAGACTTTCTTCGTACTCATTCAAACTTCATTTATAATAAATATAAGTTTATTACAAATATATTATAGAACCATAAATATATTTATCATACCATATATTTTTTACTTTTGTTATTTTATTACCCTTTTATTAACAATTCCATGTTAAAGCCACATTTTGGGTAATAACTACTTTTTCGTATATGTCTTGATTTTTTATTTGAGATTATCATACATTGATCATGGTTACATAATATAAAAAATAATAATATTGAAATAATTATAATATTTATACATAAATTATACTTTTAATACCAATCATAAAATAAGGTTTTGAGAAATGAAGTATGTTACGATCATGGAGACGGTAGGTCACATGTATGAATGAGTAACGTTTCCATTTGTCAAAGATCTTTATAGAAATTAGGTAAGTAATATTTTACCTTCCTATAATGGTAATAATATCATAAATAGAATATTATTTCTTCAAATATAACTATAAATAACATCCATGTGGTTTGGGGATGAAAATAGAGAGCCACGTCACTTCGTGAAGGTGGTAGTCCGTACATACACGAACGACGTTATCATCTTTCAATAAAAGAAAAAAGAAAGAAATAAAATGATATATTATATTTTCATAATAATGATTATTTGATTAATATAACAATTAAGACATTTATATCACATATATTTATACTTATTATATTCCATGTAAAGCGTTAGTGAAAATGAATCATATTGCTTCATGAGGTGGTTGTTCATCGTACACACAAGTGATGTTATCGTATTCACTACGGAATGGAAATTAAAAATGCATATATGATATAATTATTGTATAAGAATAGTTATTTTATAAATATAATATATATACTTTATATACATCATTATACCTAACCTTGATAGGTGGTAACGGAAAAATGAATGATATCAGTTCACGAGGTGATAGTCCGCCATACACACGAATGATGATTTTGTAACCCATTTGATGGATGTAGAGATGTTTTTAGGTTATAAACTTAACATAAAACATATTATTACAAGTAATATACTTATTTTATTATATAATCATGTTTTAGTAATAATTTTAGTAGGTGTATGAATAAATAAAATAAAAAAATATCATTGAAAAATGTTACCTCTTCTTCAAGTAACCTCCTTAGGTCTTCACAAAAATCCTTCCTAGATTGGATTTATTCCAACAATAAGTACTTTAGGATTATATTATGGAATTTTTGAAGTTATTTATGAAGTTATTTTCTAAACCAAAATCATTTTAAGGTGTGAGGTAGAGAGGAGAGGGGGTGGCCTTGTATATGTGAGGTGAGTGGAACACTTGTAATTATTGAAAATAAAAAGGTGTGCCCACATGTTTCACATTACAAAATGGTCCAAAATAGATTATTATATATCCTTATACCTTATAAGGTCTAAATATGTCCATAAAATAGGTTTTATACATGTTTTTATGTCATTTTAACACTTATCTTTTTAGTTTAAACCCTCGATAAAACCATTTTTACATTAATCGTGGAAATTACTTTTTACTTTTTTCACTATTAATTTTTGTAAAAAATTAAATTTAACTTATTATATAATATAAATTATTCTTATTAAAAATATTCAATATATTTTTCCAAATTCAATTCATAAAATTTCAAACTTTTAATTTAAAATTAATCTCGCAAAAGAGACGAGAAAACAGGTTTTCAAAAAGAAACTGTTCAAAAGTTTAAAAAGTTTGTTATATACAATTTCAACATGAAATTATTTAAAATGAAATAAATTTTATATATAATTAAAGAAATTTTAATTTAAGACTAATTTAAAATATAATTTAACTTTATATATAATTTAAACAAAAAAGAAGTTTTCAATTAAAATTTAGTATTTTTCACTATTCATCAACAAATTAATATTTTCTAGAAAATTGTCAAGAATTCACCCTAATATAATTTTTATATGATTATTTCAAAAATGAAGTTTAATTTTTAAAATAAATTTTCAAAAATTTTCAAAAATTATTTTTAAAATAAGTCTGCAAAAAGGGCGAAAAAAATGATTTCTAGAAAAATTTAGTTTTCAATCATAAAATTGGGTTTATTCTTATTTATTATCTATAAAACACGTAAGAAGAATTTTAAACATTTGAATAAATATATAGTATATAATTTTCATTAAAATAACTCACCAAAATTGGTTTTTTTAATATATTGAGGTAAAACGAGTATGTTATCATAAAAATAGTTTTTCAAAAAAAATATGTCCTTTATTTTAAATTGTTTCTTGTCATTTTCATTTTTAATTAATTGGTAACCAAAAAATTTCACTTTATATACATCTATAAACCATATATGTTTATAATTTATTTAATTTTATTCATACCCTCCATTCTAATGGGTATTTGATAATTATCTTATTAAATAAAAATATTTTAATAATATATTACATTTTGTTTAAACTCGGTGTCATGCTTACCGCAAGAAAAAATCAGTGTTGCATGTAATGAAAGCTAAACTAAATATTTAATTTAACAAAAAAATATAAGATTTAATTTAATTGAAAAAAACACAAAATATTGGGTTGTTACATTCTACCCCCCTTAAAAAGAGTTTCTCATTCAAAATTAGTAACTTTGGTACTAAAAACTAAGGATAATTCTACATCATTACATCCTCAGGTTCCCACATAGCTTCATAAATCTATTATTTCACTAGAAAAAACTGAACATGTGAGTGGTCTTATTTCATATAACTTTATCTATTTAATCCAAAATATCTACTGGTTATTCCTTATAATAAATATCATGATCTGGTGGTATAGCCTCTATGTTCAGTAAATGTGATGGATTAGGTATGTACTTACATGGGAGTGATACATAGAACATATAATAAACTAGAGAGATTTTTTGTAAAAGCACCAAATGATAATCTATTGTCCCAATACAATTAGTTATATTAACGGTACTAGTATACCTAGGTCTTAGTTTTCCCTTCTTTCTTCAATGGAGAAATTATTCTTACCAACATCAAATTCTAGATCACATCAATGATTATCAACATAACATTTCCATAAACTTTGTGTAGTACTTACATGTTGTTGAACGAATCTAACCTTCTCTACTGTCTCATTATTTTTCTTAGGTCCCAATATCTTTCTTTCCATAGCATCATTCTATTATTGGTAGAGGTATTCATAATGATAAATTTAAATACTTGAGTGAATTATATTTTTATAAATAAAATCAACTAGAGGAAGGTTTGATCCCAACCACCTTTTAAATCCTTTGAACAATATCTTAATATATCCTATAGGGTTTTAATTTTTCTCTTATACTGACCACCTATCTAAGGATGACATGTCATGATGAAACTCATCTCTATATCAAGATATTTCTAAACAATTCACTGAAACTTCAAGGTATACTTTGGATCCCAATCATATAAAATTTAATGTGGTACTCCATGAAACCTTACCACTTTTTTAATGTATATCCTATAAAACTTATCCCAGGATAAATACACTATGATATATATGAAGAGTGATGACTTCATATGATGATCAACTACATCCCATGTAGCATTATTACATTTAGATGTTTTATGGGGTCTAATGAAAAAACTAATGGTGATGTCCTCCCATTTTCTTTCTGGTATGGATAATGATTGTATAATCCTTTTTGACCTTTTTTATTAGAATTGACTTATTGACTTACTAAAAATTAAGATACATACTCCAAAATATCTCACTTTATATTTTCCTACCATAATTAATCTTTCATATAGGCTAGTGGTAGGTATTATACCATTTTTTCCCTTCAGTTTTGGGTTCAAGCCTCTTGAACTTTCCAAATGCAATTGGTTGTCCCCCAAATTCTGGTTTATCCTTTTTCTAAAACTATATTAATCAAATGTTATAAAATTGTAATAATAAAAAATTAAATTAACATCAATGATAATATAAACCCTAAAATTTACCAATACATTAAACCATTTTTTTATAAAATGAAATTCCTCCTTAAAAACAAAGGGTTGTATTTATATAAATGTCTCCTAAAATTCCCTTAATCTTGATAAAATCCCCTCGTGTAAAACCTCATGAGGATTTTCTAATACATTTAACTTATGATAAACCTAAAAATTATAAACCCTTCATAGAATACAAAAATATTAATTTAATCTTACATAGAGACATACATGCTTCAAAAAATAACATAATCCTTATATGTTTTATGATTTTTTCAACCCAAATACCATTGGGAAAATACTTCTACAAAAAAATACTTTAATCCCAATACATAAATACTTTAATCCTTATACTTAAATTATTAACATGGAATAGTTCCTTCCTTGTTTGATAAGTTAATTCTTGGGTTAGGGCATTTAGTTGGATAATTCTCATGTTCCCTACACATAAGACATTGAACTTCTTATAAATTTGTCACTCTATGAACTTATTTTCCACATAGATAACATCTTCCCCTCTATTTGAAATATAATTCTAGTTTCCTCTTCTTACCTTATTGACATGTAGGAATCAAGATTTTCTTTCCTCTATGTTCATTACCTCATGAACTTTAATAAAATTTCATCTTATTCATATTTTACCTATTAGGAAACTCACCATTATTCATGTTGTTCATCATATATCAAGAGTTATTATTAGGAATAATCACAATATCTATCTCTCCATTCATCATACAATTTGGTTACTAATATTCACCTAATTTTCCATTGAATTCATAGTTAACATGATTCCTTATGGTTACAGCCATTAACTAAAACCAAAAATCACAGTGTGAGAAACTATAATCATAGTGGGAAAACCAAATAATAATAAAAGATTACTTATAGAATGTCTAAATCATGACACTGTATTTTTAATCTATGACACCTTAGGTTTACCCAAGGTCATTCATATTCATCATCTATTTAAATCCTTCATGATGGTTCTTAAAGAGTTTGTGAATTTCCAAATTATATCCCCAAGGAGTGTCAAACCAAGTCTACTTTAAGGCCCATTGTCATGCCCCAGGTGTTATTGATCCTAGATCAATGTTCCCTTTTAACAATTATTACCCTCGGGTGCCTCTATTCTATAACGATATCCACTTGTAGTATCCATAAATTAATGTTATTTATTGGAAACCACTCTCTCTATGCTTTACCAAAATTCTAGGACATTTTCCTTTACACTAACTCAAACCTAGACTCATCCTTAGAGACATACCTAGACATATCTTTAGAAATATCCCTAGGGATATCACTAAATTATTCTCATCCTAGTTTACAAAGGTTAACCAAAACTTTCCTCTGATACCAACTATATCATCCCATGATTCTCAAACATGGATATTACGTCCATTTAGATAAATATTCATTACATTATAAAAACACATACTTGAGGACCATAATATTTTAATGCATAAAATATTCGTAATTCATGAAATTTATTAAATGTCTCCCATAAATATCTACTGATTTATTAATCTTACTTAAAACCTTTTATCGTAACCTAGGGAAAGGAAACATAAGAAAGGTTTAGATCAAATGTTCAGTAAGGTTGAACAAGGGAGATATGTGAGCATAACATTATAAGGGTATGATTACATGAGTATAACATTTGAAAATCATACCTTGAAAATAAAAGATCATAATCTTGAGTCATTTCATAAATACTTGAAGTTCATAAGATATGAATCATAAGGAAATTGAAGAATATATGCCATGAGATCATAACATTGGTATAAGACAAGGAATTATAGCATACACATAAGCATAACAAAATCTTTTCCATAGAATTTTAGGCTCACTTACAAGGATATAATAGTGGAATAGGTTCACTAACCAAACCATTATAGTAGTAAGGTTCCATACCAAGTCCTTCATAGCAGATAAAGTCCCTTACTAAACCATTTTCAATCCCTAATCTAGTCCTATCTATCTCATGATATATAAATATTTTGGTAGATATAGGCCCCTCCCATATTATAACCTAAACCTTATTTATGTGTTCTACAAGATCATAAAACATCCATCATATAAAAACCCATGAAATGAAATGGGTTTCATAAACATTTCATCATTTCATAACCTATGGAAAATAAACAAGTTTCATAATCATTTCATCATAGCATAACCTATTAAAAGTAATGGGTTTCATAATAATTTTATCATTGTATAACTGGTACAGATGAAATGGTTTTTTAAACATCATTCCATCATAAATATAAACCATTTAGATAAAAAATAATAACAGTAACCTTGGATTATATCACCAGTAAATCAAAGGTTACATCAAAGGATGGCATATTAGATGGAAAATTATTTTGAAAGATAAAACAGTTGGAATATTTATTTAGGAAAATAAATTTTCTTTGGAATATTATTTTTGAAAATAAAAAAAAATCCTAAAACATTTTGGAAAAGAACTTTTTGTAAATAAAATTTTAAACTTACAAAGGAAGATTTAAAAATAGTTTAAAATTTTTATTCAGGAAAATATCCTTTAATATTTGAAAACACTTTTTAAAAAATTTTGAATATTAGAATCTTTGAAAATAACCTTGAAAACTTATAAATGAAGATTAAAAATCATTTAATACATTTCTTGAGGAAAGTATCCTTTTTACTTTTTAAAACATAAAACATTTTGTAAACCTGTTAATTTTAAAATAAACATGAAAATTTATAAAGGAATCTTTAAGAAAATAATGGTCATAGTGGAAGGAAATCTTGTTCATTCCATACACATTAAAATAAAGATTCCTTTCACATTTTTAAAAAATAAAAATGGGCATTGTTATTGAAAACAACAAGAAGATTCATTTTAAAACATTTTTTGAAAATTAGAACATGGTAAAAATTTATTTAATAAATAATTTTAAAACAAAAATTTAAAATCATTTTTTAAAAAAAAATTAGAAAACATAATTTTTTAATAAAATGGGGTTTTCGATTGAAAAGAGAAATAAAGACGGTTTTTCTTAAAAATTATTTTTGAAATATTGAGTACATAAAGAGAGAACAATAAAGTGAAAATTTTTAGTATTCAGAAATTACAAAAGAATAATAAAAAACATTATTTTATTGAGAGATAAATTATAATATTTCATAATTAGAATCATAATCATAAGAAATCCTGATAAGCGATGAGATTGTAACATAAACTCTTATAACGTTGGTAACATTTAATCATAAGCTCCATGAATGAATAAAATTAAATGAGAATCATTATATCATGAGAATAAAAAAAATCATTATATTAAATGTTAAAGGGACTATATATAAACCTCATAAAATAATATAGGTGCATAACATAACATATACCTCAAAGAAGGAAAATTGTGACAAAAATATCTTACAGCTTTGGTAACATTTGAACCATAAACCCAATGAAATACAGATCCTAAAATGTAGATGTAAATCACAATAATTTTAAGTATAATAATCATAAAATAAATTCATGGTTAGTATATACACCGCATAAAATAAACAGGTTGGGAATATGGCATGTGTCTCATGAAAGTAAAAAGTGTGACGTAAATACTTTACTGCTTGAGTAACTTTTTGAATCATATTAACCATGAAATAATAACATAAATAGAAACTTTAATTATCATAAGATGAGTTATATTCATGATATATCATCTCATAGGTTAATATATACACCATACAAAATAAATTAGTGGTGAATATGGAATAAGTCTCTCAAAAATTAAAGTGAGACTAGAAATCCCATTATCGTAAGTCTCGAATTTCTTCATACTCATTATACCATATTATATAATAAATATAAATTTATTATACATATATTACAGAATCATACTTATATATATAATACGATATATTATTTACTTGTGTTCTTTTATTACTCTTTTATAAATAATTCCACATTAAAGTCATGTTTCAAGTTATAATTGTTTTGCTTTTCGAATATGTCTTGATTTTTTATTTTTAGTCCTCTTAAATTGATCATGTTTACATAATATCTAGAATAATAACAATGAAAAAATTATAATATTTAAAAATGTATATATTATATAATTATTGAAGAGATGTAATTGTGCTATAAATTTCCTATATATACTTTATATCCATTTTCATACCCAATCTTGATAGGTGGTATTGTAAAAATGAATGGCATCGGTTCATGAGGTGGTAGTATTCTGTACACACAAATGATTATTTTTGTAACCCATTTGATAGAAGTGAAGATGATTTGAGGTTAGAAACATAACATAAAAACATGTCATTATAATTAATTAATTGGGTTTATTATGTCATCATTATTCAATAACAATTGAAGTATGTGGAGGAAAAAAATAAAATGAAAAAACTCATTGAAGAACATTTTTTCTAGGTTTGGATTTCCCCAAGATTTTATCACATAAAATGGAGCCTATTTAGAGAAATTTAAGTTAAAATTTTTAATGGAAAAAATTGGTTTTCATAAAAATAGAATTTCTTAAAACACATTTAAAACTAATCTCCTAGTGATCAAGTCCTTCAGTTGTGTAAGTATTTAACTAACCATACAAGCAATCGAATGTGAGAGTCATGTGATAGGTCAATCAATCATGAAAAATTATTGTGATTCTTGTGGAAGGTCATTCGACCAAACAAAGTGATCACATGAAGATAATTGACTATAATGAGAAGTGAAAATCAATAGCAGGAATATAATATTTATCAACCATGGAAATGAAATCTTTTTTAATAAGTAAATTAAATATATAAAGAAAATTTCATTGATCACACCAACCAATTTATCAAAAAAAATCAATTTATCACAAGTGGAAATTGATTACAAGTTTAAAATAAGATCTACTAAAAGAGGAAAAACAGACTAACCAAAAGAGGCAATCTACTAAGCAAGTAAATTCAAATAATTATTGGAGTGAGTGTAAGAACACAAGTGACTATAAGAACACAAGTATAATATTAACTTAAAAATAGATATAAAGTAGTTAAAAACTAGGTAGAGAATAGAATATGTTATTATTATTGTCGAATAAAATATATTTATAGAAAATAAAATAAGTGAACCATGGTTTAGCTCCCATGAAGCACTTACTTTATAGTTTTTAGTTAGACTGAGAGAAATAACATGAACCATGGATAAAAAATAATCCAAAAACATTGGATTTCCCTGAAAGTAATGTTTAATCCTCTATCAATTAACCAGTTATGGTGAAAAATATACCAAAAACAAGAGAAAATCAACTATGAAAGTAAATTCAAACAAGTATTGGATTGAGTGTATGAAAACAAGTGACTATAAGAACACAATTCTTGGATTAACTTAAAACCAGAGACAAAGTAGTTGAAAAATAGGAAGAGAATAATAGCTATTATTATTCTTGTTAATTAAATTAAATTTAAAGAAAAAATAGTGAACTAAGGGTTTGCCCCCATGAATCACTAACTTTATATTCTTTAGTTTTACTTATAAAAATCTCAAGAACCAAGAATAAAAATAGCATCCAAACCCTTTGGATTTCCCTCAAAGTAATTTTTAATCCTCTATGAATTAACTAGGAATGGTATATTTTTCTCACCTTTAAACTCAAAAACTTCATTAAATAATATCTTTAATATGGTAAAAGAACTAGAACACTTAGATTTTAACTTCCTAAGTAATATTTTAAGCCTATAATTAAAAGGTAACACTTTCTGTCCAGACTTCAAGTTCCTACTCTAAATGATTAAATCATTAAAATACTTAGTTTTCTATTTGTATGTTATATAATTTTAATAAGAATATCTTCTAATCTCATCAAGATCACTCAACTCAAGAAGTGTCCTCTCTATAGTTGTCTTAAAATCAAAATTTAACACCTTATAGCCAAAACGATTTATGATGCATCTTGATGGGAAAATAAAATGTATTCCTAAAAATTATTCTAAAAGGATACATTCTAATATGAGTTTTGAACGTGGTTATATAGACCCAAAAGGTTGCATCTAGAATTAAAGGCCAATATTTTCTATATCTACAAATAGTTTTCTCTAAAATTTTCTTAATATCTCTATTTGAGACCTCATGTAATCCACTTGACGATGGGTGGTAAGAAATTATAGTTTTATGAAAACCATATTTTTCAATTAATTTTTTTATTTAAATTTTCTTGAAATGGAATTCATTTTTAGTGATAAAATATTTGGGTATTCCAAACATAGAAAAAAATTTCTTCTTGATGAATTTTACAACATTTATAGCTTGATTATTAGGAATTTATATTTCCTTGACCCAATTAGATACATAATCAACTACCATATAAATTTACATATTCCCATTATAATATATAAATGGTCCCATGAAATCTAAATCATAGATATAAAAATTCATTTTTTGGAATCTTCATATTCCTGCCTAAATCATCTAACCATTGGTACTTTTCACAACCTACCATAAGAATTATACAATCGTTAAAAAAATTATGCCCCTAGAAACCATCCTTCAAGAAATTTTGTACATTATGTTCTCCCTCATGATTTCCATCCCATGGTGAAGAGTGAAAATTTTAAATAATGGCTCACATGTGCTCTTCAAGAATAATTCTCCCCAAAATATCATCGGTAAACCTCTTAAATAGTAAGGTATTATCCCAAAAATAGTATTTCATCTCTAAAATAAATTTCTATTATTTATTTTTCTAAGATCCTTGGTAATGAATTAAAGATCTAGAAAAATAAAAATGTCATCAAAACAAACAACCTAAAATGATGTCATAGCTAGAAGATTTTTCTATGTTAAAGAAGAATTAATCTCTCTGGGGTCTCTGTTTTGAGTGCTAAACTACCTGGACAAGTGATCAACCACCATATTTCAAACATCAAGTTTATCTCTAATAAATAAATCAAATTCATGAAATAATATTATTCAGATAATAAATGTTTTCTTATAATTATTATTGGCCAAAAAATACTTCTGATATGAATGATTAGTAAAATAAATTAATTTTGAATCAATCTGGTACTGGCTAAACTTTTCCATACAAAAACACAACAACTAGTAAATACTTTTCAGTAATGGTGTAATTCCTTTTAGCATTATATAATAAAAAACTATAATAGTACACCACAGTAATCCTCTTTTCAATACTTTTACCTAATACTTCCCCTACAACCATATCACTAGCATCACACATAACTTCAAATGGGAACTTCCAATCATAGGTTGTGATAATGGGTAATGAAGTAAGCTTATTTTCAAGAATATTGAATGAATCTAGACATATATCACCAAAAAAATGGTGTATATTTGATTATAAGTGAGAATAAGGGCCTTTTTATTTTTGAAAAATTCTTTATAAATCTCCATTAGAAACAAAAAATCCCTAATAAACTTCTCACCTATTTGAAATTTTATTGAGGGGTGATTTTTTGAATGAATTCAATTTTAGAATTATCAAACCCAATTAACCTCTTAAAGAACTTATGAAAAAATTATTATCCCTTAAATGGTCATAAACTCATAAGTTTTCCAATTAATCATAAGTTTGGTCTCCATAAATATTTTCAAAACTAATTCTAGATTCTGTAAACAACTTTTTAATGATCTCTAAGCAATAGATAAATCAACCATAAATACCTCTATAATCCTCTCAATCATGTCGGAAAAATTAACCATAATTAACCTTTGAAGGGTGGTTTGGGTACCACATAAGAAAATGGTCATTAATCAGTAGGAAAATTTACCAAAAGGATAATTTGAAGTGGTATTTTCCTAGTTATTAGGGGATAATGCAATCTAGTTGTAACCAGAATAACCAAAAATAAAAAATAATAATTATCGGTTAGCCTCTAAAGTATTTGATATAGGAACAGAATTATAAAATGATATTTTATAATTTTTTAATTATGTTTTTTTTAGTCTATGAATAATATCCATTTATTAACTATCCTATTTTGAATTTGATAATTATTATCTTTTGTGATGACTGTGGAACCTCAATTTTTTTGGGACAACTGGGACCAGGTTGGTCCAAACACTTTCTAAGAAAGGAAATATTATTATAGTATCTAAAAATCAATAAATTCCTCTATGAGTACCTACTTTATATTATTATTATCCTTATTTGTCCCTCTACCATTGTATTTTGGTTAGGTTCCATAGTAATCGTGTCCATGTAATATGAAAGGCCAATCCCTTCGATATCAGAAATAATATAGCCTATAATGTAACAACCCAATCTTTTATTAATGAAAATTCATTTTGATCTAATTAAATGTATTATTATGTAAAATGGATATATAATACATGTGAACTTCCTTGGTTTTATGTTTTTGGATTTGAAAATACCGTTAAGAATTTTTACCATTGCTAACATAGTTTTTGAATAGAGACCATGTGATTAGTATAAATATAGAGATTTAAAAATTCAATTTACTCAGAAAAAGGAAGTGATGGCCTCATCTAGTAGAATTTCTCAATACAAATCCCATTTTTTCAAAGATCTAAATGTAGGTAGCATCACTGGACTTCACTCTTGACTAATCCCAAGCCGATCTTCAACACGTTAATCTTGAACGAAACCACCTACTAGATAAGTGGAAGTTAATAGAGATTACCACCCGAGCAATGTTATCTGATCCACCCCAAGAGTCTGTCACCATCACACACCTTACCATTAGGTATTATGTGGGTGTTATAAGGGTTTATGTAATAAGACCCTAGCTCTATGATTATGAGCATTATTGTTTTCTAGAATAAATAATATACATTCATTTTATTATTGTTACTTTGTAAATGGTTTGTAAAGAACAAATAGTATTTTTAATTAAGAAATATATTTTGATTAATTAATGGATTTATGAATTAAATAATATTTTAATAAAATATTATTACTAAATTAATTTTTATTAAATATAAATGACCATATAATTTTTTATGGATACAATTGAAATTTTTATTAAGGTATAAAAACTATTTTTGTCAAAACCCATGAATTTTCAATAAATGTAGGTTTTTATTTTAAAATTTAAAATTCCCATATTTATAAAATTATTTAGATGAAATTAATATTATTTTTTTATTCAAGACGTCAAAATTATCTAACAGTGAATTTTTCATAATTTTTTGAGACATTCGATGTTTTGGATAAAAATTAAATACTGTTTAAATATATAATGTGTTTTATGACATAATAATGACCCAATAGTGATGTAATAAAATAATATAAAAATTATTTTAGGCCTATATATGTATTATCCTAAAAATAATGTGATTTTAGATTTTTTTGATTAATTTTAGGGTGCCTTAGTGTACCCTCCAAGACTTATAAAATATTTTAACTTTTTAAAATGATTTCCTTGATGATGTGACTCACCTCCACATAAGCAAGCCTAATATTTTTATAAGTTCTGCCATAGGGATTATAAAATAATTTTTTCTACTCCACTTTTTTAAAAACCATGGGAAAAAATCATGACATCATTTGTGGTTTTTATTAGTTTAATCTGTAGTGTCCAAAACCTAAATAATAAAGAATTCCTTCTCCTTTCCTATATAAACCCACTCAATCTCTCATTCCTATTCACTCAAAACCTTTTAAGATCGACCAAACTTTTTCCTCATATCTCTAAAATCCTCCCAAGTCACCCCAATCTCCATATAATTCTCTCTCAAGCCTCTCCCAAGCCTTTGGGATCACACTTCCAAGTAAGGGATTTCTTCCTTTCTTGTTTTTATCCAAATTTATGTATGTTGTTATACCCTTTTATTTTAAATTAAAAATTTTGGGGTATGATTTCTCAGCTCCCCCATACTTCCCTCATTATGTTTAAATGATTAGAGAGCTCTCTCTCTCATTAATTCCTCCCATTTACACCCATTACCATGCCAAAATTCCGTAAGTAATTTCTCTCTTCTCATTTACATTCATGAAATTATTTTATATTATGCATCTAAATTTCATTAAATATCTTTAGATATTATGTTACATGTCCCCATTACTGTCCATTTCATGTATAAATGATTGGATACCACTTTCTCTCTCATGAAACCATTTTAAAATTTCTATTTTATGTCGTTATGCTGCCGAAGTTACACCAAAATTTCCCATGCCAAAATCATCATGTAATTGAATAGCATACCCAATTATATATCAAGGGTATTCACCTTTATGAACATGTACTTGTTGATTTAGGAATTAAATTTATTCCACATATCTTATTCATGTAATAAATTATGATGTTTAATGAATCCATGTTGCATGATCCATGTGGCACACTTATGCATGAAATGGAATGATTAAGAAGGGTATGCCCTGATAGCACTCCAATGCACTGGGTAAAGAATAGTATCATGATACACCATGTTCAGTGAGGTTTTAATAATTCTAATTCAAGTGAAATGAGGTTTTAATCATTGTAATTAAAGTGCAATGAGGGTTTACTCATTCTCCATGTGCAATGATCCTTGGATAATGCTAATATCAAGTTAAATGTTGTTTACACATTTCCATGTTATGATAATCATTCTATATCATTCCTTTATGTTCATGTTTCTCTTATGCTCCATTTATATGCCTATTTTCTAACATTTACTATATTATTCATGTTATTTATTTTTTACTCCCTTACTGGGCTTTATAGCTCACCCTTTTCTTATGCATGTCCTCAGGCTATCCCATGCAATGCTAAGTATGAAGGAATGTTGTGATCATGTAAAAGTAAGTTTTCAATAAAGATATTGTGTTTTATGTTCTAAGTTGTAATGAAATGTTCATAATTTCCCAAGACACTAGACCTCTTTATCCTTAGAGTTTTTTTAAGTGCAATTTTATGTAATAAATCATGCTTATGTGTGTAATAAAGAGCTGGGTTATTATAGTTGATATCAGAGGATAGGTTTAGTTATTTTTGGGATTAGGATTAGAAAACCCTAGTGAATTATTTAGGGATAAGACTAAGTATAATAAAAACATCCTTAAATTTTGGTGAGTATAGAGTAAGTGGTTTATCAATAAAATACATCCATCTTTGGATACGAACAAGTAGAGGTTGCTTTGGCACAGATGTATCTAGGGGTAAAACCTAAAAACACCGCTTTGAGATAGAATCAAATGGGAACTGGTGCACGACAAAGAGCCTTACTACACTCTAGGTTACGAAACTCTCAAGGGATATGATTTTGTAAATTCATGATCTTAGTATGAACCATTTTTAAGGGAATAAAAAAATGCCCCTAAGAATATATGTTGGGAAAAATATCATGGATAACATAGATTGAAGCCTATAAATTCATAATTCAAGTAAAAAATGTAATTTATAAATTATCCATTTTTTCAATGGATTCCCATTTGTGTGTTACCCCTAAATTTCCTTTTATTCCAGCCAATGGCTGTTAATAGGAGGACTCGGGCTAACAACTGATGTGAAGATCAATGTGATGACTATTCTAATGAGATGCCCAATCTGATGGGAGAGGTAATTAAAAGCTTTATCATGATACTCTCTCAATTAACTCAAGTTTTGAATAGAAATATGGGTTAAGAGGAATGCCAACCCCCCCCCCCCCAAGAAAGAATAATCCACAATCGAGAGCTTCATTAGACAAAGGCCTCCTAATTTTAATGGATCATCTGATCCCTAAATCGTTGAATAATGGATCAACTTCATTGAAAATGTCTTCTCAATCCTTCAATTTTATGAAAAAGAGAAGGTTCTTATAGATGATTATTGTATGGAGGGTTAATCTTATCAATGGTGTACATTGATCAAAAATATGAATCCTTAGGAATAGATCGAGGAGTTGGAATGGAAGGATTTCTAAAAAATTATTTTTGATAAATATTTTCTCCGCACCCTCTAACTTAAGATGGAAAGGGACTTCTTTTCCCTCAAGAAAAAATATGAAAAATCCATCAGAGCATATGAGGAAAAATTCACAAGGATTTCTTGATATGCCTTTAGCTTTATCATTACCCCCAAATACAAGGTTGACTGCTTCATTAGTGGGCTAGACCTAGCATACAGAAAGCACTGGCGATCCGTGATTTAATAGCTTTGAGTAAATTGTTCGTTGTGCCCTCAAAGTCGAAATGGAGATCGGATAATCTCATGGGTATCATGGGGATAAGAAGAATAAGGTGCACTTTAATTCTAGTGGTCTGATGGATAAATCCAATGGTGATAAGAAATTCCAGCACCCCACTTTCCAAAGGTGCAGAAAAAAGCACCCTGGAAATTGCCTGAAGGGGAAGAGGAAATATTTTAGGTGTGGAAGAGAAGGGAACCTGGCCATTAATTGAAGAAAATAAAAACCTACTACTGCAATAGAGGAGAGGAATTCTCTATTTGAACCTCGACACACTGTTCATTGCTTAAAATACAAAGAACCAGGGAACTTTGCTAACCAGTTCCCTAAGTCAAGGGTTTTTTGAGGAAACTAACAACCTCCAAGGTAGTAAGGAAGAGCTTTTTCCATCACTACCACCGAAGAAAACCCTAACAATGAAGTGGTTACAGGTATGATAGTTATTTATGCAATAATAGAAAACATATTTTTTTGATTCTGGTTCAATGAATTCTTTTTTATCCCTAAAGTTTAGTAGAACAATTCCAACACCAACACAAATCATGGAAGTAGAGATATTAGTGAGAATGGTAAATGGGGAAATAATTGCATACCATGAATATAACTCCTCCCCTATTACAATTTGTGGTTTTAACTCCCCAAAAAACCTCTTCATACTCTCTCTAGTGGAAATTGATGCAATTACTAGCATGGATTAGATTTCCCTATATAGAGACAACATAAATTGTTGTGAGAGGGAAATCACTATCTATATGGTGAATCAACCGCTGATTCTATACAAGTGCAAGGAGGGGGATGAATCTTCTTTAGCACAGTCATCTCAAGAATGGATATTACTGCCCTATAAGCATGTGTATCTTGATCAGATGATTGAGTCTAAGGAAGCAACCATCCTTGAAGACATGCTTATTATGAGGGAATTCGTTGAAGTGTTTCCTAAGGAATTGACTGGTCTTCCTCCTATAATAGATATTTAATTCTCGATTGATCTTATAACTGGGTCTTTTATAACATCCAATTATTTTTATATAATAGATGTTGTGTAGCTTGAGGAGATAAAGAAACAACTATATAAGAATCTAGAAAAGGGTTTTATACACCCAATTGCTTCACCATGGGGTACACCCATCCTCTTCGTCAAGAATAAGGATGGTTCAATTTTCCTTTTCATTTATTATCGTGAGATCAACAAAATCACAATAAAGAAAACGTATCCTCTTCCATGAATTGATGACTTTTTTGATCAGCTATGTGGAGCACAATACTTCTCCCAGGTGAATTTTTGGTTGGGATATTACCAAGTAAGGGTAAAGAAGAAAGATATCCCCAAGACTACTTTTCATACAATGTACGGGCACTATGAATTCATATTAATTCCTTTCAAACTCACTAATTCTCCTGAAATCTACATGGACTTTATGAATAGAGTCTTTAGATATTACCTTGAGAAATTTGTAGTAGTCTTTATATAAGATATTCTAATATACTCCAAAACCAAGGAGGACCGTGATAAGCATCTAAGCACTGTACTAGAAACCTTTTTAAAGGATAATATCTATGAAAAGTAAGCAAGTGTGAGTTCTGGTTGAAGGAAGTCTCATTATTCAGTCATATCATCACAAGCAATGGGATAATAAATAATTCTCTCTCTTTTCCTATATAAACCCACTCATTCTCCCATTCCTCTTCACTCAAAACCTTTGAATCTCGACCAAACTCTTCCCTACTCTCTCTAGATTCCTCCCAAGGTTCCCCAAGCTCCCTAAAATCCTCTCTCAAGCCTCTCTCAAGCCTTTCAGATCACACTCCCTAGTAAGGGATTTCTTCCATTCTCATTTTTGTCCAAATTTCTGTGTGCTGTTATACCCTTTTATTTTCAATTAAAAATTTTGGGGTATGATTTCTCACCTCCCCCATACTTCCCTCCTTATGTTTTAATGATGAGAGACCTATTTCTCTCACATTAATTCCTCTTATGTACACTCATTACCATGCCGAAATTCCATAAGGAATTTCTCTCTTCTCATTTACATTCAAGAAATTATTTTATATTATGAATATAAATTTCATTACATGTGTTGTGATATTATGTTCCATGGCCCCCTTACTTTCCATTTCTTGTATAAATGATTAGATACATATTTCTCTCTCATTAACCCATTTTACAATTTCTATTTGACTTCATTATGCTACCAAAGTTACACCAAAATTTCCCATGGAAAAATCATCGTGTAAGTGAATAGCATGCCCATTTATCTATCAAGGGTATTCACCTTTATGAACATGTACTTTTTGATTTAGGACTTACATTTATTACACATCACGTATTCACATAATAAATTATTATGTTTAATGAATCCATGTTGTATGATACATGTTGCACACTTATGCATGAAATGGAATGATTAAGACAGTTGCGCCCTGATAGCACTCCAATGAATTGGGTAAAGAATTGTATCATGATACACCATATGTAATGAGGGTTTAATCATGATAATTCAAGTGAAATGGGTTTTTAATCATGATAATTCAAGTGCATTGAGGGTCTACTCATGCTCCATGTTCAATGAGCCTTGGATCATGCTAGTATCAAGTTAAATATTGTTGCCACATTTCCATGTAATGATAATCATTCTATATCATGATTATGTTCATGTTCCTCTTGTGTTCCATTGATATGAATATTTTCTAAAATTTACTATATTATTCATGTTAATCTTTATTTACTCCATTACTGGGCTTTATAGCTCACCCTTTTCTTATGCATGTCCTCAGGTTATCCCATGCAATGCTAAGTACGAAGGAATGTTGTGATCACGTAAAAGAATTTTTAAATAAATATATTGTTTTTTATGTTCTAAGTTGTTATGAAATGTTTCTAATTTTACAATACACTAGACCTATTGATCCTCAGATTTTTCTTAAGTGTAAGTTTAGGTAATAAATCATGCTTATGTGTGTAATGAAGACCATGCGTGTTATAGTTGATATCAGAGGATAGGTTTAGTTATTTTTGGAATTATGATTAGAAAACCCTAGTGAATGCTTTAGGGATAAGACTAAGTATAATAAAAAAATCCCTAAATTTTGGTGAGTATATATTAAGTGGTTTATCAAGAAAATATATCCATGTTTAGATACGAACAAGTAGAGGTTGCTTTGGCACAAATGTATCAAGGGGTAAAACTCGAAAACACCTCTTTGTGATAGACTCGAATAGGAACTGGGGCACAACAATGGGCCTTTATGCACTCTAGGTTACGACACTCCTAGTGGATATGCTTTGGTATATTCATAAGCTTAGTATAAACCATTATTAAGGGAATAAAAAAATTCCCCTAAGAATATATATTGGGAAGTAGATCATGGATAACATAGATTGAATCCTATAAATTCATAAATTAAGGAAAAAACTTTAATTTATAAGTTATCTCTTTTATCAATGGATTCCCCTTTATTTGTTACCCTTAAATTTTCTTTTATTCCATCCAATGGCTGGTAATAGGAGGACTCGGGCTAACAACTAATGTAAAGATCAATGTGATGACTGTTATAATGAGATGCCCAATCAGATTAGGGAGGTAATCACAAACTTTTTCATGATACTCTCTCAGTTAAATCAAGTTTTGAATCGAAACATGGTTCAAGAGGAACGTCCAACCCCCCCCCCCCCCCCCAAGAAAGAACAAGTTGTAATCGAGAGATTCATGAGACAAAGGCCTCCTACTTTTAATGGATCATCTGATCCCTCAATCGTCGAATAATAGATCAACTCCATTGAAAAGATATTCTCCATCCTTCAATGTTCCGAACAAGAGAATTTTATTTTGGATGCTTATCATATGGAGGGTAAAGCTGATCAATGGTGGAAATTAATCAAAAATAAGAATCTTGAGGAACAGGTCGAGGTGTTGGAATGGAAGGATTTCCAGAAAATGTTTTTTGATAAATATTTTCTATGCACCCTCTAACTTACGATGGAAAGGGATTTAATTTCCCTCAAGAAAAAAAAGACAACAAATCTATCAGAGCTTATGAGGAAAAATTCACAATGATTGCAAGATATTCCTTCGGCTTGGTCATTACCCACGAATTCAAGGTTGACCGCTTCTTTTGTGGGCTAAAACCTAGCCTACGGAGATCCCTGGTGATCCGTGACTTCAATAGATATGAGGAAATTGTCCGATGTGCCCTCAAAGGTGAAATGGATATCGGAGAATCTTAAGGGTATCAGGGGGATAAGAAGAGTAAGGTGGACTTTAATTATGGTGGTCTGATGGATAAATCAATTGGTGATAAGAAATTACAACACCCCACTTTCCAAAGGTGCAGAAAAAAGCACACAAGAAATTTCCTGAAGGGGACAAGAAAATTATTTAGGTGTGGAGATGAAGGGCACCTATACATTAACTGTCGACAAGAAAAACTTGTTGCTGCGACAGAGGAGATTAATGCTCTGTTAGACCCTCAACGCATTGTTCATTTCTTAAACTACAAAGAACTAGGGAACTTTGCAAACCATCTCTCTAAGCCAAGGGTTTTCAGAGGCAACCAACAACCTCTAAGGCAGCAGGGGATAGCTTTTTCCATCACTACTACTGAATAGAACCCTGAAAATGAAGTGGTGATAGGCACGCTAATTATTCATTAAAGAATAGAAAATGTACTTTTTGATTCTGGTTCTATGAGTTCTTTTATATCCCTAAAGTTTAGTAGAAAAATTCCAACACCAACACAAATCATGGCGGTAGAGATATCAGTGAGAATGGAAAATGGGGAAATCATTGCATCCCATGAATATAACTCCTCCCCTATTATAATTTGTGGTTTGAACTTCCCGGAAAACCTCTTCATACTCCCTCTGGTGGAATTTGTTGCAATTCTTGGCATGGATTGGCTTTCCCTATATAGAGACAACATAAATTACTGTGAGAGGGAAATCACTCTCTATATAGCAAATCTACCGCCGATTCTATACAAGTGAAAGGAGGGGGATTAATATTATTTAGCACCATCATCTCAAGCATGGATATTACTTCCCTATGAGCATTTTTATCTTTCTTATATTATTTATTTTAAGGAAGAAGCCATCCTTGAAGACATACCTATTCTAAGGGAATTCGCTGAAGTGTTTCCTGAGGAATTTCCTGGTCTTCCTCCTATAATAGATGTTGAATTCTCAATTGATCTTATACCTGAGTCTTTTCCAACATCCAAGTATCTTTATATAATGGATGTTGTGTAGCTTAATAAGATAAAGAAACAACTAAAGGAGAGTCTAGAAAAAGGGTTTATTTTCCCAATTGCTTCACCATGGGGTTCACCCATCCTCTTCATCAAGAAGAATGATGGGTCAATGCACATTTTCATTGATTATCATGAGATCAACAAAATCACGATAAAGAAAAATTATCCTCTTCCACGAATTGATGACTTGTTTAATTAGATACGTGGAGCACAATACTTCTCCAAGGTGGATTTGTGGTCGAGATATTACCAAGTAAGGGTGAAGAAGTAGGATATCCACAAGACTTCTTTTCATGCAAGGTACAGGCACTATGAATTCATAGTAATGCCTTTTGGAATCAATAATTCTCCTAAAATATTTGTGGACTTGGTGAATACATTCTTTAGAGATTACCTCAAGAAATTTGTGGTAGTCTTTATATAAGATATTATAATATACTCCAAAACCAAGGAGGAGCGTGAGAAGCATCTAAGCACTATATAGAGACCTTGAGAAAGGATAAGCTCTATGAAAAGTAAAGAAAGTGTGAGTTTTGGTTAAAGGAAGTCTCATTCTTGGGTCATATCATCACAAGAAATAGGATATCTGTGGATACCTCCAAGATAGATGCAATTGAGGGATGGCTGAGGCCAACATCAGTAAAGGATATTCGTAGCTTCCTAGGGTCAGCTGGATATTATCACCTATTTTTTAGAAATTTCTCACAATTTTCAAACCCTCTTACCAAGATAACTCAGAAGGGAGTCATGTTTTCTTTGAGTGATGAATGTGAAGACAGCTTCAAGGAGTTGAAAATGAGGCTTATCACTGCACTCATTCTCACACTACCCACAAGTCGAGAACTTTTTATGGTATTCAGTGATGCTTCAAAGAAGGGATTGGGTTGTGTTTTGATAAAAAATGAAAATTCATTACATATACTACAAGGCAATTGAAATTTCATGAGAAAAACTATCCAACACATGATCTAGAGTTGGTTATAGTAATCATCGCTTTGAAAATTTTCCGTCATTACCTATTTCGGGAGAAGTGTTAAATATATACAAATTACAAAAGCATCAAGTATATATTCACACAAAAATAGTTCAACATGCACCAATGAATATTGTTAGAGCTCATAAAAGACTATGACTGCTCAATCCATTACCACCCTGGGAAATCAAACAAGGTGAAAAATGCTCTAAGCAGAATGGACCCAGCCATTCTTTCATGCATGAGAATTTAAAAGGATCCAATCTTACTAGATTTTATGAAGATGGACATGGGAATCATAAAGAAGGTAACATCATCAATCCTTTCTCAAATTATTTCTCAAACGTCTCTTTCCAAAAGGTTAAAGGATGATCAAAAGGATGATGTGGAAATTCAGAAGAAAGTGGAATCTATCAGAAAAGGGAAATCCTCAGAGTTCAATTTTAATGAAGAAGGAATTGTGAGATTTGGTTCAATACTATGTGTTCCATCAAATCTAGAGTTAAAGATAGAAATTTTTTATGATGAACATAGTTTGAATTTCTCCATTCACCCAGGAAACACAAAGATGTATTGATATATCTGAGATAATTATTGGTGGTATAACATGAAGAAGGATATCACTAAGTATACATCAAATTTTATGGTATATCAACAAGTGAAGTACAAGTGTAATAAATCTAAGGGGATGATTCAACCATTACCCATACCAACATGGAAATGGGAGAACGTCAGCATGGACTCTGTCATTGGACTTATGAAGACATCCAAAGGAAACAATGCTACCTGGGTTGTTGTGGATTTCCTTATAAATAATACCCACTTAATTTTAATTTGGTAGGATTTCTCATTGGATAAAATGGCACGGATATACATCAGAGAAGTGGTAAGGTTGCATGGAGTACCACTATCTTTTATATCTGGTCGAGATCCAAGATTCACCTCTTTGTTCTCAAAGAGTCTCCAACATGATCTAAATACTGAGCTAAACTTCAGTACGGCTTATCATCCTCAAAATAATGGCCAATTTGAGCGAACTATCCAAACACTTGAGGACATGTTGAGAACATTCTCAATAGACTTCAAAGGAGGATGGGATCAACATCTTACCCTGGTAGAGTTCTCTTATAATAACAGCTTCCACTCAAGCATCCAAATGGATCCTTATGAAGCCCTTTATGGGAATAGTTTCATAACACCATCATGTTAGGATGGAGTTGGGGAGAGAAAACTACTATGTCCAGAAATGGTCGAAGAAATGGTGGAAAATTTTAAGACCATCCAGTAGCACATTAAAGCTACTCAAAGTTGACAAAAATTCTAAGCTGATAATCATCGATGAGGCCTAGAGTTTGATGTTAGAGACATGGCGTTCCCCCATATATCACCGTGGAAAAGAGTTATGAGATATGGGAAGAAGTTAATGCTTAGTCCAAGGTACATCATCCCTTTTGAGATCCTTGATCGCATTGGAGAAGTGGCCTATCGACTAGCACTCCCACCGAACCTATCTCAAGTACATGATGTATTCTATGTATCACTCTTGAGGAATTACATACCCGACCCATCGCATGTACTCAATCCTGAGGTGGTACCATTGGAGAATGACCTCTCTGATGAATAGAATCAGGTGAAGATATTAGATCATAGGGAAAATGTTCTACGAAATAAGACAATTCTTCTCATCAAGGTGTTGTGGGGAAACCGCATGTTTGAAGAAGAAACATGGGTATCGAATGAAGTGATGAAGTAGATTTACCCTCATCTATTTTACTGTGGTAAAAATAATTTTTGAGGGAAAAATTTCTTAAGGGGAAAGATTATAATGACCCAAACATTAATTAATGAAAATTAATCTTAAAATAATTAAATGTCTTATTATGTAAAATGGATATATAAGACATATTCACTTCCTTGGTTTTATGTTTTGGGATTTTAAAATACTGTTAATAATTGTTACCATTGCTAATATATCCATTGAACAGTGACCACATGATTAGTATAAATATAGGGATTTAACAAATCCAATTTACTCAGACAAAGGAAGCGATGGTCTTATACAGTAGAATTGCTCCATACAAAGCCCATTTTTTGGAGCTCGAAAAGGAGGTAGAATCATTGGGCTTTTCTCTTGAACAAGCCCAAGCCAAGCTTGAACGGAACTGCCTACAGGAGAAGTGGAAGTTAATATAGATTACTACCTGAGCGATGTTATCTGAGCTGCCCCAAGAGTCGGTCACCATCACACACCTTACCCTTAGGTATTATGAGGGTGCTATAAGGGGTTATGTAACAAGACCCTAAAATTATGATTATGTGCATTATTTTTTTATATAATAAATAATATACATTCATTTTATTATTGTCACTTTGTAAATGGTTTTTAAAGAAAAAATAGTATTTTTAATTAAGAAATATATTTTGATATATTATAGGATTTTGGAATTAAATAATATTTTATTAAAATATTATTACTAAATTACTTTTTATTAAATATAAATGATCATATAACTTTTTATGAATACAATTGAAATTTTTATAAAGGTTTGAAAACTATTTTTGTCAAAACCCATGAATTTTCAATAAATGTCGGTTTTTATTTTAAAATTGAAAATTCACATATTTAGAAAATTATCTAGATAACATGAATATCATTTTTGGATTTAGGATGTCAAAATTATCTAATGGTGAATTTTTCATAATTTTTAGAGACAACCGAATATTTGGGTAAAAAACAAATATCGTTTAAATATATATTATGTTTTTTGATGTCGTAATGACCCAATAGTGATGTAATAAAATACTATAAAATGTATGTTAGTCCAATTAATGTTTTATCTTTAAAATAATGTGATTTTAGATTTTTTTTTATTAATTTTATGGTGCCATAGTGGACCCTCCAAGACTTATAAAATTTTTTAACTTTTTAAAATGGTTTCCTTGAGAGTGTGACTCACCTCCACATATAAAAGCCTAATATTTCAATAATTTTGGACATTGGACTTATAAAATAATGTTTTTAACTCCAATTTTTCAAAACCCATGGGAAAAACCATGGGGTGGTTTGTGGTTTTGATTAGTTTAATGTGTAGTATCCAAAACCTAAATATTAAATAATTCCCTCCCCTTTCCTATATAAACCCACTCAATATCCCATTACTATTCACTCAAAACCTTTGGATATCGACCAAAATATTCCCTACTCTTTATAGAATCAACCCAAGGTGCCAAAATATCTATATTAGCCTCTCTCAAGCCTCTCTCAAGCTTTGGGATCACACTTCCAAGTAAGGGATTTATTTCTTTCTCATTTTTGTCCAAATATATTTATGTTTTTGTGCCCTTTTATTTTAAATTAAAAATGTTGGGGTATGATTTTACACCTCCCCGATACTTCTCTCCTTATTTTTGAATGATTATAGACCTATTTCTATCTCATTAATGCTTCCTATTTACACCCATTACCATGTTAGAATTCCATAAGGAATTTCTCTCTTCTCATTTACATTCAAGAAATTATTTTATATTATGTATCTAAATTCCATTACATATGTTGGGATATTATGTTACATGAACACATTAATTTCCATTTAATTTATAAATTATGAGATACCCATTTCTCTCTCATCAACCCATTTTAAGATTTCTATTTGACGTCATTTTTCTTTTGAAGTTACCCCAAAATTTTCCATGCCAAAATCATCATGTAAGTGAATATCATTCCCATTTCTCTATCAAGGGTATTCACCTTTATACACATGTACTTGTTGATTGAGGAATTACATTAATTCCATATATATTATTTATGGAATAAATTATGATGTTTAATGAATCCATTCTTTATGATCCATGTGGCACACTTATACATGAAATGAAATGATTAAGAAGCGTCCACCCTAATAGCACTCCAATTTAGTGGGTAAAGAATAGTATCATGGTATGCCATGTGCAATGAGGGTTTAATCATGATAATTAAAGTTCCATGAGGTTTTAATCATTCTAATTCAATTTTAATTAGGTTTTAATCATGCTATTTCAAGTTTAATTTTATTTTACTCATTCTCCATGTGCAATGAACTTTGTCTCATGCTAATATCATGTTAAATGTTGTTGTAAAATTTCTATGTTATGATAATCATGTTATATCATGCCTTTATGTTCATGTTTCTCTTGTGATCCATTGATATGCCTATTGTCTAACATGTACTATATTCTTCATGGTATTCCTTATTTACTCCCTTACTGGGCTTTATAGCTTACCCGTTTCTTATGCATGTCCTCAGGTTATCCCGTGCAATGCTAAGTATGAAGGAATTTTGTGGTCATGTAAAGGAAGTTTTCAAAAAATATGTTTTGTTTTATGTTCTAAGTTGTTATGAAATGTTCCTAATTTCCCAAGACACTAGACCTCTCGATACTCAGAGTTTTGTTAAGTGCATGTTTATGTAATAAATCATTCTTTTGTGTGTAATAAAGAGCAGGGTTGTTATATATAAAATATATCAACTTTTTTAACACAATTAATAGATTTTATTATAGACTTTACTAAATTTCAGCAGAAATGATTAAAATTTGTGTGTACCTTTACATAAAAAAATATTTCAAATGATTTGGAACAATTCTAAAATATATGTGTGGGGTTTATTGAACATAAGGGAGACTCTTGTCCCCAGGTGAAAAAAGGTCCTCAATGTGTATCTTAAAGAAATAATGAGATCTAGATAACACATGTTTCTCACTACTTTTCATAGTGGAAAAATCACTCCACTTAGAACTCATATATGAAGTAAATATATATTCCCTAGAAAAAAATATGTGAATGATCTATAAATTCATCCACACACTCATCAAAATGTCCATCCACTTCACCTATAACAACTTCTAATCATGTTTCTTAAAATGAAGGTTTAATTTTTAGATTTTCTATGATATCTAAGAATTCTGATTCAATAAGACAAAAAAGACCTCATATTTTATCATTTAAACTCTAGAAAAGTTCTCTTCAAGTGTATATTCTTTGGGGTTTTTAAAAACATTAAATTCCTTAGTTTTTTCACTAAAATTAAGAATTAATTTCCCCTAAGAAACATTAATCAAAACTCCTCTTGTGGAAAGGAAAGGCCTACCCAATATGATAGGGACTTCCATATCACCCTCTATGTCTAAGTTGAGAAAATCAGTAGGTAAAAACAAATTTAAAACACTAATAAGAAGATTGTACACCCTTTCTATAGGGTTCATGATGGAATAGTTTGTTATTTCTAGGAAAACAATAGTGGGTTCTAGTTCTCTAAATCTCAAATTTTTAAATAGTGATTAAGGGATAAAATTTATACTTTCACCAAGGTTAATAATTAATTGAGATAACCATTTTTAAATAAAGTAAAATTATTGAAAACTCTCTCTGGATCCTTGATTTTTTGACAGATTTTATTTTGGATGCCTCAGCACACTCTTCAGTGAAGTTGTATATAGAAAACTCATCAAGTTTTTTCTTATTTGAAACTATTTTTTAGAGATTTCATATATGAATTAATATTTATTAAAGATTGAATTAAATGAATTATCACTTGTATCTTATTAAAAATACCAAGTAACTTGAGAATTTTAGGTTATTGACTTTTTTGTTTCCATTTTTTAGGGAATGAGATGGTTATTTGAAAGTTATTCAAGACAGTGAGTATTCCCAAAATTACAACCACAAGTCTATTTTACCTTTATTATTTATTATTTTAGAATATTTTTTCATTTTTAAATTATAATATGTGACTTTATTTAATTTTCAATATTATTATCCATAATTACATATTTTTAAAATTTCATATTTTAATACCTAGATTCTTCCAAAATTTCATTTTTAACTATCATGGGGTTTATTCTTGGTTCCTCCTATTTTTTCTTACCACTCATTATATAAACTTCCAGGAAATTTTACATCGGGTTCACATCAATTATACTAGGTAGCTAACTTTTTCTCTTCTTTTTAATTTTATAGCCATGTGACTAATTTTAGTTTGTATATTGTTCGTTTCATTCTTGAAATTCATCCTTATAGATAATCTTTTTGTATTTCATCTTGATCATCCATTCTAATTATAATTTTCTACATGATCCCATCTAAATTGGTTTTTTAATTGGATATATCATCCTTATTTTGCTTCTATAATTTTTTCTTAGGCTGTGGTGGAAATCTAGAAGTAGTAGTTTTTATAAATACTCTCTTATCTCTCCAATAGAGGTTAAGATTATTCCTAAAACCTTGTTTATAGTTGTTATATAAGGAATCGTACCAAGTCTTAATCTTAGGGTTAAACCAAGAAAAGCTAGTGCCTTTAATGATTTGGGAATTCATATCAAATTTACAATAAAGTTATTGAATTATCAAACCTAACACAGTGGTGAAATTTATCTCTAAGTGAATTTTCCCTAGAAATCATGGGAGCCTATGGATGAGTTTATTGAATAGAATTTGTGTCTTTGTGGTGGATGATTCTCCATCAATAAACTTTGTGTTGTTAATTTTGAAAAAGTGTATTGAAAATATATTTAAGTTCATTATCGGTTTTTTCAATAAAATATCCTCTAGAAAATTCATCTACAATGATTTTATTGTAAGGGATGAGACCATTGTAAAAGGTGTCTATGAGAAAATTATAATAAAACTAATGGTTATGAAATGTTATAAGAGTACCCCAAAAATATTTCCCAAGTTTCATAGAAAATCTCACCCTCTTCTTTCAAAAAACTAGTGATCTTATGTATAATTTCATATCCCATTACCCCAGGGTAGAAATTCATAAGTAATGCATTAAATACCTATCCTAAATAATTAAACAGCTCCTATTATAACTTCTGAAACCAAGTTCAATAATTTACCATGATACAAAATGAAAATAATCTCAATTTTAACTCTTCCTCACTAATCCCTTAGAGTGGTAGCAGTTTCACAAAAATTTAGAGGTATCTAATGAATTTTAAATAGTATTTATTATAAAATTTATTGAAAAATGGAATCATGCAAAGTAATGTCTATTTCATGTCATAATTTCTATATTGAGGGTTTATCCTAATGAATTAAGTATTACTTTAAACCTTGGGTAACTAAAACTCCCTAATAATATTCCTCTCAATGATATAATATCTAGTCTAATATGTAATTGACTTTTCTTGGTGATACATTACCTCTATATTATCTTAAATTTTCACTTTATTTTTTATAACACTTAAATATTTTTCTATTTGATGTATAAATGGATCTATATTTTCTGATTATATTCTTATGTGAATGAAAAAAATCAATTTTCAAGTGTATTTAATGAAACCAAGAAAAATAAGCACATAATAATTTCAATTTAATGTTTTTGTAAAAAAAACATCATTTTTTAATATAATTAATGGTTTTTTAGGTTTTCTAGAATCTTTTTTTTTTCTAAACTTAGTTTTTATTGCATTCCTCAAAAATGATACTAAAAATTTACTATGATTTCATCAGTCTAAAAAATTTATTTATTTATTTATTTACTTAAAAAATATATATAATTAGGTAGGTTTAGTCCATAGGAAATTAGTACATTTGAGAAAATACCAAAGAAGAAAAGAAACAATTTAACTCTAACTATAAACAGTTCTTAAACTAATTAAATGAATAAACTCAATAAAAAGTAACTAGTCTAAAAAGTTATGAACAGGTTGTGGTGGAGTAAGGGGAATTTCTATTTACTTATAACACTTATATTTCCTTGATCATGGAAAAATATATTTAACTAATATCCACTAAAAATTCACTATTATCTTTATCAAGGATAAAAAAAAGTTATGGTTAAACTCTATAGCTTGTAAACTATGAAACTCAACACAATCCTAAGGAATAAGTGGATGAAATAATGTTAATAAAATTATCAAATAGTCTCAGTGTTCATTCCTTATATTAATTTAAAAAATATTATTAGAATATTTTAAAATTAAAATTCTCTTAAAAATTTTATTTTAAAAAAAACAATTATAATTCATTCTTGAATATTAAAAATGTTACTTTCGAGGAAAAATACAAAAAAGGAAAATAATCTAGAATAGAATATATGACTTGGTCAAAGATAACTCACAGAATCAGAAAAATATTATTCTCTATGAAAATTTTATCCAATAAAAATATTTAAAACAACAATTTGCAGCAATGAATTCTTTAGATAAAAAAAGAAGCAATAAATAGAAAACTAATTGGAAAATATTGAAGAGTAAAAAAATATCCTCTTTCAAGTTTATTTTAATTATATCCATGCTACCTTTATATAGTCACAACCTAGATGGTATGTGTCTCATCCACCACTATGTTCATCATTACCTAATGTATTTAATCTCCTTGTCCATGTGTCTTTGAAATGCTTTAAACTAACATCTTAGCCCGTGAAATTAGAAGGGGAATTTTGGCACCCAAAATCATAGTCAGCACCTTTAGTCATTATGTTAATAATCTCCACATGGTTGTATTTACATAAGACTTCCTTCCTCATAGGTAAATCCAACAAAACACCCATAACTAGTTGCACTCCTCTCATGTGGGCAGTATTTAGCTCCACTTGATAAGGACTTGGATGAACTCCCAGATTGTTTCAATCTTATAATCTTCACTAGTAATCTCTAAAATCATCCCTTTCATATCCTCATCAATGAGCTCAAATCCCCCTTTTCCTTTAATTTTCTAATTGAGAACTATTGAACCCCATGAAAAAAAATAAGATTAATCAATTAAATTGAAAATAAAACTTCAAAAAACATATAAAATTCCAAACCTAAAAATTAATTACAATAATTGATTTTCAAAATAAAATTATAGAATATTGAAATAATTATTTTAAAGATAAAACCCATTTCAAAATCACTTAAAATGATATTACAAATAAAATCACATTAAAACCAACAAAAATATAGATTCTTAAAAAATATAATATTTAATACTAATAAAATATAAACACTTAATCACTAAAATAAATACTAATTATTAAAATATTCAATTAATTACAGATTCAATAGAAGATTAACCAATCGTCAATAATCCACCATTATCAGCACAGTTTGAAAAACAAATAATTAATTCCTCAAAAGGATGTGTGAAATGAATTAAAAATAGACCATGTAAATAGGTAAGGATAACCCTTTAACATTAAATAACAAGCCATAAAAATCAAGTAGCATGATCCATAGGTCATTATAACCTTGGGGTAGAGAGAAATCCAAGAAATAATGGAGATAAGAGATATGGTAAAGGAAAGGAGCCACTTAATTGATGATTTATAAAAAAATTATGAGTAAGATCCCACCAAAACAATCAAGTGGATTTGGAATGGGGAGAGGTAGATCGACGCATGGGACCTGGGAGTTTTGAAAATGATTCACAAAGGGGGTAAAAAGGGTTTAAACAGGTAAGGGGTATAATTGAAAAAACATAGAATTTTAAATTTGATAAGATATTCACTATAGAATATACCTTTTATCTATGACATGGTGTCCCTCCTAAGACACCTCTATAGTGTATACCCTAGGATACACCATGGTTAAAGTCTATAAGGAAAACCCATGACTCCCAAGTATAAGCCTCCATAGCATGGATCACCTGCTCTATATTGAAGCATCGCCTGAGAGACCCTCCCTACACCGTAGCATACCCCATCCATAGTGAATCCTATTATAGACTCTGAAAATACAGCAAACCCAAAAATTCATCAAAATCCAAAATAAAAAAGAAACCAAAAATAAGATACTAATATCTAAGAAAAATGTTTTTTACCTAAAAGAGATATCAAGGGTGTGACAATTCCTCTAACTATATCACTTTATGTACTTAGAAATTCAACTTGACTTCCCTTGGGAGTAAAACAATACATAAAACATGGACCAACCCACATAATTTTAGTAGAAACACATGGCTAAGACTCTCCCCACCATATAAATAATCACTTTAGACTATGATAATATTAACGTCGGGACCTCCATCCCATTAAACTAAAACAATGAAACCTAACATTTCATAAAAATATGATAAGTGGAATCTCGTCAATAAAAATTAAATTAACTATATAAACAAAACCATTACCATAAATCACATAAACCTTCCATACAATATTTTTTAAATAAAATATTTATCAACAATATTGTAACCAAAATGAAAGAACAAAATCATAAGATGATCTTTGTGAGACAACTAAAATTTGAATATAAAAATCCAATATAATAAATTGAAAACCAATACAATAATGAAGTTGCATCATTCCATTCAAAATAGGAAAAAATTGATGGTTCACAAATGTTTTTTATGTTAAGAACCATAGAGTAAATCCAAAATTAATAGCTTCCAAAAACCATAATAAGAAAGATGAAATTTAGGGGGAAATTTCATTAATACTCAAAGTGTCCCCATTTTATATAAATCAAGTTATCTTGAATTAATAAAACAAATAGAAATAATTAGATTAACACATGGAAATACTCATTTAAAATCACAATAATAAAATCTATATCTCCCAACCATCTATTAAAACATAATAGAACTACTTATTAGAGCATCCCGTACAGGTGAGGTTCTCCCCACCATTTAGTCCTTTACTCATTTCAAAAAACAAATATAATGAAAATGAGTTATAAAACACATGAGAATTCAATTAAAAGGGTCAAATTATGAAAGAGTTGATTTAAAATAATCAAAATCACTTATAATAATCATATTAAAAATGAAATTTTTACTAATTTTTAAATCATTTATAACACAAAAAGGAAGTGAATACACATAAATATAATTAAACTATAAAAATTTAAATCAAACTCCTTTGTGAATCCCAATAAATCACTTTGAAAAAAATAATTCACTCATTTTGGAAAAAAAATATGGAAAAACATACAAGGCACTTTCAAATACCATTACACCATACATTATAAACTCAGAACACGAAAATTCATATTTATACTAAATAGGAAATTTAATCAAAATAAAACCAACAAAATGACCATAACAAGGTAAAACAAAATTAAAGAGGTAATTTTTATTAAAACTAATAAAGACTAAACATTTCATGTTAATATGAAACTTAAATTTATAAAACAATTCAATCAAACCAAAAAATAATTTCAAGACAAATACCTTCTCCATAACTGCATTTTAGTATAATCAAATGGTTCCCTTAATACCTATAAATTACCTCTTTCCCTAAAACCTTCAAAATAAACTAAAACCAAGTTACATCATAAAACTATATAAAAAATTAATACAAAGCCTAAATTAATTATTAAAAAAATATCACAACCTCATGTACACTTCTAAATAAATAAAAAAATTTAATAAAGTAAAAAACCTAAACCTAAAACACCCTTGGAAACATTTAATAAGTTTATCCTTACAAAAAAATTCAAAAGAAAAGGTTGTCGATATTTCCAATACTAACATAAGAAACAACACTAATTTCACTTGAAAATTATGTAATCCTTAGAAGAAATTTAATTTCACCCTTTTTTTTAAATCACACACAACCATTACGGATTTTTGATAACATAAGTCACCATTAAAACATCTAATAAAACCCATATATTCTCATTAGAGAAAATCTATTACACAAGGTATAAAAGGTATAATTTAAAAGATATTTTTTATTCAAAGTATAGTTTTATGTACATAGGTTAAATAAAACTAGGTACATTTTAAAATCACCCAAAATTCTGAAAATAAATGTAAGGTTTTCTCAAAACATAATAACTCTATTTAAAATTAAACAAAAAATATGATGTCCTTCCTTTAAAACTCCAAATGATTTTATAAATCACGTAACCAATGTGGTCAGTAAACATCTTATAAATATTAATGGACTTGGTTTTAATAGAGTTAAACTAAGATTAAGAACTCCCTCAAACAACACCATTTGAAATAAAGTTTAGAAAATTCATAAAAATCATAAAATTTAATTATTTCTCAAGAAAACATGAAGAAAAAAAACAAATCCACTTAAATAAAACACACACAACAACATAAATTAAAATTCATAATTAAAACATGTTAATCCATGAAATAAAGTGGAATCCCCTTTCCAATTATATTTCCACTGAAATAGTTCATTTATCCCATGTTATGAAACTTATTTAGTGTAAATTAAATTGATTTAATCTTCGATTTATTTCATGGAATCCTACTTCAAAAAAACAACTACAATGATAACAAAAAAACAAAATTTATGAATTCAAAAAATTTCCATGAATATTAATCATTTTTAGTAAAAATCATTTAATAAAATAGATACATGTATTTAAAGGTTTCTTCTACTATTCAAATTTATTTTTATTTTTTTTAAACTCTTCCTATAAAAACATTTTAACCAAAAGTATTATGGAATCCCCATGAAAAAACACCATAAGTAATTTAAAACACTTCATAAAATTCAAAAAAGGCTAATACACTATTATAATATTTTTCTAAACCAATTTAATTATAATAATAATTAAAATCATTCATGTAATAGTTTAAAATAATATAGAATTTATAAATAAAACATAGAAATTAATAAAAACTCATAATTTTACCATAAAAGACAAGGCATGTTACAGTACTTTAAAACTATCTTAATTCCAAAACATGATAATCATACCAATTAAAATAAAAGTTTTTATTACTTTTAAACAGTTTCATCAAAATCATAATTTCATTATAAAACATTTAAAACATGAAAAACATCCAATTCCATTTTATTAAAAATTTCTAAATTAATGAAAATAAAACTTTTAAATCATTTAAACAAAAAAAATTCTAATGGATTTTTTAATAGAACCTATTGTGATTAAAAGATTCAATTTTTTCAAGTAAGTAGTCACTAAAAGTCACAACACAATATATGAGACTAGACCTGTTCAAATATCAACATCACCTTAATCAAACAATAACACTTTTAAATGAATTCATCTCAATCCACATGAAGTTTCAAATAAATAAACATAAACTAGTTTTTTATCACATAGGTTTCATTAATTTCAACCATAATTGATCCATAAAATTAATAGAATAAAATTTAAAAGCATGTAGGAAGAAAAAAGTAAAACCATATACTTTCTAGATACTCTACTAGGGTTTATAGTCTGTAAACCACACATCTTTATCATGAAACTTACTAGTTCCCATTCTAGTTTCCTTTAAATCTGGAAGTGAATTGATAAAGGAAGGATGACTCAATCCCATGACTGTAATGATACATCCCTGAAATACCCTATAAATCCTAGGTTCTGTACTAAAATTATTTTCTAGACACACATTATAACCTTCTCCATTGAGATTTAATATTTCAATCTCTTGTCCACCTAAATTCCCAAATAACATAATCAAAGACCTAGATATGATACAATTTTTTCACAAACCAATCTAGTTTTTCCTGACCTGAAAACTCGATCCAATATTTGACATGTCCAAAAGGGTTTATTGATCCTCATAGGATGGAAACTAGCACCCTATCATTATGAAATACACCTTTGTGAATGGTTTCTCCAAAATAATAAGTTAATCTAAATGGTTATTATCAATAAATTGGTGTGTAATTACCATACATTGGTAATCCATGCCCTGAAAAAAAATGGGCATATATAAAAAACTCAATAAGATATGAATAAAATAAAAACTACAATAATCCTGGTAACAATTCATATCTGAATAAATCATATCAATTAAATAAATAAATGTGATGGTAAGGGTAAATTAATAGGCAATACATTATCAGTGGAATAAGACTACAAAATGAATCAAAATAAACAAAATTAGCTAATACCCAATGTCGTGTGATGCGAGGTCATCATCCCCCCATTTCACCTCTATATCCAAAGTGAAATTGGTCAATGGAACTCACTTCCTCCAATCGGCGCATTTTCCTTTCCTACATCAGACAAGAAAATGTTTGTATACACCCATTGGTGTATGAAGGGTGTGATCATAATGATCTCAATATAGGATCTCACCAAATTTTCCATAGGAAAACCTTATTTTAAAACCTAATAATTCTAGTTTTTAAATAATCACATGAAGATTTTTGTAAAAATTTCTAAGAATGAAAACAAGCATCATTGAACTTTTTAAAAAAACAATGAATGAGATATAAATTATGTATCCCTTTTAAACATGAAACATGGGAGTTCACTCTACAATCACTAAGATCGTGATCACCTAATTAATGAATTCTCTAGTCATCTAGTTGAAATAATAAAATAACTCATTATCTAATAGAAATATGTATGACAATACTCCAATACTTAGGATGTCACATCTAACTAGTTGGGATTGACCTTCACCCTAACTAGGATTCCTTAACCATGTACCTAAGGTTACCCATGAGTTTTAACCCTATATATGATTATTCTAAAAAGGGATTCCGCATAAAAAATTCATAAAAATAATTAATATCAATTTAAACAAGCTTATAAAACCATTTTAATCCTATAAAAATAATTTAATCAAAAAAAATCATAGCATACTTAAATTCGTCCTTAAACAACCATTCTGAAGTCAAACATTGCATCAAATAGTTAATAGGCATTATAAAATCCACTTATAATAATCTTTAAAGAAACTTTTTTCTTTTAACATGAAGAAAGAATTTAAAATTTTTGTATCATCTATAAATCAGTTTTGAAATTCCATAATAACGCCCATAATAGTACTTCGAAAAGGTAATTTTTAAATCCAAACATTAAGGGTTTGGATAAAAAAAGTGAACATGGAACGACCTACCTCTACTGGTGTAATCATAAGAAACCATTGGTAACTAAGATGAATCCACTCGAAAAGGCATAAAAACGCCTTGAGAGGAACAGATAACCCCAAAATATTAAATACTCATCCATAAAAATCAATTATAAAGAGCCTTAGGCCATTTCTCATGACCTGCCTTCTCCAAGATGATGTAAGGAATAGGAAACTGCCAAACCCTTCCTTATTTAAGTTGAAGGGGAGATAATGAACCCTGAGTCTGACTTTCAATAGGCCCTATAGTGGAGACTAGCACCAAGGGTATATAATTACACGTAATATGGAAGGAATTACCCTTTTTTATAGAACAAGATCGGGAGATAAGATGGTAAAATCCAAACAACTCCAAAAACTGAAAGTAAAAGTCAATCCAAAAATCTATTCCCATATGAAAGTTCAAAATAAACTGATACAAGGTACAAGAAAACTCTGAAATTAAGTACCAACAGAAAATAAAATTAGTGATGACAATTGTCCTGACATATGAGATAGAAAGGTCCAGCACGGTCCTCAAAAATTACCTGGAAACTTGAAAGCAGTATTATGTACATAGGGTGAGTATACAATTATACTCATTAGGGAAACCAAAAGTTCTCAGGCACAAGTGGTGAGGCATTCTAATGCCACGTGAGGCAATATGTAACCAAAACACCTAGCAACGAAAACTATCCACCCGGCCTCACTATGGAACACTCCCCAAATAATGCAAGTCAGGTAAAGTAATAGTAATAACACGTCGATATTTGGGTACCCCACACCACTTTCCCACTAGTTATTTAAGAAATCCTACGCGTTGGACCACCCCCACAAGTTCCATTGTAGTCCCACTGCTGCCCCAACAACAACCTCATGGGCCACCATAACCACGCATCCCACCCCATATGCCTGGTCCACAAAAACCACCATCACACCTGAAGACACATAGGCTAAAACAACCAATAGCATGCCCGAATACACCTGGTCCAGAACAACAACTATTGTGCCCGAAGAAACATGGGCCTCATCCTGAAGACACTTGGGAAACAAACCTTCTTGCACACACCTGTGCCAACCACCAAAACACACCCTACCAGAAGATTCTTGGGCCATAATGAACCTTAGACTATCATATCCTACCCAAAGAGTCTTGGGTTACCTAGGAGAGGGAGAAAAAGGAATATAATTACCAGCCACTCTAAGTAATGTTGGGAAAACACCCTCCCCCATGAAATGGGGGTGTTCATCGTGAATTTATCAACATGGGTGGGGTGCGTATAAGAAATACAAGAAGTAAATTGTATAAATATAGGTAAAAAAGCACTCATCCCAACCTAAGGGTACTGAAATAGAAAACCATCCCATACACAACCACTCTTGTTGTTATCCCTACATGCACAAGTACACAACAGCCACAACCAGAGCACAATTCATTTCTGGAAAACAATTCCCCCATTGTACCCATTCTCATTACCATGTTCAAGTGATTCCATTTAAAACATTCCTCTGCTACCAGGAAACTAATAGGAATAACCACAAGCCAAAACAAAAACTAAAGGAAAACGACCAAGTAGGTTTTTAAGAATTCACACTCAGTTCTCTTATAAAGTAACAACATCAAAAGGGATCTATGAGATCCCTCGAATTAATGGAACCAAACCAAGCCCCAACATACCAGCTCCACATGGCCTTATAGTCACAAACCAATAACCCCTCAAATAGAGGTTTCATTCTCCTCTATGTCACCCCACAAGGCATCAAATAGAGAAACCATGCATATCACTAGAATGGAGAAAGACATTTTCAGATTTATCCAACACTGTTCATTAAGTTCCTTCTTTCCATTTGGTTAACCAGGGTGATCACACAGCGGTTATTATTCATTAGGAATCCATTTAATCAACCAAGTTTACATGATTAACCAGTTTCCATGTTACAGTCATTCAATCACAAGATTATCTAGAAAAACAGAGCTTCATTATTGTGCAAGAAAGGACCACCAATGGCCATGATTTTCAGGGTACATGATCCCATACAATCCAAAACATAACAAAAAAGGTATAACACAGCAACATCATCAACTTCCTCATCCCTTCATTCTTTAAAATTCCTTTCATTATATTCGTTAAATTTGGTTTCATCTATGTCCCAAGGTAACATCATCATACCCACCCCGCATGATGCATATTAAAGAGAGACGAAGGAAGAACCCCTACTTGGATGATCAAGGATCAAAGTTCTTTATTTGTGCCAAGAACTGGGGATGGCACGACTTGAAGCAAAAGAAAACTCTAAGGCTGAGTAAGAAGAGCTCCATCACGGGTGCATGATTCGTCTCCAGAGGAAGTCCCAAGGCACACTAAGAGAAATAGAAAGGAATAAGGAAGAGAAGATCTCGTCTTAAGAAGAGGCCAGATCCTAAAATCAAGGAGATGATTTCAAAGTAATTAAAAGTCAGATCGTAGATCAACCATGAGGTTGGGCGATTTCACATGTTGGAATTAATTTGGATTTAATAATTCTCCTCTAAGATGGTGGAGATAATTTTTGTGAGTTAATATATTTCCTTTAAACTGAGAAAAACACGTAACAGGGGTGAAAATGGAAAACACAGGATGATGAAAAACGCAGAAAAGATTGTGACAGGCCACATATTTTTGTAACTCAAGGGGCTCACAACTCTTTAGGGTTTAAAACATCTTTTACAAGCCTTAAATGACTTTTAAAGGGGTATTAAAACACTTTCATGTTAAAATATATGTTACTGGATCGAAAATGGAAAATCCTAAAGAAACTGGAAATAACTCACCATTTGGTGAGTCACCGTCGCCCCAGAACCGTCGCTCGGGAACCATCACCCTAGAACCATCTCCCTGGAACTGATGTCGATATGTGCCACTGACAGCCCATCTATGCCACCTCTTCCCATCGGTGCCACTAATACCCATCGGTGCCACCGATACCCACCGGTGCCACTGTTCATTCACCCTGAAATTTGGAAAACTCCTTAATGAGTCACCAATGGTCCCCAGGATGCCTCAAACACTATAATTTAAAAAATTAATGGACCAAGAAGGTCCATGAAATTACATTAGATACCTCTCAAACTATTTTTTCCCTAAAGAATACAAGATTAAACCCGAAGAAAGAGAGGGGTCCGAACAACCACCTTGTAAGAGATCCATCTCAGGGACAAACCACCCAAGAGTTGTTCGAAATCTAGAACAAACCTCAACATCCAGAAGCATATCTCTCTCATATATCTCCTGAAAAACTGGGGAAACACTACCGATCCTCTCCCCCATGTAACCACAAAAATATAAAAAGTCACACCGTCCAGACACAAGGGTTAGGGAGATCCTCCTTGTTAAGATATTATCTGCTTTAGGTGGCACTGACTCGCCTGTACGGGTTTAATCGCATCCACATTAATGCATCTTGATTAGGGATCAGGTCCTCCCCTCCCTATAGTCAGGAATTTTCATTCACATTCAGAGACCATGGAAACAACCCATCTCATAGTTAACAAGCCAATCATTACATCACACCCAATCAAAAAAGTAAAAACATCAAATAAAACTCAGAACAAAAACTCAAAATAGCTCTGGGTACTGGGCATGCATCTATGCCTACCATTCCCAGGTACTCTCCTTGAGGACACCATGCCTCCACAACACACGAAGCAAGGGAATGGTCTATCCATTAATCACCTTCTCATTACAATCCATGATTCTCATTGATTGCTCAACAAACGTCGCATCGTCCTCGATATCCAACTCTCCTTAGTTGAGGACGTGGGAGTCATCATGTAGACACCAACAGAGCTGAGATACATGGATTACATTTTGGATCCTCTCTAGCGGTGGTGGTAACTCCATCTAATACGCCACCTCACTGACTCGTCTCAACACCTCAAAGGGTCCGATGAACCTAGGAGAAATATTACTCCCCCTTTCAAACCTCCATTGTCCATGACGAGGGGAGACCTTTAAGAACACATGTTCCTCAACCTAGAAATCCAAGGGTCTCCTCCTATGATCATCATATGACTTCTTCCAGTCCTGATATGCCTTCATCCTCTCACGCACAAGCTAAACCTTATTTTTCATGCTCTACACCACCTCGAGGCTAAGAACACCTACCACCCCAACCTCTATCCAGCACACGGGTGAACTATATGGTCTTCCATACAAGGATTCAAATGGTTTCATGCCAATGGTAGAGTGATAGTCATTTTTGTAGGCAAACTCTACCATAGGAAAGTGTCCTAACCACGATCCTATGAAGTCTAGAACACATGCTCGTAGCATATCCTCCAACGTATGGATGGTCCTCTCTGTCTGTCCATCCTTCTGAGTGTGGAAATAAGTGCTAAAGAAAATTTGGGTTCCAAAATCACATTGTAATCCCTTTCAGAATCATAAAGTAAAGCATGTATCCCAATATGAAACAATGGTTCAGGGAATCCCTTGCAGCTGTAAAACTTCACCCACGTACTTCTGTGCTAATGCATCCACTGCGCTTGACTACTTAATCACTGATAAGTGAGTTGATTTATTCAATTTTTCCACCACAACCTAGATGGAATCACAACGTACATCATCCCTAGGTAGTCCTGTGATTAAAGTCATTGATACGTTATCCCACTTCCACTCAGGAACGACTAAGGAATGAAATAGACTGTCGGGAACACGGTGTTCAGCCTTCACCTGCTGACACACGAGGCACTTTGCCACAAACTCTGCCACTTTCTACTTCACTTCGGGCCACAAAAACTAACCTCTCAAGCCCCGGTACATCATGTAAACTCTTGAGTGTACTGACATGGGTGAGTTATGGAACTCACCGAGAAATATCTCACACATCATCTCTGGGACAAACAACTTACCACAGAAAAGCATCTGATTCTAACCATCTTCCAACCATCCTTCTAGAGCATCACCCTAGCTAACACAATAACGCATCACTTCAGCCAATAATTCTCCCCACTGAGACTCATCCACATTTCATACTAAGGAAGACTGAACTTTCATCTGAAATAGACATCCTCTACCATCATCCACTCTCATGACTAGATGTAAAGCAGTCAACTCTTCCATTGCTTTCCAAGCATCTGTTGATTCATGAACCACATAGTTATGAGACTTCCTGCTCAAGTTATCAGCCACCACATTCCCCTTTCCTGGGGTATATTAGATCTCAAAGTCTTAGTCCTAGAGTAACTCCATCCACCTCCACTGCCGCAAGTTCAGGTCTCATTGGGAGAAGACATGCCTCAAACTCTTGTGATCTGTGAAGACCACGAAGCATTCCCCGATGATGTAATGCCGCCACAACTTCATTGTGAACACTACTATTTTAAGTTCCAGATCTTGGGTGGAATAGTTACATTTGTGAGGACATAACTTCCTAGACCCATAAGAGATCACTCCTCACTTCTGAATCATCACACACCCTAATCCTAGACCAGAAGCATCATAGAACACTTCAAAAAATACCCCTTACTCTAGAAATATCAGCACTAGGGCACTGACCAACTTCCCTTTCAGATAACTAGAAGTTGTCTGGCACTTATAACTCCATAGAAAAGCATGGTCCTTTCTGTTCAAGTCTATCAAAGGTGATGAAACTTGAGATAAGTCGAGTAAAAACCTCTGTTAGTAACCTTCCAGTCCCAAGAAACTACGAACCTCTTCCACATTCTTGGGTACAACCTAGGAAACACCCGCTTCGACCTTCGATAGGTCCACTTCTATTCCCTACTGGTACACCACGTTTCTAAGTAATTGTACCTCTCATGTACAGAAATTTCACTTGGAAAAATTCCTATAGAGATGGTGGTGTTGGAGGACCTCTAAAACTATCCTTAGATGCTCGGCATGATCCTCCTCTAACATTGAGTAGATCAGGGTGTCTTCGATGAACACGACCATGAACCGGTCTAGATACTCATATAAAAAAGAGTTCATGAGCCTCATAAACACAACTGTTGCATTCGTAATGCCAAACGGAATGATCGCAAACTCAAAATGTCCATATCTTCACCTGAAAGTAGTCTTAAATATGTCACCATCCTTCACCATCAACTGGTGATATCCAAACCATAGGTCAATCTTAGATAACCAATCTACTACCTTCAACTTGTCAAAAAGTTCATCGATCCTCGGGAGGGGGTAACGGTTCTTGATCATCACCTGATTTTGTCTTTGGTAGTCTATACACGGCCTGAGACCATTGTCTGCCTTATTTTGGACAAGAATGGAGCACCCCATGGCGACATGATTGGTTAGATAAAACCCTTTTTCCTTAGGTCGTCAACCTGAATCCGCAACTCCTAAAACACAGAAGGTGACATTCGATAGGGAGCCATCAAAATCGGACAGGCACCGGGTTGTAAGTCTATCTCGAACTCAACATCACATAAAGGGGGTAGAGTCACAACCTCTTCAGGGAAGATGTCTAGGAACTCACTAACAATCCCCGTAACTTCTTCTATCTCTGCATCTACCAATTCCACTGATAGATCAGATAACAAGGAAAGAAGGGGATCCACACACTGGCCGCCCTCTTAGCAACCTCGCTCACCGACAGAAGCTACACGATGGACACCCATATCTGAGAACATGACCCTCCTCTAGAAGAAATTGATAACAGTGTAAATGGAAAACATTTAGTTGATGGCCAAGATGACATAGTATGGCTACATTTACAGTAGAAAGAGATCCCCACTTGATAGATGTGGCCCTAACATAAGTCTGCATCCTCGGCAAACATCAAACAGGTTGGTCTGACCTCCAACTGGCATGCTCAACACTATGGGTATAGAGATTATCTCTACATATAGACCAAAGGCATAGGATATACTAGGTGAAACAAAGGACTTTGAATCTCTTGAATCAAAAATCGCATTTTCAAGAGTGATAAACAAACTTATCGTACCATGAAAAACCTATGGCCCTATTAGAACTACTGCCTCTATGGCATGCAACTACCCACGCCTAGATCCTCTTCCACTTGGCTATCAGCTGCCTCCCCGGCCACACCCTATTCAAGGCCTCTGAAGAGTTCCCTAAGGTCGTCCTCCTCTAGCACTATCCGCCCTAGGTAGAGCAAGAGCTCGCTACCCCTACTGCTGCTGAAAAGGTCTGGCCGGAAACTATTGTTGTTGAGGTGGGAACTGAACCTGCTCACCCCCACTGTACTGCACTCAGTCTAGAAACTAATTCAGAAGGTTATCACGGCTACCACAGGTAAAGCACCTCGGTCTTAAACTCGCAGAGAAAGGGAAAGGACCGGGAGATCTAAAATGGAACTGTTGAGGCCTACTCCCTGCCGGTCGAAACCTAGAATGCCCTGATGTTGGAGGCATGTTACAAATGACCTTCCCCTTTGACGAGCTCAACTAGATCCCCTCTCGAGGCACACCTCCTAGCATGTTCATACTCTCCACCACTTTATCCTTCTTCTGAACCTCCAAGTACGTCAGTAGAGTGAAGGGAGTAATAGCATACTAAAGAGAAGGTCAGAGCACCTCCTCTAAGCATCTTTCCCACAAATCTTCATCCGGGAAGAGTTCTGGAACGAAAAGAAGGAGATCCTTGAATATGATCCCCAACTCCCTAAATTAAATACTCTCTTGCTGGGGGGAGAGAAAATCTTTTCACTTTTCATCCTTCATTGTGGAAGAAAGGAATTCCTCCTAGAACTTCTTCTCAAAGTCGGTCCACAAAACCTCAAATTCCTTCTTATCCCCAAGAAAAAGCATCCACCATTGACACGCCGCTCCCCACATATAGATCATAGATAGAGGAACCCAGTACTCTGTCAAATCCCAGATCAAGATGAAGGAAATAACTAGCTTCTTGAGCCATCTCTTCATCACCATGTTCGAGATACTACCCTCATACTTTTTGAGAGTCTGTCATTGAATGGAAAAAAGTCTATTCTGCCACTAGTCATTCTATTCCTCTCAATTAGACCTCTGCTGATCAATTGAATCAGCCTACTAGGCCTTGATTGCCTTCACTACTCATGGAAATCGTTCGGGTGCCATAGCTTCAAGGTAAACAAGGAATGTCTAAGCCCGAGTAGTGTAGAAGATTCCTTTTAAATTTTGTTTAAACTTTTAATTTATTTTAAATTCCTAAAACACCCAAGACACACAAGAAAACAACTCAATATGATGCATGTACCTTTCCTAGGTTCTCTACCCTACAATCAGTGTATCCTCACTTGGTCATTCGGTAGGTCCATAGCCCTTACATTGGATCATGGGGGGCCCTAAAATCACATTTCCTAGCCGATCTTCCATGTCCTATTTCATGCACTAAGATTTCCTAACACTACTTCCCTACCATCCCATGAAATAATCACTGTGCCTAACCCAAAACTCTATTCTATTTCTCAACCGTCAACCTCTAATACCATTCTGTCATGACCCGCATTCTCCAAGACGAGGGAAGGGACAAGAAACTACCAAACCCTTCCTTCTTCAAGTTGAATGAGAGATAATGACCCCTGAGTACCACCTTTAATAGGACCTGGAGTAGCGACTAGCACCAAGGGTATAGAATCACTTGTAATATAGAAGGAATTAACCGTTTTTATAGAACAAGATCGGGAGATAAGATGTTGAAACCCAAAAAACTCCAAAAAATGAAAGTAAATGTAAATCCAAAAATCCACTCCCATATACATGTTCAAAATAAATTGATACAAGGTACAAGAAAACTCTAAAAGAAAGTATAAAAAGAAAATAAAAGTAGCAGTGAAAACTGTCCCAACATCTGAGCAAGTAATGTCCTACACGGTCCTCAAAATCCTCCTGGAAACCTGAAAACAATTTTATATACATAGGGTGAGTATACAGGTATACCTAGTAGGGAAGCCAAAATCTCTTGTGCACAAGGGGGAAGGCATTCTAATGCTCTGTGAGATAAGAGGTAACCAAAACACCTAGCAAGGAAAACTATCCACCCAACCTAACTAGGTCATACTCCCCAAAAAACACAAGTCAAGTAAAGTAATAGTAATAACACATCAATATTTGGGTACCCTACACTACTTTCCCATTGGTTATTTAGGACATCCTACATGTCGGACCTCCCCCACATGTTCCATTGCAGTCCCACTACTATCCCAACAACAACCTCATGGGCCACCACAACCACGCATCCTGTCCGTAGACACCTGGGCCACCACAACCACACATAACCATACCCATAGACACCTAGCCCACAAAAACCACCACCATGCCTAAAGATACTTGGGCCAGAACAACCACTTCCATGCCTGAAGACACCTAGGCCCGAACAACCACTACTACACATGAAGACACATGGGCATCATCCCGAAGACACTTGGGAAACAAACCTACTAGCACACACCTAGTCCAACCACCACAACACACCATTCCCAAGGATTCTTGGGGCATAATGAACATTAGGTTGTCGCAACATGACTGAAGAGTTTTAGGCTAATTGGGAGAGGGATCTGAAGGGAGCTAATAACCATCCACTCTTAGGAATGTTGGGGAAAACCCTCCCCCATGAAATGGGAGTGTTCGAAACAAAGTGATCAACATGGTTTGGGTGCGTATAAGAAACACAAGAACTAAATTGTATACATATAGGTAAAAAATCATTCATCCCAACCTAAGGGTCTTGAAAGAGAAAACCATCCCGTACATAACCGTTGTTGCTGATTTCCTTATATGCACAAGTACATAACAGCCACAACTAGAGCACAACCCATTTCAAGAAAAAAAAATCCCCCATTGTAATCATTCTCATTATCATGTTCAAGTGATTCCATTTAAAACATTCCTCTACTAACATTCAACTAAAAGGAATAACCACAAGAAAAAACAACAACTGAAGGAAAACGACCAAGTAGGTTTTTAAGCATTCACACCTCATTCTCTTATAAAGTAACAACATCAAAAGGGATCTGTGAGGTCCCTTGAAGTACTGGAACCAAACCAAGCCCCAATATACCAGCTCCACATGACATCAGATTCACAAAACAACAAACCCTCAACTAAAGGTTCCATTCCCCTATAAATCACCCCACAAGGAAACAAATATAGAAACCATACATATAACCAGAATGGAGCAAGAAGTTTTCATATTTATCCAACACTATTCATTAAGTTCCTACTTTCCATTTGGTTAATAGGGGTGATCACACGGGGGTTCTTATTCATCAGGAATCTATTTAATCAACCAAGTTTATGTGATTAACCATTTTCCATGTTACAGACATTCAATCACAAGATTATCCAAAAAAAATAGAGCTTCATTAGTGTGCAAGAAAGGAACACCAACTTCCATGATTTTTAGTGTACATGAGCCCATACAATCTATAACATTACAAAAAAGGTATAACACAGAAACATCATAAACTTCTCTATCCCTTCATTATTTAACAAAACTGTTTATTATCTTCGTTAAAGTTGGTTTCATCTACGTCCCGAGGGAATATCATCATACCCACCCTGCATGATGCATAGTAAAGAGAGAATAAGGAAGAACCCCTACTTGGATGATCAAGGATCTAAGTTCTCTATTTTCCCTAAGAACTGGGGATGGCATGACTTGCAGCAAAATAAAACTCCAAGGATGAGTGGGAAGGGCTCCAGTATGAGCACATGATTTGTCTCTGGAGGAAGTCTTGAGGTGCACTAAGAGAAACGAAAAGGAATAAGAAAGATAGTATCTCAGCTTAAGAAGAGTCTAGATCCTAAAATTAGGGAGATGATTTCAAAGTACTTAAAAATTGGATCGTGGCTCGACCACGCGGCTAGGCGGTTGCACAAGTTGAAATTAATTTCGATTTACTAATTCTACTCAGAGATGGTGGAGATAATGGCTAAGAGTTTATAGATTTCCTTTAAACGTAGAAAAACATGTAATATGGGAAAAACTGGAAAACATGGAAAGCTGGAAAACATGGAAGAGGGTGTGACAGGCTACACGTTTTGATAAATCAAGGTCCGTTTGATGCTTGGGGGTTTAAAACATCTTTTATGGTCCTTAAATCACTTTGAAAGGGGTATTAAAACACTTGTATGTTAAAATATATAACACATGAGAGAAACTATAAAATCCTAGAGAAACTAGAAATGACTCACCATTGGTTGATTCACCATCGCCCTAGCACCATCGCCCCGACACTGTCTCCCTAGAACTGATTCCCATCAGTGTCGTCGATTCCCACTAGTGCCACTATTCGTTTGACCTAAAATTTGGAAAACTCCTTAATGAGTCACTGATGGTCCCCAGGATGCCTCAAACACCAAAATTTGACAAGTTAATATACTAGGAAGGTCTATTCCATTACATCATTATAGCCTTAGTGTATAGAGAAGTTCAATAAAGAAAAGATATAAGAGAAAAGGGAAAGTAAATGAGGAAATTACTTTTTAGTTTTCAATAGAATCTAGGTGATATCCCACTAAAAATAATGTGGGGGTGGAAGGGGGAGAGAGATATTGATGCCTGGTACTTGGGAGTTTCATAAATGAGAACGTAAATAGTTCTAAAAGGATTTAAATGAGTAAGGTGTGGAATGATAAAAATTAAAAATTAAAAATCTTGGAAAAGGTACACCATAGAATAGCCCTACTGGCTAAAACTTGGTGTCCCTCCTAGGATACTTATTTAGTGTATCCCCTTGGGATTCATTTGTTGAACCTTCATAAAGAAAAAATAAAACTCTAAGTCCTAATATCCAGGGTTTGGAGCACCTAATCTCTGGTGTATCCTCAACTAGGATCCCTTCCCTACACAGCAGAACACCCCTCCATGGCACAGCCTGTAGTAAACTCTATAAATGTTGTAGACCCAAAAAAGAATCAAACACCAAAAAAATATAAATATAAAAAAATGGGCTAATAATTAGTAAGAAAAAATTTTTATACCTAAAAGTGACATCATTGGTGTGATAGGTCAATTCTCACAATCTCCTCTACTCAATATCACTGTGTGTGAACTTTTTGAGAAGTATCGATTCTTATGAGCTCCCAACACCTGGTAATAAGACATCATATATGTCTCACTAGTATAATGTATCTTGACTATAGAAAATATGTTTATTATTACTGTTATATAATCTTGTAGTTCTCATTATAACTAGGAAATTTTATAACCCAAGGACCTACTAGGTACCACTAAAAGGGAGTGAATAAGTGGTACAATATTTTAACAAATTCTCATTTTTAGATCAACCTATTGAACTTTATAAGTTTCTTTATTACCTCAATTGAATATCACGACCTAAAATCATGTGCATAAATAATTTAATGAACCAAGATGAGGTTCCATCCAACCCGACACTCAACCTAGCCTGATACATGGCCCAAAAAATGTTCCCGATCACCACGGGCTAGAAAAAAATGTTTGTGTATCAACAATACACTTTTTGGGAACAATTTCAACCATGTATATAACAATAAACAAAAAAAAGAATAATACATCATCACATAATTGATAACCATAACCATAACCAAAAAGGGATACAATAATTTCCAAATTAAATGTTTTACAACTTTAACCAAAGTCAAAATACCACAACTAAAGAGTAACAACTAAACCACAAATAAAAAACCTCCATGAGATGAGGGGGGACCTCACCCTCAAGCCACCACCACTAACACCTACAAGAAGTGGAAAAATAACAACCAGATCACCATAACCACCATAGAACATCTTTCCTTTACCTAGGTTATACATAACAAAGTATACATACACACAAGGGTGCATGTATGGTGTGAGACAAATCTTAGTCAGATTCCACTCAAAAGAAAGATTCCATGATATAACATTAGAAGAAAAATCACCATAAAAGTTTTGATAAATAACTTGGAAACATTTTTTATAAAATAGAGGATTTTAAGGAAAACATTCCTAAGAAGAAATTTCTAAAAATAATATTTCTTTGAAATAAAATTGTACACAAGGTCCACTGTATATCGACAGTCAACACCACATCAAAAAAACATCACACCACAAAAGAGCAATGTAACACCCTGAGATTTAATGAGATAGATTATTTTTTTTAATTTCATTGATTTCATGAGTTGTAGGAAGATTATCTTGCACTATACACAACTCCAAAGGAAGCTTTCACTACACACAACACTGGCTTGGTTTGCGTTACACACAAGGGCAACCTTCCTCGATAGCTTGCATTGTATGCAATACTGAGTTTCACTAAACAATGATATATTATTAAAATATTATTATTTAATGGGATGTAAACTAGCCGTTATGAATAGTATTAACCACATTTTTTATTTTACATAACATTAGAATTCATCTTACATATTTTATAGAACATGATATAAGAACAAATTCAATTTTTTTAAATAAAAGATATATTTTTTAAAAAATGTAGTTTTACCGACTTTTGGTGGCGCACCCATTTTAAATAAATTTTTTGAAACTTTATAAGTTCAATTTGATAAAATAAACTTCTTCTTTGGAATCAAAAAATATAATTTTACTTTGGATGATTTTTTGATATTTTTCTGATAACTCTCATATTTTGATGAATAGTAAAAATATGCTAAATTTTAATTGAAAAAAACTTTTTTCATAAAAATAATTTATATAGTTAATTTATATTATTGAATGGTTTTAAAGTATAAATAGAATATATTTTTATAATTTAATATAATTTAAGTCATTTTCATTAATTTTACATTGAATTCATATGTAAAAACATTTCAATCTTTTGCAATGTTTTAGCATTTAAACAAAAACCCATTTTTTATTCCGACAATGGGATTAATTTTAAATTAATTACTTCAAAGTATGTTTTTTGAATTTTAAAAAATTTATTCTATATTTGGAATCAGTGGGTCCAAATATTTTTAATAGGTTCTGTTTTTTTTATATTATGAATAGTAACTATGGTAATTTTTATTTAACATGGTTAAAGATAAATCTGGTAAATTAGTGTAACAAATAATATTATAAAGACAATGAAATTATCCAAAAACCTTAAAAAATCCTATTTTATGAATATAATTCTACCCTTAACATCTTAGGTTCAAAACATAGTAATTTAATGTCCACTTGATAATGAAAATGACATAAATATTAACAAAACTAATGAAAGTGAAAAAATCTCAAACTCACATTTCTTATAAGTATAATAATTTTAATATGGGGATAAATAAGTGATATATTCAAAACTAAATATTTCATGGAAATATAAAATCATTACCTATATTATGGTAATTTATTTTTAATTTTTAGGAAATAAATAATTACCTTAAAATCTTATTCTTTGATGATGTAAAAATTATTTAATTGATGAGAAATCAATGAAACAATTTTTATTAAAATATTAATAACCATAAAAAGTTCCAAACACATGACCAAATCTTATTGGTTGAGTATATATCGGCCATAATCATCCAAATTTCAATCTAGTGACTATTTTGAGCCATATAGAATAGATTATGACCTTTATAGTATTTTATTTAAAGTAATGTTAAAGTTTTCAAATTCATACTTTAACAAGTATAGCATTTTTAATGTTTGATTTTATAGAAGATAAATTTGACTAAATTTATTATCATGAAATATATTAAATTTATCTTCATTATAGTATTTTATTTTTAATTTTTACTCAACAATTAATTATATTAAATAATTACACAAAATCATTGTAGTAATTATTTTATTAATGGAGATATCAAATAAATGTTATTTACAATATTAAAATAAATATATTTTTGGATAATTATATATCCAATTAATTTTATATATAACCTTGACCTCATATGAATATAATAAAATAATTGGTTCAAATTTAAATTGTTTTCTTTATATTTTTAAAATCAATAAATTGAATAGTTTCAAAAATCACAATATTGATTGTTTATCAAAATAGTGTTTTATTAAATTATTTAAAAATAATAAACATTTTTAAAAATATATAATAATTATTATATATTTAAAAATGTTCTAAATTGTTTATTTATTATCTAATTAACATCAAATAAGTAAATATTTTACCCCTTTAAATATTTAAATATGTGTTACCCTAGTTAAAATGAAATAGAATAACTAAGTGTTAAATTGAAAAGATAAGGATTTAATGGACATATAAACTTGTCTAAAATTTATTAGTTTATGAAATTACAACCCTATCCCATATAATATTTGAAATTGGGACATTTTTGAGGTTTTTTAGTGGGGTTTAATTTTATTATAAATTAATATTTTTGAGGTTTCAAAAAGTGCCCATCACCTCAATTATAAAAGGGAACCGCCTCCCTCATTTCTCCACAACTAATTAAGCCTTCAAGTTCATCCATAACCTGACCATTACCCTTATCAACTTCCCTATTTACATTCTAGAGGTATTTTTCTTCTCAAAATACCAACTCTAATTCCATTATGAGGAGATCTAAAGAGAGCACGTCAAAGAAGAGGTAATCCCCTCTACCGATTATTTCATATTTCTTTCTAATTATATTTATACTTCATGAGTTGTTTAATTATATATTAATAAATCCAATAGAACTTATATACTGAGATATTATTATGATTATGAAAAAACCCTATTCCACTTTCTATCCATCCTAATAAAAATGAAATCACCATGCGTTCGTACGTACGGATTACCGTCTTCACGTTGTGGTGTAAATTTTTTCACCACCACCTTACTAGGATGGGTATAAAAATATATGTAATTACTATATATGATTATTATAAAATTATATTGATTCTGAAATATAATACACTATACAATTCAATACCATTCAAGAATTATGGGAATTATATCGTCGCTCATGCGTACGTACGGACTACCGTCTCCATGACGCGATGAGATTCATTATCCACGTTAACCATTCAAGAATGATTATAAATAATGTATAATAAATAAGAATGAAATATATGACATAATAATTCTACTGTATTTATGTATATATATGTGTCATTTACTTACTTTCATCCAATTCAATAAAGAAATGGAAACAGCGTTCATGCGTACGTACGGCCTACTGTCTCCATGAACTGTGTATTTAATTTAATTTGTCTATCTATTTTATATATATATATACTTAATATATATGATATATAAATCATTCTTTAAATTCTGGAAGTTAGTAAATTACAATCTAAGTAATAATTTCAATAATAACAAGTCAAAACAAGTATGATAAATAAAACGATTATTAACCAAAACATTGTTTTATCATGGAATTGACAAATTAATGGGTAATATAAAGTCATAAGTGAATCATATATGATATCATAAATTTTATTATAGTTATGTTACAAGTTAATAATATGTTTAAACCCACTATACAGGAGTTTTGGACACATACAGAAGAAATTGGACCTAAGGTAAGGGATAATTTTACAATCACATTATTATCAGAGATTGTTTATTTGTAAGTATTTACTAGGGTATATTTATCAGTCACATCTATGTTTCCTAAATATATAATATTATTTCCACTATTCTACTATTTTTTAAATTCAATTTTACCCATTGGTTAATTTATATTAAATGGTATGGAAAGAATATTTCTTTCATTTTCCATTAAAGTTACTTTTTGACTTTTCTAGCAAAAGTACGAGAAAAATGTTTTTCATCTTATACAACATGAATGGATTTTTACATATTCTTCATGGATTATTTAAATTAATCTTCTTAAAAATGATTTCACTTTTATCTTTGAGCGACTTCGGCTTGCCGAAGCACCCAGATAGCTCGGACGCGGGTCGTCCCTCTACGCGGTGTTAGACTGGCGTTGTGTCACCTCGCGGCTGTTGCAGCCTCCTACCATCATGGCGCACTGACAGGCATGCCGGAATATTCTAGCATGGCTAGAGAAGGCCAGCCTCTTTCTCTGCAATAGCACCGGTTGGCACTGCCCATTCCACGTCGTCGGTCGCTAGCGTCGTCGCAACGGTAGTGCTGCATCGGTGACACCTTCTGTGGGCCATTGAAGTTGCTTTGGTGGTCCGTTTTCTAATCTGTCTACACCTACAATCCTCTTGGGTCACCTCCATCATTGTGATGTTCTCAATAATTATTTTCCACCATTTTGGGAAATTAGTTCACAAGGAGAGCACGTACGAAGAGGTCTAGGCCTTTGTTTGTGTCGGCCTATGCCCTCCATGTTAGAAGTTTTAAAATCGGGGAGGCTTGGGGGAGATGTTAAATCATAGAAAAAGATAAAGTAATCTCTGATAGATAATCCCCCAAATAAAGTTACCCTCATGCATAAACGCATGATTCTTGGATCAACCTGTTTGTGGGTTGATCTGTGTTCATCATTTCTATAAAAGAACGGGGAAGAACTTAAAAATAAAACAACCCATACCTGTAATCATTGGATCCACTGATGAATAAGGATACAATTCAAGTCATCGTCGATCATCAGTTGTTGGTGTTTGTCATTTCTTTTCAACCTCCAAATCCAATCCTAAAATGTTCTTCACTTCGTTCTTTGTTCTTTGTTGGAGAGGGATTCTGTCGGTGGTTCATCACAGATTCCCTGCATTTGTTAATCACCAAACTCCAAAACGTTTGAATATTAAATGAAATATGTGTAGTGACATTGCGCTCATTAGTGATTCCCATTAATGAGCCACATTTAATGATCCATTAACAAACCATTAAGATAATAGTGTCTTGGTTACAAATGATCCATTAATGACCCTCCATTAATGATCCCCGTCATTGTACCGTTGTTTTGTTGTCCGCCACTCAACGGTGTGAAAAATAAATAAAATAACTTTTTAAAGTTATTTTATTATTTTTAAAAAAGTATGAAAAATAACATTTCCTCTAAACCCTTACCAGACAAGGTTAAGTCATTTCTAGGAGAATCCTGACGTTTCGAGTTCAACGGTGCCCTCAAATTTTCGATCTGAGCACTGGTTCAAAAGTTTGAAAAACCTACTCGCACATTTACTGAACGTACCTTAAAAAAGTTCAAAATTACTTTTTGTTCTCAACAAGCCTTGGAATCATGTGCCTTCAAAGCATTTGGTCTCAGAATAATTATATATAATTTAAAAATATTACATGGAATTTCTGAGACATTACATTCTCCCCACCTTAGGGATTTACATCCCTGAAATCCAAAACAAAAAACTAATCAAACAGATGGGGGTACTGAGCACAAATCTAAGCCTCACACTCCCATGTGCTCTCTTAGAGATTTTGATGATGCCACCAAACACGCACCAGAGGAATCGACCACCCACATAGGCCCCGCTCCTATTGATCCTCTATCTCCACTGGGAACTTCACAAATGTCACCACATCGTCAATGTCTAGCTCTCCCCAGTCGATGATGTGCAATGGGTCATGCACGTACTCCTCAGCTGTGAAACATGGAAAAAATCATGCACCCAATGCATCTATGGGGGAAGAGATAGGAGGTACGCCACCTATCCAACTCTGATCAGGATCTGAAAAGGTCTAATGAACCTTGGTGATAACTTGATTCCCCAGCCAAACCATCGTAATCCTCATCAAGGTGAGACCTGGAGGAATACATGATCACCCTCCTCAATCTACAAGGGTATTTGTCTCCTCTCGGCATAAGATTTATGCTTTCTCTATGCAGTCCTCATCCGCTCCTGGATGATCTTCACCTTCTCAGTGTTACCCATACCAACTCTAGACCCATGAGTACCAACTCCCCTGGGTATTTCCAGCATAGGGGTGATCTACAAGGTTGCCCATACAAGGCCTCAAATGGTTTTATGTCAATGTTTAAGTGATAGTTTTTGTTGTATTCAGACTCCACCAGTGGCAGGTGGTCCTCCCAGCTGCGACCAAAATCCAAGATGCAATCACATAGCATGTCCTCCAAGGTCTGTATGGTATGTGTTATCTTACCATCTATCTGGGGGTAAAAAGTTGTACTCAAGCGCAAATGCATCCCAAACGCCTCTTGTAATCCCCTCCACATCTAGGATGTAAAGTGAGCATCATGATATGAGACGATCGTCAAAGGAACCCTCTGAAGTCGCACTATCTCTTGGACATAGAGGCATCCCAAGCCCTTTACTTGTCCCTGCTCCCAGATAGGTAGGAAAGTTCAGCCGACTTGGTGAGTCGGTCAACGATCTCCTAGATAGATTCGTGGCCCCTAGATGTGCATGGTAACCCCATCATAAATTCTATCGAGATATCATCCCATTTCCACTCTAGTACCTCAAGTGGCTGGGCTAAGCCAGCTAGAACCTGATGCTCAACCTTCACTTGCTGACAAGTGAGGCATCGTGAAACAAACTTGGCCACTGCTTTATTCATTCCTGGCCACCAGTACTGACGTTAGAGGTCCCAGTACATCTTCATCACTCTATGATGTATTACCAAAGGGGATGTATAGCACTCCCTCAACACCTACCCCCGCAACAACATTGGTACTATAGTGGACCCTATGAAAAGGATGATTTCCTCCCCACCTATGAAAAAGCCATCAGGAGCCCATCCTGAGGATAACTGAGCATGTCGGGCCTCATAGTCAACATGCATCGGTTATGCCTCCCTGAATCACTATAAGAGTGGGGGAGTAACAGTCATTGACTAAAGGTAAGCAAATTCACCATCATCTATGAAGGATATCTCCATTATAGCCAACTGCTCAGTCGCCTCACACAGTAGCTGCAAACTGGTCCTCTTGTTGAGCGTGTCTGCCACCACATTCCCCTTTCTAGGAGTATAGAATATCTCAAATTCATATTCCTTGAAGAACTCTATCCATATTCGTTGTCTCAGGTTTAGGTCCTTATGAGAGAAGATATACCTAAGACTCTTGTGGTCAGAGTAAACCATAAATTGTTTACCCATCAAGTAGTGTCACCAAATCTTCAAGGAAAAGACAACTACTTCTAAATCCAGGTCATGGGTCGCATAGTTCTTCTCATGTTTCCTCAAATGTAATGAGATGTAGGTGATCACTGCTCGCTCCAAAATCAAGAAACAACCTAGTCCAATCCCAGATACGTCATAGTAAACTACATACCCAATTCCCTCCTCTGGTAGTCTCAATATGGGGGAACTATTAATTCTTCACCTCAACTCCTAGAAACTCTGCTGATATTTATCCATCCATACAAAGGTTTTTCCCTTCCGTGTCAAAGCTGATAAGGGTTATACTACTCTAGATAAGGCAGGTATGAAACTCTGATTTTAACCATCCAACCTCAAGAAGCTATGCACCTCAGTCATGCTCCTGGGTGTCTCCCAAGAAAACACCACCCCTATCTATGCTAGATTCACTGCAACTCCATCCTCTGAGATGATGTGTCCCAGAAAGTGGACTTCCCAAATCCAAAACTGACACTTCGAGATCTTGTCATAAAGTTGGTGATCTCAGAGTATATCTAAGACTATCCATAGTTGTGTAGCATTCTCCTCCTCTATCGTCGAGTACACCAAGATGTCATCAATGAATACCACAACAAACCGGTCGAGGTAAGGCTGGAATATCCTATTCATGAGTCCCACAAACACTGCTAGGTCATTTTTCATTCCAAAAGGAATCACCAGAAACTCATAGTGATCATACTATCTTCTAAAGGTTGTCTTTGGTACATCCTCATCTTGTACCTGAAGCTGGTGATATCCTGGTCTGAGGTCTATCTTTGAGAACCACCTCACTCCCCTCATCTCTTCAAAGAGATCATCTATTCTTGATAATGGATACTTGTTCTTCACGATCACCTGTTTCAGGCACCGGAAGTCTATGCACAACCTCAAACTCCTATATGCATTCTTGGAAAAAATCATCGGGGCTTCCCATGGTGAAACATTGGGCCTTATGAACCCCTTATTCAATAAATCCTTCAGTTTTACCCTCAGCTCACGAAGCTCTGTAGGAGCTATCCGATATGTCGGTGTGGGTATCGGTGTGGTACCAGGGTACAGGTCGATACAGAAGTCTACCTCCCTCCAAGGAGGTAGTCCTGGAACATCCTTAGGAAAAACATCCTTGTACTCATCCACCACTACAGTAAAACTTGGAATCCTCTCATCCACTACACCAAGGGTGAGGCTAGCCAACTTGTGAGTGATCAACTGCACCCTCCTCTGATAAATTCCATCCTGCGCCACAAGGGTTTTCTTCTTTCTAGTAAAGGAAAACCTGGTCCCATCTCTACGGACACACCGCATTGTACACCTAAAATAGTTGATCTGAGCATCGAATGTGGATAACCAGTCCATACCCTAGATGACATCGTAAGGCCTCGATGATGATACTAGGAGATCATAGCCGAAGCTCTTGCCTCCTAGAGTAATCTTTCACTACTAGAACCAGTGTGTAAATATCGAATCCTCTCCTGTAGGAGTCTCTAGCTCTAAGGATCGAGCCAAAGGCTCCACTGTAATCTCAAAGCTCTGAACAAGAGTTGTGGAAATGAAGGAGTGACTAGCACCTTTGTCTATAATAACTACATCTAGGATGGAGAAGATATAGATCATACCTTAGATCATCTCTGGAGCATCGTGTTCATAATCCTCCACTGCATGAAGCTAGGTTCACCCCTTTCTTCCAGCTCCCTGGGGTTGGGGTGGACCACCTGGGGTGGTATCGGTAACACCTAAAACTGCTTCACACTGCCTACTGCTCGGCCTACTCCCCCACTACGTTAGTCACCCTATGGACCTCCTCACTTAAACCACTACCTCTACCTCGGCGACCCCTCAACTTTCTGTCAGTCATATGTATGGCAATTCAGGCAGTCACGTGCCATGTGTCTATGCCCGCCGCATGCGAAGAAAATCCTAGTTCCCGGCTGACTCCCTCTGGTCTGGGAGCCCTGCCCTATGGACCCTAAGTCTTAGGGTTGTCTATTGAAATACTTGGCCCTCTTGGGCCCTTATGTCTGATGCCTACTAAAGACTCTTCCACCTGGGGTCTACTAGTAGGTCTAGTTGTGGGTGCCTGCTCCTCCAAGAAGCTCTCTACCATAAGGGCTCTCTCCAGCACCCCATCCTGAGTATGGATGCTAAGAGACAACACCGACGCCCTGATCTCACACCTGAGACCCTTCTCAAAGGATAGAGACTTGAAGAATGTTTTTCACACCATATTTGTCAAGTATCAAGATAGATCAGTGAACCATGATGAGTACTCATCCACCGTCATGCTGCCCTATTGTAGGTGAATCATCTTCTAAATGTGAACAGAGCGCAAGGTCATGGGCAAAAACTTCTTTCAAAAAAACTACTTGAAGTCAGCCCAGGTGAGGGTCACCTCATCATACGTCTAGGTGGTCAAGCTCCACCATCTCCCTGACGACCCCTATAGAAGGACCATTGCCAAGATCACTATCTGGTCATGCAGTGTCCTCACTAAGTAGAATACCTGCATCATTACCTCCAACCAGTCCTCAGTGACTTGAGGATCTGTCTCTCCCATAAACTTGGGAGGTCTTTGTATTTGAAACTCATACAGGGCACTAAGACTGCACTCTTCCTCTGCCGGAACTGCTAGCATTAGATGATGGCCATCGGGTGGTGGTAGCATAGGTGCACCACCCAATGGGGTCATCTCTAGAACTAGTCCCTGAATAGACACCTCATCGCTAGGCGGGCTGTCCTCACAACCTCGTATCGGGATTCTGGATGGTTGTCAACGTGGATGCATCCTGAGATAGATCAAGATGTAATGTGGTCATAATGTTATACCTGGTGAGCTTACTTTTATTCAAAAGAGCATAAGGATACACTTATACAACTAGTGTTTTCATATATAAACCCAAAACGCATAATTTAAGGTCCTAGTGTATGGATATGTTGGTCGCCGCACCAACACTGGACTGCCAAAATCTTAAATTTGAACTCGCAACACTTAACATTGTTTCCCCAAAACAAAACAACATACTCTCAGTATTTGTGGTAGGACTAACCGCCCTCTGATACCACTTTGTCACGACCCGTCCCCTAGGGCATGTGTCATGACTACCCCAAGCCCGCCTCCCAAAGGCCAGGGGTTAGAGACTAGTGTCGAAAGCGTTAACCTACAAGTGGGAGGTATTTTCCTAAGTACTTGTACACACACACACGCCCAACCAAGTCCCACACAGTGAAAAGGGAACAAATATCATTAAAAAAATCTGAGTACAAGTACAAATAATATAAGTGGTCTAGAATAAAAACCCAAAAAAAAACTAAAAACAGTAAAGTACAAAAAGAAAGGAAACTCTGATAGGCATCCGCGGAAAACCCCACCTGATCGTGATAGTAGTGTAGCTACTGTAAGCTAAATTAGAATTTCATGTCCACCCAATCCTATTGGAACCCTCATGGTCCTAGGCCACCTAGTCCACCATCGTAGCATCTGTCGGTCCCGTCTCCCTGAGCACCTCTAGGTCCTGGTCCATCAAAGTCTCTGTCAAAACATCGATCGTCTGCACTAGACACAACACGTGCGGGCAAAGCCCGTGTAGGGGTGAGTAACAAAGTACTTGGTAGGGACCCCAAAAAAGGAAAGATCACACTACAATCCCCAAATTAAATCACTAAACACAAGACTTCTCACACCAGGTATACATATAGGGTAGTGATAGGAGAATCATTAGTCACATCATAGAACACCATAGCTACTGGATACCTCCTCCTATATCGAGTATAGTGGGATTTCCAAGTCACACAGAAGTTCTTCCCACTAACCTTGGACTGCTTAGGTACACCTCCTCATTGCGTATCGTGGGCCTGCAAAGTCACACAGAAGTGATTCCCACTAATCATGTCCAACTAATGTACTCATCCTCGTTACATATTGTGGGCCTACAAAGTCACACAGAAGTTCTTCCCATTGTGGTCCTGAAAATTCAAATAGAATTACTTCCCACTAGGCCACAATCGAGTCATACTGAGTCGAAAGTTAACCGTCTTCAATTCTCAGCCAACCACAGTGTTCCATACATAGAGTGCCTGGGAGAACCACTCCTCAAGCCATTAATCACATATCTACTCCCATGAAAGCCCCATCAAGGCATGTCAAAAGATCCAACTCGTCGAGAGGGTCCCAAAACTGCAAATGGCTCGTCAATTAGACACTTGGTTTGAAAATTATTAGTGTTTTAGTAAATAGGGGTCGGTTGCGTCTTGGTCCGGTCCGACCTAGTTGGACCGACCTGACCAACCCATCCAGGGGGTCCCATGTACCTCTATTTAAATTCAACTGACTCAACCTAACCTAGTTCTTAACTGGTTCGGCCCAGTCTGGTCTGGCCAGTGCGCCAGACCCAATGGGCCTCGCTGGACCCAGCCCGGTTTGGCCGAGGGTCCAGCCCGCTAGGTCACTCGGTGACCTGGTCTAGTCCGGCCCAGCCCGAAGGTCATGGGTCCGGCCTTCTAGCGTGGTTCCAGCCCACTGGGTGTGGGTATGGACCGTCAGCGTGGGTCTATCCCGCTGGGGCGAGGGTCCGGCACGCCGGCAGGGGGCACGGCCTGCCAGCCCGAAGCCCAGCCCATGAGGTGTGAACTGGTGGTGTGCCGCCTAGTTGGGATATGGCCAGATTCCACTTTTGAGCAACAGCGGCTCGCTGAATCACCTAGATGGCTTAGATGTGGTCCTTCCCTTCACATGGTTCTTTCCTAGCACCGCATCTCCCACGGCTGTCACAGCCTCCTGGCGCCGCTTCTCCCATGGTTGCCACGACCTCCAAACATCGTGGAATTTTGCCGTCTTCCAGTGCAGCTGGTGAGGTCTAGCCACTTCATTTACCATGGTTCTAGTTGGTGTCTCCCCCTCTACACAGCCAGAATGGGCTGGCCCACACCGCGCCAGTGGTGCCACACCGACGACACCTTCTGTGGGCCATTGGAGTTGTTCTGGTGGTTTGTTTTCCGATCTTTCTGTGCCTACAGGCCTATCAGGTCACCATCATCACTGTGATGGTCTTGGATGTGCCTTTCCACCATTTTGAAAAATCTATTCACAAGGAATTCACGTGCAGAGGGGTCTGGGACTTTGTTCATGTCAGCCCGCGCCCTCCGCGTTAGAAGTTTTAAAACCGGGGAGGCTCAGGGGAGATGTTCAATCATAAAAAAAAAGATAAACTAATCCTGGATATATAATCCCCCAAATGAAGTTACCCTCCTACATAAATGCATAATTCTCGGATCAACCTATTCATGGGTTGATCCACGTTTTTCATTTCTAGAAAAGATCAGAGAAGAACTTAAAAATAAAACAACCCCTACCTAGATTCATTGGATCCGCTAATGATGAAGGATGTAGTTTGCTTCATTATCAATCCGCGGTCATTGGCATTTTTCGCTGCATTCCAACCTCTGAATCCTACCCTCCAACATTCATCGCTTCTTTCTTTGTTCTTCGTTAGAGAGCGATTCTATCAGCAGTTCGTCAAATATTCCCTTCATTTTTTAATCCCTAAACTCCAACACATTTGAATATTAAAAGAAATATGTGTAGCGACGTTGTGCTCATTAATAATGCTCATTAATGAGCCACATTTAATGATCCATTAAAAACCATTAATATAATAGTGTCATGGTTACAAAAGATCCATTAATGACCCTACATTAATGATCCTTTTCATTTCACCAATACATTGTTGTCCGCCGCTCAATGGTGTGAAAAATAAATAAAATAACTTTTTAAAGTTATTTTAATATTTTTTGAAAAGTCTGAAAAATAACTTTTCATCTCGGCCCTTTCTAACTGAAGTTTAGTCATTTCTAGGAGAATATTGGTATTATGAGTTCATCGGTGCCCTCATATTTTTGATCTGAGCACTAGTTCAAAAGTTAAAAAAAATTACTCGCAAGTTTACTAAACGTACCTTAAAAGGTTCAAAATTCCATTTGGGCTCACTGGGCCTCGGAATCAAGTTCTTTCAAAGCATGTGGTCTTATAATAATTCCATATAATTTAAAAAAATACATGGAATTTCTGAGACATTACACACGTCCAGAATTGTGGGATTTAACCGATGAATTGGTAGGAAGAAGTTGTTAGGAAAGTCTTACCATGGACAGACTGTAGAGGCCTCTAGATCATTGGGGGCATTAATGCACTCAGCCTTGTCTCTTTGAACCTGATTTCATTCCTTTTTGTAATAGTTGTCATCTAGGTAGTGGGCTTCACATGAATCAAAGGGGGACACAACACTTTGGAGTACCCTCACTCAACCATTGTGGGAGTATTTTAGGCACTGGTGATATGAGGAATGTACCTCCGCATGAAAATTAATCTAAGGTCTCCCAATTAACATGTTTTAGGTGGTGGCCTATGAGAATACCATGAATTTAATGCTTGATATCAAGTCACCAAACTGGTTCTTCATAAAAATTTCATTTCATGGTTTCTTATAACTATTATCATGACCATGGATTTTTAATTTAGTTGGATTTGTATCTAATTCATTCAACCCAAGATGGTGGAGTATCCGGGTCAGAATGATTTTGATCCCAGAACTGGTATTCACCAGGCAGTGGTGGATCTCCACACCATTTAATTTTCCTATGATATACAACAAGAATATGTTCCCCTGTATGAGGAAACCCTTATCTTCTCTAAAAAACTAAATGATGTCTTGGAACTCATCTTGCTCAACCTCCTCTGCATAGTAGGCCTCAATAGTAGATACCTCTTCCTCTAATTGGTGGGTGATTTTCAAAGCTTCATCAAGGGGCTTACACATTTCCTCAGACAAGTGGTGATCCTTTAGGATTTACAGCCTTACAGGTATGTTGGTGATGTTCTTTATCACATCATACTTCTATTCTAGTGGTGTTATTTTTATTAGGTTAGGTATCTATTTGGAAGGGGGAATAGTGGATGTTGCTTCTAAAATTGCTGGAATTTTTCCAGTACTAGAAAAACTTTACTGCTGGCTAACTGGACCGCTCTGCCTAGTTGTTGGTTGAGTTCCAGCTGACTGATTTTTGATCTCTGGAAGAATGTGGATGATCACAGCACGACTACATCTGAGATGCTAGGTCAACTAACATAGTTATCTATAGAGGCAAACCTGATGGTGTGGACTAGGAGGATTGTGGTTTCTGATCTATACACAAATCCTACTACCTAGTCTCTGTATAATTTACTATCAAGCTTGAAGTGCTATCTTGAGCATTCTCCCTCTTAGTGTATCATCTACCTCTCCTTCAACAATATTGGCTAGAGGATTCTAAGGGTTTCACATGGTATTCCTCACTGTTTGGAATTATAGATTGGTCTACCAAATTGATGTAACTCACAAAGGAATGGTCCTTCTCATCATCATTGGATGGGTCCATAGCTAGGTGTTCCATGGGATCATATCCTAACTCAAGAGGCATGAAGTCACCAAGAGTACAAGATTACTTCAGCATCGGTGGGGGGCTCTATTTTCCATTATACCATCAGCATCTTCTCATCCGATACATAGAAGGATTCATTACATATTTGGAAGAAGTAATCATAGGAAGTGCAACAACCATAGTAGGGTCTAGATTTCCCAAGTGTCCACAGATTATACCATGCGCATGACTGACTAACTTTTGGGGAATCCATTCAACCTATTTCTGCATTCCATGGTTGTATACCTACTATTACTCACCAGATTAATCTCTATAATTGTCATAGTTAGTGGATTAATACTTCGCCTATGTTGGAACCTCTCCCAACTTGACTAGGCCATGATCCACTTGGTCCTAGCAACAATATTTGAACAAATATCATTCATTGATGGTGTGCCTAATGATCCTCTGATACAAAAAATGGTTGAGATAGCCTATAAGGTGGGCCTCTTGGGGTCTCCTTCACTCTAGAAATTTTAGGATTCTCTTCTCTAGTGTGTAGATAAAATAACCCAGTACCTATGAATTTTGGAAGGAATAGTTCTAATTTCTTCTTTTTGGGAATGACACTCTAAGAGCTTGGCCACGATGGGGGTTTGGAGCCACATTTTCTCATCTAGGCAGCTGCACTTGGGGAGGTGGTTCTTAGAGGTGTTCTTTGGGGAGAGGTGGTTCCTAATAGGGATGATCTTTTCAAGACTCTTCAATAAAATAATCCAACATATTTACTCGATTAAGGGCCTCTGTATGCATGGAAATGGTTGTCTCTAATTTGGAATGTCTTCTAACGAGAGCTAGAAGAGGGAATGTGTGAGACTGTTGTCAAGTCTACTATAAGACTTATTCAAAATGATGAGCCTTTTTAGAGAAATAATGGAATCCACTTGGTTAGTTTAGGGTGATGATGGTTGAGACCATATCACTCTTGATGTTCCCAATGTGCATCGTTAGCAGCTATTCCTGGGGCAATGGCATGTCAAGTGAATACATGAGTCCTTTCCAGGAAGCTAAAAAGTCTATGACTTGGTCATCAAGCCTCTCTTTTCACTTGAAGAGGTTGAAAATACTTTTCTTGCATGTGGTGGAGATTAACTGATAGAGGAACTATCTATGAAGGTACTCCCAGTTAGAAATAAACTCTATGGGTAGCTTGTTGCACCAGAAAAATGTGGGTCCTTACAATGTCTAAAAAATAATCAGATCTTAGAGGAATCCTGCTATTATAGGGTCCCCACCATAGGTCCACACCTTGAAATAAAGTTTTAAAAGTGCGTTAGTAGGTTACCCATCCCATTGAATTGGGAAAATATTTTATTTCTAAACTCCAAGGTTGCTTCGACATTGTCCACCCATGCTGGGTACGGCTTCCTGTCAGGTGGTATCACTGCCTATCACATCTCTAGATCCCCAAGAAGGGTGGTGAATAAATATATCAAGTAATCTTAGAGAGGGTATCAGGCCACGAATGTGTTGATAGGCTCATCAAATCGGGTAGAATCATGCCCTGGATCCCAAGGTGGATGAACATGGTACTCATTCTGCTCAAATTTCTCACACTACTCAGGTCTGGTGGGTTACTAATACCTTGGTCACTTTCTATATCCCCCAGCTTCTACTATGAATAGTTTTATAAGGCCACTAAGTTCAAATTGAGGCATCTGGATGGGGAGAGTTGGGTTCCCCAGTAGTGAAGAAATGGGATCCCTTGAGATATTTCCATAATTTGGGCATCGCTAAATGATGAGTTCAGTAGTAATCCTTTAGTATTTCTTAATTATCTAGAGAAGGGTGGATAATGTGGGTGTCATCTCTACTTTTAGTGTGACCTTAAATGGATTGGAAGGATCAACATGTACCTTTCCCTTGTTAATGTTCTAAAGGGTAGGAAACATCTCATTAGGGGGACTGAGACCATGTTCCTTCCTATGATGATGTTTAAGGATGCCTACTGAGGGGTCTATCTAATACTATGCCGCCCCTTGAGGTGGATTTTCCCTATCATGTCCTACGTCAATGCCCATATTCCACTGATCCTTATAAAGATTGGGGATAACCATATTTACCATGATGGTATCAAGAGGGTAACTTTCATCATTTGAATATAGGTCGTACTATCGTAAGATAGGTCTAAAATTGAGAGCAGCAAACTATCCCTAGCCTCTGATCAATACGTGTGGAGATTCCTATTCTAGGACTCAGTGAAGCATTGTGAGGCTCTTGAATAATATTTTTTTAAGGGTATAGTAATAGGTGTATGAATTAGGGCACTGATCTACTAAGATATATATGATCTCAACCCTTCTTCACTACTGGTTGATGTCATTGAGGTGCTCCTGACTCCCTGGGTAGGCCAACTAATTATTACGGAGGTGGTGAAATGCCTCCTAGATAATATTGCATAAACACACTGCCTGGATCTCTCTAAGGGACTTTGGGATATCAAAGTCTAGAGCTACAGGCTATAATAGAACCATTGATATTTGGTCAGTGTCTAGAGCCTCTCATAGGCTCTATTTTTTAGAGGAAGGGTCCTACTTTTGTTCATCCCATGCCCTTATTGGAGCAGGTCAAGATATAGGTAGCAGAACTAATGTTGATCAGTTCTGCTATTGTTTTACCTAGAGGGGAGTCACTGTGCAAGTCAAATATCTACTATATATCATGACATACCTTGGGGTGGATCCAATCTCATCACCACACCCCTATAGGACATCGTATTCACCACTGCCTCATGTGTTAGTATGGAAGAGCCCATATGTGGCTCAATAGAGTGCTCGGCGTCATCTGAGATTGTCAACCCAAAACCTGATATATCACCAACTTATTTTGTGGAGGTATAGATAAGGGATACTGGTAGTGAGAGAGTCAGCCGTATAGCAAGCCCCTATAATGAAGCTAGAACATCCTCCACATGCAGGTACCTACGGAGGGATCTAGTGATCCTATAGACCTTGGATTCTAGGATCGAGAATCTTAATTTCTAGACTCCTACCCCATACTCTATTGGATGGGGTGAAGGATCCATTTTTTCAAGTCATTTGTCCCCTCAAAATCTGAGAGGTCAATGATGACATGGAACTTCCTAGTATTCCACCTCTGATGGTGGGTATTTTCCATCCTACCCCAGGACGGTTCTTCAAGGTTAGGTAGATATTTATCATGGGGAGGAAATCTATACTAGTTAGTGTTGGAGCTAGGAGGACCTCCTCTTTGATAAATAATGAAATGGGGAGGACATATGTTTTTTTTTTTGAAAATAGAGTGGGGAGGACCTCCACTTTGATAAGTGGTGACATGGGTAGGACCTTCATGTTGGATAGAAAGAACATGCAGAGGACCTTCATACTGATTGTTGATGGAGTGGATAGGACCTCTAATCTAGTTGTTGATGGCATGGGTAGGACCTTCATGTTGGTTTTTTATAGAGCAAGAAGGACCTCCACTCTAGATGTTGATTTCATGGGTAGGACCTCCATACTAGTTATTGATGGATCAGGGAGGACCACTACTCTGGATATTGGTGGAATGGTGAGGAACTATGTACTGGTTGTTAAAGGTATAGGGAGGACCTATGTACTAACTGTTGAAGGAGTAGGAATGACCTCCACTCTAACTGATGATGGTGCAGGGAGTACCTCCCCTTTGGTTGGTGATGGCATAGGGAAGACCTATTCACTGATTATCCTCATCATGGTATGGAACGTAATAGTTTTTGGTGGTGCCAGTGACTGCAAGAGTCAACCCAACCTGCTTATGAGGCATCTATAGTCTTCATCCCAAATGGGAAAAGATTTATCCCTATTCACCTATTATAGGGATCTGATAGGATAAGTCTGTGGTGGTAGGGGCTACAGAATATGAGGAATATGACCCTTGTTGGGAAACTCTCTAGCCCTACCCTTGATATTGTTGTTGAGTGCACTGGATTAGGGATGGAAGAGTGGGGGTGAAGTCTATCTACTCTTCAGCCTCTAGGACTAGTCTATGTGGGAGTTTATGAGGCATGTTAGGAGCTCTCCTAGGCATCTTTTGGGTGTTAGTTACTACAGGAACGACTCAAACATCCCTTACCACTATAATGGACTTGTGTTCATATGAAATTTCCATAATTTAAATTACATTTAAAATGGTTTTTTGGATAAATTTTCATGTTTTTACAAATTTAACATGTCTGGATAGGTGGGATTTAGTCATCAAATGAAGGTTCAAGAAGACTCGGGGTGAACTAGGCATTTCAGATAGAAATCAAAGGCATTTGGACTATTTTTATAGGGTTCATGGTTACTAATAAGTCCAAGAAACTATGAACCTTATCCCAACTAACAGTTCACCCCTATAAGCCTCAAAAAAGTACCAGTCACAAGCCCTTCACATGGTTAAACAAATTGTGTAAATTCTCTAGGAAACAATGCACGGAGATATTATAACGAGGCAGTGGCCATTTGTACAGTCTCTGCATGATTAAAAAAACTATGTGTACCAAACAAAAAATCATGCACCTCAAATATAGAAGAGAAAACCTTGAGCATGATTGGTACATGGTTAAACAAATCGTTCACCTAAACCATGTGGAAGTCAACAGGTATCCAACCACTTTTAATATACCTCCTTAACTAGCATTTGAATTGGTATTACAACCCATGACCACCCCTAAACACTAGGGATCAACCAATTAATAAGAAGAGAACAATTTTTAAAGTGGAGTATTTTTGGGGTTAGCATTCATCTTGGTAGCAAGGGATCTTGAAACTGATTCTATGAATTTTTTAGAAAAAATTCTCTTGTGATTGTTTGGGCATTTTTTCAATTCTTTCTTAAATGTAATGGACGTAAGAGATAACAAGGAATTGTTTTTTTCATTTTTCCCATGAGTAGCTAATTCATTTTTTTGGGGGGATGTGGTAAATTAAGATAATTTGGTGATTTATTCCACGTATTTCATTTGTGTTAGTTCTTTTATCTCTCATAATTCTCTTGAATCTCTCTTCTTTCACTTGCTGGAAACTTTGTATTGGATCAAGAATAGAGCTTCCAGGGATCTCCAAGGGAATTATGATAAGTAATCCTATGATCATTGGGTACACTCATCATATCAAAGGGGTTGTATAAAGAAACTCTTTTAGAAACAAATTATCAGACCTATAAATTGATTTCTATTAACTTAAAATGAAACTTACTAGACAAAGGGAGTTCCATAAAATTTTAATCCCAAATATTACATTTATTATAAAAATAAACAATAAGTCAATTGATTTTTAATGATATTCATAACCATACACACCCCAAACTCATTCCATTTATTGTAAAAAACTATTTACAGGTGTTTTGTTTCAAGTAAACATTTAAAGAATTCAGAAAGTTAATCATTAAATCATCTTAAACAATCCTTACAACCATCAAAAATAAAGTATAAATTTAGAAAACCATTAGTAAATTAACCACAACTCATTGTACATATCAATCTAATTCTCTCTATGGATCGACCCCATAATTACATTATACCTGTTGTGATGGTGGGAAATTCGATTTTGGCCATCAAAAGTAATATTTTGGCTGGAATGAAATGAAACTATGGATTTGTTTCTAGCGATATTTAAATGGTTTTATGAAAAATTGAGTATGGATAAATTAAGTGAAAAAAAATTATAAATTCTGAAAAATTATTCTCTTAACCCTATTAATATTTTCAATTATTTTTTGTTTTTAACTTTTATACTTGGTGTGTTATTTGTTGTTATGTAGGATCATAGGTGCATGATCCACTAGATCACTAATTACAAGAGTTCCAAGTCACCACAAACACTCTCTTTTAACCCAAAAATTGAATGAATGATATCTAGACGATGTTAAGAACTTATAGGAGAGCACGTCCAGAACACTCACTTGGTGAATATGGAAGAGGAAGAACCGGTTTTTGTCTATGGGATTGGACATTAGTTTACGCTTGATGTAAATTAAAACCAATATCTTTCCACTGATGGTGAATATAATCAGCCTCCACCTGCCAATTTTATGGAATATATGCCTCAGAACCATCAATGACCACTAGCTCAATTTATCTCAGGTTATGGCCAACAATAACTACCATAATAACTTCCATAGTAACGTATGTTGTATATGCCTCTGAATCAATGGCCTTAAATTGTATAGGAGCATCAATACATGCCTCAACCTCCTCAAGAATAAATTCCTCATCACCGTACCCTGATGTAGTATGGATTTCCCTTGATTCATGAAGCAGATACATGCATTTTTAGGCCATCAGTACAAGCCAAACATTTCTAAATCAAGATGTCCATAATATAGATCATCTAGAACATAGTTTAGTTTAGGGATTTTACAAGTGAATACCCCAATTATCATCTCTTAAATTTAATGGAGATATGTGACACATTCTGTTACCAAGGAGTGTTGGAAGATTCTATTAGGATCCATTTATTTCCCTTTTCATTAAGGGATAAAGTAAAAGATTGTATAAAAGGACTACCCCAGTTTTCTATCCTCACATGGGAGTATTGACTCAAGCCTTTGTGTCTAGGTACTTTACTCTCTCTAAAATGGTGACCTTAAGGAATGAAATTTTTAACTTTCAGCAACATGAGTCAGAATCCTTGTATGAATCTTATGAATGTTTCAAGGAGATTTTTATAAAATGTACTTATTATGGAATCCCACTGTGGATGAAAGTTCGATCATTTTATGGGGGTCTTAAAATGAAAATTAAATCTATGGTGGATGCAGTTGCTAGAGAAACTTTCATGAGGAAGTCCCCTGAAGAATTTTTTGATCTTTTGGAAGATATTTCAGTGAATAGTTTCAAATGGAATTCTAAGTAGGGAGCTTAGAAAAGAGGAATTCATAACATTGATTCCACCATGATGCTGGCTTCCCAACTTGATTCCATGTCAAAGAAGATTAATGTGCTGAATTTAAAAACAAATTCACAAGTTCATGAATTTAACCATCCAGCTTACATCAAGTGTGGTAATAACTGCACAATGGATGAATGTATGAGGATAAGTTCCTAACCCTCTACTAGAAAAGTGGTCTATTTTTCTCAGAACTATGGTCCAAATATATTCTCTCAATATCAAGACCTTTTATGGAAAAATAATTAAAATAAAATTTGGGGGAAACAATAAAAAATCCTCATCCATGACCACAGAATCCACTTAGGTATAGCCAGTATCAATACCAAAATCTATATCTAATACAACAAGGAAAACAATACCAAAAAGGCTCATATCAGCTGCAAGGGTATCGAAACCCTCATCTAGCATAGCCTTCTCAACAACCCCAATAGAAAAACGTTTTTCATAAAAAAATCCCAATAGGAACAACCATTAAAATTAGAAGATATGATGTCCAAGTTAATCACCATGGTTGAAATTAGATTCCAAAATCAAGAAGTGTCCATTTTAAGCCTCAAAAACTATATTGGAAAGTTATCCAATCAAATCTTTGTGAGGAAACCCAACACACTACTGAGTAACACTGAAAAAAACCCCATGGGAGGAATCCAATTTAGTGACCTTGAGAAGTGGTATGAAGCTCCCTCAACAAGTGATTGTATATCAATGAGAAGTTGAGACTAAAAATCATGAAAGATCTACCAAATATTTAGACAATGAAGTTAGTGCATAGTTGCTTCCTTCTTCCAAAAGATATATCACAAGGGAAGGCAGTTATGCATGATAATGAAATGGGGGTGGTAAAACCTTATAAACCTTCCTTTCCGTTTCTAGATTACATGAAGTAGAGGAAGCTGGATTAGTAGTTTGGAAAATTCATGGAAGTATTCTGGAAGCTTTACATCAACATTTCATTTGTGGAATAATTAACTCAAATTACCACATACAAAAACTTCATAAAGAAAATTCTATTGAAAAAAATAATTATTGAGGATTTGAGTACCATTCCTCACAAAAAAGATTGATCCATGGTAGATTGACATTCAATTCCTTCCAAGCATCAAGATCTATAAATATTTTATATTCTATGTACTGATGGAACTTGTGGATTTGGGAAGGACATTTGTGACTTGCAGCCTTGTGTAAATTTATTTCCTTTTAGTTTTTTAAAAAATATGGGACTCAACGAGCTGAAGCCTACTCATGTGGATATAATATTATCGAATCATTCAAATAAATATCATAAGGGGCTCCTTGAATACATGTTATTGAAGGTTAGGAAATTAATTTTTCCAACCAATTTCATTACAGTTGACATGGAAGAGGATTCATAAGTTCCATTGATTTTAGGGAGACCCTTTTTGTCTATGTGTAAAGTTTTGATTGATGTTCATCAAGGAGAATTGATCTTTTGAGTGGGAGATGAAATAGTGTCTTATAATATCCTCAAAATAGTTAAACAAGTATCATTTTTGGAAAGTGAGGACTATTGTTCCTTATCCATGGTTGAAGGTTATATTGACTATATAGAAATTGATAAGGAATATTTTTCTTATATCTATGAGATGGATTCAGTGGAAATTCATCATACACATGAACAAGAAGAGCTGTAATATATCTCAGGCTAGGGAATTCATTATTGGTAGTGAGAAGTAATCTTGTATAGTTTGGAAAGAGAATAGGTTGAACCTATTATGCCTTTATTTCTTAAATCCACACAACTTTAAATGAAGCCTCTCCTGTCATCTTTAAAGTATGGGTATTTGGGATATAAAGACACACTTCCTGTTATTCTTAATGTGCCCCTCACATAAGAGAAAGAAGACATACTTTTACAAGTTATTAAAAGAAGAAATTAGGTTATTTTTTGGATAGTATATGATATTAAAAGTAATCATTCCAACCATTTATACCCACAAGGTACTTATTGAAGAAGTAACTAAACCATCTTGACAACCGCAGTGACGGATAAACCCTCCAATGAATGAGGTAGTGAAAAGGGAAGTAATCAAGCTATTATATGTTGGAATCATTTACCCAATTTCAGATATTACATGGGTTAACCCCTTTAAAGTGGCACAAAAATGGGGGGTATTACTCTGATTTCAAATGAGAAGAATGATTTTATCCCAAATAGAATAGTTATGGGGTGGAGGGTATGTGTCGATTACTGAAAACTAAATACAGCCACATGGAAGGACCCCTTCCCACTCCCATTCAAGGATCAAATTTTGGAGAATTTAGTGGGTCATGAATTATACTACTTCTTAGATGGTTATTCAAGATATAACCAAATATTGGTTTCCCCTGAAGATCAGGAGAAGAGCACCTTCACGTGTCCGTATAGAACATTTTCTTATCATCTTACGTCCTTTAGTATGTGCACTGCTCCCTCAACCTTCCAACGGTGTATGTTAGCTATTTTCCATGACATGGTAAATTCTTGAGGTATTCATGGATGAATTATCCATATATGGTAAATCATTTAATACATACTTGAGGAACTTTGAAATGGTATTGAAAAGGTACAAGAGGAAAAATTTGGTCTTGAATTGTGAAAAATACCATTTTATGGTGCAGAATGTTATTGTATTAGGCCACCATATATTCAAGAAAGGAATTTAAGTTGATCCCGTAAAAATTGAAGTGATATTCATCCTTCCCATTCTTACTTCAGTTTAGTAAATATGAAGTTTTCTTGGGCATGTGGGATTTTATTGATGGTTTGTGTGAGACTTTTCTCTAATAGATCAACTGTTAACTAATATACACTCAAAGGATACCATCTTTGAATTAAATTAATCCTAAATTAAATAATTCCAACCCTTTAAATAGAGATTAGTTAAAGCAATAATCATGATTTATCCAATTTGGGATGATCATTTCAATCTCATATGTGATGCTAGTGATTATATTGTGGTGTAAGTCCTTGGGAATTGGATTGATCATATATTTTAGCCTATTTATTATGAAATTCATGCCTTAAAAGATGCTAAAAACAATTATACCACAATAGAGAAATAAATATTGGTAGTGATTTTTTCATTTGATAGATTTTGATCATACTTGGTGTTGTAAAAAGTTTTTGTTAATACCGATCATTCATCACTCAAGTATCTGTTAAGTAAGAAAGATGCAAACCCACAGTTTATTATCTAGGTTCTTATTCTATAAGAATTTTATTTATATATTCATGATAATAAATGGAGTTAAAGTTGATTTCTAATTATCTCTACCACTTGTAGTTTCCTCACTTAGAAAAAGATTAAGATAGAGAGATCAAAGAATAATTTCTATATGAAAACATATTTTCAGTAGCAGCTACACATCATCCATGGTTCACTAATATTTCCAATTATTTGTCCATGGGAGTGATCCATCCTGATATATCCTACCAATAAAGAAAGTGATTTCAATTAGAGGTAAATAAGTATTTTTGGGATGACCCACAACTCTTCCGATCATGTAGAGATGGTATAATTCAATGATGTGTACCCGAGGTTGAATTCAATGGTATTGTGGAATTTTTTTCACTCATCTCTTGCTAGAGGGAATCATGGGATAGAACACACAATTTCAAAAATATTACAATATGGTTTTTTCTATCCAAAAATGCATAAGTATTCCTAACACTTTGTGGAATAGTGTGAAAAGTTCTAGGAGACAGGTAATATCGGCCATAGATATGAGATTCCACAACACCCCATTCTTGATTAAAGTAGAGATCTTTGATGTTTGGGGTATTGATTTCATGGGTTCATTTCCACCATAATATTGTAACACATAAATTATGGTGTGTATTTATTATGTTTCCAAATTGGTAGAAGCTTCTTCCACAACCTAAAATACAGCAAAGGTTATTATCACCTTTATAAAGAAGAATTTGTTTAGCGGGTTTGGTGTCCCTGGGGTCTTCATCAGCGATAGAGGCACACATTTTGATAATTAAATAATGAGAAATGTTCTCATGAAATATAGGGTGAATTAAAATATAGGTACACCATACCATCTCCAATATAGTGTCCAATTGGAAGTTTTTAACCATGAGATTAAAAAAATCTTGGAAAAATAGTGGGAGCATCAAGGAAGCATTGTTCTAAAAAGCTCGATGATGCTTTATGGGATTACCGGACCACTTTAAAAACTTTATTAGGTATGTCCCTATTCCTTTTGGTCTATGGAAAGACCTTTCAATTACCTGTGGAGATCAAACATAAGGTGTATTAGGATTTCAAAGCACTGAATTATGATCTGAAAGTTGTTTAAGATAAATGGAAATTCTAATTATCCGATCTCAATGAGATCTGGAAAAAATCATATGAAAATTTAAAGTTCTAAAAGGAGAGAACAAAGGTGGTTCATGGCCTCCTTATTTCTGATAAATCCTTCCATCTCAATGATCAATTTTTATTGTTTAACTCAAGGTTGGGGTTATTTCTAGAAAATTTGAAGTCCCTATGGTCAAGACCATTCAAAGAGATCAAGTTTTTCCAACATGTTGAGGTGGAGGTTGTTGGTGAAGATGGACATACATTAAAAAAATGGAGAACATATCAAAAAGTACTTTTAGATGGAGGACATGGTGAGAATGGTCTCCACCATGCAATTTGGGTATAAAAGAGGCACAGGTATGTTAGGCTCGAGACATTAAACATATAACTAACTGGGAGTTAACCCAACATTTCAAAAAAAATTAAAATAGTTGTTAGTTTGTGTGTTTCATAGGGGGTATGTTAGCGTGTTTTTAATTTTTTTGTGCGTTAGTTATAGGATTCATGGAATGTGATAGATGTATAATTGAATATTTATTATTCTTTACTTAAAAGTGTTATAGAAACCTCAAATCATATTTTAAAAAATGAAAAAAAAAATTGGGTTTAAAGGTGTACATTTTATTCAAACGGGGGAAAATCACAAATTTTTCAAAAGGCAGTATCTCATGCACGATTTTTACACAACTAAAGAAACCATGCTCATTAACCATGCACAATAGGAACCTCATTACAAACTCAAGTTCATGGTCTTCACGTGGCTAACCAGCAAGTTCCATGAAAGTGTGAAGGAGGTCTCCCTATTTCAGTAGCTTAAGAATGGTTATTTCACGGTTAATCAAACCATGTAATGTAACCTTATGGCACTTAAAATACCCCAAAATTTTTAAAACCTAAGAATATACCACCAATTTTAGACACCCCCAAATTGTGAAAGCCTCCCCCTACCATTCGTGTATAGCTCTTCACCCCTTTATCTCCTTCAACTTTCAAAAACCTTTTCTCATTCTTCCTACACTGGATCAAAATCCAAGGTAAGCTCCCTTTTCTTATTCCTCTATCCCCCTATTCTTATTACTCTTTTATTTATTTATTTACCTTTTACTTCTTCTCCTTCCATTAGGTTAGGATAGCCACATGATTTTTCCTCCATCCCCTTCTTCAATTTTTGTTTTTTTAAATATTATATTTTCATCCTCTTTTACAAAACAAATCCTGGTGAAACATCCAAACACGCATTTGGACCACTAAATATTTTCAACAAACCCCAATTTTTATAATATCTTTGTCCAGATTTGTGGGATACCATGGGTTATTTAGGTATTTCATAATGAGAATTCAATTTTATATCTATCATTTTTTCAATTGTGTCATCTCTATGATTTTTTGACCTACTGCCTGTAGGAAACCCAACCAAATCTCCATTGCCTCCTCCAAACATGCACGTGATTCCAGTTATAATAACTTCATGGGTCCCCACCTCAAATTCACTGAGAAATATGAGCTCAATAGATACTGAGTGCTTGTCACTCAAGAGGTCAACATACATCACAACTTTTCACAACAAAAACTTGAGGCCTTGGGAATTTCTGACGAGATGAAGAGGTTGATTGACCATGTCCACCTCACCAGGGAACTTTTTGGGCATAACGCCACATATAATGAACTCATTCCAGATTTCTCTTCTGCCTTTCAGTGTCACAACTGGTATACCATTAATGATAAGAGTTAGTTATTAGAGGGTATAGATGATGTCACATTCTGCCTTTTGAAACACCAGTATAGTTTTCATCTTGAATATTTCACCACATTTTTCAGCCTTTATGATAAATACTTTGTTCGTAGTTTGGAGTAAGATGAGGTGTACCGAGATTGGGACCCTACCACTTTCAAATAATTTTGGGCCACTATTTCCCAGCCCAACCCACCCAATTTTCCACAAATATCTAAGGACTCCAGGCTCTTGAACCCCACCCATTGTATTCTTCATCGGATCATCACAACCTTCCTCACTCCTCAATTCGATAACAAAGGAAAATTTATCCTTTGATATTTTTTTCATTTTCCATTTCATGATTACTAGGACTCCAATCAACATTTCCTTCATCTTCACATAGTAACTTCATCAAATGTTCACAAAACTGAAGGGAGAATTTTTTGTGGCCCTTTTATTACACTCCTAACTGAGCGCCTTGGTATTTAATTTGATAAATATTTCTTCATTAATATTCCACCACCAATACCATTTGATATTACTATGATAATATGAATGAGGATGCTAGAATTTGATGGTTGCTACTACCAGTTTAGAGTATGCCAAGAGGAATCCTTGGATGAGCCTTGTCCTACCTTCACCCCACCCACTACATCCCACCATTCTTCTACACATACTGAGGAGTGTTAACCTAATAGTCTAACCACCTCCATGCATCCCCCACCCTATTCAGCCTACTCCACTTCCCCCACCCTTGAGGGAACCCTATACGATGACTTGGATCTCCAATGGAAGAGGGACCAAGATTTGTATTCCATGTTCGATTAGAAAGTTGAGGCCACTCAATGAAAGATGGTAGGAATCGGCTTGCAGGATCTCCCTACCCCTGACCTATACTAACCCTTTTCCATTCATCCTCCTTCTACTACATGTATGGGGATTCATCCTCCCACTCGGATCCTTCATGTGCATCCTATTCACCACCTAACCCACCAACAACACCTCCTGCAGAGGGGATAGACACTGAATATCCCACAGTAGATTCATCATGGGTTCAGGCCACCCGCACTCAGTTCTAGTACCCATTTGGAATTGACCCTTACATGGGATGGCAATTATTTTCTTAGTCATTCTACTACTTTTACCACTTGACCCTCTATGTGAATATTTTTTAAACCTGCCTATTTTTTTGGATTTGTTTTGTATTTTTCATTTGTGGTGTAATTTTGTGCTTCTATCTAAATACACTTATTGATACTATGAAATTACTAATTCACTTTTTTTAGTTTTCTTATCAATATATCAGGTGGATACCTATTTTGGAATGAATACACTCTTCTTCTTAGAGGGATCTCACACACCAACTACAAACCATTCTAGTACCTTTTTCTAGGGGATTTTTTCTATTACAATCCATTTTTCATTCATTCCATAGTTTATCCCTCCCCTTTCATAAAATTTTCTACCCACCCTTCTCCACCTAACTGCATTCACAGGGGAATATACTATATTTTCAGTGTGGGGGAGGGTGCTTACTTTTGGAACCCCATTTGACCATTAACTTGGTATTGTCTGGGATGACATTTTTTTCATAGAGTAATTTTTAAAGGGATGTTATAGATGTCACACATTAAACTCAACTAGATAAAAAATGGTTTTTTGAGACTTATTTTTGAAATTTCTCATATGTATGGATTGATACACTTATTTTTTATATGAATAATAATTGGAACACTTGAAGAGAAACCTTTAGATATTCATTCATTAAAAGTTTTGTTTAAAAATGAAAATTTTTATGGAGTAATTTAAATTAAGGAACCCCTTAAAATGGAAATTGATTTATGTATAAAGGAAAGTGAAGCAATGAAATTGTTGATGTTGCACTAGTGGTTATTACACGATCTTAATTTCATGAAATTCTGACTTTCTATATTAATTTATCAAAATAATACATGAAAAAATTGGGCACCCAAATTTCTATGTTAGTATCTCACCCCAATGAAAACAGTTTGAGATATGAAAAACCATTCCCAAAAATGTTGATGACCTTTCATAATTCTTAGAAGTTTCAAGTCAATGAGATTGTATGACATGTAAAAGTGATATCCCACCATTTGGTGTTGAAAAACTATTTTCCTAACCAACCTAAGTGTGTGATGATATGGAAGTGGATGATGTTACTTTATTTAAATGAATAAGGATGATTTTAGTTTTAAACAAACAATAATTTAAGAATGAATATTTGGAAGTTTTGAATTACGATTACTATGTTGGCTAACTTCAAATATTGGTGATACATGAAGAATGAATATATGATTTTAAATAATTATTTATCCAAAGTTGGAATTCATTTAGTTGATTTAACCTACGACATTTCTACTTGTTTCTTTTATTTTCCCTTTGATATGATTGTTTAGGAATTTTTTTAAGGATAAAAAATCAATCAAGTGTGGGGGAGTTTAATTCACTTTTGTGAATATGACATTTAAATAAAAAATGGTTTTTTGATCAATTTTCATGTTTTTACAAACTTAACATGTCTTGATAGGTGGGATTTAGTCATCCAAGGAAGGGCCAAGAAGAATTGGCATTAACAAAGAATTTTGAACAGAAATTAGAGGCATTTAGAGTTTTTTTCTACAGTGCATGGTTACTACTCATTCTAGGAAACCATGCACCCTATCCAAACTAACTACGTCCCCCATAAGCCTTAAAACAGAACTGGTCGCATGCCCTCGACACAGTTAAACAAACCATGAATATCCTCTAAGAAACCATGTTGGGCGAACTTGTAAGAAGGCATTTTCCATTTTCACAGTCTCTACATGGTTAAACAAACCATGTGGACCATCCAGAAAACTTTCTACCACAAATACAGAAGAACAAAACCTTCAGAACAATTGGTTCATGGTTAAACTAACCATGTGTCTAAACCATGCGGCAGTCAACAGGCATCCAACCACTTTCTATATACCTTTTTAAATGCCATTTGACTCAATATTATGACCCATAACCACCATTATACACTAGGTTTCTACCAATTAATGAGGATAGGACCATTTTTAAGGAGGAGGATCATCAAATGGGGCATTCATTTTGGAAGAAATGGAGCTTCAAACTTATTATATTTATTTTTTGGAAAATTTTATCTTGTGATTTTTTGGGAATTTTTTCAATTATTTCTTAGCTGTAATGAACATTAGAGGTAAAAATATCTTTTTTTTATTCATTTTTCCATGATTAGATATTTCCTCTTTGTATTGGGGTGGTGGGAAATGAAGATTATTTGGTGATTGATTCCACTTGTTGCATTTGTGTTAGCTCTTTTCTCTCTCATAATTCTCCTGGATCTTCTTTATTTTACTTGTTGGGAACTCTATATTGGATTAAGAACATAGATTTCAGGGATCTATAGGGTAATTATGACAAGTAATCCCATGATCATTAGGTTCACTCATTATATCCAAATGGGTTTTCTATAGAAAATTTTTTAGAAACCAATTTTCAGACCAATAAGTTGATTTCTATTAACTTAAAAGAAACTTATCGGACCAAGGGAGTTCTATCACATTTAAATCCCAAAGATGATAGTTATTATGAAAAACACAACACAATAATTCAATTGATTTTTCATGATCATCATAATCATTAATATCCCTAACACATTCCCTTTATTGGTTGTTAAAAATAGTTTCTGTGTGTTTTGTTTTAGGTAAACATTTAAATAATTTAGGAAGTTGATCATTAAATCATCTTAAAAAATCCTTACAACCATCCAAAATTGACTCGAAATTAATAAAAACTTCAGTTAATTAACCATTACTCAAGGTAAATATCACTCTAATTCTCCCTATGGATCGAACCCATACTTACACTATACTAGTTGTGAGGCTAGGAAATTCAATTTGGTCCACCGAAAGTAATACTTTATTCAGAATGACACCAGTCATCGACATAGGGTAGTGAGTCATAAAATTACATAGAGGAGAGGCTCATGAATCATTTTATCATCAGAACATAGGGCTGGTTTCCCCTAGTGTGGCCCTCAAGGGTAGTGGTGCCTATGAGGTGTTGAAGCCTCCAGGTCCTAGAAGGTCATATCCCTAGTGGTAATCACTACTTTTTGGTTGTACTAGATCATATGGGGATAAATAACCCTACTCTAGATGATCTCAGAGGGTGATAAAAGTCATGGTCACCTAAAAGATAAAGACGGGGTGGAATCCATGGCAAGAGTGTGGTGGTAAGAGATTGTCGCATCAATATTCCCTCTACCCATGTGCCTGTTGGTTTGAGTTTATCTACTATATTGAGTCTTATAAGTCATGTGAACTCATAAATAATTAAAATTAAAAGGAAATTGATTCTAAATTCCCCAATTTTTCCCATTCTTATGAAGTATAGAAGGATCCACATTAACGATGTCACAGACCGAGGATTCCCAATGTTAATTGTTGCAATCTATAGGTGAGTTTATTGTTGGGCACATAATTTTCTTGATGGTGTCTGGCACCAAATATCTTAATCAAATGACATGAAAATCCATCGGTTTCCCAGACTCTACTAGTCTCCATGGTTGAGGATAATATTTTCACATCAGTTTCACCATTTCTATTTCAGACGCTTTCATTGGGGTACAGCTATGTTCTTCTTCCTAGTGGATGATGCGTTGTTTTGTTGTTGCCTCATATTCCTGCTTTACAATGGAAAATTACTTTTATCACTTTAATTGGTTATGTTTTCTTCTTGATCTTAATGGGATGATGGGACGTCGGTTCCTCGTTCAATGGATTCTTCCTTGGAGCTTGTCACCTAGTCTGGGTTTCCATACAAGATTTAAGTAATGTTCATGAAAATCATTCTCATTTCCATACTGATGTGGACACTAGTTAATTAAGATGCTTATGTATCAATATGGAAACAACCTTCAGTCTAGGGAGGTAGTAGATTTGGGAATGTTGAGCATGTCTGGACATTGGGTTGGTTAAGAACCTATAAAATATTCATATTGGAGGGAATCTCACATGTGAGGCATCTTAGGCATGGAACCCAAGGCATCCCATGTCAATCATGAGGTAATTATTACTAGGGGAATAAGTATTCTAAGTATTTTTACCTTAGCCATCCCATGTTTATTTCATGGGGTAGGTGTTCTAGATCAGGGCGTGAGTTTAACATCTTACAGATATGGATTATAATTTCCTATTGATATGGATTAGGGATTGAGTTTAACATCTTGTGGATATAGATCAAAACTTCCTATTGAGATAGATTGGGGCATGAGTTTAATGTATTATAGAGACAAATCGGAACATCCAGTTGAGATGAATCGGGGAAAGAGTTGAACATCTTGTGGATATGAATCAAAATAACCTATTGAGACTGTTTAGTGCATGATTTTAACATCCTATGAAGATGGATCATAACATCATATTGAGAAGAATTGGTTAAAAACTTTAATATCTTGTGGATATGGATTAGAAAATCCTATTGAGATGGATCTGGACATGAGTTGGACATATTTTGGAGACTGATCAGAACATCCTATTGAGATGGATCAAGGAATGATTTTAACACCTTGTGGATATGGATCGGGATTTCATTTTGAAGTAGATTGAGGAGGTGTGTCCCTAAGAGGGAATATTTAACACCTAGATGGTTGATCAGGATGCCCTATTGAGGCAGATCAAGGGGGTGTGTCCCTGGGAGGGAATATATCACACCTGGATGGTAGATCAGGATTCCCTATTAAGTCATATCAAGGAGGTATGTCCCAAGGAGGGAAGATTTCACACCTGGATGGAATGTTTGTCGTCATTGGACCTATAATAGGTGTAGTTCATACCCAACATAAGATAAATGATCAAAACCCACATAATTTAATGGGACTAATCCATGTAGTTTAACATAGTGTGATAAGGAATCTCATGTCATGAAAGGAGTATTGATGAGGGATGATGTGGGGATTATGAGTGGAATATTCCCTCTATGGGTGGATCATATCCCATGATGTGGGAGAGGGTGGAATCCCATTATGATCATACATGTGGCACCTCATTCTTAGTAAATGGGGTAAGAGGTGTGGGGTCATCCCATATGAGTCATACATGGGGAATCCTACACCTGTCATATAGGGTAAAGATATAGTTTTGAGTCATGTGTTGAGGAAATAATCATTTAATTTTACATCATAAAATTAGGATGTGTAGTTGGTAAGTTTTACATCTTACAGCTCATATGTGATCGAGGCTCACACTCTAAGGGGAACCATATCAAGGTGAGAGGAAGATCTAGAAAAATGAATCTCTGCCAAGATAGGTGTGAAATTACCCTCAATGATGTCACTCCTAGGGCTTATATAACCACCACTCATGCGAATTTGGGTGATACATGGTGTTGGATCTTCCATGGAGGAGTGGTAAACCAGGGTACCAACATTAGGTCACATATTTTTGGATAAATAGGTATTAGGGAACTTATTCTTAGAATAAATATGCATTAGGAAACCTATTCTTAGGAGAAATAGGCATTAGGTCACCTATGCTTAGGAGAATTAGGCAAGATGAAATCCCACACTGCACTTAGAGTGAAGTGGGTGAGCACAGGAGTGGGTGGAACTGGTAACACATGGACTAGGGGTGTGTTTGAACCGGTCCTGATTTGGTATGGGGGCCTAGGAACTCATCCTTCATGAAAGGGTGTCAGCAGAATAGAGGCATCATGGAGAGGCCTGAAGGAGGTGCTTTGCAAAGATCATGTATTCATGAAGGAGGTTCTCATGAAGCTCTGGGGCCTCATAGATTTTAGGGGTCTTGAGAAGGAGTATGATTCATGAAATAGAGTGGTAATGCCTTGGGTTAAACTCTTGGTTACCATAGGGTTGGATTCACAGAGGATAGATGATTCATGAATCCCAAAGTTCCTATAAGGGATTTCTTCTTCCACAAAGGGGATGGGCCTTCATGAAAGGCATCTCCACTTTGGGTGGAGGATATCAACAACACATGGAAGGAAAATTCATTAAGTATTGATACATTGGGAGATCTATTTCCTCTCTCACTCAAGAAGATTCGAGTATCGTGAACTCAAAGAATTTGGTAGAAGTTGAAAGGTTTCATCCCCTTAAAGGACAGGCTTAAGGGGTTATTTATAGCCCCTAAAAGGGTAGGTGCATGAGTTTTGTGAAGGCTGTAGAATTTTGTGAGACTTTATGAGCATTGTGAGTGGATGACAATCTACAATCCCAAATGATATTGTGTGATGTTTATCATCAAGCATTTATGTGCTTGCAAACCAGAGCTCTAAATTAGTTGATTGATGCTACATGGAGGTTACCATCAACCCTCTATGTGGTTGGGGCCTTTAGGATCCATTCCCATTTGTAAAGGTAGGTAGCTTCATGAAGGTATCCCATTAAGTGTATTTTTAGTCCATTTTCATGGATTTTATCTGAACCAATCATGCCTTATTTAACCCCTCCTATGATATGTGTATTTTATTTTTAGAATTATCACACTTATAAAGGATACTATTCTAAAAAATTAATTATTTAAACTTAAGTTTCATTTTTTAATTTTTGGTTTTGAAGAAAACCCTATACTCTTTTCTCCATTAAAGGTTATTTACCATTTTCTTAAAGTTTTGTTTAAAGAGATCATTTTTGTACCTATCTATTTACCCATTTCTTATGATTTTTCCTTCACTTTAGCTCTATATTCATGAACTATGTTTATTTATTCAATTATAAACATCCAAAATCAATTAATCCCTTCTTTTCTTAAAAAATATTATGAAATATATTTCATTTATTAGTTAATACCTGATTATGTAGCCTATTTCCTCCTCATGGGTTTTTCTCATGCTTATTCCTTATATATGATTTCCCTAAATTTTTCACACATATAAAAGACACATTTTAATGTTATTGGTGGAATTATAATTATATATCCCCAAAATTAATTAGTAAATTCTTATATATTATGAGATACTATGTTTGATTCAGAGGTAGTGAGCTTATTAAATTATGTTATGTTGTCTTGGTAGTGAACCTCAAATTTTGTTTACGATGACATGTCTTATGATTTTGTAAAATCATCATGATTCACATTCTCATTATGTTCTTATGATTTTATTTCCCATATTCTTTGTTACTATGTGTGTTTTATGATGCTCCACTTTTTATGATCTCATGATCTTCTTATCAACTCACGTGTTATCTCACCCTCACGCTTATCTTTATAATTCACTTACTATGATTTATAGATCACACATTTCTTATATGTATATCCCCAATAAATCTCAAATAGTGATAAAGGGATAATAAAATCTAGGTGCATAATATGAAGATGAAAATAAAATTGGATGTTTTCTTCATTGTTTAAGTTGATCTATTACGTAGATAATCTCATGAATACACTGGACCTTTAGATTTCTAAGTTTATTTATAGATATTTATGTTAAAAAGGATGCACTGTTATATCAATGAGATACAAATAATTGTATATATAACACTCACACACAAAATATATTGAGATTAAGTATCATTTAATTAAATAAAAATTATAGGGAGGTTTTCAAAGTAGAACATATTGGCATGAATGAGAAAGTGGTGGATATTTTTACAAAACCATTAGTTACACTACCATTTAAGATGAATCAATTAAATCTTAGAGTCTAAACACTTCCCCAAACTTATGGTGTCTGTAAATTATCTTCTCTATGAATTTTTTTATTATATAAATTGGTTTATTTTAGTTTTAGGTTTGAAAACATTCCCTTGGAGATTATTTTCAAAGGGGGATAAAATTATCAAATCCATTAAAGGGAGAAGTATTGGAAATTATCCAAATAATAAGACATGTAAATAAGGTAGATATGATCCATTGGGATTGTTTGTTTTAGAATGGATATTGAAGCATAAATTCAATAAGTGGTATCTTCAAATAACTCATGAAAATAAATGGATTACATTCTTTAGGTACTTATTGATTAATATGATAAATGATCCCTAGTTAATGATTTAGATGATAAGATGAAAATATGGATATAATTACACATTTTTTAAAAAAAAAATATAATGATTTTTTTTGGTTATTGATACATATCATATGATGTTTTTAAAAATTTCTTTCAATAAGTGGAATCAAAAATTAATTTGATATGAGGTATTTGTAATTTGTTGGTACAAACATGCAATGTAATTTAGAATATCTCTACTCAATATTTTTTTCTAAATTAATTATGAATTAATTAGGATTATATTTGATAGAAAATATCTTCTTATTTATTAGATTATAAGTAATGGAGATATATTTTAATCATAAAATAATTCCCAATAACAAATTTTTGAACAAGAGAATTTTTAACAAACCTGAAGGGGGGAATGTTAGAACCCTATGAAGAATTGGAAATAATAGTGAAATTACATGCTTAACCAAAGTAGAAGATATATATGTTGTTTTTATTGACAATTCATGACTTTATATTAGTTATTTTATGGATAGATTTTATTATTAACGGAAGTAATAATCTTGGAGTGAGTTTGGAGTTAAAAGAAGATATTTTGGTGAAGGAAAACTAAACCATGTCATTGCCTATAGTGTTTTTGAAGCCATGGTTTGATTCTAAAGGAGATATAAACTATTGTATAAAATGAATTGGGAAACCGTATCATAATCAATGTAACCACAACATAGTGAGGAGAAAAATTTCATACTGTTGGACATTTATAAGGACAAGAATACATTATCTACTACCTAAAATAGAATGAACTAGAGGCCACATCATGTATAAATCCATTTATAAAAGATGTACTTCCATGTTCATTGGTAAAATAGTTCAATTGGAGAATATTTTTATGGTAAAATGTGTTTCAGAGAGGATATTCATTAGATTCCATGGGGGTATATAGTGACCACTTTATGGAACTTCGGTGTTTGAAAGAGAAATAGACTATAAAATTATATATTTTTTGGTATTTACATAGATCTAATAACCCATTAAATGTATCAAAAGAACGAAAATATGGTCCCTCAAACCTTTTCATGGTGGATCTAGGGAATCAAATCTCATGGATGTAGGATTAAATGCATTAACTAGAAAAATGAAGCTTATAGTGGCATAAAATCACATAATAGTTTTGTATATATTTATAAAAAAATACTTATTTATATCTCATTTGACTTTGAAACTATAGATATAATATTAGTATATATAACTCAATAAAATTATACTATTTTTATTATTCATTAATGGTTACATCATATAGAATAAGATAGATAAATTATTGGATTATCTTAGCAATATTGGAGGTGTTTGATGAATAAAAATTGTTGGTATATACAACAAGACGTTTGATGGGCATATAAAAATACAATTAGAGAATTGAGTGTTTATTATTATAAATTTGGTTATACCATGTTGAATAAAATATTTGGAGTACATGAGGAGATGAACACATTTTATTTATAACATATAGATGAATATAAACACTATTACTAGTATGATGTATTTGTATAAATTGATCATTAATTATAATTGAATGAAATCCAATTATTTTTGTAAAAAAATTATTAATATAGTGTGTGGAGTGTTACAAAAAATTATTGTCTCAAGGACTCAGTTATAAACCATTATTAAACTTTTTAATCATTCAATGATAGATTAGTAATTTGTTGGTACATTGGCATGTTATCATGTGTACATTCCTTGTACATATCCCATTTTATGAATCAAGTAAAATATATGTTTCATTGTGATTTATTATTAATTATATAATTTTTATTCTTGTTTAATTTGATCAATGGATTTTTAGTTCCTTCTTACATGGGAAAAAATCCAAATTGACGACATTTAGTTAAAAAAATCTTATCATAATTCACCCTACTCTTAGGTTGTTTTGGTAACATGGTTGAAACACATATTCATTTGCATCACATGAAAATGGTATGTGAAGCTTTTACAAATAAAATATTAAAATCATATGAAAATAAAATCTTAATCTAAATAACATATAGTGAGACAGATATTAAACCCACAATTTTATAGATACATTTTTATACCCCAATCCTATTATATTTTCAATAAAAAGTTACATTACCCATAGATCATTACTTAATAATGATTTAAAGTTCCATGTAATTTTAACTCTAAATATATATAAATAATTTTAAAAAAACCTTTATAATTTTAACCAATAAATAAGTAACCATAGTTGAATAAAAAATGATATTTTATTATACCTACAATGAAATAGCTTAAATTCAAGTTATGACATATGAACAATTAATTTAAACAATTTAAATTTAGCATAAAAAATTACCATATGAATAAATCATATATAAAGAATATTTAATAGTAGGGAATAAATAAATGAATAAAAAATCATAAATTTCAATATTATAATTTATAAACACTTCATAATTTTAGCATATTAAAATATGATAATTTCATATACATAATATTCATTTGAATAATTAATATTTAATAATTATATAGTATATATAAACTCTTTTGGATTCTAGGGTTCTTGGTTATATTGCCTAAATTATGGATCCCCTTTACCATATTCTCATCCACTTTCTTCTTATCCCCTTGTTGTGGGGTATCCTCTTTAGGTTCATTCTTATATTTTTTGGTTATATTATAGCTTTATTATGGAGTGGGTCAAATGGTTAGTGCTTCCATGTCACATTGTTCTTCTTACCTACTCTTACTATCATACCCATAACCTGAGAACCCATCATGGTCTAGTGAAATGGTGTTTTTGGTATTTTGGTTTTGTGATTATGGAGTAGTGTTAAGGTTCCTCTTTTGTTTTGGTTTTGGTTTTTTCTTTCTTGGTTTTCTATTCTATGGTCATGGATCTATTTAGTGTCAATCATTAAGTTATTTATCTACTCTTATTGGATGATATACCAAACTACACCTCAGTTTGGTTTAGATTGATGGTTTTCATGGTGGGTTTGGGATGTGTAGGTTTACAAGACAATGGTGTTCTAGGAGGCGTGTCCCACATTTTATATTCCTTATGGTTTTGGGGGTCCTTTTATAAGTTTATTGGATTTTTCTTTGTCGGTGGTCTTTAGTTGTGGTGTTGTAATCTGGTGATGTCTTATTTTTTGTGCATGGTTCTGTACAAAGTTCTTAGCATGTCTCTCTCGTCTACTACTAGGGTAGTTTCTTGTAAGGGATTATGAGGCGGTCTTTATCTGTGGTGGTAACACATATTCTATGCAGTGTTATACTCTTTCTTAGATGATGTTGTGTTGGTTTTTATTATTCTAGGGTTCGGTGGTGTTTCTTCACAGTCGGTGTTTGATCCCATTTGGGTTTTTTCATTAGTGGTTTCAATTTTTCAATGTAATTTTGTTTCTCTAGGGAGGTTCCTATTTTTTTGGTGGTTTTTTTCATCAGGTGTGATGGTTTTTTAATTGGTGATGTGGATGATTTGGGGGTTTTCTATACCAATGAGCTTGAAGTTCTTTGATGGAGTTCTTTGGTAAGGATCTTATCTAGTGATGTTACTGGAAATGTTAATGTTTCTTTTTGTGAAGGTGGGTTTTAGTGTAGATTGTAATGAATATTTAAATGAGAGTGATTGAAAAATACCTCAATCGTTGTGTGGGAATAGGGATTGAAAAGTGTGTTTTCATTCTTAGGCTCCCCACTCAAAATTCAAGTTGCATGACATCTAGCTTGGTTGGATTTTGAAATTTGAATTTTTTTTTTTTTTCTTGTCTTTGAATTCCTTATTTTTTGGAATATATTTGTGGGTTTTTTGATCCCTAATAGCATGTAGGGTTCCCGCTTATCCCAAAAATGGGCTTTATTAAAAATTCCAAAAAATTGATTAAAAATAATTAAGAAATATAAACATTTATTATTTCATTTTATGCGAAATTTTTTATATCTTATAATGTAAAAAAATTTATATTATTTAAAAAATTATATATTTTAATAATTATACCATTTAAAACACCTTTACGCTTAGATATCATCTTAATAAACACAATTTTATATTCTAGAGATTTTTATAATAAGACACTAATATAAACAATTTATATTTATTAAAATGTTTCATAATTATATAATATTTAAATTATGAATATTTAATATTTAAACTATGAACATTTCTTAATAAAAACAATATTTATGAATATTTTATAAATTTAATATAAGAATTTTATATTTACTTATTTCTATAATTTATAAAAAAATAATGAATTATGAATTAATTTTATAAATAGAAAATTAATGACTTGAAAATGGTTATATCATTGATCATAATAGATTATATATCATTTTCTACAATATATAATTGTTTTCAATATAGGAAAAGCCCTATCTTTGGTCACAATATGAAGTGGTATTTCATATCATTATTTCTATATCACTAAAAGTGATATAACATATCATATATAACAATATTAGTCTATATATTAGTCACTTATACAACATAATATGTCATTTTATGTGTTATAAATCATCAAGGATACATACCTATATCACCCCTAGGAATATAACAAAAACATATTTTACTTTGTATTGTACATGGTGATATCACTACATCACTTGAAGTGATATAGGCCCATGATATAAACATGATAGAAAGTCTAATGTATAAAAATATCATATATCATTATTGATAATATATGATTCCAATACATATATCCAACAACATCATATAATGGATTCTATTTTTATATACCCAAATTTGATATTCAATTCTTTAAAATTTGTAACTTTTTCAAAATTTAAATTTCTTCCAAACTTCATTAGATTTTCCTCCAATATCACTAATGGGTTTTAATGACTTTTAATAATCCAAATACAGTTTAAAAATACCCAAATTCCAAGAACCATAAAGGATGGGATTAGAATAAATTAAACTTAAATTATGACCACACTTCTTCTATTATTGTCAATATTTTAACCTTAATTGTATTTGATGGTGATCCTTAAGTAGAAATTGAATGAATCTTTCCTCATTGGGTGATCCATAGGCTACATGAATCATGTATCATATATATTAGATTACTCCTCTATGTAATTATAGTACTATGATTGTAATGGATAAAAGGTAAATAATAGACCTTTTACTATTGATGTTTACATTATTGAATTCCCACACCTTTTTCAAAGCATAGGATATTTTTTAAATATTTCTTTATTGAATAAAGTAGACTTTAAGAGTATAATTTTTATTGATTAAACATATTATGTCAAATATATATGTGACATGAACTATATTTATAAATCAAGACTGTATTAATCAATTTATCAGTAAATAAAAAAATTATAACTCCATCAGAATGCACAATTTCAAAATTTGTTGACCAAGAGTGGTAATAGATAGTTTGGAAAAATAATACATATAAAGGAAATTGTATAATATTATTAATCACATGATGTGATATCCCATATCAAAAACCTCACAAAAACATGCAGCATGAAATGATATGACCTATATCACTACCAATGGAATGAGATTTAGTGAATATAAATATCTTCTAGTCATAATGTTTCATGGTTTATAAACTCTTTACAAAAAAATGGTGTTCCCCGTAAAAATTAATATAAAAATTTATGTTTTTATCCAAAATTATTTATCTTCCTCCTAGCCCCTATAACCTACAGATCCCAAGAGAAGTAATTCTAAGGGGATTCCTCCTATTTCTAAGCTCTTTTTTCTCCATTGTTAGTAGATAGACTAATGATCAAAGTTATAAGTACTATATTGTGTAGGTAAAAGATAAAATTTAAAGAGGGGGTAAATTCCATTTTAAAAAAAATAAAACAATACTATAAAATAAAAGTTATTATCATGTAAACATTCAATTTAATAATAAAAATCAAAGTAAATCAAGAGTAGTAAAAATTATAACTTTTGGAATTACAATAAAAAATTGTGGAAAATAAAAATTCACACTTTGATGAAGGGGTTCTATAATCGCTCAAGAATAAACCCCAACATGTCCTCCCCTTAAGAATTATTGAGAGGGTTATATTTCTCCCTTGGTTTTAATAGAATACTAAGAACAAAATAAAAAATAAATCATTGGTTTTAATGTAAACCAATAACCAAAATAATACTCTTTTTTCTAACAGAAACCAAGAACCAAGATCCCTCACTTTAATTGTGGTGAGAACCAAAAGAAGATGATTATGATGAGAAAATGGAGGTTTTTTTAAAAAAAACCCTTTGTAAAGCACTCAATTCTATCTAGAGGATTTATAATAATTTGATAGATAGAGATAGAAAGCATAATATAAAGAGCCTTTAAGACATTACAATAAGGGATAAATTTTATAAAATATAAATAAGAAAAGAGAAAATGTATTTAAGTAATTGAATCCTTGTTTTCCCTTTGAGAATTAGAAAATCTTGGATATATCTTGAAAAATAAATTCATGGATCAATTTATAATAAATTAGTAATTATGGATGTTTATTTTTTAGATCTAATCCTCCTTAGGTCTTTATTTATAGCCCTTATATGATCTGGCAGTCACTTAGGTCAAGCTAAGGCTTTACTGAGACAATTCAATTATTTAAAATCCATGAAATTAATTCCATTTAAATATTTTGTAAAGAAACCACCAACTAGCCAGACAATCCCAATGGAAAGATGATGAGATACCTAGAGGTTCTTGGGCTTCTATAGATTCCATTGGCTTCCCTTGATCTCCAATGTATTGTTTGTGCATGTAACAGGGCTGTAGAATCTAATATCATCTCTAATGAATGGATAATGGTACTCTACTATCTGGTCGGTGTTTTTGGGTAGTGAGCTCCTTGGAATACTCCTTTTGAGCTCCTTCAAGTGTCTCTCCTTTTTTTGGTTGTTCCCTGGGATGTTGTATAAACACTATATATAAGATATACTCAAAACATAAAGGTTAGAAACACTTTAGTGGTTGTGATCATAAAAATATGATAGGTTCAACAATATCCGCATTTTTAAAGATCAAAAACACTCATTTAAGATTAGAATAATATAATATAGGGTAATAGGGAGGTAAAGAGGAAAGATAAAATAAGAATAGTGAAAATACATAAGATCTAGAATTACCATTTATGAGAAAGAATATATCTCCCCCTTTAAACAAGATCCTTCTCTTCCTTTAAAAACAATAAAATTTTCTCCCCCTAAATATATCAAAACATTCTCTACCAAAACCATTAAAATATTATACCTGTTTGTGATTGGGAAAAAAATTATAAACAAAAAAGGGTTGGTAGGTAAGATATAAAACATAATATAATCAAGGTGATCATAAAAACATGATTTTGAAAATTTGAACAAGCTATTTTTTTAAAACAATAAAATTATTTGGAAAAAGGAAAAATAGACAAGAAGTGTTAAATAAAAATAATTAAAATAATGTCATTATTAACTCCCCTTTAATAAAATTAAAATAATATAAAGAAAGGTTTTTTGTAAATATTTCAGCTAATTAAGGATTTTTTTTATATATTCTAACATGATTTCACATTTTTGAAAGTGGTCCCTCAAAAATTGATGTTGAATATAAATTTTTATAGTGAGTTCAAGATGAATATGATTTCCATAGATACTTATGGCACTATAAATTTGACATTTAATTGGAATATAAATAAATTTAAGCCCAAAATATAAAAGATTTTGTTTCTTTTATATAATTTGGGTTCAATATCTCCTTACAACTCTATATTCTACTTAGACTATTGAAAATTAAAATGAGTTTTAATTTTTACTACACTAAGATATTAAGGAATCTATAAGAAGGTGACAAGTACCACGTGTATATTTTATATCTAGTTGATATATTCCAAAATCAATTTTGTTAAAACATGAAATATTAAAATATGTTCATTTAGGATAGGATAAGCCATGATTTTTAAAACCTTTTAAAAAAATGAAAAATAATTTTAATTGAATTTAAAAGAGATTCTAAAGGTACAGAATGAAAATGTTCACAAATAAAAACACTAAGAATAATGTCTATCTAGGTCACAATAAGGTAGAGGAGAATCCCAATCATACTTTTATAAATCTTGTTTCCAATCGGTTTACAATATTCATCCAAAGTTATCTTTAAATAAATAATAATAGGTGTACTATTTTACTTATCATGGCCCATTCCAAAATTATTTATAAGTTCATTAGTGTATTTTATTTGTCTTTCAAAATTTCCATCCTCATTTAGAGATATTTGAAAACCAGGAAATAATTTTAACTCACCCATAAAACTCATTTAAAATTATTTTTATTATAAGTTTTGAAAATTCATTCCAAATATATTCATTTTTTTATCCAAAAATTACATCATCGAAATATATTTTAATGATTAAAATATCATTCAAAATATTTTTTATAAATAATTTCAAATCTTATTTTTCCATTTTAAAATAATTTGATAAAATAAAGCTACATAACCTTTCATACTAATCTGAAGGGGCTTATTTTAAACCATATAAATCTTTGGTTAACTTAAAAAATAGAATTTTTTAATTTTTTATTTTCAAAACCATGTGGTTTTTAAACAAAAAAAATATAAAATAAAAACATTTAGAAAATCAATTTTAACATCCATTTTAAAATTTTAAAATTTCAGATAGGCGATCAATGCCAATAATATTCTAATGGATTATAACTACTAAATGAGTATAAATGTTTTATCACAATCAATAACTTATTATTTATTAGATACTTTGGATAAAACTTTATATTTGTTATGTGATGTCTCCTTTATCATCTAATTTATTTATAAAAACTCATTTTGTACAAATAATGGGATAATTTATAGCTCTTTCAACAAGATTCCAAACATTATTTTGTTGTAATTGGTTTATATATTCCTTTATAGAAAAAAACAATTTTCATTTTTAATAGCTTCATAAAAGTTTTTAGGTTCTATAAAATAAATAAATGAATGATTCTCAACTTCATTTAAGATAGATCCCATAGTATGAGTACCAACTTGAAAATATATGATAATATTTTCAAAGGGATTTTATTGGTATTTTTTTCAAAGCTTTAGGTAAATGGATAAAGAAGATTCAACATATATAGGCTTTTTAAGAGAAGTTATATCAATAAAATTCAAATCTTCAAGGTTATCCTAATATTATAATTAGAATGAAGGTTTAGGAATAATTTCAATTAATTTGATATTAATGGATTCTTTAATGGTTTTGGTTATTTTACGGAATACTCGGTAGGATTTACTTGAGTTTTAGTACCCAATAAATATTCCTTAATTAGATTTTGGATCAAATTTCCATAGGTTTTATTTATTGTTAAGAATAAAAAATTTACATCTAAACACTTTGTAAAATCAAATTTCAGAATTTTATTTTTCTAAATTTCATAAGGGGTATTTTTGAGAAAAACCCGTATGAGAACATGGCTAATAAAAAACAATCATTATTGACCACATTATCCCAAAAGTATTGAGTGATTTTGAAATCATTCAATAGGGATATTTATATTTATTTAAGAGTTCAATTTCATCTTTCAGCTGCCACATTTTTTTAGGTGCTCTATGAGTAGAAAAAGTATGATTATAACCTTGTGAAACACAAATTTCATCAAACTCTTTATTATCAAACTATCTCCCATGATCACTTTGAATGGAAATTGTTTTTTTTTCTTTTTCATTTTTTTAACTTTTTAGTAAATATAATGATGACTTTAAAATACTCATTTTTGTGTGCCAATAAAAAGACCTAAGGGAATATTGTACAGTAATAAAAAATCAAAAAAATATGATTTGCCCCAGATACATTCAACTTGAGTAGGTCAAAAAAGCTCAACGTGAATTTGATCAAGGTATTTAGAGGTTGATAAATATTTTTTATGTTTAAAATAGATTTTGGATTTTTTACCAAGTTTGAAAGGTTCAGAAACAACATTATCTTTGAAACTCAACAATGGTAAATCTCATACTAGTTTATGTCGGTTGAGCTTAATGAGTGTGTATGTTCTATAATGAACAAGGAATTTATTAAAAATCCATGACTCGCTATATTGAATTCTAAAACACTTAACATTTTGAGAAGAAATTTATTTCAAATCGATAATATAAAAAATTTGAAAACAAAATGTGGTAAATACAAGTTTTCCTTTTAGATTAAAAACTTTAAAAAAATATTTTTGGAAGATATTTTAAAACAATTATAACACAATTGGATAATTCCAAGAAAATTTTGTTTCAAAACATCAACAAATAAAACATATTTTATAATAATTGAATTTTGAAAAATAATTATACCTATACTAATGATTTTAATTCTTGAATTTTCACCAAAATTCATGTATTTTCCATTGAGTTTCTCAAGTTCATTACATTTATAGGGATAAACACACATGTGTTGAGAGTATCTACTATCCATGTTACAGATTAATATTTGGGATTTAATCTTTAGATAAATTTTCTAAAAATTTAAAAAAATATGCTTTTCAGTACCTAGATTTTGGGTCCATATATATTAACTAATAGAAATTTTGGTACCTAAATTTATTTTGAAAATGATTTATGAGATGAGATATAAGATGAAAGATGGATACTTTTTAGTCTACCATATCACCAATTTTTTCAATTATATTCATAAATAAGATTTTCAATTTTAGGATAATAATTAAAAAAATTATGTTATAAAATACCTTTTAAAAAAAGTTATCCTTCTGGAAAATTAGAATTATTTGAAAAAAATCCAAAACAATTTTTTATAGGTCATTGAGAAAACAAAAATTTATTTAAAGTTTCTTCACCTTGGGTGAATTTTGTGAGAGATTGTTTGAGATTATAAATAGTTTATTGTAACTCATGTGAATTTAGTTGATCTTATAATTTTAATAATAATTCATCTTTCTTTATTAATATTTGATCCTTTTCTTTTAGTTCTTGATTATATTTATTTTTAAGATATTAGTACATTGAACTTAATTCAAAAATACCTTCAAAAAATTTACCATGATCATATTTTTATCTTCATAGATTAGATTATTGGAAGAAGAATAAGAATTGGAGGAAATTTAGGAGAATGAAAAAGAGAAGTTTGTGTTTACTTTGTTACTAACCTCAACTTTAGATATAATAAACTTGGTGTTATAATTGGTTGATTCACTTGAGTAGAGGGATTAATTTCTTTCAATATAGGTTGAAATTTTGAAGGCTTAATTTCTTTTAGTCTTCTTCTCTTTGTTCTTATTTTTGAAAAAGGGGAATTCTAGCCTTATGTGTCCCTTCTTTTTTTATTTGAAGAAAATTACTTCTTATTCACTTTGTTCATCCTTATTTTTTGGATATTGGTAGGATTTATTTATTTTAAATAATTTGTTTATATTCTTGGATAGATGATCCATTTCATCAAAATTATAAGATTCGTAATTAATTTCTTTAAAATTAATCATATTTTTCTCATTAAATTTTAGTGTTTCCTTATCATCTTGTCACTTAATTGTGATCTCATAACTCATGAGAGATCTGATTATCTCCTTGAATGGAATGTATTTTATATCCTTCTCTTCTTTCATTATCTTCACCTTAGGTTCCCAATTTCTTATTAAAACCCAAAGTGTTTTCTTTACTAAAACTTATAAATATTGTCTATACATGTCATTTCTAGAATATTTTACTTTATTTTTTCTTTCATGAGTAACTTCTAATATTTTCCATATTTCGTGATCTTTTTTGCAAGTATATATATAGTTAAATTAATTTTTTCCTATTCCAAAATTTAATCCATCCATAGCTTTACCATTTAATTCAAAATTAGGGACATCACTAGGAATCCATTTTTCTTCTTTTTCAATATTGGGTGTATATCCATTCATAACTATCTCCCATACCAGATAACCAATAGAAATAAGATATTTTGAGATATTTTTCTTCCAATAACTATAGTTTGAACCATTAAAATATGGTTCTAGTCACATAAATTTTCCTTCAAAAGCATCATGGGTGTTTAAAAATGATACCATTTTAAAAAAAAGATCAAACCTTGAAATTGGTTAAGATATTGAAAACAAAAATTAATTTTTGAAAATAAGGATATTTTGAGAATAACACAAAGATCTCATTTAATACCAAATATAGGTGAGAGATAAAATAGAAAGATTATGGTTGAATTTCTTTTTGAAAACAATTTTAAAACAATGTATTAAAATAAAAAATAAATTATCATTCAATAATTTGATTTAATAATAGAACAATCAAAGTAAAGAGTGGGTAGTTGAAATTTGAACTTTTAAAATAGTAGAAATTAAATTATGTAAATTAAAAATTCACACTTTTATAAATGAGTATATAAATATCCCAAGAATGAGCCCCTATATATGCTCCTATAAACAAGGCTTGAGAGGGTTATATTTCTCCCTTTTTTAATAGAAAACCAAGAACCAATGAATAAATAAACCCTTAGTTTTAATGGAAACCAAAAACCAATAGAATACCCTAGATTTTAAATGTTACCAATAGCCAATATTTCTCAATTAATTAGTGGTAAGAACCTAATGAAGAAGGATAAAATGAGATAATAGAGGTTTGTTTTTACAAACCCTTTATAAATCACTCAATTATCTCTAGAGGATTTAGAAGAATATAAGAGAGAGAGAGAGATAGAGAAAAGTTAAAAGAGGAATAGGATTTATGAAATTAAAACAAGGGCGAAATTATATCAAAGATAAATAGTCAAATAGAAAATGAATTGAATTCGTTTAATCCCAGTTTACTTTTGAGAATTAGAATAATCTTAGAGATATTTTTCAAATAAAATTTGTGGATCGATTTATAATAAAGTTGTCATCATAAATGTTAATAGTTTTGATTAAATCATTATTAGAACTATATTTATATCCTTCATAGGATTCATGGGTCTATTGGGTTGGGCCATGGACTTAATGAGCTATGTTAAGGCTTTAAATCTAATTAATTAATATCATTTTATCTTTTTGGATCGAAGCCACCGGCTAGATGAATGATCCTACCATCTAGTCTGTGAGACACTTTGAGGTTTTTTAGATTTTGTATATTCCAATCAGTTATTAGTGAGATATATTATCTATCTAGTGGCCTTCATAGAGATACAAGATTTATTTCCATCTCTAACACTTGGACGGTGTTTTTGGGTAGTAAAATACTTAGAATTGGAATTCCATGATCCTTTGGATGCCTCTGTTTTGTATGGTTTTTCCCTATGATTTTTTTAAAAAACTATATATAATAAATAATCAAAACAAAAACTCTATTAACACTATAGTGGTTCTGATCATAAAAACAAATGATTGGTTTAAAAAATTGATTATCTTTTCTTCCCCTTTTTTTATTATTTATTTGGACCCCTTGTGGGGGATGGATTTTATATTTTATTGAGTTATATTTCTCGTGTAAATTGATTATTTTTCATTTATTAATTCTAGGATTTCTTGAGGAGCCTAAATATTCATAGATTTATTTATATCTAGTGAATCTATTAATATAAGTGGCTCCACTTTCCCTTCTTTCTTGGATAAAATCTTGTTTGTATTAAGTTTATATTTATATGAAATAATTTCTATTTACTTAAATATTTTCTAAGTAAATCATTCTTTTATATTTTTAGTTTTATTAATGAAAATTTTTTGTTTGTAATGTTAATAAAAAAAAGTATTTTCCCTTGGTTATTTTTGGGTTAAAGTTTATACTATGGTGTGTTAAACATGACTTATCTAATATAAAAAAATTTATTTAAATAATTTGATAGGTGAGTACATAAACATGAGCTACATGATATAAAAAAATTATTTTGGAAACCTTATAGGATATATAGAAAGATTAGGTTAATAATATTTTTTTAGGTGATGACTCAAGTTAGGGGTTCAATTTTGTATCACTCAAAAGGGTTTCCAGTGGTGGAACAAGACTAGGTTTTAATTTATGTGTTACTCAAGATGAATTTGGACTTTGGGTGTGTTTTTGTGTGGGTTTTTAAATTAATATTATTTTTTATGTTAATTTAATTTATTAATTATTTTTTAAAGTTTTTTTCTTTTTCCTATTTAATTGACATGGGGGAATTCATTTTACAAAGAAAAAACTAAATAATTTTATTTAAACTTGTATGAGGATCATTTGAATTCTCATAGAAAACTTTCTTGAGTTATATTACTCACTTTAACATGAATATTTTTTTATGTGTTCATATAGAACTCATTCATCATTATACATGAAAATATAAGACATCATTTTTCACTCACAATTAATAGTAGACACTTTGGTTTGGTTATAAAGGATCATGTCAATGATTGACTGCTAAGTCATTTAAAAAAATTATTATATGTGGATGGAGATTGTGGAATTTTTTGAGTTTTATAGTGAGAATGTATGGAATCCCCTTTTTAAATATTTCACATATATTTAAATAATTTTAATTATGTTTAACCTTACTTTTGTATTGGTTTTATCATGTTTCATTTTCTTGCATCACATATGGAAGTGTGATAATTTAATTTTACATTTTAAAAAATCTGAATCAATAATAATAATTTATGTAATGATATGTTATGTTCCTCAAAATAATAATTGGGGGAATGTTTTGTATATGTTTTCTTATTTCACTGACTAACAGGCCCCTTAATGTCAAATTTTAAAAAAACATTAGCATGATAAGGGAGGTTAAGTTGAGAGTAAAGTGATGAGAGACATGTTTTTATATTTTTTAATTATAATTTATAGATTATATTCTCACAATTTTTATAATATATGCACAATAATCACATTTTCATTTTATTAGGATAATATGGACTTAAATGTGAAATTATCCTAATTTCATGATTTTATTGATTTAATGAATATTATTTAATTAATTTTCATGGATGAACTTTGGTTTTTATGTTTTTACGTTTTTATAATGAGAAAGTGAAAAATAGTTAGGCCATGTAATATTAATTGAGGATCTAAACTAACAGAATAATAATAAGCACATAATTGATCTGGCTATGTAAAAGTAACTCAGTTGAAACAACAGTCACATAAGATATTTTCCTCTATCATGAAAGTGGGAAGATTAAACACTATTGTATAATTGAAAATAAATTTCCAAATTTTGTGTATAAATAAATTAAACATATTTAATAATGAGAAATTAATTCATAAGAACAATCCAGGAAGAAGTATAGTTATATAAGATTCTTTACTTTATTGATGAAAATAAAAGAGTAATCCATCTGTGAAACATTAAACTCAAAATAACAATGGTTACATAATAATAATTTCAAATTGTATAAGATTATTCATAACCTATGTTATATTAAATCAAAACTGCAATAATTTACATGACAATAAAATAGATTCTATGTAATAAAAAATTAGATCACTAGAAGGATACATGAGGTTTTTACACTTAAAAAAACAACCAAACTAGAAAACTAGCTAAGACACATAGTAACAAGTAGCAGTCATGGATTAAGATGGAGATATATGTGGAATTTAATCATTTTATAAAATGAAAATAAGGATAAAGAATTAATAACATGAAGTTATACATCCACATGAAGGATAATCCAAAAATTGTGGTGAATATATTAGAACTAAAATTAATGATTAATAAGAAAGGGAAATGGTTACCCATGTAGGCACATCATTGAGATCACCATTTATGTGGATATTATCCATAAATGAGAATAAAATAGGTTCAAGATCATTTTTCTATATCTATAAAATAAGGATGAAACCTCAATTAACAGTATTCCCATCTAAGGGATTGGAGTAGTGTTTACCAATAATTAAATTTTTTATTTGTAATTATTCATAGTATTTTTAATAAATTTTTATTTTATTTTCATTCAAGAAATTTTCTATTCACTATATACATAATCTCATACCTCTATTCATGTTGGATTTATAATTTATTTTCAACCAATTAAGGATGTTATATCTTCCCAAGATGTTGTTCAATTATTTTTTGGTATATTTTTACACTGAGAGTTCTGAGTGTTCAAGGGTGTGGGATAGGAGATGATAGTTTATCACCCCCAGTTTGTTATCTTTTTTCTTCTATTTTTTCATATATTATTAATTTCATGCCTCTATCTCCATGATTCTATGTGATAGAACCTACATGTTGACATTGAATTTGTGTGATCACACATAAGGGAAGTGAATGGAGATGTTCTTGATCAAGGATTATTTCATTCTCTTACCCATGAAAGAGGTAAGTGTGTGTTGTGGTTGGAGATCTATGTTTAACTATTAATTCACACATAAATAATAGGTGTATTTGTGATTGTACGATGGGAATTTTACTTTGAGTGGGAGTGGGATAATCATTTAATAGGAAATGAAAATATTCACCGGTATCCAATAGAGGTATTATTCTTCCTTTCTTAAATTTTTTGTTTCATTTGACATGTATTTTCATTTTTATTTTTATTAATTCCATACACTACCACCCCTAATTTTACATACTTTAAATATAAATTAAAAATACCAAAAGTATAAGTGATTGGGAACAATGATTATATAGTTATCTCCTTAAGATATAACTATAGTATGACACTACAATACATTCTAATATAAATATAAATGTTATTTTAAAAACCTTGTGATGGGTGAATGTTCAAATTGGGAATCTTTTTTGGGTATCCAAACTTACATTAATCTATTATTTATCACTTGTAAATAATTTCCTTGTTATTTATTTTAACAAAAATATGAAAAAAAGCATATATTTTATACTCACCCCATGATATGAATGAATCAGTTATATTACTATCTTAGAAGATAATAGGAGTTCACAAGTCCGATTGTAGGGATGAGGTATTCATTCAAATATCTCATTTAAGACATCAAAGAATATTTAGAACATCAATACCTTGAAGATTTATCTATGGAACTAATAGAGGTATCTAAGTACTTCCAAAAATTTCAAAAAATGTGGTATAAGAAAAAACTAAGCCACTAAAATTCCCTCTCATTTATGAAGAAGAGTTCCCAATGGTTTAGGTGGAACTTGAGAATAATTTATTACCCAACCATTCAAACTACATCTCATAGGCCTTTCATGATAATAAAGTACTCTAAGATTAACCATATGAGGGATATAATTATTTATTAAATTAATTTTATTCATATATTATTGAAACATATTTGAAAACTAACCTCCCATATATTTTAAGTGCATATTCATCCTGATTGTTATAGTCCCTAGATGATGAGGATTTAGAGGGAAAATAATAAATTTCCAGTTTTTAAGATAGGATGAAGGATCCCCTAGTGTTGTTCACTGGGTTTTATGAGGAGGATGGTAATTAAGTGAAATAAATTGTATAAAAACATTCTCAACCCAAAAAAGATGACAAGACACCTCCTTGTGAAGGAAAAGAAACCAAGGTGGATGGAATAGATCCTAAATCTATATGAGAAAAGTCACCTTACATTCTTCTACCCCCACCCTGCATGTTGATTTCCACTATAAAAGAGTTGAATACACATTATATCACATAAGGGGGTATCAAGAAAACATATATGAGCATTGGGAAAATAATAATTTGGTGGTTTACATTATATAAGCTCAATACCTCATTATATTGGGGATGACTACTGCAACTTCCTAGATGCAGGCAGTTAAAACACAATGCCTATGGGAGGTTAACCTATATTTATTTTCCCTTCCCTTTTATTTCCTACATTTTAATTCAATAAATTTTTTATTTATTTTCTTTAATTGTTGGTTTTCAATAAGGATAATAGATAATGAATACATTTAAATAAAAAAATAATTTATAGCATTTCTTTTCTGCCCATTCTAATAAAGAAGTCTGTGCCTCTCAATTGTTTTCTTAATTAACATTTTATCATAATATACTTGAAATATTCAAATCATAATTTAATTTAAAAATAATGATAATGCATAAGGGTAGTGTGGGGTAGTGTAGCATACTATTAGCATAATATATATTTTATTTTCCTTTCCTTTTAATGATAATTTAAAATATTATAACATCATTTCCATATTAAAACATGGATCATTTTTAGAAGTTTATTTGATTAATATGGGCTTATTTCTATGATTTATTATATGATTTAATTCTTTGATTGTTAATTTAAGCATAAAAATAATTTGGGTCAAATGCGAAACTCATGTTTATGAAAAATTTCCAATATCAAAACACACACTCAAGAATCTTATTAAACTTTATTTTATAATATTCATAATTCTCTTGTTTCTTGAGGTAATATTGAATCATGTTTTAAAATTTATAATTTACTGCAAAATCTTTTCCAGAACTTTGGGAGTTGAGGAGATGTTAAAATGATAAAATCATTTTTTTCTCAAATCCACTTTTACACAATCCAAGTTATACCTCCTTTATAATTGATCCCTATTAATCCTTAGAGGTAGTGAATGGACTTTATAGGAACCATATTAAAATCTTAATCTAATCCCACCTTACTCTTATAAAATTCATGCGAACAACAAAAAGATAAATTTTGAGGGTAATTTTTCATGGGATATTTGAAATAATCATAATAATGGTAAAATATCATGGAATATTTTGTATCATTAAATATTGGATTACACACAAAATATTTAAATATATTAATCCCTCAAGCTCTCTAAAAATACATTGATAAATAATGGTGGAATGAAAGATAAGAGACTTGAGGAAGAATATTTCAAGATGTAAAAATTATAGAGTGTGAACTACCACAAATGATAGCAGTTAATTTGTTAGTGACATATAAAGGAAGTGTGAGGAGAATCATTAATGATCTTAATCATTTATAACATGAATTTTCTTTTAAGATTCTAGTGTCCTCTTATAAACCTTTATTTTTAAAATTTTAACCTACCAACTTTAATATCCAGAACAACCTATACAAAGGCCTTTTGATATTCATTCTTGTTTTCTCATATGAGTGGAGGAATGGGAATTATAAAAGGCCTATTAAAATTTTTCATCATTCCAAGAATGATAAAAACTGTGAAAAACAAATTTCCCCTTGAGTGTTAGAGAAATAAATTTTTGAGAAGGTAGTTATGAGAAATTCATGGGTGTAATAGGATATTGAAATGAGTTTTGATGAGAAACAATGGAAAAGGTAAATAATAATATATTAAAAATTATGGATTATCAAATGAGATAATAATTCACTAATGCTCTTATTTTTTATAATTAAACATAATTATGGTGTAGATTTTCCCTCGGACTGAAAAAAAAAGTGAAAGTGTTGGGGGTGATGAGGTTCATATTTTCATATATATATCATTATAATAAATTGATTATATTCCCATTATTTTGATAGTATATGGTAAAAAATCTCATTTTCATTTTATTAGGATAATCTACACTTATATGTAAAACTAACCTAATTTCATGATTTTACTAATTTAAATAATTTTTGTAATTAATAATCATGCACATAATTTGATTTTAGTGTTTTTATATTAATAAGTTGAAGAAAAACCAATCCATGTAATACTATTTGAGGATATAAACTAATCATGTAATAATAAACATATAATTATCTTGGTTGTGTAAGAGTAACTTAGAGAGAACAATAGTTTCATAATTGATTTCACTTTGTCACAAAAGTGTGGATATTGAGTGAAAATGTATGATTTAATGTAGAATTTCAAATTTTTTATTCTAATAAATCACACTTATATTATAATAAAATGTATCAATGTAAGAATAACTTAGTTAGATATAGAGATATATAAGATTCTTTACTTTGCTATGGGAAATGAAGGAGAAGGTTGTATGTGTAAGATTAAACTCAAAATGTAAAAGGTTATGTAGGAATAAAATTAATATATTAAATTATAGATAAATTAAATTTTTGATTAAATTAGAATTTTAATGGGTTTAATAAGAGTCAAAGGGTTCCCATGTAAGAATAAACAAGATCACCAAAAGTATAGAGGTCTTCCACTGAGAAAAAATTTGCTAAACTAGAAAACCAATTGGGATGTGGAGCAAGAAATAGTAGTTGTGGATAAAAAAAGATATTTTTATGGCATTAAATAATATTTTAAATTAAATATAAATGATAAATAAATAATAACTCAAATCTACACACCCACAAGGAGGGTGATCCAGAAGTTGAGGAGATGATATTGGACTTGAAATCAATGCTTGGTATGGAAAGAAAAGGGCTACCCACATAAACACATCATCAATCTCACCATCCATATAAAAATAATCCATGCATGAGAAAAAATTAGGTACCGGCTCATTTTAATAAGTCTATAAGAGTCTAATAAATCCTCTATTAATGGTGTTCTTATCTTAGGTATTAGAGTAAGATTTACTATCCATAATTATTTTTTCTTGTAATTGTTCATAGTATTTTTAATATTTATATTCTATTGTCATACATGTGGTGTTTCTCTTCCATATATCTATAATCTAATACCTCCATTAATCATGGAGGGATAGCTAAGGTTCCCCTAAGGGTGAATTCCATGTGTTATAGAGTTTTTGTTCAATTATTTTCAACTTTATTTTCACACTATGCATCTAGAAAATTCATGAGTTAGGGATAGAGGTCATTAGTTTCTCACCATAATTCCTTATATGTTTTATTCTATTTTGTCACATATTATTAATGTATTCCATATTTATTCATGTTAGTATGTTATAGAACCAGCATATTTATATTGAATGTATTGGTCATGGTAGTGTAATCAAGAGGGGGTGAATTGAGTATCTATAAAAATTTCTATTAAAGGGTATTATTTGAAGTTCCCCCAAATTTAAAATTCAATTGACCAGTTAGCCAGTAGTGAATTTATAAGATCTTTACTGTTTGATTAAATTCTCAAAAGAGTGATTAGTTCTCAGTTATATCAATTTTATAATTAATACAACTTTTGAAACTAACCTAATAAGTCAATAATGTTATAAACACTTTCTAATAATAACTATCAAAGTTCAATTTAGTTTTATGAAATATATGACAAAAGAGAGTAAAACTAAGAGTAAAAGCACAATGGAAATGAAATAAGAGGTTCAGTCTCATGAAAAGACCTAATCCTCTTCACTTGGTGATCACCTACCACCAAGCAGTTTAAATTAATAAATATTTTGATCCACACCCTGGATCAGGGTTCACAACAGCATGCATGTTGTCCAGATCACACAACCTCTACCATAGTTCTTTGTGGGTACGAACTACCAGGTCACACAAATACCTCTTCCATACTTATTTGTGCAATTAAAATGTGTAAGAAGGTATGAGTGGAAGGATATATTGTATCCATCAGTTTGATATAGGATATTGTGTGTGATTTACAAACAGATACACACGCTGCTTAAAAAGTATGTAAAAATTTTCACAATAGAGAAAATAAATATGAGAAAGGATTTAAAAGGCTCTATGTGTCTTAGATGTAGCTCTGGACTCTTCAGATGTAGCAAAGATGAGGTTTCAGTCCTCTTCTAGAAGTTGAAACTAAAACAGAGTGCCATATTCTGGATTTTGTGTACAAGTATGGTTATATAGGTATATTATTTTCCTTATTTGATTTGATTAAGTAGTTGGATAATTTTATGTACATCTTGATTGAGATTGCCCCATGTGTATTTATTTTGTGCTTGAGTTCATAGTGGGTTCATGAGAGTTGTGGATGTTCTTCTATGTGTCTTACAAATGGGCACGCCACACCACCCTTTTACATCCATTTTCAAAATACTTTTTATTCTTCAGGTCAAACAGAGAACATGGTCTTTTAACATGCATAGGTTCATCATACCTCATACTGTCTACTAAAATTACTAAAAAATAATATTAAATATGTCAGTATCTTAAAATGACTCAAATATGACCATTATAAATAATTTTAATAAATGAAAATTTAAATAGTCTATTGGTGACTTATTTGTCAGTGAGTCAGTCTATTAGTGAGTTGTCCTATCAGTGAGACATCAGTCGGTGACTCGTCTGTCGGTATCTTCTTCTGTCAATGACTCAACCCATCGGTATGTCATTTCTTCAGTATTTCCATACATTAGTGACTCATTACATCGGTGACTCTTTTTAACCGTCAGTGAGTCCTTGTGTCAGTAGTACCATGCATTAGTAGGTCGTCTGCATCAGTGAGTCATATACATCAGTAGGTCATCTGCGTTAGTGAGTCATATGCATCGGTAGGTCTTCTACATTGGTAAGTCATATGCATCAGTAGGTAATCTACGTAGGTAAGTCATCTCTTATGTTGGTGTCAATCTGTTATACTTGGAATATATTTTTGTCTGGACTGTCTTATAATATAAATGTAAACCGAATGTACCAAATATATGTGAGATCATAGATAGACATAAATTCACATATTGAAACTTAAATAATTATGATTGAAAATTTTAGACATGATTAATACGAATTGATATGATTAATATGAATGTACATGATTTTTTAATTGACATGACTTATTAATTGACATGATTTGTGATTATTAAAACTACTAATACTAGAGAGGAGGAACAATAGTCCCCTATGGACCAAAAATCTCCCCCTTTTGATGATCACAAATCATGGAATTATGCAGTACACAAAGGTAAAGTATAGAAGGATAACTCCAACTGGTTCTCCCCCTTTTGGGATTATCAAAAAGATAATAGGTAGCATAGAAATAAAAATTAGCATAAAGTAATAGATAAAATATAAATTTAGGAAAGGAAAGAACACAAAAATTCCATTAATCAAGAAAGTACAATGTATAACAAGTCTCCAAACAAAAAGAGAAATAATCAAGCCAACATCCCCATTAGAGAATGATCCACACTATGATTGAGGGTTAAGAGGTTATTTTCCTTTTTCATAAGGATCAATGGAGGGTCCAGGAGGTGATGGTTGAGAAGATGAAGGATCTGATGAAATTCTCATAGGAGGTAGGATCACCCCTTCTGGAACATTAGGTACTGTTGGTTCGGAAAAAGACGGGAAGGATGGCAAGAGGGGGGGTGAATTGCCTTTTGAAAAATTGATTAACAAATTAAAAATCAAAGTAAAGTGCAGCGGAAATAAAGAGGCAAGACACACAAAATTGATAACGGAGTTCGGCCAACAACCCGGCCTACATCTCCGCTCCCAACTCAACCGTTGAGAGATTCCTACCGCTTGCTTTTCAATGGTTTTAGCAAGAAACCCACTAGGCTTTGAGGTAGCACTAGGACCTATTACAGCTTGCTTTTTGTGGTTTAGCAAGAACCCACTTGCTTTTGATGGAATAGCAAGAACCCACTAGCCTTTTTAACGGGTGAAGGCTAGCTCACCGAAACACAAGCCTTTTAAAAGGAAAGGCTTGAAGAAACCTCTTCACACCTTAATGGTGGTGTGAAACCCAAAATAGAGAGGGGATGAGAAAAGTTTGAGGTTTGTAGGCACAAACCCAATTTTAAGCTCAAAATAAATAAAACACTAAAAACCGTATTGGAGGAAGACTTGGGCGCCAATTGGATGATGGAGTTGATGTAGCGTGCTCTCCCAAGCTTCTTGAGGTGCTCCTTGGATTGGGAATTGGATTAGAGCACTTGAGGATCCTTGAAGGTGGAGCGCCGGAGGTTCGCCAAAGGTGCAACAATGTGTCCGGCCGCTTGGTATATGATCCGATTGCTGTCCGGGGCTTCCTTGGCCTTTATTTATAGGCATGGAACCCATTGGGGGCCTTCGGAGCCGTTGGAGAAGTCCTCGGAGCCGTTGGAGGCCAAATTGGAGTTGACTGGTCAAAGCCAACGGCTAGTTTGACTGGGCTACCGGCTGGCCGGTACAGCTCCACCGGCTGGCCGGTGCCTTGGAAGTGGAGGAGAATTCTGGTCCAGGCTCCACCGGCTGACCGGTGGAGGAGCCACCGGCTGGCCGGTGGGGAGACAGTAGCTCACACTGTTTGGGCTGGGTGCCACCGGTCGACCGGTGACAGAGCCACTGGTCGACCGGTGGAACCTGGCAGTGGGCAATGCCTCTGCCAGTTCCACCGGCTGGCCGGTGGTATCACACCGGTTGGCCGGTGGACTGAATTTCAGTCCATTTGATGTCCATTCTTGGGCCAACTTCTTGGCAACCTTGTGCCTTTCAATCAAAAACACTTCAAACAATGTTAGATAAACATGAAAGTGATTGTGATCATGAAAATTAAACCACGAGGGGATACGAGAGGTACAACAATCTCCCCCTATTTTGATGATCACAATCACCAAAACAATCAAAGTAAAATACTGAAATTAAAGACATTCTTAAAGGATAATTTGAAAATAAATCAAAGCATGATAGAGAAGACTCTCCCCCAATCAATCAAGGAATTTCTGCCTCTGCCAGTTCCACCGGATGGCCGGTGCTATCACACCGGTTGGCCGGTGGACTGAATTTCAGTCCATTTGATGTCCATTCTTGGGCCAACTTCTTGGAAACCTTGTGCCTTTCAATCAAAAACACTTCAAACAATGTTATATAAACATGAAAGTGATTGTGATCATGAAAATTAAACCACGAGGGGATACGAGAGGTACAACAATCTCCCCCTATTTTGATGATCACAATCACCAAAACAATCAAAGTAAAATACTGAAATTAAAGACATTCTTAAAGGATAATTTGAAAATAAATCAAATCATGATAGAGAAGACTCTCCCCCAATCAATCAAGGAATTTCTCCCCCTTTGTGATTATCAAAATAGAATGGGGCATAAAACTTGACTGAGGGAAATTTTGAAAAACAAGGGATGGGATTTGAAAATCTATTGAAATTTTGGAAATTGAAAGATTTGAAACAAAAATTGAATAACAGTTTGAATTGAAAGTTTTGAATCAAAAACCAATTGAAAATTTGAAATTTGAAACCAAAAGTTGAAATTGAAAGTTTGAATAAAACAAAAATTCTTAAACAAACCTAACTCCCCCTAAATAAAAACAATAAATCACCGGGGAGAGGAAATAAATTTTGGCCCGGAGAGACTCGCAAGAAGGGATTTTTCAATCCAAACTTGTCTCATGGCGGGTCTTCTCCTATAGAATTCATCGGAAAAGAAAAAAGATTTGGGTTGACCGTACCGGGTGTTTTTACAATTACATTCATAAATAAGGTGCCCGGATTTTTTGCAATAATTACAAAATTTATAACTAGAGCTCCCCCTTACAAAAACAGTGGGTGCATGGGAGGAGGAGGCTTGGTTGGTGTAGCCAAGTCCATGAGTGGTCCTAGAAACCCTTTGAGAACCCAGCAAATTTGAAAGATTTTGTTCCCCTTGGGTGAACTTAGCTAGGGTTTCTCTAAGGTCTTTGATGGTTGATTCCATGGAATCAACATTTGGAAAATTTTGGATTTTGAGGGTCAACTCTTCCTTCTCTTTGAGAAGTTGTTCTTTTTCGGAAGAGAGTTTTTTGAAATTCTTTTTCAAAGCAACGAATTTTGAAGAAAGTTCATGAAAACCATTTTCAAGTTGGTCCCTAAGATGTTGGAGTTCTTCATAAGACAAATGATTGAAAGAGTTTGAAGAACTAGAAGAGGAAGAAGAGGAAGAGGATGATGATACCTCATGATTTGCCATTAGGCATTTTTTACCTTGGTCGCTCGAGGAGAAGGAGGAGAATGAAGAGGTGGAGCTATCACTCCATGTTGCCTTTGAAGCCTTCTTCTTCTCCTTTTTCTTGGCCCTTTTCTTGTGAGGTGGGCAAACGGGCTTGAGTTTTTCGTCGGGTTCTTGTTTTTTGACGGGTTCTCGCTTTGGAGCCTCGCTAGTACCTTCATAGGTTAGTTCTAACAATTTCCAAATATCGTAAGAAGATGAGCAAGAAGAAATATGATCAAAAACATTTCGGTCTAAGCCACAATGAAGAGCATTCATGGCTTTGCCATCAAGCTCGAAATTTGCAATGTCGGCGGCGGTCCATTTAGACTCATCGGGAGAAGAGAGCGTAAAACCATGCATAACAATTCTAAAAATTGGATAGCTAATGCTTTTAAGAAAAGTTGACATGCGGGTTTTCCAAAAAGAATAATCGGCTCCATCAAAGAATGGAGCACGATCCAAAGAATGTCCTTCGGGGGATTGAGAGGAAGAAGCGGTAGAAGCCATCAAAAAAAAATAGGATCTTTAATTTGAAACCGGGTAGGGAATTATTCAAATACCCGCTCTGATACCAATTGTTGGGTCGGAAAAAGACGGGAAGGATGGCAAGAGGGGGGGTGAATTGCCTTTTGAAAAATTGATTAACAAATTAAAAATCAAAGTAAAGTGCAGCGGAAATAAAGAGGCAAGACACACAAAATTGATAACGGAGTTCGGCCAACAACCCGGCCTACGTCTCCACTCCCAACTCAACCGTTGAGAGATTCCTACCGCTTGCTTTTCAATGGTTTTAGCAAGAAACCCACTAGGCTTTGAGGTAGCACTAGGACCTATTACAGCTTGCTTTTTGTGGTTTAGCAAGAACCCACTTGCTTTTGATGGAATAGCAAGAACCCACTAGCCTTTTTAATGGGTGAAGGCTAGCTCACCGAAACACAATCCTTTTAAAAGGAAAGGCTTGAAGAAACCTCTTCACACCTTAATGGTGGTGTGAAACCCAAAAGAGAGAGGGGATGAGAAAAGTTTGAGGTTTGTAGGCACAAACCCAATTTTAAGCTCAAAATAAATAAAACACTAAAAACCCTATTGGAGGAAGACTTGGGCGCCAATTGGATGATGGAGTTGATGTAGCGTGATCTCCCAAGCTTCTTGAGGTGCTCCTTGGATTGGGAATTGGATTGGAGCACTTGAGGATCCTTGAAGGTGGAGCGCCGGAGGTTCGCCAAAGGTGCAACAATGTGTCCGGGCGCTTGGTATATGATCTGATTGCTGTCCGGGGCTTCCTTGGCCTTTATTTATAGGCATGGAACCCATTGGGGGCCTTCGAAGCCGTTGGAGAAGTCCTCGGAGCCGTTGGAGGCCAAATTGGAGTTGACTGGTCAAAGCCAACGGCTAGTTTGACTAGGCTACCGGCTGGCCGGTACAGCTCCACCGGCTGGCCGGTGCCTTGGCAGTGGAGGAGAATTCTGGTCCAGGCTCCACCGGCTGACCGGTGGAGGAGCCACCGGCTGGCCGGTGGGGAGACAGTAGCTCACACTGTTTGGGCTGGGTGCCACCGGTCGACCGGTGACAGAGCCACCGGTCGACCGGTGGAACCTGGCAGTGGGCAATGCCTCTGCCAGTTCCACCGGCTGGCTGGTGCTATCACACCGGTTGGCCGGTGGACTGAATTTCAGTCCATTTGATGTCCATTCTTGGGCCAACTTCTTGGAAACCTTGTGCCTTTCAATCAAAAACACTTCAAACAATGTTAGATAAACATGAAAGTGATTGTGATCATGAAAATTAAACCACGAGGGGATACGAGAGGTACAACAGGTACAAGACTGGGTTGGTTTTGGGACCACATAGGAGGTTGAACCTATTCTTGGATAACTAGGTGAATCTGAGTCAAGGCATGAACAACTGATATTCGAGGTGTAGGCATTGATCTAGGAGGTCCAAGAGGTGAAGCAGTAAGGGCTAAAATTGCTTCACTTTGTACATGGATGTATGGATTTAACTATTTGATGAAATCCTCAATAATCTTACCACCATACTTCATTGATTTCTCAAAGTCATCCTTATTTTCAATGAATTTGTCCAACAGAAGAGTGAATTCTCTTAATTTCATGAGTTTTTCTTTGAATGATTTTGTAACTGGGGGTAAAGTCAAATTTTCTACCAAATACTTAAAATGACTTGTTAACTGGTTCTTGGAGTAAATCTTGGAGAAATATGAATTAACCCTCTTTGTAAGATCTTCCTGAGTGGAAGATACTTCCTTGGTATAGAATCTAACCATATCATGCACATGATCAATATTCTTCTCAATATTTTCTAGGATTCCCAAGCCAAAGGTATAAAATATATATTTAAGCTCCTCTTTTACAATATTTCTGATTGCCTCAATATCCATAGACTGAGAGGTATGACCAGATGTGGAAGGAATAACAATAGTAGTTGAGGTTGAAGTAGATTTCACAATTTCCTTTACTTCCTTTCTCAGTTTAGAAAAATCAGGAACTTTAAGATGAGAAAAAGATATTCAAGTACTTTCATGACAATGTCCATTGTAGACCTGTACTCAGTGGTTAAAGAATTGATGTCAGTAGTTAACTTCTTCATCTCATTCCCAAGATTGGTTTTATTTTCCACAATGGTTTTGGAAGTTGTAATCAAATTTGGATGAATTTCCTTTATCACCATCTATGAGACTGATCCATTATCATCTTGAGATGCACTTTCTAAGACAGGAGCAGAACTAGAAGTCCCAGTTTTCCTTACAAATTCAACCAGATACCGGATAGCTTTCAAGTTATCATTTATCTCGGTGTTTTCTCTTCTAGCTTAATCAATATCATATCTCATCTGAGATTGTACTGAATGTCTTACTGATGAGCATATGTCTTCCTTGAATTTATTCAAGTCTTCCTTAGTGACATGGTAACTAGAAAGGGTCTCAACCACTTGTTCCCTCACAATTGGTACAAAAAATTCATCTTCTGAATCTTAATAATCTATTCTCAATTCCACATTCCTAGGATTCCTTTCTCATTCAACCATTACATCGTCATCCAGAGGAGTGAGAGTATCAATCCTTACTCTTCCAAGTTGATGATCTTCACCAGCTTGACCTTATCTTTCTTGAGGATCCCCCTCAATCTGATATTTCCTTACTCATTTCTCATCTTAGTCATGAGGTCTTCTTCTTTCATAAACCAAATGAGGTACAATAATTTCTTGAGCTTCCACTTAAGCATCAAATTCATCATTTTCTCTCACTTCAACAACAACTTCAGTATTTTCTCTCACATTGAAAACAAATTCATAAGGTTCTTCCAACTGACCTTGATACACAGAAACAATTTTTTCAACATCTTCACCTTGATCATCCTTATTGTAACACCCCAAGATTTCATAGTATGTTATCTCTTCAAAGTATTTCAATAACTTTCTCTACACGCAACACCGAGTTTGAGCGCACCACGACTTACCAAACTAGCCATTCAAAAATATTTTATAAATAGTATTAACCACATTTTAAATTTTATATATCCTATATAATTTTAACATTCATATTTTGTGTTTCTTAGACATAATATAATAAAAATTCAATTTTTAAGATAAAAGAGGTATTTCTCAGAAAAAGTAGTTTTATGCCTTTTAATGGAAAACCCTTTTTAAATCCAATATTTGACAATTTTATATATTAAATTTAGTGAAATTAAATTCATTTTTAGAATAGGGACATAAAATTTTATTTTGGATAAATTTTTGGTACTTTTTTGATAACTTTCATATTTTGATGAATAGTGAAAAAATACTAAATTTTAATTAAAAACAACTTTTTTAATCGAAATAATTTATAGTGTTAAATTATAAATTTGAATAGTTTTTAAGTATAATTAGATTAAATTTTTATCATTTAATATAATTTAGGTCATTGGATTTAATTTCACATTTAAATTGGATATAAACAAGTGTTAATCTTTTGATAGTTATTATTTCTTAAAAACACGCTTTTTGTTTTGACAAAGGGAATTAATTCTAAATTAATTTCTGCCACTTCTGTGTTTTGAATTTTGAAAAATGGATTCCATATTTGGAATCAGGAGGTCCAAATTGTTTAAATATGTAACTTTTATTTTTAGACATTATGAATAATTACTTCGGTAAAATTTTATTTACCATGGTTAAAGGGTAAATCTGGTAAATATGGGTAAAAAATAATATTAAAATAATATTAAATTACCCTAAAACGTGTCCTAAACCTATTTTCTGATACATGTCTGACCATGGTCATCCTTGGGTCGATTTTGGGACCACTTGGATCCACTTGAGAGTGATAATGAAACTTTATATTAATTAATTTAAAGCAAAGACAAAAATGACAAACATATATCTTTTAGTAAAACAAATTTTTACAATGTGTTATTTAAGTTATATTTTTTACTATGAATATTAATTAGAAATATAAAAATATTTCCTATGTAATGGTATTTTATTTATAATTTTTATATATTAAATAATTAAATTTATTTATGACACAATGATGACGCAGTAATTACCTTATTAATGAAAGAATCAAATAAATTGTATAATAAATATTAAAATAAATATAAATTAAACAATTTTATGACATCCAAGAATTTTCTAGGTGAATATTAAATGTTATTATTGATTAAATGTATCTTGTTTGAAGTAAGCAAGTTGTGATTACTTTCACAAAAACCAAATACTAAATAGTGTCAAAATTGACATAAATGAGTTTTTAAAACAAATATTATATTATTAAATTATATAATAGTCCTAAAAATCTAAGGTTATTCCAAATAACTTATATAATGATAGGTATATAATTGATTAACCACTTGATATTATATTTTCATTTTATTGTAAGTTTATTAACCATATAATATAAAAATACAAAGAGACATGGTAAATGTCAAACTATTTAACTAAGAGTTAAATCTATAAGATAAGGTTAATATGATGACCTAAACCTGTCTAAAACCTATTGGTTGAGATTTTTTCGACCCATCCACACCTTATACTCTAAATAAATCATTTTTGAGCCTTTATAAACCCAAAACTATTTTATTATAAAATAATATTTCAAGCTTTTCCTAAAGTGACCCTCACCTCTCTTATAAAAGGGCACTTCCCCTTCTCTTAATTTCACACCTCCAAAGCCTTTCGGCTCATCCAACCCCTGCCCAAATATCCTCCCAACTTTCCTCCCTTAATCCTAGAGGCCTTACTTTGGTCAGAAATCCAACCAAAGGATCCCTTTTGATCAACTCAAAAGAAAACACCTGAAGAAGAGGTGATAATTTCACCACCCTCTTTTAAGTTCTTTTCTTCTTCCACTTACTCTTTCTTCATTGTTTCCATACTAAAATAATAACTCCAGTAACTTCAATATAATGTGATGTTATTATAAATAAGGTACAACCATATTCATTATTCTATCCATCCTATAATGACAGATTCACCATACGTGCGTACATACGGCTTACCATCTCCACATCGTGGTGTAGTTTGTTATTCAAACACTTCATTATTTGGATGGGTATAATAATGAGTATAACTGATGTAAATAATAAATATAACATGTTAATGATTATTTATATATGATATACCATCCAATTACATGCAATTTCACTATCAATATAATGATATTGTCGCTCGTGCGTACGTACAGATTACCGTCTCCACGACGCGATGAGATTCATTTCCATGTTCACCATTCAACGTTGGTCATAAAAAATATATATTATTAATTAGTATGTAATATATGACATGATAATTCTACTGGATATATATATGTGTGTGTGTGTGTTTACATATATCTTATTCACTTACTTTTGTTCAATACGCACTACTAGAAATTAAAGCTATAGCCACGGACCTATAGCCACGGTTTTATTGGTCTGTGGATATATCTTTCTAATTGCCATGGTTTAATTTAATAACCATGGATATACCTCATGTTTTCCTATTTGGTATCGAGGTCCCTGATTCGCACTCTCACTCCCGACATCTTCTCCCCCCGGCTTCTTCTCCTCCGGACGATTTCTCCTCCCCGACCTCGCCTGACCTCGGCACCCTCCTCCCCGACCTCGCCTGACCGTGGCACCCTCCTCCCCGATGACTTATCCTTCCCAGCCTCTCCCCCCCAACCTCTCCTCACCGTGGCACCCTCCTCTCCGACGAACTCTCTCACCGCGGCACCCTCCTCCCGACGACCTCGTCCCTGGAGACCTCTCTCATCGTGGTGCCCTCTTCTCTGACGACCTGTCACCGCGGTGCCCTCCTCTCTGACTACCTGTCATAGCGGCGCCCTCCTCCTGGCTTCCAATCAACGCAGGTATTTTAAAAAATGGGGAAATTATTTTATCTCATGTATTTTCTCTCATCAGTATAGACTAATATCAAATAGGCCTATTGTGATATTATGGGTTGTTCTAAATGGGTGGTTTGTAAGAATTCCCAATTGAATATCTGGAGAATTCCATAGCTTTCTAGAGCCATTATTGACGATGTTTCCAATCCGATAACTTTGAAGGATGTTAGTATTTCTGATTTATAAATTAATCCTAGTATATGTGATCTACTACCTCCTCATCTAGCTGTGGATGTTACCTAGTATGATTTCTATGATTGAGATATTTTGGTTTAGATGAAAAAAATGGATTGTAAATTCACTAACAGGGATTTCTATTTACATCACAGTGGTGACCTTACTTTCATACCTCCTTGGGTAGAAAGTTTTAGAAAATAATTTATTTTCCCATCCGATTTGTTGTTGATCTGGAAAATTTGGAAATAGAGCTTACCCATACAACGCCTCATTTAGCATACATGAATGCATTTAGCATCAGTATGCTTCTTGTGCTTAAATGTTGAAGAAACCCAAAAATATTTATTCATATATTGCAGATTCAGTTATCGGTTATGGAGTTATGTGTAGGGGTTATTTAGATGAAACTTTAATATCCAAACCATTAAAGGGATACTCCTCTCAATGTTTAGAACACCATGTAGTGATCAAATACATTCTGTTATGGTGGCAGTGACTGTTAGTGTACTTTCTTATACTTGGAGAGCAAGAAATGATCTGAAATCTAATAATCACAAATATTCTTTTCAGGCTGGAGTTTTGGCCATTCATCATGGAATTATGTTGTCATGTAATATTCAAATTGGGTCAATGACTAATGATGTTTTTGATATGGTTTTGTTGGGATCACCTGGTTTTCATGGAAGGGCAATGAATCCATTAGTGCTCAAATCTATTCAGTGGATACCGCCAATTGTAGGTTGGTTGAATGTCAATATTATTGGGGCGGCTTTGGGTGTACCGGGGTCTGCTGGTTGTCTTGGAATTATAGTTGGCATGCTCTATGGTTGGAATCATATTTATCTATTTCTAGGAAAATTCTTAAGGACTGTTCAAGGAATGTACCATAGAGGATGCCCACACCCAGGACTGATTGTCTTCATCTTGCTGAATAGATTTCTATTGATGTTACTCATGTCTATAGATAAGCAAACTAGGTTTCTAAGTCTCTTTCTAAAATATAAATTTTGAAGGTCAGTTTCATATTTTTCTTTGTCTTTACATACTATTGTTCTAATATGGGGTAAGGTGATTGTCTTGGTGATTTGTATACTCGTTTCTGTAAATCACCTTTATATGTTTCTATTTTTCACATCTATATATATACTAATATTAGGTTTTTTCACCTTCCACATGTCAGTATAATAAACCTCCACATCCTAATTCCCATACGTGTCACGCCTACACACATCCATGAACCTCCTACGCTACCCGTCTCTACCATTTTCTCCCTCCTCCTCCCACTCCTGCTCAGCCTCCCCATCGTGATTTTTGTCTCCCCCGTTTCCATTATCCAGTGCTCCTCCATTCTTCCCCTACTCGTGATTTCTATCAGTTTCACCTCCCGCTCCCTCTGTCTTCCTCGCAAGGTTTCCATCGGTGTGTCGTCCCACTCGCACTGTTGATACCCCATAACCCTCTTCCATTATTCCTTCGTCTTCCCCCCTCTCCCCGCCACGATTTCACTCTTCCAATTCTTCAGTTTCTTGACCTCTGTTGTTCTTCCCACCTCATCAGCCACCAATTTCACTAACATCATCATTTTAATCCTATAGTTTGCACTGCATCTCACTAATCCATCTTCCCCTCTTCATACCTCCACCTCGTCGCAACTTCGCTACTCCATGTTCACCACTATCGATCTCCTCCCCATCGCAAGTTACTAATTCTGAATCACCTATTTGAAAACCACGATTGTTTTCCCTTCCTCCTTGTCATGCACATTCACCAAGATCGGCCTCCCAAATCTACAGTTAGAGTTTCTTCTTGAGACTCCATCTTCACCTCTTATGATATCTACAATCTAGGGTTTCATAAGCTATTATATTAAGTCTCTCAAATCTTGGGTTTTCAGTCCTTAATGCTCAGATACTAGGGATCCATCACCACCGAATACCTTAAATTCCATCATGTACCTCTGCTATGGTAACTGATAAATCATTCACCGCCAACTACTCCCCCATTTCTCTCTAAAATCCACACTCTTCTACTCAACTAATTCACTTGGATTATCCTTGGTTCATCTCCCGCAATCCCTTCTGCAACAGGTATATTATCCTAATATCCTTAAATACCTATCCATTCTGTGCATATTCTATTATGTTCAGGTAAACATAAGGTAATGATAATTTCATAATACTTTATCCTATGTCAATACTTCAAGTATTATTTGTCTTCACCATTTACCATCTTCTGATGACAATAAATTACTATAATTTGACAGCCAACCATAGAAGTATCTATATGCACATTCTAAGTATTATTTTTCTTCTGCGTATACATTTTCTATACAATGGGTTCAAATTTAGTTTGAATTTTCAGGTTATGTTTGAAAATAATAAACTTCTACTGTGGTTAGTTTTATGTCTATGAATACATCATCTCGGTTGACTTCCTGCATCTCCTATACCCTCTTACAGCATCTTCACACTTTAGGTATGTGATAAAATATGTTTCTATTTTTATGTTGCGATTGTGAATCATGTGTTTAGGAGTTTCTAATATGTTCAAGGAAGAATTTATATTTTACTAACGGTTGAACTTGTGGGCATTGTGGCGATGTCCAGCAGACAAGAGGGACTTTTGACATCTTCTCACTTCAGGTATGTGATAAATTTATTGTTTCGCCCTGTGTAGATTAGTTTTTTATAAGATATTAAAATTCATCTGTTTTGAGTCAGGAATTTGGGCATCTAATTAATTTTTCCATCATGTTTTTTATCATCACTATTTATCCTCATATCAATTTGGCTTCACCTCTATTTTTCTTTACTGTTAGTCTGTTGTATTCACTGTATGTGTTCCAATACTCCCAAGTATTATTTGTCTTCACCATTTACCATCTTCTGATGACAGTAAATTACTATAATTTGATAGCCAACCATAGTAGTATCTATATGCACATTCTAAGTATTATTTGTCTTTTGCATATACATCGTCTATACAACGAGTTCGAATTTAGTTTGAATTTTCATGTTTTGTTTGTCACCATTTTTCACTACTGAAACACTATGATGCCAACATCCAGGATAGGGGATGTAGTGTATCAAGTATTGAAAGCACCGCTGGATGGATATTATTTAAATGGATTTCCTTCACAATGCCTCTGAAGGAAACAGTATGTAATATTTATGAAGGTGCTCTTATTTTTTTTAAATCTAATCTGATATTAGAAGATTTTCTGTTATTTCTATGTTCTTTTATAAACCAGAACCTTCTGTGGCATAAATCAACCTTTTTTACCTCCATGATGTTGTTTTACATGATTTTATTGTTTTTTATGATTTTCTGGATGTCTTAGCTTGCTCGCACTGGATAGTGGCTTTTTCACCCTGTTCAGTGATCTGCATTGAGGTCTTAATGCTATCCTGGAGTTACTGCCCTGTTTTGTTTGATGATAGGTTTTTTTTCTCCTTCCTGGGTTTCTTTCTCAACTGGAATGCCCTTTATTTTATTAATATCAATTTGACGGCTTTATGGCAGTGCATGGATGTCTTCTTGAGGTTTCAGTTTTGAATAATGTGAAGGCTTGGCATTGTCAACTTGCTACTGTACAGGCTTCCTGGAATGCATTTCCCACTGGTATGACCTCCTTTTTTAGTTTCACTTATTCCTTCTAGCAGTGCAAGACTATCATTGGGTAGTGAATAACCTATGATTATAAGTAGTTATTATAGTATGCATTACCTTCACTCTTTACTATGGGATTTTAATACAATTATTCATTAATACAAATGTTTTAGTACCATGTGAACAATTAAATTATTTAATATTCATTAATAATAATCTTATGAGTTGTTCATTTATTTTTTCCAACAGGTTTTATTCTCTTGATAGTCAGGTTAAACGATTTGCAGAAAAGGAATCTACTAAATATACTAATTTTAGGTATTTCCACCTGCCACATGTCACTCTCATAATCCTTCGCATATTATTTTTCATACATGCCAAGCCTATATCCCTCCACGTCGCTCCACCACTATCTATCTATACCACTCCCTCCCTCCCGCTCCCGCTCCCGCTTGACATCCCCATCGTTAATTCCCGCTCCCCCATTTCTATTTTTCACTGCTCATCCCTTCATCCTTCCTCGCTGTCTATGGGCTTCACCATCTTCACTCTCCCCAATCAAGGGTTTCCACAGTTTCACCATTCTCCAGATTCCCCACCTTCACCTTCTCCCACCTCTTGTGATTTCCCTCCTCCCTTTTTATATCCTCTCCATCCACCTCCTCCACCTCCTCCAAATCTCGTTCATGTTTCACCTCTTCTCTAGACATCTCAGTGCTCCTATGATTCCGAATCTAGGTGTCCTCCTCCTTTGATTCCCGTTAATCCTATGGTTCCCACCGACATTTCACCTCCGTCGCTGCTCCTAGGGATCCTGCTACTCCTTCATCATTGTTACTGATTCCCTCTATAGATTTTCTCTCTGCATCCCATTTCACCTCTGACGTTTCTCCTATGCTTCACGCTCTTGTTTCCCCTCTAGCGATGCTCTTATGATTCCCGCTCCTGTCACACCTCCACTACCGCTCCTAGGGTTCTTGCTCGTGCTTCCCCTACCATCATCCTGCAGTACTCGCAATACACTTCTGGTGTCTTCTACGCCAATATTTCCATTTCTACTACAGTTCATCCTCCCGAATCCCCTCAACTCATCATATGTTTTCTATTTCTCCTACTATGTCGAATTATTTCACTCAGGTACCCTCTAAATTCACTGCATCTCGTTCCCTAATTCCCTCAATCACGTGATTTCCATCCACATCTACTACTACTCTTACTGCTCAATTCAGTTTAGAACAATGTGTTGCTCGCCCCACAACAGCTATGTGTTTCTATTCACAATCTGATTAGTGTATTCACTGTTAGTTTGTTCATTGATCATACTGTGTGTTTCTACTATATATGTGATTCCATATTTATATGTGTTCTAATAGTTCATGCTCCTAATATATAATGTTTTCAATGTGTTTTCAAACATAGTATAGAGACAAAATTTTCCTAACTACCTTACATTCACTACAACAAAATCGTCGTTTAGCGGCGGTTTTGTAGCGGCGGTTCCTAGAACTTTCGCTAAACATTTTTTTAAAAAGGTTTCACGGTAGTTTATAATAAACCGTCGTGAAACTTTTTTTTTAACATCCCTGACCCTTCCCCCCCACCCCGACCCTCCTCTTTCTCACCCAGTGACCGCGATTCCTTCCCCCGCGACCCCAGCCCCCCGCGACCCCAGCCCCCCATGACCCCGGCGACCCCGCAACCTCGTAGACCCCGACCCACCATGACCCCGGTGACCCCGCGACCCCGGCAACCATGCTTCCCCGGCGACCTATACAAAACCTAGGGTTTGATTTCTAATTTTTTTGTTGTTTTGATATTAGTTATTTCTTTATTATTATTGTTTCTTATAATAAATTATAATGTTGTATTTATTGTATTATATGTAGATTTTTTGTTTATGATTATTTGTTTTTCTACTTATTGCATGTGATTTTTTATTTGTTTGTTATTTTTTATTCTTAAGTGATTATTTTTCTATCTTCTTGATTTTTTGTGGTTGTTTGATACTATACTCATGGGTTGTGATGGCTCATGGTTACAATACATGCTTCTATTATGGGTTATAATGGATTAAGGTATAACATGTACACATTTCCCTAGGTTGAGATGGATTTAAGGCTATGTCATGTTTTTGGTTGTGATGGATCGAGGTTATAACATGTTTCATTGAGGTAATGATGTGGAAATTTAGTGGATGTTGGGATGGTTAACACTGGTTGAGAGTTGGACTTTCTTATTATGCTAATGTGATGATGATGAGATGATTGACATAGGTTGAGAGTTGGTATTACCTATTTTCTAGCTAATATGATGATGTGACAGTGATGATTGACACATGTTAAGAGTTGGGTTTTCTTATTTGTCAAAAATATTGATGGTTTCCATATTATGGAAATTTTTGTGAAGTGGCATAATTATTTGATGATGATGTTATAAATATGGAATCTATACATTATTGTTATAATTACATGGAAATCAAAATCCCCATTGCTTACTTTCTTTTGATAATCCATTTGTTTAATATGATAATACCTTTACAGGTGATATGGTTAAAGATAGAAAATATATAATGTGTTACATTTATGAATAAAATGATGCTCGATGAGGAGATAAAATTGATGGAGTGGAATGAATTTATGAAAATTATTTATGATAAATATTTTCCTTTAACTCTCTCATATAAAATTGAGAATTATTTCCTTGGCCTCAAGAAAAGGGAAGAATAATCCTTCAAGTGTATGAGGAAAACTTCATATGAAATTTACCATATTCCTCATCCATTTTCAATAACCCTAAAAGTTCACTTTAAAATGATTATTTTTGTCTGAATATGAAACTATTAAATGATTTGGTGATATGAGAAATTGTTGTCTATAAAGAGTTTTTTTATAAACCCTCAAATTAGAAATAGAGATCATTGATTCTCGAGGGTTTCATGGTTTAATAGATAATAAGTAAAGTGTGGATTTCAATTCTAGTAGTGAAATAAATAAATATCATGGGGTTAAGAACGTTTATCATCCCACTTATCTAAATTGTATGAACAATCATGCCATAAATTTCCTAAATAAGAAAAGAAAATGATTCAGGTGTTGGAAATAGGTGAACATAGCTAGAGAATGTCTATGGGAGAAACCCACCATTGTGATGGAATAAAGGAATTATCTAATCAACCCTAATAATATTTTAAAATGTTTTATATTAAATAAATGGGTACCCTATTTAAATCAATTAATTGTGTGAAGGTGTATATAATTTTATCAATGAAAACAACATATATGGTCTATTGGGTAAGGGTGAGCTTATGAAAACAAAATTACTGATACTGATCCTAATAATAATATGGTTATAGGTATGATATTTAATTACTCAGGTATAGAGAAAATACTATTTTATTCATGTTTTATACATTCTGTCATATCATGAATGTTTTGTATAACTGTTAAAACACCCCATCAAAACATCTATGTCGAGTTATTATTGATGTGATAAAATTAGTCAATCATTTCATCCCCTTAAAATAATTCATTCCCTTAAGAATCATTTTGATTAATATAAAATAAAACCTTGAGATACTCCCTTTTGTGTAATTAAATGAAATTATGTGTATGAATTACTTTTTCTTGTATAAATATAGGTTATATTTTATAATTAATAAAATTATCCTCAATATCGTAAATCTCCCTCTCATTCTATACAAGTAATATAGAAAGATGATTATCCTTGGTAATCATTATGTAAAGAATGGATATTTTTTACTTCTAAGTGAGAATATATATATCAAATTATTAAGACTATAGAAAAGATAAACCATGATTAAATTCTCATTGTGAGAGAATACGCTGATGTTTTTTCCATTTATTTTCTGGTCTTCCACCTAACTAAGTTGTTGATTTCTCAATTAAAATTATACACAGTGATTTTTGAAATATCCAAGATTCTAGTATTCCTCTCATATGTGTCACCCCCTCTAATAATTTTCTTGTTTTGATGTTATATAATGTTCATTGATATTTATTTATTAAATATTTCATCATGCATTTCCATGAACACCACCACTTATCATGCCTCAAGACTATCCCTCACGTGGTTCTTGCCACTCCAAATTAACAATGTGTTGAGTTTTGTAAGCATCATAAGGTTTTCCCTAAACATTATTTATAATAGATTTATTTGATATTAGAGTTTTATATGAAGACTCTATAGATAACTTAGTTTGGGGTTATTCCAAATTAACAATATGCTTTGGTTTTCATGGTAAAGTAGTTACCACGTTGTTAGCACACTGTTTCTCTTTACCAAAGAAACTTCCCCTATCCCAAACACTAGAGGGTTCATATCTAACTCAGGGGATCATCTTTATTATATTATGTTTCTGTAATGTTACACTATCATATATATGAATCTCTTTCTTTATTTAGTAGTAACTATGTGTTTTAATTATTTTTATTATTGTGTAGGCACATTGTGATATACATGGATAAAAGCTGGATCACATTACCAAGGAACACACCTCATTATGTTAAGGGTTTGAATGAGTTTTTAGATTTTTCAATTTCTAATCGATCCGTTGAAGGGAGAATAAAATTTCCATGTCCTAAATATAAATTTAGAACATGGTTGAATTGAGATGAGGTTTATGAACATTTAATACTGAAGCAATTCCCTAGTCAATATTTGTATTAGATTTGGCATGGAGAATCAAATGTTACAGAAAGATTGATCACTATTGTTAATCCACAGAATGAGGTCCCAAGTTCGTTGATAATGGAAAATGAAATGAAAAACCTCATAAATTATGCATTCGGCACTGCAAGACACCACTATCAGCATAAAAACATGTCAGAACAACCAGAAGAGGGTGATACAAATTGCAACGTGACAAGTGATGTTTTTGAGACTGTAACACAGGCAGATCAAGATTGTAACATATCATTGGATCCTCCTCTTTATTCTGTGGATCCAAATGTAAGAGAAAACTTCACTAAGGAAAATGTGTTTCATGATTTAGTTGATGATGGAAATCAAGAGTTGTATAGTGGGTATTTGAAATATTCAAAGCTTTTATTTCTGCTGAAGTTGTACCATATCAAATGTCTATGTGGAATTACAAATAAGGCAATGTCCATGATATTGGAATTGATTCGTGATGCATTTCCTGAAGGTAAAATCCCAAAATATTTTTATGATATGAAAAACGTTGTTAACAAGCTTGGTCTGAATTATAAAAAATTACATGTGTGTCCCAATGATTGTATGCTTTATTGGGGAGAGGATTCAAGTAGACAGAATTACAAGAAATGTTCTTCTTCTAGATGGCAGGAAAAGGGTGATGTTGGAAGTCTGAATAAACATAATTTCATGGAGAAGAAGAAAAGGAACACACCTACAAAGGTTTTTCTTTACTTTCCTTTGAAGCCTCAATTGTAAAGATTATTCATGTCATCGAAAACCGCTTAATTGTATTTTTATATTCTAACTTGTATGACCTATATCAGTGTCTATGGCTGTTTAATTTTTCTTTGCAGTGATGGATAAGATGAAGCGTATTCATTCCAACTGAGAATGATTTGGGGGATGAAAAAAGAGATCCTATACCATATTATCTCTCAAACTACATGACTTCAATGAAGCAGGTAGTCTCCATTTTAATGTTACCGTATATTATACATACATGTGTTAGGCCAAAAGGTTTTTTTTTATTAGACGCAGCTATAATGTGAAATGATGTATCATTCATGGGAACCACTGGATAATTGTGACTAACTAACTACACACAACATCATGTTTGGTCTATATTTTTTGGGTTGATATAGATTAATTCATTTAAGATAACTTTCAAAAAAATTATCAAAATATTAATCACGTGTTTAGTTATATTTAGTTTATTTAGAAATATTTTTTTCAATAGTTTGCATTTTGATCATAATGTAGATTAAACAAATCATTATGGTGTAAGATTTTTTTCCCTTTATCATTTCAATGCCTTTAGATTTGAATCTTTTTTATTTTGTTAAATGCAGATGGGTCACACTCCCGCTGGAGTTGCATCAATAAATTATTGTTTCTCCGAGGTCTCTAACTGCTGTAATAATTGCCAGTGATCCTCATCAGAGTTTAATGTATTTCTATTCTATGTTGTGGTTTGATGAAAGAGTCAACTAATTCAGAGGTAAAAAATCTCCAAAGTTTTCATTGTTTTTTCCACTTAGTAAAATCAAACTGCATGAATTTTATACTCCAACAGAATACCTAAATCCCTCATTTTTTATGATAGATCTAAGGATGTAAGAAATGTTTGTGATCTTATCCACCTTTGAAAAAAATATTCACTATTATGATTTGTGTGCATTCTTTAATTATTTATGTATAATTACATTATATGATAATATATATATATATATATCATTCATTATACAATTAGTCACTTCTAAAATAATTACATTCTATTTTATGTAATTTTCTTCATCACTTTGGTGCTACTTTTGTTTATTAATTTAATCATATACATTATAATGAAATTATAGGTTTCTAATTTCATCATAATTATAGCTTTCATTCACTTTTCCAGTCACCAATCACTAAAGGAATTCATAATGTGAATACTGAATAATTTTTTACTTCATCCTTTATGTATTAATGTCATTATTCTGAATCATTTCATTAATTTTATGATACATTAGTTTAAATAGTTCTCATCTATTTTTTATTTTACATGCCTTGAACATTTACTTAGTTAAGTTCTATATCAGTTTTTATATATTTTTTGCAATGGGTGTTACAGAAAAGTCTCATTGTTTAGTTAATTTCAGAATTGTCATTTTCTATTTACTGTACATTTTAATTCATAGCTATAATTTGGATCCAATTCTCTGATTCATTTACAATTCCATTTTTTTCATTTCCTTTTCCATTTATTTATTTAATTTTTTACATCTGTATTTTTTAATTATAATTCATTAATTTATTCTATTTTAAATTTAATTAATCAGTCTACTTAAAATAGGACATATCTATCTGATTCAATTATAAAATAAATTTTATACTAATTTTGTTACCTATATTGAATATAAGAATAGGTGAAAACCAAGTTGAAGGGGGTGAATTATAGAAATGATATGGGGCCTCCACTGGGAAGGTAATCAATGCTTTAGATCTCGACCGAGATTCATTTGGGCACTACAAATTTTGATCAAATTATGTTTTTGTGTCTTTTGTGAGGTACCCCAAATGGATCAAGGTTGTGTTTGACATCAATAATTGAACACTTCATCATGAAATATATTACACAGTAATTAATAATGATATATTGTGTATTTATTTTTCATACTAATAAAAGTTCATATGGTATATCAAACTCTAATATACATAATTTCTTCCCCTATGTTTTTAGAAAAAACATATTGATCATTAAAATAATAAACAATAAAATCATTGGAACATACCTCTTTGAAATATTATCCATGTTTAGAAGATGTTCAGTTCAAATAATAACACCTTTTAGGGCTTCATCATTACTTTCTATTACTGCAATGCATAGTTCATTGGGAACTAAAGATATGTCTCTTGTAACTACAGTTCATAGGTCATTGGGAACTAAAGAGATCCCTCTTGGTCAATTTTTATGAAATCTAGATATTCTGAGTGCCTATGTGCAAGGATCTCCTTGCATGTGCTCATTTCCATGCGGGTGTGTGCATAGGGGCTAGGTGTCCTTGCATGTGTGTGAAGGTGTGATCCCTCTTCTAGCCTCTTTAATTCAAGAATGCTTTAAATTGAATTTAGATTCTTTCTTAATTCTGCTTAATTATATTGAATTGCATATCTTGAATAAGTGTTCTTTAATATAATTGTTTCATTTGATAAATAAAGTCATGTTTTTATAATAAAACCCCTCCAAAGGAGGTGCGCTATCTGTGAAAACTCACAGTGATAGTTATGTTGATCTAGTTGGTTAAATTATTGCATTTGATTTGTACTGAATGAGTTTTAGAATAAATGTTAAATATAATTAAATCAATTGTCGCTGGACTGGAACACGCCGCGGTCATGCCGCGGTCACGCCGCGATCAGGCCACGGTCACGCCGCGGTCACGCCGCGGTCACGCCGCGGTAATTCTGTGATTTAGCCCTGCTCCAGGACGACACCCCACAGCGGTTCGCAGTGATAGTATTCCATGAGTTTTGTGATCAATGTTGAGACTGACTAATCACAATTTCAGTCGGCAGGACGATGATCGGAATGTTACCCCGCCTCCTCCCGCTCCCTTCGCTCTGGGCCGGAAGATGCTGCCCCGCGGATGTCAGTGGACCGGGCCAACACGTCACGGTCATGATGCGGTCACGCCGCGGTCATGCTGTGGTGATGCCGCATTCACGCCGTGGTCACACCGCGGTCACGTCGTGGTCACGCCGTAGTCACGCCGCAGTCACGCCTCGGTAATTCCATGATTTGGTCCTACTCCAGGATGACACCCCACGGCGGTTCGCAGTGATAGTATTCCATGAGTCTTTTGATCAATGTTGAGACTGACTAATCACAATTTCTGCCAGTGGGGCAATGACCGGAATGTTTCCCCGCCTCCTCCCACTCCCTTCGCTCTGGGCCGAAAGATACTGCCCTGAAGATGTCACCGGACTGGTCCAACATGCCGCGGTCATGCCGCGGTCACGCCGTGGTCACGCCGCGGTCACGCCGCGGTCACGCCGCGGTCACGCCGCGGTCATGCCGTGATTTGTCCTTGCTCCAGGATGACACCCCGCAGAGGTTCACAGTGATAGTATTCCATGAGTCTTGTGATCAATGTTGAGACCGACTAATCACAATTTCTGCTGGCAGGGTGACGATCAGAATGTTGCCCCACCTCCTCCCGCTCCCTTCGCTCCTGGCCGGAAGATGCTGCCCCACGGATGTCGCTGGACTGGGCCAACACGTTGCGGTCACGCCGCGGTAATGCCGTGATTTGGCCCTGCTCCAGCCACATCCAGCCCACACCAGCCCCCTTCCACCTTCAATTCATCCCGCTGCCACCATCATTTCAGCCCACAACAGCCCCCCCCCCCCCCTACCACCTTCGAATCAGCATGCACCATCCCCCTAGCACCTGCAACCAGCCCCCTTCCACCAGCATTCCATCCCCCTTCCACCTGCATTCGAGACCGCACCAGCCCCCATCCACCTGCAATCCAGCCCGCACCATTTAGGTCATGCCCTTTGGATTAAATAATGATGACACTACATACCAACACTACACACATAATACCATTAATACCTTCTTAGAAATAATAGATGAATGATTTTGTTAATGACATGGTTATCAAATCTCAATAGAGATGTGATTATTTCAAAGATCTTGAAATAATATTTAACAAGTTGCAGTAGCACAACCTAAACATGAATCTGGTAAAATGCGTTTTCAGGGTAACGCTAGGGAAATTCGATAGATTTGTGGTGTGATAGCATTAAATTGAGTTTGAATATAAAAAAACAAGTTCAGTTTTATCAATTTCACTCCCTTAGATTCTTAAAGAATTGAGGGGGATCTAGGGGAACTTTTCTTACATTTATAACTTCATAGCTAACCTAGATGACATGTCTCTACGCTTCACCATGTTAATGAAGAAGGGAGTCACCTTAGATTTTGATGAGGAATTCCATGAAACCTTTGAGATTCTAAATAAATACTTACTACACTGACCAGTATTGATTCCATTGGTGGAAGGAATTCCACTCATCTTATTTGTGGCCTTCATAAATTGATTTCTCAGTGTTCTCATTGCACATAAGAATGATACGGGGAGGGAAACAAGTGTCTATTACATTAGTAAAATGATGTTAGGTACTAAGACACAATATTATGATGTTAAGAAAAATTACCTCACACTCATATTCCCAATTAAAATATGAGGCTTTACATGTATCCTTACAAATTTCACCTGGTCACTCGTATTGACCCACTCAAGTACATCCTTAGCTGCCCTATGTTGACTGGGAATTTTTCCCTATGATCAGTCACTTTAAGAAAACATGATATCCAGTTCATATCACATAAGTTATTGAAAGGGAAGACCCTATCTAATTTCCTCATGGCATATCCTTCCCAAGAAATTATACTACTAGAAATAAAACTTCTAGATTAGAAGGTTTTCCATTCCCACAAAGCTCCCCGAACACAGGAAATGTTTAAAGATTGATGGAAGATTTCCATTTTGAACCCACATTGTATCTTGTACCCTATCAAAAAATGATTTTACTGATGTAATGTCTAATGAAATCGTATTTTTAGCTGACCCTGATCAGTATGAGGTTTTCTACCACATTACACATCAAAGGATGGTCTCATATATCATCATCTATGACATGGAGGAAATCAATCAGATCAAAACTTCCCTAGTTCTTGATGAACTGATATCCAACCCTAGATGGTAGGTGCCCATAATTGATTATCTTTAAAATGGGACCCTCCTGATATAGCGAGTTGTAAGGGAATAAATTTGGCATCAGGCATAGAGCTTTACGATTCAGGATGGCCTAAAACAAAAAAAATCCTTCTACAATATGGACAATGAGGCCAACATCTTCTATATATAGTTAAAGAAAGTGTACCAGGAGTATATCATTGAGTCTAACTAATAAAATCCAACAGATGCTGAGAAGTAGGCTGCTGTGAGATGTTGTTTGGAAGGAGGAATAATAAAATGGGGATATTGTTTTTTAGAAAAAGGATCTATTGTGAAGATACAGGGGCAGCGGCCATCGGCATCACGGTGCGACCATGGGGAGTCCTTTCTTCAACTGTTCTTCTTTTTTCCTACTGTAAATTCTGCTCGTTATTGTAATAGAAATCAACAGAAACTCTTGTTTTTCTTCTCTCTCTGACTTGAAGACCTATCACTAACCACTCATACCGCTATCATGTAGCTACAAATGGACATATTCAGGCCTCCAATAAGTCTCTATCGAATAAGTAGTAGAAGATGGTTGAAAAATAGAATAAGTCCTAGACGGACAATCTCCTACATGATTTATGGGCCTACCATACCACCATGTGAACTACTACCCAAGAGACACCGTACTCACTAGTGTACAAAACTAAGCTAGTTTTTCCCATTGAAGTCTAGTTTCCATCGCTACAAATAGCTATCTGTGGAAAACTCTACATTTAGGCCAGACCTATATAGGGAACAACCCGTTCATGAACTACATGTGGGTTTAATTCTCCCATGACATGATACATAGTGACACCCATATCTATTTTCTTGGGTCCAGCCACAATATTTCATTTTCATGCTATGGAACCTACATCCTTTATGCATGACATTAAACTACATGGTTTTTGAAGAACTATGTGTGGTTTGATTCCAGTCATCACATGATATGTAGTGATGCATGAAGCTCCCATCCTTGGTCCAGCTGTAAAAATCAATAGGAACAATACCCCCCTCTACATATGGGTTAGACCTACATAGATAGTTTCCCATTCAAGAACTATATGTGGATTTATTTATGTTATCATAAGATATAGAGTGACACCCAAATCTACAATCTCGTGTCCAGCTACAATAATTAATGGGAACAATGCCCCTCTCTATGTATGGGGAAGACTTGTATAAATAGTTTCCCATTAAAAAACTTCATGTGGCTATATTTCTTTCATTATAGGATATTTGGGTTTGATTGGATCTCCAATCTTGGGTCCATTTACAACAATCAACATTAAAATGATCCCTCCCTGCATACGAGTTAGACCTACATAGGTATATTTTATACAAGAAAAACATAAAACATTATTACTTCCATCATAGGATAAATATGGAAAAATAAATGTTTAATAATGGGTTCAATCACAACATGTAAGAAGATAAAAATGCAGCTCCAAACATCATACGAACTGGACCTATGTAGTAAGCCATCTAAGACCCACTCTCGCACAACTTAACAAACTTCCTAGTTTTCCCATGTTTCTCCCACTGATCATTTATCATGTGAGATCAGGAACCTGGCTTTCTAAAATGGAAAATGATAAGGGTGGCCATTTAGATCATAAAAAATGACTTTACCACATGATGTTATACTGCATGACAAATTTCCTTACCACATAAATTTAACTGTGAGGAAAACATCTTGTCACATGATGTTAAGCTATATGATAGATACATCCCCACTACATGATGTTAAAATGTATAATCCATCATACATCATCATTCTTTTTCAAAGTACCACAAGATCCTAGCACCAATAAACTAGAGAATGGGGTGCCTCCATTATCTTTTTGAGCACCTTAACCCATAAACCACCTTTCATTACTTGAGTGACTTGGGTTTCCAATAATCTCCCATTAACCCTAAAAGGGATATATATCTCCATTTTTTATCTTAGTTTCATTGCATAAGGGATTTAAACTAGCAACTGGAGACATCTTATCCCAGTAAGAAGGACATTCTAATCTTTGTGAGCCTCATGTCAATGTGGAAGAACCCAACACCTCAGAGTGTTCTGGGCCATCCTTGGTATGATTGTATCATACCATTAGTCATGACCCAATAAACTTGATCTAGGATTGAAAAAAATTTCACCTACTTCTCAAAAGGATAACCACACCAGCCGCCACCCCCCAGCCAAACACTCATGCTAGCCCTCTGCCACCTTGCAAAACACTCATCCCAGCCCCGCAGCCAACATCAACCAACCAGACCAGCATCCCTATCCAAACAAAGCATAGAGTGAAAGACCTATAGACAACCGTGCCAACTAATGGCCACTACACCAACACCTACTTGCACAAGAACCCTAAACCACACCAGATCCAACCACAATAAGCACCTATAGTAGACACAACACCCAAAATATTATCTAGAAACCAAATCATCCCCAGACCACCATCTAGCCCAATCCATCACCATCTGAACACCTTGAATCAAAGTGGACCATCCCACCATAAGAATGTCTAAAAAACAAGCAGTCAACTAGTACCATCCATCTGAAGTGCCCCGCATCACCCACGCCTAACCCATCATACAACCTAAAGAATCCCCTAAGAAGTCACTGATCCAAATGTGAGCTAATACCCACCCTGAATCCAAAACCTCTAGACCCACCAAGTAGTCAACATTCACCCACCCATCTACCAGAAACATGCTTCCCATCCTGCATCATCTAGTATCTCAAGGGAATTTGAGAACATCCACCATAGAAATCCCTACACCATCAACAACCAGAATACACAAGATGGGGAAACCAAGCACAAGCCAACTAGACTTACTCCAAACCACCACCTGAAGACCCACCCCAAACTATATCCACCACACTAGACAATCGAGAGAACCATAAACCTACAATAGTAATCCAAAACAAAGAAGAAAAACCAAAAATCCAACCCCTATGCACCCAAAACATGTTACCAACCATAGTAGAAATCACAAACCAACCAGCACCATGAACCATGTAAGTGTATACTACACCATGTAGAAAAATCCAAACAGCAACACCCCCAGCTAAAACCCATCTTCAAAGGTCCTATAATTCCAAACAGCAACACGAAACTCACAACCGCACCTCCTAAATCCTCCACAAGAAACCTATAACCCCACTATGAGAATCTTTGTAAGTATCTATTAGATAAACCCAGCATCTCCCAGCCTCAACCTTAAGAAGCATTCAAAGTAGGGGGGATGATATCCAGGGGGGTCTAGTAAGGGGGGTTTCTGTCTGGGGAGGATTCTGTCCAGGGGGGTCCGGGGGGGCTGTTGTCCAGGGGGTCCAGCAGGGGGGCTGCTTTCCAGGGGGTTTTGTCCGGGGGGGCTGCTGTCCAGGGGGGTCCAGGGGGGCTGCTGTCTGAGGGGGGATACTGTCCAGGGGGGTCCAGCAGGGGGGGGGGGGCTGTTGTCCAGGGGGGTCCAGCAGGGGGGGTTCTGTCCGGGGGGGGGGGGGGGGGGGCTGGTGTCTAGGGGGGCTGCGGGTTTATATACAGGGGGGGCTGTTGTCCAGGGGGTCCAGCAGGGGGGGTTTCTATCCAAGGGGGGCTACTATCCAGGGGGGTCCAGTAGGGGGGATGCATTATTCTTGTTTATTGAGTTATATTCTTTGTGAATATTCTAAGATTTTTTGTTTTACCATAATTTTAGGGGATTAGAACTACTATGTTCTACCTTGTTTTGTAGGTACTTTTGAGCTGGTTCCTGACTTCTTTGATAGTTTGTTTTATAGGGAGACTCATGTAAGTGTAGTTATGTGTTTTTTTATATTTGGACTTGTTTAATTCTTATTATGTAAGTACCTTTCGTGTATAATTTAATTTAGAGGGGACTGGCAGGTGCAGGGGGGAAACTGGCAGGGGGTAGGGGACTGGCAGGGGGTGCAAGTGGGGGCTGGTAGGGTGTGCAAGTGGGGGCTGGTAGGGTGTGCAAGTGGGGGCTAAAAGGGGCAGGGGGAAGGGGAAACGGGTGGGGGGAAGGACTGGGGGGTTCTAGGGTCTGTCCAGGAGGGTGGGGGTGGTTGTTCAGGGGAGTGGAGATCCGGGCTGTCCAGGGGGATCTGTCCAGGGTCTGGGGGGTGTCCAGGGTTTGGAGGGTATGGGGGGTGTCCATGGTATGGGGGGGTATGGGGGTGTCTAGAAGGGTGGGGGTGGCTGTCCAGGGGAGTGGAGGTCTGGTCTATCCAAGGACTGGGGGGTGTCCAGGGTATATCCGGGGGGTGTCCAGGGTCTGGGGGGTGTCCAGGGTCTGTCCGGGGGGTCTCTAGGGTCTGTCCGGGGGGTGTCCAGGGTCTGTTTGGGGGGTGTTCAGGGTCTGTCTGGGGGGTGTCTAGGGTCTGTGGGTGTCTGGGGTCTGTCTGGGGGGTGTCCAGGGTCTGTCCAGGAGGGGGGATTTGCAGGGGGGGTGTCCAGGGGAGGGGGGGTTATGTAGGGTGGGGGTTTCCAGTGTCCAGGAGGAAGGGGTCTGCAGGGGGGTCTGTCGTGGTGGGTGTCCAGAAGGGGGGTGCAAGGGGTGTCAAGCAAGGGGGACTGCTGTCTGGGGGGGTCCAGGAGGGGGGGATATCTGGGGGGGTCTGTTCAGGGGGTGAGTGGGGTCTATCCAGGGTGGGAAGGGGGGCTGCAGAGGGATGGGTGCATGGGGGTCTTTAAGGTGCAGGTGGGGTGCAAGGGGGAGAGTGGGGGGGGGGATTTGCAGGGGGAGGTGGGGAGGATGCAAGGGCCCAGCACCGGCTGAACGATGCTGGTTTTTTTTTACGGAATGTGTAGGCCTATAGCCACGGTTTTAAACCGTAGCTATAGGTCTACAGCCACGGTTCCTAACCGTGGCTCTATATCTATAGCCACGGTTGCAACCGTGGCTATAGGAGATGAGTTCTTTCAGCCTATGCCACAGGTTGAAAAACATGGCTTTAGGGTTGTTTCCACAGTTGGAACTATGGCTATAGGGCTATAGCCATGATTCAAACAATGGCTAAAGGGCTATAGCCACGGTTGGGAACAGTGGCTATAGGTTTTACCCTATATCCATGCCAATACCAGCCACGGTTGTGGGAACTGTGGCTATAACCTATAGTCACGTTTTTTGGGCCTATAGCCACAGTTTAAAACTGTGGCTATAGCCTGATTTTGTAGTAGTGATGATATGAAAATGGAAACATCGTTTATGCGTACTTACGGCTTACCGTCTCCATAAACGGTGCCTCCCATTTAATATATATATCTATTATAAATATTTATATTCTAAATATATATGATATATAAATCAAATTTTATATTATGTAAGTATTTAAATCATGATCTAAATGATACAATCAAGAATAACAAGTTAAAACGTGTACGATAAAGAAAGCGATTATTACCTGAAATGTTAATTTAACATGAAAATCATTATTAAATGGGTATTATAAAGTCATAAATAAATCATGTATGATATAATAAATATGAATATGGTTCTGGTATAATTTAATAACATACTATGGTCATTATACAGGAGGTTAAACGTACCCTCGACCAAAGGAAAGTGCAAGGTAAGGGTTAATTCCTCAATCTCATTATTATTCGAGATTGTTTATGGGTAAGTTTTTACTGGGACATATTTATTATCCATGTCCATGTTTCATAAAAGAGTTTTGAAAGGGATTATTTTTAAGGGAATCTTTTATTAAAACATCATTTTAAATGTTTTAAATATTTATTCTTCTAAATAATTCTCATTAATGTCCATGTTTTCAAAATGTTTTTTTAAGGATTTATTTATATGGAAATGTATGTTTTTAAAATGTTAATTCCATTAAAAAATTTCAAAGTGTTATGGGACACTTTGATTAAAAAAATTATTTAAATGTATTCCTTTATAAATTGTGTGACTTTTAAATGTTTTCATGAAAAAGGTATATTTCTCTCAAAGAGTTTTAAAAATCATTTTCATCTATGTCAACATCCTTTGATGGATTTTAAACTTGTTTGAAGTTGATTTATAATGATACAAATCTTCCATATTTTATTGAAGGTTTTATGATATGTTTGACTCTGGATGTGTTATTTTTATACTATTCATGGTTTATGGATAAAGTATTGAAATTTCATATGCTAGTTTTAATATGAATATTTATGTTATGTTTCAGCCTTTTCATATGAGGAATGTATTGGACATAGTAAGTGACAGGTGGCGCCTACTATAGCTCCTCGATGCATCGGTAGGTCTCATGATACAATTAGACATAGAATTGTCTGAGGCCTTTCCCAATTTGATATATGGTTTTGGCCAAGGCCTTAATCATTTTTAGACGTCTTGGCCGAGGCCTTGAAAAAATGTTTCAGAATGTATGACATTATACATTCCCTCATTATGAAAATAATATTGATGTTCCATGTGGTTTTTCGACTAGTAGAATACCCATGACTATGTTTTATTATGGCATTATTTACTCAGCTCATATTTCTGCCAAAAAAAAATCCATGTTTATTATTTATAAAGGCATGTGTTTTCAATTATTAACCATACCTATTGATTATGTTATCTTCTGCTAAATTGTTTTCCCTTACTGAGCATCTGAGCTCACCCCTTTCTTATGTTTTATTTTCCCAGGATTTCTAAGAAGTGTATTATGATTAATATGCAGGGTTAAGATAAAAGGGAATAATGGCGTTCTTAAAGAACTATCTATACTGTATTTTATGTCTGAAATTGTAATGTGAAGTTTATGTATGTAATCTATTTCCAATACTGCTAAACTGATCAGTAGTTCGGGACATGATTTCCTTGTATCATGCCAATGTATTAAAATAATGCATCGGCTCTAAGCTTTTGGGGTCAGGGCGTTACACTTATGATGGTCATTATCACTTTCATTGCTTTCATCATCATCATGTCGAGATACATGTTCTTCATTTGTATATGTATCATCATCTTCTTCACCTTCTTCCTCTTCACTACCACTGCCACTTTCACCATCTTCACTTTCTTCTTCTTCTTATTTAGAGCCACTGGATCTAATTATATATTCCATACTAACTAATACTTTTGTCTCTTTATCCCCATTATCTACAAGAGTGGGCTCATTAGAGGGTTAGGTAAGTGGAGGACTAGGAGGTCCAAAGGAAAAAAAACCTTTGCGAGGTTTAGTGGTGTCAGGATCACTCCTATCATCAATAGGTGATCCCTGATCTCTAACTGGAGTGACAATATCTTTTTCTTATTCAGAAGAGTAAACAGCTTCCTCATTTGTTCCCAGAATAGGATCATCCATATTCTTAGGTCTAGTGGGATAATCTACTGGATTGAACTTTTCATAGGTCTTATCTTCATATCCAACCCATTATCTCTTCCATGGGTTCTAGTTGATTTTCATCCTCTTAAAAATATCTTTACTGAGACAGATCCCACTACACTCAGAAATAGCTTCTTCATCTTCATCTACACAACCTTTTTCTTTTAGCATAGCTAATATCATCCTTGGATAGAATAGGGAATTATTTTTTCAAGGTTTGATCATCTCATTCATGTGAACAATAAGATATCTACACAAATTTACCTTGATCCCTTTTCTTAGAAAATAAACTAAGTAGACATGTTAATATTTCATAGAAGCAATGTCCCATTTCCTAGGATAGATTTGATGCTGGATAAACTTAAACAATATTCTACATTCTACACTTAACTCTGTAGAAATGGTTCTTTTATTCTCATCATTATTAGTAAGTTCCTCTAACATTGTCTCAAAGAAAAACACATCACTCTCATGTGGAGAGGTGCCTTGATAGTCATCAAATACACCTTCATGAGGAAATTTAATACATTCATCCCAATTTCTTTAAGATAAATATATTCTCTTCCATTTTACTATAGATTTTATCCAGGCGACATCACTTCCTTCCAACAGAAACTTCATATTTATATAAAATTCATGAACTAGATTTGGGTAAAAGGGTCCTTCATTATTTGAGAACCACTTAAGCCATCCTTGATCTTGCGTTACCTTGAGTAGTACAGTATTTATTTCTAATAGCCATTCTACAAGAACTTCTTTTTTTGTAGTTACAACATGATTTTATAGAGCATGATTTATGGGTGCTGAAGATTTTCTCGATTCACCTTTCTGTTTCTTAGAAGCATGAGACTTTCCATCATCAAGAGCTTGCTTCACACACGCCATTCCAATTTGTTCAGTCTGAAGGTTAGAAGGTTAAAGGTTGGGGTATAGAGAGAGAGAAACGGCCGAGAGATTGTAGAGGTAAAGGAGTAGAGTGTATCAATTCAAATTTGTATCATTTAGAGATTTTGAAATTATGTAATTGTGAAATTGTGAACCAGGTTCAATGAAATTAATGAAATAGTTTTGTTTTGATAAAAACATAAAACTTATAAAAATAGTGAGTCATTGGTGTCGATATGATAGATTTTTCATAACACTAATGGTGTCGGCATGATAAGGCATTAGTGTCGGCATGACATAGCGTCAGTGTCGACATGACAACTTCACTTAAAAGGATCAAAGGAATAGCAACACAAGGTCTTATAGATTGATCATTCCTAACTCATGTCTGATGTAATTCATTCTTTCAAGGTTCAATGGCTTAGTAAATATTTCATCAAGCTGATATTCAGTGCTAATAAATTCTAAAACGATATAACCCTTTTGATAATGATCTCTCAAAAAGTGATGTCTTACATAAATATGTTTTGTTCTAGAATGAGAAACTGGATTTTTAGAAATTTTAATAGCACTTGTATTGTCACAATTTATAGGTACATGTCTAAATTGATATTCATAGTCTAGCAGAGTGTGTTTCATCCACAAAATTTGAGCACAACAGCTTCCAGTAACTATTTATTTAGCTTCAGTAGTAGATAATGCAAGAGAATTTTGTTTCTTACTACACCATGAAACCAAATAAATTCCCAAAAGGTGACATCTCCCAAAGGTTCTCTTTCTATCTAACTTGAATCTACCAAAATCATCATCATAATAACTCACTATATTAAATTATTATCCTTTAGGGTAAAACAAACCTAAATTGATAGTATGTTCGAGGTATTTGAAAATTATTTTAACAAAATTTAAGTGAGATTCTTTGGGATTAGCTTGAAAACGGGCACACATACACAAACTAAAAATTATATCTGGCCTACTATCAGTCAAGTAGAGAAAACTTCCAATCATTCCTTTGTAAGTGGTTTGATCAACAGATTTACCATCTTCATCAAGGTCTAACTTACAAGTGGTACTCATTGTAGTGTCACTACTTTTAATGCTATCAGATACAAATCTTTTTAAAATATTTTTTGTGTATTTACTTTGATTTAAAATGATACCTTCTTTATTTTGAAAATTCTAAAATCCAAGAAAGAATTTGAGTTCAGCCATCAAACTCATTTCAAACTCACTTTACATAATTTTAGAAAAATCAATACATAAATAATTTCTTTAAGATCTAAAAATAATATCATCTGTATAAATTTGAACTACTAAAACATCATTAGAAATTCTTTTTACAAAAATAGTTGGATCAGCAATTCCTTTTGTAAAACCTTTTATAATGATAAAAGTACTTAGTCTATCATATAATGCTTTTGAAGCTTTTTTAAAACACATAAAGCTTTTGTTAATTTGAAAACATGATTTTGAATATGAGGGTTTGTGAAACCAAGGGGTTGTTCAACAAAAACATCTTCAACTATATACCCATTTAGGAATTCACTTTTAATATCCATTTGATAAAGTTTAAAATTAAGATGGGTAGCATAAGAAAGCAGGATTCTGATGGCATCAAGTCTAGCAACAGGTGAAAATTTTTCTTCATAGACAATGCCTTTTACTTGAATATAAACTTTTTCAACCAATATGGATTTATTTCTAACAATATTACCAGATTCATCTACTTTGTTCCAAAACACCCATTTAGTGCCTATGGTCAAGGTGTCTTTAGGTCTATCCACAAGTTTACAAACTTTATTTCTTTCAAATTTATTAAGTTATTCTTATATATACATCGCCCAAAATTAATATTTAATTGCATCATTGATGTTTTTAGGTTCAAGTTATGACAAAAAGGCTTGATGTTCAACCTATTTTCTAAGAGAAGTTATAGTTTGTGTCCCTTTATCTAAGTCTCCAAAAACAGCATCTAAAGGACGGTTCTTGAGGGTTTTAGTTAGTCTAGAAAAGGAGGGTATAGTAATTTCAGGTTTATCTACATGTTCGGGTTCATCATGTCTAGAGTCTAAAGAATTTCTAGAAATTTTTGATTTAATAGATTGTTTAACAAGACGATTAGATGGTTTTTCATTTATTTCTAAATTTGACATGTCATCTTCAAGGTTTTCTAGGGAGGTCTTAGGTTCATGTGGATATGTTTCATCAAATTTGTTATGCAAAGATTCTTCCACACACTTGGTTCTTTTATTAAAGACTCTATAGGCTTTACTAGTGGTTGATTAACCTAGGAATATTCCTTCATCACTCTTAGATGCAAATTTTTCAAGATTTTCCTTTGTATTAAGTATATAGACTTTGCAACCAAAAACTTTGAAGTAACTAACTTTTGGTTTTCTATTATTTCACAACTCACAAGGATTCCTTTTAAGAATAGGTCTGATTAAGACTTTGTTATAATATAGCATGTTTTATTGACAAATTCATCCCAAAATTAAACAAGTAGATCATATTCATTAAGCATTTTTTGGGCTATCTCTTGAAAATTTATATTTCTTTTTTCCACAACTCCATTTTGTTGAGGTGTCCTAGGGGTAGAGAAGTTATGACTATACCCATTGTGTGATAAAAATGATTTAAAGTCTTGATTTTTAAACTCACTTCCATGATCACTTCTTAAGTATTTTATCGTAAGTCCACTAAGATTTTCCATTATTTTAGCATACTTGGTGAAGTAAGTAAATGATTCACTTTTGTGAGCTAAGAAATAAGTCCAATTATATCTAGAAAAGTCATCTACAAGAACATGGACATAGTGCTTCTCATTAAGACTTGAAACTCAAGAGGGTCCAAAAAATTCCGTGTGAAACAACTCTAAAGGTTGAGAAGTTAAAACTTCTTTCTTTGATTTGAAATATATCTTATATTGTTTACCCTTTTGATAAGGATTACAAACTTTGTCATTTGAAAACTCAAGTTTGGTTAGATCCTTAACTAGTTCTTTTCGAGTAAGATTTCTAAGAGAGTGTACATTATAGTGTCCTAATATCCTTTTCCAAATTCAAGACTCTTTATGAAATAAACTAAAGTGTTAGATGTTTTTAGAAACTAAAGAATCTAAGTTGACAGTATATACATTTTCATTTCTAAGAGAAGAAAATATTAGTTCATTTTTAGAGTTAAAAATATTAGAAGCATCATTTTCAAATTTAATATGAAATCCATCATCACATAATTGTGAAATACTAAGAAAATTATATTTCAATCTATCAATAAAAGGTACTTTAGAAATTAAAACTGAGTTAGAGTTACCAATATGGCCTAAGAAAAAAAATTATTTAGCATTGTCACTAAAAGTGACGTATCCACCATAAATATTGATTAGGTTCTTGAATCTTGAGTTGTATCATGTCATATTTCTTGAACATCCACTGTCTAAGTACCACTGACTCTTGTTGGAGCACTTCAAAGAGATTTCTAACAAAATAATCAAACAAAAATAGATTTTGGTATCCTGATTTTTTTTGGTCCAGTAACATTAGTAATCAGTGCTTTAGGTATCCACATTTTCTTTATGGGGTTCCTATACGCATTATGTAACATATTTGAAAAAAATATTCTATTTTTTCTAGAAAAACTATAGGTAGTAAAATATTTTTCAAAACTAGAACTAGCCGTAGAATTTTCATTTTTAGGTGGAAAAAGAGATTTTCTAGATTTAGTTACAAAATGTGTTTTAGATAGGTTTCTCTATCCAGGCTGATATACAAAACCATAAGTGTACTTAGGATATATCTATTTACTAAGCATTTGAGTAAGATTATTTTTCCCATTGGTAAAATTTTCTAGATCTTTTTTCAATTTATCGTTAGAAATTTTTAGTTCATTGTTTTCTTTGAGCAGTTGAGCATTCTTTTCCTTTTCAGTAGTAAGTTCAGACTTAATATTTACAGTGAGAGAATGTTGTTTACTTAAAGATTTATATTAATCTTTTAATTCATTTCATTCTCTTCCATCATGTTACGGTATTCAAAGAGTTCATCACTTGTCATATTTTCAGAATCAGTTTCATTTCCAGAATAGTAAGAATTATGTACAGGAGAATCTAAGGTTACCTCAGATGTGTTTTTCATAAAACACATATTTTTTATGTCATCTCTCTCATCATGAGATTATATTTATTCAATAGATCTATCCTCATATGAACTCTAAGTGTCCTTCATATATTTCTTATACTTCTTATCTTTGTTTTCATAATTCTTTTTGAATTTTAATTTTGGAAAGTCGGATTTGATATGTCCTCCCCTCTTATATTCATAGCAGACAATCTCCTCTTATTTGTGATTTCTTTTCCAGTACTTTTTTCAATTTCCCTTATTATTATATCTTACTTTATAATTGTTCTTCCTGAAGAACATATTCTTTCTATAGAATTTCTTGAATCTTCTAGCCAACTGATCCATCTCTTTATCATTATCTGATGTTGATTCATCATTACTATAGCTTTCAACAGAGGGTAGCACCTTCTATTTTTCCTTATTCTTAGAGGTAGTAATATTGAAGTCCACATATTTTCTATTAGGTTCATCCTCTTCTTCATGCTTGACTTTCAACTCTTCTTCATACATCATCAGTTTTCCAATGAGTTCTTTGATGGGTAGTTTTCTTATGTCACATGATTCTTTAATAGAGACAGAAGTTCCTCTCCATCTATCAGGTAAGCATCTAAGAATCTTCATAATTTGTTCTTTGGTGGTAATCACATTTCCTAGAGAGATCATTGAACCTGAGATATATGTTAGAAATAGGTTCATCAGGCTTCATCTTAAAGTTATCATATTTAATGGTATATGTATTAGGCCTCATTTCCTTGACATTAGTTGTTCCTTTATGAGAAACATCTAAGGTATCCAAATTTCAAAGGCAGTTTTACAAGTATAAATTCTATTGAATTCTTCATCTCCTAGTGCAAAATATAAAGCATTCATGGATTTACAGTTATTACTATAGGAAACTTTAGTAGTGTCATCCCAATTATTTCTAGTAGTACCAGGGATCTCATATTCAGTCCCTATATCATACCAAATCTCAAATCCTATAAACTCTAAATGAATTTTCATCTTGATTTTCCATTGAGAATAGTTGGTTCCATTGAAAAATTGAGGTCTTTTGGTAACAGAACCTTCCATCTTATTTTCCATAATAAAATTTTGGAAAAATATTTTAAAGAGATAAAAATTATTATTAACAATAATTTTAATATCTTTGAAATAAAACTAAAATCGCAGTTAAAAAGGTTTTGAAAAATATTTAAAAACTAAAAATTATAAATTCATCTGATACCAAATGTTGGTCAGAGTAGTGTAATCAAGAGGGGGTGAGTTGAGTATCTATAAAAATTTATATTAAAGGGTATTATTTGAAGTTTCCCTAAATTTAAAATTAAATTGACTAGTTAGCCAGTAGTGAATTTATAAGAGCTTGACTATTTGATTAATTTCTCAAAATAGTGATTAGTTCTCAGTTATATCAATTTTATAATTAATACAACTTTTAAAACTAACCTAATATGTCAATACTATTATAAACACTTGCTAAGACTAACTATCAGAGTTAAATTTAGTTTTATGAAATATGTGCTAAGACATAGAAAAAATAAAAGTAAAATCATAGTGGAAATGAAATAATAGGTTTAGTCTCAAGCATAGACCTAATACTCCCCATTTGGTGATCACCTACCACCAAGTAGTTTAAATTAACAAACAGTTTGATCCACACCCTGGATCGGGGTTCACAACAGCACACAGTCTATCTAGGTCACAAGACCACTACCACAGTTCTTTGTGGGTAAGAAATAATAGGTCACACAAGGACCTCTTTCACACTTATTCATGGGAGTAAAATTTGTAAGAAGGTATTAGTGGAAGGATATCTTGTATCCTTTAGTTTGATACAGGAGATAGTGTGTTATTTATAGACAGATATAAACACTTATCAAAAGTATGTAAAAATGCACACAATAGAGAAAATAAATATGAGAAAGCATTTAGAAGGATATTTGTGTCTTGAGATGCAGCTTTGGACTCTTCATATGTAGATGAGATGAGGTTTGAGTCCTCTTTTGGAAGTTGACACTAAAACAGAGTGTTGTATTCTGGATTCTAGGTATAAGTATGGTTCTGTAGGTATATTTTTATCCTTATTTGATATGCTTAAGTAGTTGTACTATTCGATGTAAATCTTTTTTGATATTTACCCATGTGTTATTCTTTTGTTCTTGAGTTCATAGTGGTTGTATTAGAGTCATGGATTTTCTTTTGTGTGTCTTATACGTGGGAACGCTACACCACCCTTTTACATCCCTTTTCAAAATACTTTTTATTCTTGAGGTCCGAAAAATAGCATGATCATTTCACATGCATAGGTTCATTTTACCTCGTATTGTATGCTAAAAGTCCTACAAAAGATTATTAAATATGTCAGTATCAATAAATGACTCAAATGTGACTGTTAGAAATAATTTTAATAGGTGAAAATTTAAACATTCTATCGGTGAGTCAGTCTATCAGTGAGTTGTCCTATCGGTGAGACATCAGTCGGTGACTCATCTGTCGGTATCTCCTTCTGTCAGTGACTCAACCCATTGGTATGTCATTTTTTCAGTCTTTCCATACATTGGTGACTCATTACATCGGTTAATCATTTTAATTTTCCATGATTCCTTGCATCAGTAGCATCATGCATCAGTAGGTCGTCTGCGTTGGTGAGTCATATGCATCAGTAGGTCATCTAAATCGGTGAGTCATATGCATCGATAGTCCATCTTCATCAGTAATTCATATGCATCGGTAGGTCGTCTGTATCTGTAGGTCATCTCTTCTTTCGGTGTCAGTCTGTTATACTTGGAATATATTTTTTTCCGGTCTTCCTTACAATATAAATGTAAAAAGAATGTACCAAATCTATGTGAGATCATAGATAGACATAATTTCACATATTGAAACTTAAATAATTATGGTTGAAAATTTTATACATGATTAATACGAATTGATATGATTAATATGAATGTACATGATTTTTGAATTCAGATGATTTGTGAATTGACAAGATTTGTGATTAATAAAACTACTAATACTAGAGAGGAGGACCAACAGTCCCATTTGGGCCAACAGAATGGGTGTGATCACACACCAAGTAAGTGGATGGGGATTCTCTCAAATATAGAGTCTTTCATTTTCTTACCCATGAAAGAGATAATAATTTATTGATCTTGGAGATATCTATTGCACTATACATTCATAAAGGAAACCAAGACTTATATAAGTGTTCATGAGATGTTATTTTAATATAATTTCAACTAGATCTATGATTTAATATGGGATATAGTATATAGTTCCTAGGTTTACCCATAGGTCATGTGTAAATAAATCTATATATGAAAACATAAATTAAATGTTACCTCAACATGTGATGTGATCCTAGTGTGTTATGATCATCTCTAGATTACTGTAGATCAAATTAACCAAGAGAGGAACCCTCTAGAACATTCAAATTCACACCATGACTCTTAATTCTATATCATATCATCTTCATGTTCTAGTATGGAATAAGTGAGATATTTACAATGAATGTGTGATCATGATAAGAATAAGAACCCGATCAGAGAAGGTAGGATTGATTCAATCTTATTATTATTTTGTTTTCTCTATCTATAACTTGATGGAGAGATTTGGTGAATGAAAAAATATTTAAAGAGTCTCAACCCACTCATTTTGGGCTAAAAAATAAATATATACTCAAGTCTAAGTTTCCATAATTTTCACTTAGGTTCATACATAAACTTAACCTTTATTTTTTTTCAAAAAAAACACTTACAATCATATTAACATGTCATAAATGTCATGAAAACTTCATCACTAAATTATAAAATTCTTAAAATTTCAACTGATGAAATAAGATCCATCAACTCGACTCATTCCTCCCAAATACATTTAATGAACCTTGAATAAAAGATATTCATACGAAAAACGAATTTTCTAATATTTACTTATTTAAAAATAATTAACATGTGAATAGTTTGATAAATACATTAAATTATCATTATTATAAACTTTAATAATATATAATTGAATTTACTAATTTAATTACATGTTATTTTTCACACTTAGATGTTTGTTGGCACACGTGTTTGGGGTCTACTTCACCCTAAACTCCAATTTATCTGAATCTGCAAAAGTTATGGATACACTTTGTGTGTGACCCTCTAGGAACTTATATCTATAGAAGATATTTTTACTTATATACCAAGAGTGGTATCTATAAACACATCATGACACTTAAATAGATAATAATAATTCATATTTACAAAATCCTTCTACGAACACTTATTGCATAATATAAACTCTTTATCATGTGATATCTTATAAAGTAGGATTTATACTTTGTCTTATCACCACTTAATGTTTTATTTATTATTTATTGGACATATTGTATGGAATTTTCTTTATTTACCTTGTACATGGATTTATTCAAGGAACTATTATCCTAATCAAGTGGCCAAATATATCTTCAACCTATACTTAGAAGCATCAAATCCTATCTTCATCATTTAATCAATTTCATACAAACAATGACATGCCTAACACATACTAATTCACCAAAAACATAAAATAGCATGGTTTTAATCATGAATAAAGGTGCATGATCAAATGATATACATTAATAAAAATCTAAATTTTAGAGACCAATATACATTCTTATAGATAAGAACTTCCAATGACACCAAAAACATGTGGTATTCCTAGTGATAGTTTATTACTCATAACCTCTTGAACTCAAGATCTTTATGAGAAAAAATCCCAATAATTATGATTAACAAACACCTATGTCCTATCAGAATGATGTATCTATACCATAGGAGATATTTTTGGGATTACTATCATAGTGTCTAAAGGTTCTCATTATTAGTGGAACTTCTATAACTTTTTGATATGATAAATAATCCATGAATATTACCATGTAAATATTGTGTGTATAAGTAATAACACTATTATGGTAAGAAAAAAATCATTCATAACTCTCATTATATAATATATGGTGATTGAAAAGTACTACTTAAGTTGGATCTAGGGAACCTAGTCTCATAAAACTCCAACTTTCACTAGAGACAACATGATAACCATCAACATGTTATCTCTCACATGATAAATCGTGATTTTGATGGGTTTTTTCTTTAGTTATTGGGCCTAACACATTTTCCTTCATGGAAACTCTTCCCTCTACGGCTTCACCTCCTTGAGAAAAATACCTCAAGAGATGATATCCTCAAAGTATATAACTTATTTCTTCTATCTTAACATTGTAATCATGGCTAGTACCACTGATATATCATTATTACAATATACATTATGATAATATCAAACATTACTTTTATAATTCCAAAAACTTGAATGAATTATTGTGTATTTATATTACTTCTTTAGCTGCATTAGAAGCCACAACATTCTTAGTATTTTTAGATATATATACTATTGGCTTTAATGAGATTCTATTTATCATTTCCTTATCATAATTATGATACTATATCAAATTGATCTATTTGAAGGCTAGCTATTATGTCCCATTGATAACTAGTATTCCTTTTCTCCAAGTACCAAAAATTTATACCTTGTTCTTTATCAAATAGAATGTGATAGTCTCAACTATAATCCATAGTAGCTCTCATAGATCTATTTAATGCTTTATCATCAATATTTAAGCTTAGAAAACATTAAACTCAGTACATATCATTCCATATAAGATAGATCTCATCACTAAAGCATATGGAGTTCTACTCATCTTTTTAATCTCCTCTTGTGTCTTAAAAATTTCTTCTTAGAGATATTATACCATGTGACATAGGGAACAATTTGCTAAGAAATTATTCTATATTTTATTTTCAATACCATATTAATTTACATACTATGACTTGGTCTAAGAAACACCTAGATCAATATTGGTAGATCTTGTTCCCTGGAACTTATATTGATACTTTAAGTTGTTATTTGGAGAAATATTTTTCCCGAATTATTAAATAACTATAAGAATATAATTTGTTTTCTATATGTGATTAATATATTTTACTTCTAAAACCATGGTTATCCCATTAACATCTCATGGACACATGGAAAAATAATCATCCCAAAATTTAATGCTTGATTTTGATTCATAATTGAATACTTGTATACTATATTGTTATATTGACTACTTTCAATCTCATAAGTGATTTTGGTTATATCTAATAGATATTTTTATAAGCATCAGGTTTCGACATGTAAACCCCAAATGTAATAATTATGGTATGTTATTATGGAAATTTGAATTCAAACGGAATTAATCATCACTATTGGTGAAACTTTTAATATATATTTAACATCTTGAATTATCTTAAACCTTTAATTAGCATTCTTACATTATAAGTATTATCTATACTATCCATGGGTAGATTTTATTTAATATCCATTTTGAACTAGTGATTTTTACATTAGCTAGAGATGCTACCAAAATACAGATTTGATTTTGGAATATAGAATCTATTTTTCTGAATTTATATATACTTATCATTGTAGCTTATTTTCAATTTACTAATTTCTTTTAGGATACAGATTTATTATTATTAATTAATAATATATATCATCTATCTAGATAATAATAAAACCATATATCTTTGATTTATAACTTTTCTATATAGTATGTGTCTTGGAAACTTTTCTTTTCCATGAGATATTATGGAACTTGTTCATTTTCCAACTACCCGTGCATATAGAGTCTTGAATTTACAAAATTTTATCTTGTCATCATGATCTCTAAAATATATGTTCAACCTATTATAGATAAATAGTATTTCACTTGACTATAACTTTTCTATATTATAAATTTATATAATATCACTAGTAACCTTTAGGATAATTAACCATGATGAACTTTGTGTTTTCTTGATGCAAGTTTGTTGATAGAATAATTCTTAATAAATACTTTGCATTTAAACACTTGAATTGTGATATAATGGATTTGTTTCATAATATAACTTATATAATATCCATTTATATTTTGATGTAATATGTTTTAGTGTTTATGTCATTATTTTTGAATCATTCCCTAGAAGAATAATTGAAGACTTGAAATACTTTACAAGACTCTTCATCGATCTCACTGTGATAAGAAAGTTGTAATTCCTCCTTTTATGATCATCATGAATTTGATGTGTATACATAAATGATATTTTAGGAATAAATACACTATACATTTTTAATGATCGATGAATGATTAGTTATGATATTATTTGTCTCACAATCCTAGATAATTTTTTATCTTCTTACTAAGAATATTCCATACATCACATTAATATTTCTTGGATCTCTTAAAGTAACCTTATGATTTATAAGAATTAACCTATAACTTATACTTGAAATAGTTCACCTTTAACTTGATTAACTAATTCTAGAATCTTTGTAGCTTTATTGCCTTTAATGCTGAAATGTGTTTTATTCACTATAACTTCTAAGAAAGCATGTAAAATACATAAGTGTTTTATCTCAAAATAGTCTGAACACCCTTCTTGGTATGTATTTTAAATTTTATTCTATTTTTACTTGATTAAGAATTATCTTTCCACAACAAGATATTTTTAGCCTTATATTTTATATTCATCATCAATTTCCAACATATGATATCACTTATTCAAGTATAATTAAACTATTAATTAATATGGTATACTATAACAACATTTATTTAAAACATAAAATAAAATCTCATTAAGTCTAAACTTGAAACTGAGATAATGTTTTGATAAAAAACATTACATAACAATAGTTTTAAATACAATAATCTTTATACTTGGAAATCTGAAGTTATTAACTTCTATAACTGACACAAGAGTCAAGATCCATCAACAAATTTAAGATTTACTTCATTCTTATAATCTTTTTTAACTTTATTAGTTTCTTTATTTGGATACAAAGGTCTGAATCACATATAATGTACAATACCAAAGAAGTGTAACCCAAAATATTACATGTGATAATGAATACACCTAAAGTATAATATTTTACTTGGTTTATCTTCAATTCATTTTAATTATTATTCTAGTGACCTTTATTGACACATGAAAAGAAATTAGTCTCTTGTTCGATGCTCTCCCTATTTATATTTTATTTCATAGAAATCTTTTATGATTGTGTCGTTGGTGTTAAACTTTCTATTAGACATTTTTCATTACCTTTACTTTTTTCTCATTAATAACTAAAGATTTGTCTTTCTTTAAGTTCTTATCACCTTGGAAAACTTTATCTTAAAGATACTTCTTCATACTATTAATTTTATAGTTATCAACAAAATTAGAGTAATTTTTGATAAGGATGAGATAATTAGATGTATTGAAAGATAATTATTTAACATAAATTATAATTCTACTAATCAATCAATATACTCTATCATCTTGAGCACATGGGGATCAGTCTGGATTCCATCTTTCAATTTATATATGTTTAGTGTAATAATATATTACTAAAAACCCCATGTTGAATCATGCTGGTATTTATCAGTGCTAGAAAAAAATGTTGATAAATGGCATATTTAAAAGTGCTAAGGAAAGCGCTGATAAATTTAACCTTTTATCAATGCTTTTTTTATCACTGATAAAGGGAGACTTTATCAATGCTTTAGTTTTAGTGATGATAAAGGGTATTCTTTATCAATAATTTATTTTTATCAGTGATAAAGGGTACCCTTTATCAGTGATTTATTTTTTGGGCTGATAAAGGTTTTTTTTATCAGTGCTTTGTTTTTAGCGCTGATAAAGGTTTCAATAAATAAAATGAAATAATTAAATAAATAAAAAATAAAAAATGTGTTTATACAAAAAATATTAAAAAAAATTATTAATTAAATAATTATTGATAAAAATGAAAAAATTGATTATACATTATTAAATATTAAACATTTTATTAATTAGATAATTATGATAATTAATGTTATTAAATTGTATATATTAAGTATATAGATATATATTAATGTATATAAATATGATTTATATATTAAAAAATATTAATGCGCTTTACATTAAATAGTCATATATTTATTAAATAATGGTTTATAATTAAAAATTAATATGAATTAAAAATATTGACTAATTGTATAGTACTCGACATATAAATGAATGTCATTTGATTTTTCAATTTAACATAAATCAAATCTATGTTATATTGATTTCATATATACGTAATTAATGCATTTTTATATACAATGCACACACATAAAACTTATCCATTTTTTTAATTTTTTTAAAGTATACTTATTATTAATTTATTCAATTTCACTCATTTTTAAAATATATATTTGCATTTAAAATTAATTTTTCATTCATAAAGTTAAAAATGTATTTGTAAAAAAATATTTATAAATAAATATATTTATAAATGTACATTTACTATATTTATACAATTATATATTTATAATTATAAATAAATAAATATTTTTTAAATTTATTTATATAATTATAAATAAATAATTATATATATTTAAATAATTATTAAATTTAAAATAAATTTACTTAAATAATGAATATAATTACTATATTTATATATATTTATTAAATATATGTATGTATAATTATATAAATATATATAATGATATAAATATTTTTTAAAAAAATATTTCTATAATTATAAATAAATAATTATAAAATTATAATAAATATATTTAAAAGGGAATATATTTATTGTATTTATATTTATATATATTTATTAAGTATATATAAATATTTATACTTTTTTATTTATATTTATAATTATAAATCCTTTATCAGCGCTTAAGTAATAAGCACTGATAAAAGCATCTTTATCAGTGTCTTTTTTTCACACTGATAAAGATGAGGCTTTATCAGTGCTAAAAAATCATTGATAAAATTAACATTTATCAATGATATAATTTTAGCACTTATAATGATTGATTTTATCAGTGATAAAAAGGTTCTAATAAAGAGTTCTTTTACCAGTGCTTAAGTAATAAGTGCTGATAAAAGTGTCCTGGTCTAATTAAAAAATCATAACCATTTGCAAACCTGTCACGATATTAGAATATTTCTGCAGAATCCACCTATTTTCGGTGCTCCTCCTTAGTGAATCAAACCTCGAATCACACCACTCGACTGCCTCTTGAATATCTCATCTAACATTTGGTGTTTGATTGATGTTAGGGTTTTCGAAGAGGGTTTCAGATTTTCTTAAACCTATCATGGTAGACCTTCTGATTTTTTTTGTGTATTTTTGGTTTGATTTTTTATTTCTTCTTTGATTATGTCATTATTCGTGGTCTGGTGATTGTATACTAGTGAGGTAGGCCTTCCGATTTTCTCAATTTCCAATTTTTATTCAACTCTTGATCACTCATGGAGAGTTTATTGTTTCTGGACTCAATGGTGACACATGGAGTTTAGTTTGTTGTTTTATTTTATTTACATTTCCCAAATTGATCACCCAAAGATATCATACATATTTTTCATTCTTTATTTTATCAATGGTATTTCATACATGCGAAATTTTAGAAATTGAAACTAGGGATTTAGTGTGTGAGGTAGTTGAAGGTAGGTTAAGGGATTTCTTTTATATTATACTGATTAATATCTTCTTTTTTACTTATATGGGTTAGTGTGGGAATACAATGTATGCATTCATCATGGAAGTTTTATTTAAAAAAAAATTTACTGGTTTTATTTATTTTTTGGGCCAAGTCATTTCCACTATTTTTTTCATGCTCTAGTGCTTATTGTTAGCCCGAGGTGGATCGAGAATGTCCCATGGACACTATCATGGGCCAGCTCAGGTGTTTGTTATATGGTTTTCTTAGTTTTGTTTTGTAAACTATATCTATTGTTAAATCTATTGAACCTTTTCTCAATAATCCAACTTCCTATGTCTCTACACTTTTAAAAAAATCTATTTTATTTTTCTCCCTATTTATATTAATCCAACATTATTTATAAATCCTTTTAATAATAATATATGAAATATTATACCTTGATGTTATGTACTATTTTCCAACTACATTATAATTTCTAATCATCATTCCACTCCCCCTCTATCAATAATTTAAAAAAAAAATATCCTTTTGAGATTACCCCTTTCTAGTTATACCACTTTTTTGAGACCTATATACCTCTATAATACATTATAATTTCTTGCTCAAAAATATATATTTTTAAGAATTCCTCACCCTTTTGAGCTTTTATTTAACTAATAACAAGTGGATTTCCATGGAATCACTTTGATACCTAGATACATGAAATGTATAAAAATAGTATGTCAAACCTTTTTACTATCAAAAAATTTGGCATATAACGAATCCCCTACACTCCATGATATATATTGACATTCCATCCACAATATTTGAAAATTTTATTCAATTTTCAATGGGTGTCAACATGGGTTTTCAATCTTCCTTTTTAAATATATAAAACACTTCCCTCACATACATGGATTGAGAAATAAATATCCCATTAATTCCATGAGTCTCCTATAAACTAAGGAAAAAATCAACTCACTAATCCTCAAAATTTAGACATTGGTCATTGTTAATGTAGAAAATTATTATCATTGTTCATCTCTTGGACCTCTAAATATTATGTCATCTACATTGATAAACACTTTCAATTTATCTATAAAATTATTTTTTATGTAATGATTATGATCAATTCCTCATTTTTTAAATTAAAGTTTCTTTAATAATTCATTTAACCTTCAATACCAAGCTCTTAGTTCTTGTTTCAATTCAGACATCAACTTTATCAATTTACAAAAATTATTCTCATATTAAAGAATGAAAAAACTATCTGTTTGTTTGATGTAAACTTCCTATTTGTGTAATCCATTAGTAAATGCTAATTTTACATCTAGTTGGAGTACCTTGAATTTCATTGGGATGGGTCTATGTGGTGATATGACTTCCCAAGATTCTTGAGATGTTTTAAAATATTTATATACCATTAATTTTAAATGTAATAATTCCTTATGTTGCTACATCACTTGTTCCAATACATTTTTATATCTTCTAGTTGATTAAATGAGATTTTATTATTCTTGTTTATCATATTTTAGTTTCTTATTAATCCTTAATTACATATATTATATTTTCATTTTTAATGGGATTTAATAAAGATTTGACGTGGATTAATCTCTTCTTAAATTTAATTACCCATTTTATTCAACATACTGAAATTCTTTGAAACAATCAAATGTTGAGTTTCCCTTATTAGAATTGTCTATAACTTTCACTTTTTATAATAAATATCTTATGTGTATTTATTTATATATTATATAAAATTAATCTTTTATGAACCCAATAGGATGGATATGAACTGAAAATGGATGCATGTTAATCATTTGACAAATGAATATGAAGATGGTGTTAAATATTTCATTATGTTTTCAAGAGAGAATGAAGAAGACCCTTCTGAAAGCCTATGTCTATGTTTATGTTGTTGTTATTCAAGAAAAATTAGTCTGAAAGAGTTGGAATAACATTTGATTTGTCATGGAATATATCAAAGTTATAAATTTTGGACAAAACACGGGGAAAAAGTAAATGTGGAAATAGATTGGGATGATACTATAGTTTATGAATCATTTGGTATGAATACCTTTGTAAAATATGATAGAGATCACATGAAATAAATGGAAATGAAAAATTAGGATGACCTTCGTGATTGTACAAAAAAAAATTAGGAGTTAAATAGTTGTTCCAAGAAACCATTGTAAATCGATTTCAATAAATACACAACATTTTATGATATATTGAATTTATATAATTTGAAATCTATCAGCAGATAGAGTGACACTAGTTTTTTAGAACTACTTAGTAATATGAAAGATATGCTACCAGAAGAAAATGAACTATCTGAAGGACCTCGGAACACCCTGAGAGGGGAGGGGTGAATCAGGGTGTTAAATTTTTCTTTCTAAAGTTGTGGATCTTATTCCCACATTGGTAGGAACTTGTTAAACCTGTCAAACAAATGAAAGTAGGAAGTTGACACAGCACTTTTACTTGGTTCACCACAAAGGGATACATCCAAGGAGCATACGCTAACAGGTTGTCGGTTATACCTACTTACACTAAACTTTGCTAGCTTCGGATTATAATGTTCAGGTACAATCACTCTGTCCCAGGCACACTGCCTTTACAAAAGTTCAGAGATAGCTCATTGCGTCCCTCGGGTCACTCCTATTGACTCCCCCTGGATCACTGCCTTTGGTGATGTCCCAGTCAGTTTATAGACGTGAGGGTCTCTTCAATAGATTTTCATTGAAGTCTTTGCCTCTGCTTAGCACGAGACTCTTCTTGCATCGAAGTCCGGAAATGATGCACTTGAATGCACTGAACAACTGAACCAGATAATCAGAAAGTGAAAATATGATACACAAATGATTTTGCGCAGCAACTACCCTCTGTGCGTAAGTTCTCACTTTTGCGTGCAATACCTAATTTTTATGCGGAAAAATATTTCACGCAATTTCATCTTTTTACGAGAAACCTCTCCTTTTTCACGCAGCATTGAATTTTCCGTGCAAGACGGAATTTTTCGTGCAGCTCGGACTTTTTCACGCAGCTCTGACTTTTTCACGCATCTCATACTTTTTCACACAACTCCGACTTTTTCGTGCAACTCCCTTTATGTGAACCTTTTACACGCATCAGACCTCGGATATTCTCTGAGTCTTCAACCGTACAGAATGAGGGGGTCACCTCTTATTTATAGGCGTCTCAGACCCCCACATGCAAAACCCCCCGTGGCATGAAAAACCTCTCATTTGGTGTGAAATATTTCACGAAGGTGTTGTTTTTCGCGAACATCTCCATATTTTTCGCGCAGCCCATGACTTTGCCATTTTTCGACATTCTGATTCTGAAACACTATTTTTTCAAAAAAAACTTGATCCACTATTTCGTGCACCACATTGTTTTTCATGACCAACTTAAATATTTTGCGCACATCCCTCCTTTTCACGCACCACTTCCTCTTTGTGAGAGTTTCCTTTTACCAACAATCCATGTCTTCATTTTCCGATTTTCAGGCCCAAAAATTTGGCAAACACTGGGAAACGGCGCCACCTTCAATACTATTGTCTGCTTGAACTGTATGATCACTTTACTGGCATACATTCTGAACTTCCATTGAGGATTGACAAAAAACACAAACCATAATCCAATTCATGCATAGAATATCCATGGTTCCAAAACTATCATGCTGAACATATGATACTAAATAAATGTTACGTTCAATGGGTATGATCTTTAAAAAAATACATGCTTGTCCAAATTATTTCATATTTTTTCTCATGGAATATGAATTTCTCATCAAATTCCCTAAGTGTGGCATAGATTTATACAAGAAAAGTGAATAAACTCCTTTAAAATTTGTATGTTACCTTCCTTTCATTCCATGGTTTATAAGACTATATGGATGTCAAGAAACCATGAGACAATTAATATGGAATATAGATACAAGAATTAAATATGGGGACCTACGTCATCCAGCATATTCTCCTTAGTGGAAGAAAATTTATTATCAGTTTCCTAAATTTGGAGATGAGATGAGAAACTTTCATCTTTCATTATCTATAGATGGAATAAATCCTTTTGGTGTACATATTAGTACTCATAGTACATGGCCCATCATGTTGGTAAATTATAACTTTTTTCCATGGTTATTCATGAAACGAAAATACATTATGTTGTCTCTGGTTATATCTAGAACAAAGAATCCCAGTAATGATATTGATGTCTATTTGGCTCCATTTATCAAAGTTATGAAATTGATGTTTGATACAGGTGTTATAATGTATGATGCTCATAGAAGTGAATAATTCACATTGAGGTCCATGTTGTACGAAATGATAAATGACTTACCCACTTATAGAAATTTATCAAGCTATATCATTAAAGAAATGTTGGGGTGTCTCGTTTGTGAAAAATGAACATACTTAGTTCAGTTGAAACATTCATTGAAGACTGTGTTTTTAGGACATTGGACATTTTTACCTTAATGACATAAACATTGATCTTGTATGACAGAATTTGATGGGAATATTGAACAAGGTACAACACCATTTCCAATAATTGGTGATCAATTATACATAAAAGTAAAAAATATTAACATTGTTTTCGGTAACCAATTTTCAAAAAACCTTGAAAAATCAAGTTTGAAGAAGATATCAATTTTCTTTAAATTTCCATATTGTAATTTTTTGTATGTCATACATTTTATTGATGTCATGCATGTAGAAAAAAATGTACTTGATAGTGTTATTGTCATGTTACTAAATGTTCCTAGAAAAATGAAATATGTCATTAAAGCTAGGTTGTACTTGATTGAAATGGGGATAAGGGAAGAGTTTGAACCGGTGAAGGGTAAAAGGTGTATTTTTATTCCTCCAGTAGCTTACACTCTATTCAGATAGGAAAAAATTGCAATTTTTCCTTTTCCTTAAAGTGTAAAGGTTCTACAGGGGTATTCATCAAATATCAAGATTATCGTTTCAATTACTAATTTGAATTTACGAGGACTAAAATCACATGAATTTCATGTATTGATGCAAGATTTAATGCATGTTGCTTTCTGTTGCATTCTGCTTCAAAATGTACAACATATATTAACTAGAATCTTCTTCTTTTTCAAAGTCATATGCAGTAAGTTTGTAGAGCCGATGAAGTTTATCATCATGAATAAGGAGATTGCGGTCATATTATGTGAATTAGAGATGTTCTTCCCATAATAATTATTTGATATAATGGTCCACTTGATGGTTCACTTGGTTATAGAGGTTCAAATATGTGGTCTTGTCCATTACAGATGGATGTACCCCATTGAACAGTATATGAATATTTTGAAAGGGTATATCAAGAATCAAATTCGTCTAGAAGTTTGAATTGAAGAATGATATATTTTTAAGAGTCTATTGAATTCTATACCGATTACCTATCAGATGTTGAAATCATCGGTCACCCAAAGTCTTGTAATAATGATCACCTTATATGTGAAGGGATTACTAGAACAGATGTTGTTATAATTACCATGATAGAGAATGAGTAAGAACATCTTTACATATTAAATAATAGGGAATATGTTGATCCATACATTGAATCCCACAAAGAAATTCTTAGCGATTTGAATCCATCATGAGATGAAGTATGGATATAAAATACACATAATCAACAATTTATAGGATCGTTTAGAGATAAAATTTATAAGGAGTTATCTGAAAATCCAAATTCAATTGTCAAAAAACTTCAATGGCTAACCAGAGGACCAAATTCAAATGTTATATCTTACACCGATTTTGTAATCAATGGTTATACTTTCTATAAAAAATAACATGGTGACTTCAGTACGATGCAAAATAGTGGTGTTATTCTTGTGGATGAAGTAATGCACATATTTGGTTCCAAGGATAGAAATCCAATTTAAGAAAATATGTCATATTTTGGAATTGTCAAATAGATATACGAGTTAGATTATACAATATTTCAAGTGATATTTTTCCATTGCAAATGGGTTAACAATATCAATGGAGTGAAAGTTGATGAAATGGGATTTGTAAAGGTGAATTTCAGTTTGGAAGGGGAAAAAGATGATCTATTCATAATGGAATCACAATCAGTGAAAGTATTTTATGATTATGATCCAACAAACAATAATTGGTTGATTTTCTTAGTAGTGACTCAAACAAATGTTGAGTCAAATAAATATTCAATTAAGGATGACCCTTTCATTGGGACATCATAATCAGTTCATGTCGGTCACAATGAAGACAATGTATTGTAAGTTATAGGGGACCACAAAGAGGGTATTTGGATTCTCGATAAAGGAACCAAATACTTGAAACTTTTAAAAAAATAAAGAGGGTTCAATGAGAAGGTAAAATTGTTTTTTAATATATTATGTTTTTTTCTCAAAATATCATATGTTCTTTACTGCATTAAAATAATCTAAATTAAATGTTTGACTACTCATAAAGAAAATGTCTTCTGCACGTGATGGAAGAATAAACTATAATAAAGGAAACTCTTTGGAAAGATGTAAAGGTAATGTTATGATATACTTTCTCTATTTTACCAAAAAATTATTTAATGAAATATTGATTTAATTTTCATTATTCCCTGAAGATTTTGTTTATTTTAGAAGAATTATGCCCACGTTTCATGCCTTTAAAGGAAGAGAAATGAAATTGTATCTACTAAATCATAGAGTTAATCTTTATGTTTGTATAATAAAATAATTGTCCATAGAATTAATGTATTTTTTCATATTTATGTTAAATTTATTTATTTTTAGTATTACTCACATAATAATTGTTTTCTTATATAGGTGGATTCTTTTGTTCTAGTTGGGGTGCTCTGTCCAACTTTCATACTTCTTCTCCCTCAAAACATTTTCACCCCAACAGTGTTGTATTTATCACTTTATTTCAATTTCTCTCCACTTCTTTTGCAATAAGATCAATGATGCTACCTCTTCTCAATTACAGAGGTAATATTTATTTTTTTTACAGTAAAATCATTGTCCATAGAATTAATGTATTGTTTCATATTTATGATTAATTTATTTATTTTTAGTATTACTCATGTAATAATTGTTTTCATATATGGGTGGATTATTTTTTAAAATTTAGGGTTCTCTATCCAACTTTCATGCTTCTTCTCCCTCAAAACCTTTTCACCCCTATAGTGTTTCATTTATCACTTTCTTTCAAGTTCTCTCCACTTACTTTGTAGAAAGAGCAACATCGCTTCCTATGCTCAATTATAGAAGTAATATTAATGTTTTCATAGTAAAATAATTGTACATAGAATTAATTTATTATTTCATATTTATATTTTAATTATTTATTTTAGTATTAATCACATAATATTTTATTCTTATATAGGTGGATTCTTTTGTTCAATTTGGGGTGCTTTGTCCATATTTCATCCATTTCTAGAGCAAAACTTCCACAAACTTCTTCTCCCTCAAAACCTTTCACCCTTATAGTTTTTACATTTATCACTTTCCTTTAAGTTACCTCCTCTACTCAATAACGTAGGTAATCTTGATATTTTCACACTAAAATCATTCTACATAGAATTAATATATTATTTCATATTTATGTTTAATTTATTTATTTTTTATATTACTTGTAATAATTGTTTTATTATACATGTGGATTATTTTTTTCAAATTGATGTGGTTTGTTCGAAACTTCTCATGCAGGGTTGGTAGTTTGATAAATAAATTCAATGGAAATCATGGTAACATTGACAGTTCAGATTTTTTTGAGACTTTAGGACATGTAGGAATCAGAAACACCTCAATCCGACACATGATGTGACCATTATAACTCTAAGTAATTATTTATATTTTAAATTGAAATTAATTTTAGTAAAAAATATAACTGACTCAATGTGTCTATTATTAGTTTAAATTTTACATTTTACTTTAAAATGTTTCACTCACTAAAAACTGAGAAAATGCGCTCATATTTTCTGGATAATTTAAGGAATTGATTCTTAAATCATTTATGACATGTAGAATCAGTCTCATGTCAAACCAAAGAACAATGTGATCTGTATGAGTCAAAGTGCATTTTTTAGGTTTAAAATGACATTTTAGTAAAAAAACAAGTGATGTACTCTAAAATAATCAAACACATTGATATTGTTTTTATACTTTAGGAAAAAATCCATAAGTTATTTAGAATGTGTAGAAATCAATCACTCCACAATCTGATGCATGGTTTGACCGGTATGACCCTAAGTGCATCTTTATTTAAAATTGACATAAATTTTAGTAAAAAAACAAACTGACCTAATCAAAACTGAAAAAGAAATTAATATTGTTTTTATACTTTAGTAAAATGATCCATAATTCATTTTTTTATGTGTAGGAATTATTCACACCTCAATCCGATGCAGAGTGTGACCAGTGTGACTCTAAGTGTGTCTTTTTATTTAAAATTGACATCAATTTTAGTAAAATTAACACTTTATATTAATTTATTTATTTATATTATTGCTAAGGTAATAATTTTTTTCTTATATAGGTGAGTTCTTTTTCTCAACCGGGGGTGGTTTTTTCAGCAATAGCATGAGTCAATTCAGGATTAAAAGATAAAGAAACATTGATGTTTTTCAATGTATGTAATAATATGTATTTATGTAATTGTATGAACCAATGTTTGAAATGTCTATAATATAGTATTTTTTTCTTGTGTTTATGTTGTAAATTTAATTTCATTTAAATCTTTTATTGAGACTTATTTTTTTATATCGGGTGTTTTTTTAGTGCTGCGATGTGCTGTTACAGCACACTATAGTATGGACCTTTATCAACGATTTTAATAGCACTGATAAAGGTCTACTTTATCAACAATCATAAAAGTGCTGATAAAGGTCTATTTTTTCATTTCTCATAAAAGCAATGATAAAGGTATCTTTTATCAGCGCTTTTATAAGTGCTGATAAACTACCAGGGCTTTTAACCTCTATCATTTAGTCAGTGCTTTTATAGAACTGATAAAAGCTATTTATAGCATTTCTAAAGACCCATTTTGTAGTAGCGATAATCTCATTTGTTTCTTATTTCACTTTCTCCTAGTAAAATTATCATAGATGAGACAAAATGGAATAAATACCCATGTTCACATGCTGTTTTTGAAACTCATTGAACATTAATGATAACATTATGATATGAATATTAAATGAACCATCCATGAGTCTCGTGTAAGCTTCCTTTTCACTCTCACTTTCTTCCTGAGGTAGATCATCTGGTAGTGGGGACTCCAACACATAAAATTTCCTTTTTTTTCATAGTACTATGTGAAATAATTTATACCAATCTAGGAAATTTATGTTGGTTTGTACATTTTCGTTGTCCAATATAAATCACAGTGATTTTGTGGTATTGATTTTATTTTTTCTAAAAAATTAAACTTAGTAGATTAATAATTTTATCTTGATTACAGGTTTTTTAGAGATTATAGATTTATTAATATGAAATATCTCTTACTATATTATTAAACTCTTAATATCCCTCAACCATTTGATTTAGAATATCCAATGGACAGAAAGGGAAGCACGAGTAAAACCGCAGTAGGAAAGTCACTGCCTATATTAATTATTATTATTTTATTTTGTTTAACCAAATGAAATGAGGTTTACCCCCCCCCCCCTATATTTTTTCTTTTTCATGTAACCACATGCTCGATACTATGATCCATTTTTTATTTTTGATCTTTTTTTTTTTGCATTAAAGAACAATAAATCTTCATATGGCCATTAATCGGCTATCTATCCTTTAACTAAAAAACCTTTTGTGGTGTTGGGAATGTATCTACACCCTCTATAAAAATTCTATCATATTTAATTTAAATTATATCTTAAATAATTTCACAACTTCTTCGATACCACTTGAAGGAACTCAGGACATGGAGAAGAATTTGTAAGCTGGTAATTTAAAAAAATTGATTAGATATGTGTTATAACATGAGAATTGGAATACTAGCACCCGATTTTATCCATGTATCATGTGTAAATAAATTAAATTATTAAAATGTAAAATAAATGTAACCCTGGTATTCAATGTGATCCCAACATGTCTTGATTATAACGGGATAATTTTATCTCAAAGGAACCAAGTGAGGCACCCTCTAGTTCATTCACACACATACCATAGATACTGGTTTTATATTATATGATCTTAGTGTTATATAATGGAAAAATAGAGAGATTTACAATGATATCATGATCACGGGAATAATTAGGACTTGATCCAAGAAGGTGATATTGATATGATCATGTTCTTCTTTGGATTTATCTCTCTAGAATAGGTGAGTGAGCATAGGATAATGAAAAAAATTCAAGAGACACAACCCACTCATTTTAAAATAAAATAAGAATATATAATTAAGTTTAAGTTTCCATAATTTTTATTTAGGTATTTATGGATATTTAACTTTAATTATTTACTAAAAAAACACTTACGGTTGTGTTAACATATTGAAAATTTCATGAACTCTTAATAACTCACTTTTAACATTATTAAATTTCATGCGATGAAATACAATCCATTGACTTAGCTCAATCCTCCCAAATATGTTTAAATAACCTTAAATAAATAATATCCATTTGAAAAATAAATTTTATCAAATTAAATTATTTAACCATAAATAACTTGTGATATAATCAATTTATCTCATGATATTTTATAAATTAGGATGTTACTTTGTAGCATCATCATTTAATTATTTATTTATATTTTATTAACTATATTTGATATAATTTTCTTCATCTACCATGTTCATGGATTTAGTCAGGGCACTACCATCTCGGTCAAGTGGCCAAAGATATATCATTCATATACTCGGAAGTGACAAATCCTATCTTGGTCATTCAATCAATGTCATGCCACCAATGATTCACCTCTACAAATTATATCTCACAAAAAATATAAATTATCATGGTTCTCATCATGCATCAAAGTACATGATTAAATGATATACATAAATAATGATATAAATTTAAGAGACCAGAATGCATGCTCGTATATAGGAAAATCCAATTTCCCCTAAAGCATTTGGTGTTCCTATTGATGGGCCAATCTTAATGACCACATCTACTTGAGATATCCAAGTGTGAACTTCTTGATAATAAGTATAAATGATTATTATAACCAATAACTATATAGTTATACATAATTTTTGTCTTGTCAGTATGATGTATTTAAACCATGGGACATATGTTTAGAATTAGAATCATGGTATATCGAGGTTCTCACTATAACTAGAAACTGATATAAATTGTTAATAAAAATAATAATCCAAGTACATTACCATTTAAATGGTATATGAAAATGTGATAACATTGTCATGGAAAGAAAAAACCATGCATAACTCTCAATATACTATTATATTAGTTACCCTAGAACCAACTGGATTTTTACTTTCAGTTAATTTAATATAAATTAACATTTTATCATATAATGATTGTTATTTTTCATAACATTAATGTGATAATGTCCTCAAATTATTTATCACATTTAAATGTTATATTAGTTATCCACTATAATGAGAATCCAGATATATTATGAAAATATTCTTAAATATATTTATTATTGTCTAAAAACATATTTTTGTTTAGATATAGATGAAATTTGACTATCAAGTGTTGGAGGCTCATAAAAAATGAGATTTCATCTCATGAAGTTTTCACTTGTAAATATCTAATAAGTGAGGTTATTATGATAGACCCACCAATAAGAATACTATGTGTTGTATTCATAATTTGATATTCCTATCTAAAAACATGTGTATTAATCCTTAGACATTATATTATTATTAATTTTTGGGATCATGGATATCTTTTAGAAACATCACTAAAACTCACAAGGTGGGAAAAAAATAATTAGTATTTAAGACTATATAATATATTTTGAAACTTAGAAAAAATACACCTAAATAACTACACCACAACACAAAAACCACTTTGAACGCACATAAAAAATAATTCACAAGATACAATAATCAAAACAATGAAAGATAAAATAACAAAAAAATTACATAGTTCATATGTGAATCCTAATATATAGTGTGATATCTTCTTCACTTTGATTAAGGAACCAAAATATGATTTAAATTATGTAATACACATGATCGAAAGATCCATCCTACTAAATATAGTTAAATATAGCTAGTGAAATCATCCTCTCTATATTCTTATCTCTATGGTGAGCACATCCACGCATCACTTATCTTCATGGATATATCATCATTTGATCAAAGGTTCCCACTAACTAAACTCCCTCAACCAGTACATTTTGTTCCTCTTAAATCTCTCATGATTTTACCCTTATGTGAGTCATTTGTGTTTTTTCACACTGATTCCATTGGATGAAGTAGAGGTGTAACTTCCAATCACACCAACTATTTATACCTTTTGATCATCCAGTCTGAAAATTTTTGTTATCCATCATCCATAAACATGAACCCTTGTCGCAACCAATCCACTATCATCATTTTAACCATAGAAAATTATACCACTAGAATTTCTAATTTCATTGGATCTAATTCCTTGTTCAAAAAATGGGTTTCACAACAAAGCCTAACAATCTCCCGCTTCAGAATCATTTTCCAATATTTACCACTTAGTCCTTTGTCAGCTCCCTCAAACCTCCTTCTATTTAAAAAACTTATTTGTAGCTTCATGGTTTCTTCCTCATGAATTTGGTCATCCTAGACCAACAGAGGTGAAAAAATCTCTTAGTATATATCAAATTATGAACTTTGTCCACATATCTTCTGAATTATGATCTCCTTATATCTTCTTTTGATCTAACACTCTATCCTCCAAAAGCTTCTGGATTAAGTGATACTTTATCTAAATTTTCTTTTACCTTGAATTAAACATTGTATTTTTATCCAAGTGAATTTCACTTTGTGAATCACAAAATAACATCCCATCATCTTTCCTCCTACCAAGATCTTCCAACATCCCATTCATCAAGAAAACCCTTCCCAAAATCCATTAAAGAAACATAATTCACTTATAATATCAATAGTATAACTATTGATTTAAGTTTCAATATATATTTCACAACTATTTCATCAAAATTGAACACATATCTAGTGGTTCTTTTCTAAGTGTCACCATATCTACCAAAGTCAGAGTCAACATACTCATATATTATAAAGAAAAGTTCCAAGATTATAAAACCATTTAAGCATCATAGAATCCACTTTAAATACTTCTAATGTTCTATTTAGATATTATAAATATACCTAATAACAATTCCAATTTATTTCACAATTTACGATCGAGTAGAAACTTTGTCATACATCTGGCTTCTAACTATCGATGCATAGGGAATGTTTTCCATGTACTCTACCTCATATTTTTTTCATGGTGTCTTATCCTTTCTCAACTTTAAGTGTTAGGATAGGGGTGTGATCACTAGTTTTTCATTTCTCATACAGAATAATTCCACCACCTTATGGGTATTTTCATACTATACTAGGTTTAAAGTACTAAACTTCAATCTCAGACTATTCACATCCCCAACATTAATTGTGTCTATTTGAGGTCCTTTATCTCAAATATTCTCGAAAATTAAACCTTCAACTCATCAACCCTTTCCTTTATTGGACCAAAAATATGCATTTCATCTAAATATAGAATTAATATTATGAAGATACCATCGTCAAACACATTCTGATAACATCAATGGTTAATATTTCTCTAAATGAACTGTCATTGCACCATGAAGTCATTAAACTTTTTATTCTACTAACTTAGTTCCTAATTGAAACCATAGAGGCTCCACTTCATCCTATACAAAATTTCTTGGTTTCGATAATCCATTAAACCAGTCAGCTACTTCATGTAGATCTCCTCGTATAAGTCCTTGTAAAGTAATGTTATATTTACATATAATTTCTCCACATGTCAACCCTCCATGGAAAACATAATTAGTATCATCTAGATAGTCCTATGTTTAAAAATTTGTGAAAATATTTTCAATAAATCCACACCTTTCATCTATTTAAAACCTTTCATTACTATTCATTCCTTGTACCTCTATCTACTATGTTTTCCTGCTTCAGTTAATACACCCATTTATTCTAAAGTACTTTCTTATTGTAAGGCCTTTCAATTAAATCCCATGTTCTGAACACATAGATGTAATCAATTTCACCCCTCATGGTTAAATCCCATTGATTCAAATCATTAAGATTCCTATTTTTTGAGCTCTTAGGTTCTCCATCATCTGTAACTCCCTCTATTATTAAAATCCTTCTGATATTACAAATACCATAAATTTATCTTTCATGGATCTTAATTTTGAATATTTAACTTGAGATTATGTGGTCCTATATCTTTCTGGTACTTCAATCCTTGGAAACCCCAGTATATCTTTACTCTCATCCACTATAACTTCTAGGTATTCAGGTGTTTCTGGTATTAAAGTACATCTTGATTTCTATAGAAATACATAAATTCTGAATGTCCATTTGGTTAAACTTCATCATCTAATGATACTTTTATCTCATAAAATTTCTCTTCTAAGTACTGATCCTTCTATAGGATCTCTTCATTGAAGATGAAATTTTGACTTCTGAACATCTTTTAAAGGTTTCTTTCCTAGAGTTGAAAATTAAACTCTTCAACACTATATCCCACAAAGTAACATTCTTGGGACTTGGAATTAATCTTTCCCATATCCTTGGAATACACTTGGATATAGTTGAGTACACTCGAGTATTTAATATGGGTAAAGTTGTCCTTCTTTCTCGACCAATAGACTTCTAGTTGTTCCTACCCCAATAGAGAAGAGGGAACCTATTGATCAAGTATGCCACACAATTCACCACTTCCTCCCAAAACACCATGGGGAAACCTGTATGAATTCTCATTATCCATAAATTTTCACCCAATGTATGATTCATCCTCTCTATGAATCTGTTATGTTTTGGATTACTCGATAAAATCTTCTCAAACCTTATTCTCTTCCATATTAAAATCTCTTAAACTTCTGGATTTCATACTCCTCATTGTTGTTAAACCTCAATCACTTAATCTTTTTACTAGTCTTGTTTTCTACCATAGATCTCTATAAAATTAAGGTTATAAACACCTCATAATTGTTATTAAAAAATAACACCCACACTTTTTGTGACTCATCATCAATAGAGGTTACATAAAATAATGACCCCCTATGAGAACAAATTGGAGTAGGACCTCGTATTACTATATGCAAAAAACTCTAATTACCAATTATTTAGTGATTTACCTTTTATTTGGAAGGAAATATTTTGATAATTTTTTATTATAAAATATTCACATATCACATACTTTATTCTTTCGATCTTCAGTATACCTTTATAAATGATTATTTTCATCCCTTTCTCACTTAAATGGCTCAAATATTCATGAAATAAATTTGTGGAATTTACTTCTTTGGCATACATCTTAACTTTTGATACACTTTTGAGGTATAATATCCCATCTTTCACCCCTTTTGATACAACCATGGAACCATTTGAAATCTTCCTTACTCCATCTATAAAAGTAGTATATAAACATGAATCATCTAACTATCCAATAGAAATTAAGTTCTTCCTTAACCCTAGGATGTGTTGCATTCCCTTTAGTTGTATCATACTCACATTACTTGTATTAATAAATATTTCACCCTTTCCCACAATCTCAATATCCTGATCATCCATAAGATTAACCTTATTGTATCTTATGGAAATATAATTCTTTATACTTCCCCTCTCATATTTTTAGTGAAATGAAACTCTGTTATATAATCCAAGACTCTAGTGAACTAGTGAAACTCAACATTAGACCACTATTGTAATGGTCTTTTCCTACCCGATCAGTTAATTTTTTGGTTTTGGTGGTTTAATGTGTTCGCAGAAGGTTCTGAGAGTTTTCTGTGGAGGCTAGAGCTACAGCAGAGCTACTACAGGAAATACATGGTGTGTAAATATATTACAAGACATGTAATGGTGGTTCATGGATTGTGTAGCTAGGTGGTTAATGGATTGTACATGAATAAGGACAATCCCATGAAAATGTTACACATTGTTTAAGTGGGATTCAAAACATGTAATAAATTGGGTGTTTGATCCTTTTAGGCGACACATTTTTCAGTGTAACTTAAAGACCTCCATTTACATGATGTATGGGGATTACACGCCATGTAAATATCCTGTGAAATGAATATTCAAAGGCTGACATTCTTAGGTTATTTCTCAAACCCTATGATTTTAACTCCTTTATCTCATTCTAGTCTATCTAGAGACCCCCTCTTCCAGTGTTTGGTATTCCTTTTGAAGAGATTTGATTACTAACATCTTGTCTTCAATCTATGGTGAGTTCTTCTCTTTTTCTCATCTATTTCCTTCCATTATTCTTTGGGGTTTCATTATGGTGGTACGGTTTGGTTTGGGTTTTATTTTTGGGGTATATTTTGATGGTCTTTGGGTGCATTGTGGGTTGATCAATTCATGGTGCAGTTTTGATTTTCTGGTGTTTCTTATTCACCATGCGGTGTGCAATGAGTTGGAAAGCTTCTTTGAGGTAGGGAATACCTCCATTATCTTTATTTTGTATCATGGAGGATATTTTTCTAATGTTTATCTATGGTAGATGGTTTTTATTCCTTAATAAAAGATAATTAATGGTTTATATTGAAACTAAGGGGTAAAATTGATTGATTCGCATGTTTTTACAGCTTTGATATTATTGTGATATGATGGATTTTACTGGCTTGATGCCTGCTAAAAATTGTGTCCATTGGTAGATTTTTTTTTCACTATGTGGTTTGTTTTGTGAATGATAATTTCATTTCTATTATAATGATATCACCCTAAAATGGAAATTGGATAAACAAAATTATTTTTTTGATAAAATGGTTTCCCTAGGATTATGGCTTGTGTGATAATGCCCCCAAAAATAAAGTGGAATGTGATAAAATCCCCTTTCTAAGTCTGTAAAATGGATTTTAATGTGTTTTGATGTGTGGTGGTGATTTTGGGGTGATGATGTGTGGTTTATTTTTGGTTAGGGCATGTGGGTATGATGGTTTTATGTTCATGCTTTTGGGGTAGTGAGGTGGTGGTTATTTGGTTGTGCTTTTTGGGTGGTGAGACGGTGGTTGTTTGGCCATGCTTTTAGGGTGATGAGGTGGTTGTTTGTTGGATTTGATTTTTTTGTGGTGATGGGGTTGTTGTTTTTTCATGCTTTTGGGGTGTTGGGGTGATGGTATGATGGGGATGATAAGTTATTTGTGTTATGTGGTTGCTTTATGCTAAATGTACGAGTAATGATAGAATAAATAATTTTAATAATGATTGAAATAGCTATGGTTTGGTTTGATTAGAGGGATGGAAATGATAAATGAAAAAATAAATGGTGGTTTGTGTGGTTAAATGTTTTTTATTATAAAAAATAAATGAATGTGATGGATAATGGAAATTGGTTAGAAATTTTAAATGGGGCTTGTAGATTTTTGTGTGGTGTTATTAATTTAGAGGTGGTAGAAAAAGTGATGGTTTTTTGAGTTGCTTAGTATTTGGTTTTAAAGCCATAGGTTGGGGTTTTTTGTGGCTATATGTATATACTTGTATATTCTTTGTGATTTATATACACACCCCACCCACATCGATCACTATGTGTCGAAAACCACATAGTCACATGGGGGTGTTTTTCTCGACATTCAATGAAAAGGATGGATGGTTGGGTACCTACTCTTTCCCTATATCTCTTACAAGAGAGGTAGTTATTTCAAAATCTATGATGGATGGAGGTCATTTAGTGTAATATATGGTGGTTGTGATATCCTAGGTGTCTTCGAGTGAGCTGTATGTGGACATTCTTGTGGGGAGAGATCCTAGGTTCCTTCGAGTGATATGTGACTTAGCCCAGGTGTTTTTGGGCAGGATGATATTTGGTTAGATGGATTATAGTGGGAGTCATGTATGGTATTAGTAGGGCACAAGGTTGATGTCCTATATGTTCATTATACCCTTTTACTTTGGTTATGGCAGTGGTTGTGATGTGATGACCAGGTGTTTGCAGGAGAAATGAGATTTGACTGTGCTTGTGGAGCAATATCTCGGGTGTTTTTGGGAAAGATGTGATGTGACTGTTCTTGTGGGGTGATGTGGTATATTGAAGATATGTGAGCGTTTGGATGTACAAAATTTGGGTGTTAGAGTATAATACTAGTGGGAAAGAGGTTTGGGGTACCCTTATTAATATGTTTCTTATTATATTATATTACTTGGATTGTGTTATTTGGTGATCATGACTTAGTGATGTTGGGATGGATAGTTGACTTGTTTAGTTGTTTTTGGTTCTTCTATTTTATCATGGGTTCAATAGTATGCTTCTTTCACATGTGCATGAGATAATTTGGTTTTCTTACTGAGTATACTTATGTTCTCTCCCTAAGTATATAAACTATTTTTAGGTTTCTAGGAAGACTACATAGAATGTACTAGACATTACTAGCTCAGACCTTTGGATAGTTGTTATGTCACAACCTTAGCTTTTCTTTTGGGTATTTACTCTAGATACTTTTATTTGCATTAATTTTATTTATACATGCATTGTGGTATGGTTTGGATTACTTTTTATATCATGTCATGGAGTTTATTGTGGATTATTCATCTTATCTCTCAATCTTATTTGTATTATAGAGGGTAATGCCTCTCATACATGATATTTGTATACCCTCAGTTCTAGTCACCAATCCAGGGCCTACTGGAGATGGGACTCGGGGTTCATTATCTCTCTCCCCTTGTTATGGTATCTTTGGAGGGATGGGGTCATGAAATTAGGGTATCAAAGGTGATGGTTGATAGATAGAATGGAGTTTGGGGTTAGGAATAGTGAGGATTGTATGGCTTGGTATAGAAAAAGTGTCATTTGACCTTGGTTCATGACATGGTCTAGGGAGACAGACTAGGACGTGGGATTTTAGGGCACCCCACGATCTAGTTCACGAAATCTGAGCTTATTGAAAGACCATGTGAGGTGGACCTATTTTTAGGGTATAGACCTAGGAGAGATACATGAATCATGATGAATTGTGTTCTTATTTGAATTTGGTTTGTTTTGGGAAGTTTAAAATAAATAAAATAGATTTAAATGAATCTTATTAAAATTACATACTACATAGACTTAGGAAATATTTGTTTATTCTTCTATATATGTCTCATATTCATCATCCACATGTGGCTCAGGTAGTTGAGGTTAAATAGGCTGATCCAGTTGATCATCATAAGGTTGATCAGGTTGAGGAGGATGTGGATTGGTAGAGGGTGTTTCACACTTTCTAGTGGTAGGATTTAAGGAAGTATGAGAGAAGTGATTTAGATGTGAATATAGATATCTAGATGGAGGATCTCATGATCTATTTAAATTTGATTTGGGCCATGATGGAGTATTGAGTACCTTTGATAGCTAGTTAGATGCAAGTATCCTCACATCAGTGGTTAGTGTTGTATCTAGGAGAGAAGAAGAAGGTAAATGTTTCATGGGTTAACTTTCAAAACGAGTTTTGGGTAGAGTTTATTTCATTGATTATGAAGGAAATGAAGAGGTAAGAGATTCTTTCTCTTCAGTAGGGGAGCATGTCAGTGCAGGAGCTAAGAATAAAGTTCAAATACCTTCTACATTTTTTCCTAGACCTTTTTCTAGATAAGGATCCTCATGCGAGGTGTCTCGAGGAGGCACTTTATCCTTCTATCCAGTATATAGTCACTCCCTTTACATTTCCAGTGTATCTGTAGTTTTATAATAAGGTAGAGGGGATCAAGAAAATTCACTTGTGAGGAGGATTACTATGAGAGGGGAACCAGTCGGGTTCCTTAAAGAGTACAGTTTTCAATGGAAGTTTATGGGAACTAGGACCTTTGAGTTTTCAACCATTAAGTATTTGACCTCACCATCTTCCCTTTCAGCCTTCTGGGGACATTAGTTTCCATGATTTTACTATGGGCCTTGTTCCGATGTGTTTTGGTTGTGGGTATCATGGACATATCCATAACTAGTGCTTAGTGCATCCCCAATCTCAGTTTGGTGAAGGTGGATAGTTTTAGAGCCAACCTCAATAGAAGTTTCTGGTGAGACCATTTCAGCGAATGGGGCAGTGGAATTATGTTTCACTGAGGGGATATAGATTAGGAAGAGTCAGACCTTGGGATATTAATCATGTTTAGGAACCTCGTCCCAAGATTGGTTGTGGAGGTGGTTGTCAGCGGAGAGGTAGAGAAGCTAGGTGTGGTCAATTGCATGCAGTGGAGGTGGTAGTGTTAGAGGGGCTAGATATCATTAGATTTATGAAGATTTTATTAATTCCCTTTTTGTGACTAGTTTGATCCAGGAGCTTCACACTTCTCTGTTACACCTACTCTAGTACATGCTCTGGGACTAGACGTAGAGATTATTTTTGTGCCCCTTGTGTTTAATACTCCAGTTAGTGTCCAGAACAGCTTGTTTGATGTGTTCCAAGGGTGAAAATTTAATGATGGGGCCGCATCAGTCCTGTGGGGATATTTTATTTCTATAAATGAAACCATAAAATTTCATCCTCGGCATTTACTAGTTTCCTTCCATGTCTTCTGTTATCGACTACTTCTAGAGGAGATTTGTTTTCTCATATGTGGATAGACAGCATGTGATTTTCATCATCAAGTAAGGTTTTCAGGTGGGTAGTCATCATGTGTAACCCATTATATATTTGATGGATGAGTTGTTAGTGGAATTAGTAAAAATAAAGATAGTAGAGGTCCCTAGATTCACTGAGTATTTGTTGGATATTTTCCTAAAGGAGGTTGTGATGCTACCCCCTCAACAAGATGTTGAGTTCAGGATAGACTTGAAGCCTGGTTATTCTCTGATTTCAATAGATACTTATCATATGTAACCTTATGAGTTGTGGGAGATGATTATTTAGATAGATAATTTGATGCACAGGGATTTTATTTGGCCCAGTGTGTCATCACAGGGTGCACTAGTGTTGTTCTCCAAGAAGTTGAATGGTAGTATGAGGTTGTGTATATACTACCATAGGTTGAATCAGATGATGAAAAATAACGGTTACCCTCTTCCAAGGATATATGATCTTTTAAACCATATAATAGGGGAGATTTGGTTTTCTAATATCAATATATGGTCTTGAAATCACCGGTTGAGGGTGAAAGAGAGTGGTATCTCGAAGACTTCCTTCAAATGCAGGCATGAGCACTTTGAGTTTGTAGTCATGCCATTTGGTGTTAAGAACTCACTAGTCATGTTCATGGGGATTATTAACTCTATTTTTCGTGAGTTCCTAAACTATTTTTTCATCATATTCATCAATTATATATTGATCTACTCAAAGTCATAGGAGGACCATTTCGATCATCTCATAGCCATTTTGTAGGTCCATAGACACCACCAGCTCTATAAAAAGTTTCCAAGTGTATGTTTTGGACATGATAGGTGAATTTCATTAGGAATTTGTTTTCTCAAAAGGGTGTGGTAGTGGACCCTTTGAAGGTCGAGTCAGTAGTTTCTTGGGAATCACCCAAGAATATGGAAAAGTTTCACAGTTTTCTTGGTATTATAGGCTATTATTGGAAGTTTGTGCCCGATTTCTCTTGATTTATAGCCCCTTTGATAGAATTGAAAATGAAATAATAGTATTTGTGTATACCAATCAATGCTAAGAAATATTTGGTTTCTTGAATGGAAATTTTCCCAGTGCTCCAGTGCTTTAGTTTCTTGAAGAGGGGTTGTGTTTGAGGTGTTTTGTGATGCTTCTTGTCTTATCTTGGGATGTTTGTTGATGTATAAGAGGGAATTGATCTCTTATGGGTCTAGGTAGTTACATACCTAAGAGTGTATCTATGCTACCCATGATCTAAAATTGGAATAGGTTGAGTTTTCATTGAAGTTGTGGAGACATTACCTCATTGGAGAGCGTTTTTTGGTCTTCACAGATCACAATAGCTTAAGGTATATCTTTTCTCAGCATGATCTAAACTTTTGTCAATAGAGGTGGATAGAGTTTCGTTGGGATTATGATTTTTATATATCCTACACCTTGGGAAAAGGGAATGTTTTTGCTGATGATTTGATTAGGAATTCAATGAAGGATGTTGTTCAAGAGTTTGGGAATTCTTGGAGAGTAATGGAGGATTTGGAAACCTTTCACTTAGATTAAAGGGTGGATGGTGGTAGAATATTCTTATTTTAAATGATGGTTCATTATTTGTTGATGTAGTGGGTGGAAGATTCTTAGTGGGGAGACTTAGTGGTAGAGGTAATTCACAATTGTCGTGTCCATGGTAATGCTATGGAGGGATGGTCATAGGATGGTCAGAACCGGATGTTATTTCATGGGAGGTTGTCTTTTTTGTGGTGATGCGCAAGGGAGTTCTTCATGAGTTTCATATCTCACCTTTTTTAGTACACTTATTAGTTTCCAATATTTTTTGTGTCTTGAGGGTGCTATTTTGGTGGCCCAGGATGAAATGGGAAGTGGTGGAGTTTGTAGAGAAGTTCATGGTTTTATAGTAGGTAAATTTAAATCATCATGTTACTGGTGGTTTTCTATAGTACTTAAATATTATTGAGTAGAAATGGGATGAAATTTTGATGGATTTCATCATAGGGTTACCCTAAACTTAGGGAGGTTGTGATTCTATTTGACTGATCATGGATCAGTTAATGAAATCAGCCCACTTCTTAGAGATCAAGGAGTCGATCATAGTGAATGATTTGGATAAGATATATATGGATAAGGTGGAGTGGCTATATGAAGTTCCATGATCCATTGTCTCAGATTGGGATGCATGTTTTACCTTTAAATTCTAGAGGGGATTACAACATTCTTTTGGCACTCAGTTATTCCTTATAACTACTTTACACCCTCATACAGATGGGCAGATAGAGTGGACTATTTAGACACTAGAGAATATATTGTGGGCATGAATCTTAGACTTTGGTGGATCTTGGTTATGACACCTACATTTGGTCAAGATTGCGTACAAAAATATCCATCACTATTACATTATCATAGCTATATTTGAATATTTTTATGGGAGACCATGTTTTTAATCATTGTTTTGGAAAGGGTTTGGTGAGGTATCAGTTCTTGGTCTCAATGTGGTGTAGATCATGACATATAAGGTTCAACTTATTCATGAGAGGATGAAAGTAGTGTTGGACCGGCATAAGTCTTATGTTTATCGCAGGAGGAGACCCTTGGAGTTTGAGGTTGGATACCATGTGTTCATGAAGGTTTCTCCTCAATGTGGGAAATAGAGTTTTGGTAGGGTGAGTAAGATTTATTCTGGGTTTTTTAGTCCCTTTGAGGTGTTGGGGTGAGTTGGTGAGGTGCTATATCAGTTATAGTTTCCACCATGGTATAAGAGGATCTACAACATCTTCCAAATATCTCATATTTTTTGGATCTTCATGATGAATCCCATTTCATTGACAAGGGAGAGTTGGATATTGAGGACTTTATGATGTTTGTGGAGTAGCCAGCAGAGATCTAGGATCACTAAGAGAAGGCACTGTGTGGATAGACCATTCCTTTGGTTCATGTGTTATAGAGGCATGGTTTCCTAGAGGAGATTACTTAGGAACAATAGAAAAAGATACATGCATAGTACTCGGAGTTTTTTTTATTATTTTTTTTCTCTATTTGGATTTTTTATGTGATTCTTAGATATTTTTTATGATATAAGTTTTTCCTGTATTTGTGATGTGTGATGTGTGATACATTCATGACATTTGAAAAGTGGAGGACCTAATCCCTAATCAATATGCAATAACTATGATTCGATTAAACCTGTGTGGGTGATTCAATACCACCCAGAGAAAATAGTATCTTGATATAGAGGATGAAATTTCATAATTCGTGTGTTTGGGTAAGTGCAGTTAGTTGGTTATGATGGTTATTGGTTTGGGTTGTATGGAGGTTGAGATGGTTGTGTGGCAGTGTTTTTTTTTTTTGAGAGGAGATGGTTTGTGGTTGTGTGGATGAGGTGGTGTGATATGTTTTTTGGACATTTAATTTGGCATGTTTGGCTGGTGGTAGTTCTTGAGGTATGATGAGATCCTTGGGAGGTATCTCATGGGATGGTTGTTCATACCCCTTTCCTTATAGCCTTGGTTTTTGATTCTTAAGGGTGAGAATCATTTGATAGTTATCTGATCTAATGGTATATTTCTACCCATTCTATTAATTTTCTAGTTTTGGTGGTTTGAGGTGTTCGGTGGAGGTTCTGAGAATTTTTTGCAGAGGATGGAGTCATATTAGAACATCTACAGGAAATACACACTGTGTAAATTTATTACATGATGGGTAATGGTGGTTCCTGGATTTTATGTGTCTAAGGGGTATCTCGTGAAAAGGGTACACACCTTGTAAGTGGGAATCATGATGTTTATTAAATCAGGTGTTTTATCCTTCAAGGCAATGTATTTATTGGATGAACTTAAATCCCAAAATTTACCCAGTGTGTGGGGATTACACACCACGTAAATTTCATGTGCATTTCATCTTTAAATGATATAATGCTTGGTTTATTTATCAAACCATATGACTAGTGCTCCCTTCTCTCATTCTAGGAAATCCATAGGCTCCCTCTTCCAGTTTTTGGGATTACTTTCAATGGGATTTGATTCCCGACTTCCCATCTTTTATATATAGTGAGTTCTCCTTTCATTCTCATTTTTTTCCTTCAGTTATTATTTTGGGTTTCACTATGGTGGTGCGGTTCGATTTGGGTTATGTGTTTGGGCTGCATTTTTATGGTCTTTGGGTGTGGTTTAGGTTGATATGTGGTTTCTCATAGTGCAGTTATGGTTTAGAATCGTTTCTTCTTCACTATGTGGTGTGCAATGAGTTGGAAAGATTCTTTGAGGTAGGTAATCCCTTGTTTCTCTTTATTATCAATCATGTGGGAGGGGTTTTCTCTTGTTTATCTATGGGGTATGGTTTTTTTGGCCTAATAAAAGATAAAGAATTTTTTATATTTAAATTTAGGTTTAAAGGAGATTTATTCTCATGTTTTTTATTGATTTTATATTATTGGGATATGATAGATTGTGTAGGCTTGATGCCCTGCTGAAAATTTTGTCTATTAGGGTCTTTGTTTGTGCTGGATGATTTGTGTTGGGAATTCTACTTTAATTGTGATTATTGTGATATTACCCTAAATATAAATTTGCTAACTACTTATATTTAGTTAATAAAATAGTTTCCCAAGATTATTTCTTGTGTGATAACAACCCTAAAATAAAGTGGAATGTGATAAAATCCCCTTTTAAATATAAAAAATGGATTTGTATGTGTTTTTATGTGTGGATGTGATTTTGGTGTACATATGTGTGGTTTATGTGTGGTTGGTGCATGTGGTGATGGTGGCTTTATTGTCATGATTTTGGGTAATCAAGGTGGTGGTGGTTTGGTCATGCTTTTGGGGTAGCGAGGTTGTGGTTGTTTGGTCATTCTTTTGAGGCAGTGAAGTGGTTGTTTGTTGGTTGTGCTTTTGAGGTGGTAATATTGTTGTTTTTTGGCCATTCTTTTGGGGTGGTGGGGCAATGTTATGATAGGGATGATGAGATGTTTTTTATGTGGTTTCTTTGTGCTATATTCCCAAGTAGTTATGGAATAAATAATTTTTTAATAATGATTTAAGTGGCTAGGGTTTGGTTTGATTAAAGGTATGGAAATGATAAATGAAAAAATAAATGCTGGGTTGTGTGATTAAATATTCTTGATGTTAAATAATTAAATTAATGGTCTTGATAATATAAATTAGTTGGAAATGTGAAATGGGGATTGTGTCTTGTTGTGTGGAGTTATGCATTTAGAAGTGGCAGCAAAAGTGAAGATGGTGTGAGTTGATTAGTGTTTGGTTGTGAACCCATAGGTTGGGGTTGTGTGTGGCTATATGTATATACTTTTATATTCTTTTTTATTTCTATATTCACCCCACCCATGTCGATCACTATGTTCTAACACACACATAGTCACACGGGGGGTGTTTTTTATGAAATTTGGTGAGGATGGAGGACTGGGTACCTACTCTTTCCTGATCTCTCTTCTAGTAAAGGTAAGTATTTCACAGGTTGTGATATTCAGAGGTCTTTTAGTTCATTAGATGGTGGTTGTGATATCCCAGGGGTATTCATGAGATCTTTATGGGTTCATTCTTATGGGGGGGAGATCCCAGGTTTCTTTGGGTGAGATGTGACTAATACTAGGTGTTTGAGGGTGGGATGAGATGTGGTGAGATGGCTTACAGTGGGGCTCATGTATGGTAAGAGGAGGGAGTGAGGTTTATTTCCTACATGCTCACGATTCCCTAATACTCTAGTTATGGAAATGTTTGTGATATTATTCCCAAGGTGTTTGCGAGTGAGATGAGATATGATCGTGGGTGTGGAGTGGTAGCCCATGTGTTTTTTGGGAAAGGTGTTATGTGACTATGATTGTGGGTAATTGTGTTATACAAAAGAGATGGGATCACTATGATGTACAACGTTGGGGTGTGAGAGGAGAATACCAATAAGAAAGAGATTTTGGGTACCCTTATTGATATATTTCTTGTTATGTTATATTACTTAGCTTACATTATTTGGTGAGCATGACTTGGCTAGGTTTGGATGGATAGTTTACCTATTTAGGTGTGGTTGGTTCTTTTGTTTTATCATGAGTGCATTAATATGATTCTTTCACATGTGCACAAGAGACTTTGGTTTTCATACTGAGTATAATTGTATTCTCACCCTAGGTATATAAACTATTTTCAGATTTCTAGTAGGACTACGTGGTCTGTGCTGGACATTACTAGCTCATACCTTTGGATAACTATTATGTCTCTACCTTATCTTTTCTTTTGGGTATTTACTTTTTAGACTTTTATCTATATCATTTTTATTTATACATGAATTTTGGGATGGCTTTGGTTTCTTTTTATATTATGGCATGGAGTTTATTATGGATGATTCATCTTATCTCCCAATCCCATTTATATTATAGAGGAAAATGCCTCCCATACATGAGATTTTTAAATCCTCGGTGCTAGTCACTAACCGGGTGCCTACTGAAGATGGGACTCATGGGTCATTATATCTATCCCCTCATTTAATTATCTTGTAGAGAGGGTGTCATGAAAACTATTATCTTCCAATATAGGATTCAAACATTCACTTCTGGAGGGGTATATTCTAGAATTCACTCTTTAATCATTGAAATTATTCTTTACTTGGACTTTATCCCTCTAATACCAACACAATGGACTACCTTCTACAGAGCTAATTTGGCTCCAAATTCTTCTTCCTTTCCCTTTTCTTTGACCTTTTTGTGTTATGGAATTTCCATGTTCATTTCAAACTATAGGAAAATATGAAAGATGCATGAATCTCCTTCTAATGAAGTTCATAATTAATGATCAAGTCCCTAAAATCTGTAAACACATTATCAATATTTTCACTTTAATTTTTCATTGTAGTCACCATTGTATCCTAAGACATGGGGAGTGATGAAAGAAATAACAGCACCCACTCTGAATCTTCAAATTTTAACTTCACTAACTTCAACTGACTCATTACCATGTTGAATTCATTGATGTGATATGACACTAGTTTACCTCCATACATCCTCATACCAAAAAACCTAAGCAAAGGAAAAACCATATTCATTGCATTTATCTTCTTATACATGTTAGTAAGGGTATTCATTTTTTTTAATGAATTTTATACTTTATAGAAATTATAATCCATGTTTTGGTATGATGAAATTTGTATCAACCCCAATGATTTCTTATCTAGTCTCTCTCTCATTTTTCCTTAATCATCACTTCTGGATCAGTAAGCATTAAATGAATATTAGGGTTCTTCTACAATAGACAGTCCTCTATTTACATTCTTTAGAACCCAAAAATTTATGTCATTGAACTTATCCACCCAAACCGTACCCTCATCCAATTCCATTACTTTAAGTAGATAGTAAACTCTCATTAAATTATGAAACATGTGAGAGGGATCAGGAAACACATACCAAAAACTATCATATATGGAAAATTGGTAAAATAATGTTACTAAATTGGGTTCTGAAACACCTTCACCAGGGTGTGAATATCTAAAGATCCACTAACCAAAGATCTTATGCCACTTTTTAGGCTCACATAAAACCTATGGTAATTCCATTGAAAGATTTACATCAGAACATATGAGGCAGAAACAAAGCACATGTACTTGATCTCATGTTATGGCATTTGGAACAAAGAAGACAATGAAATTAAATCATTACACCATAATTAAAAAACCACTTATAATGCACACAAAAAAATAATTAATGGAAGACAATGATCAAAATAATGTAAGACAAAAGAAAAATGCAATTTTACATGGCTTATAAATGAGTCCTACTTCACAAGGGGGATACTGCTTCACTTTGATTATGGAATCAAAAGATGATTAAAATTGTTTGATACACCCGAATGAATTTTGTTTCATGTTTATTTATTCACAAGTTAATAAATAAATATTTATTTATTCATCAATTTTGTGATTAGATTAATATAAATATTTTTTTAGTTACATGAATATTAAATTAAATATTTATTTATGAGTTTAGTTAACATAAATATTTATTTATTTATCAAATGAATAATATTTATTTAAATAAATATTTTATTATTCAAGGTTTTGTAAATTCCATGGGAGGATAAATGAACTAAGTTAATGGTTCAATGGAAATGTAATATATATATATATATATCTAATATCATTTAAATAAATATTAATTTATTTATTTAAAAATGATATTATATACTACATGTCATGGAAATATTATTATTATTATTTGGCATAGGGTATTAATTAGATTAAATAAATTAATAAGTGCTTGTGTGTAATTATCTATTGTTTAACCTTAAGTATTTAGAAAATCACATTTCTAGTGGTGTGTGTTGATACAATAGAACACATTGCCTGGAATTATCTCAATCCTTGGAGAGAGATATCCTCCCTTCCACCCTCTCAAGAACATGGAGTGAAAAATAAAATGTGGTTTTGATCAATGGTGAATGGAGTGAAACACTTAGTTCCTTTACACTAGAACCCATAATAACAAGAATTAAAATTGGAAATTAATAGAGCATATATGGATACTTCTAGAGGAATCCTTATTTGAATCCTCTACCACAACAAGAGTGGAAAAGGAAAATAGTCAAGAGGATTACTGAAGATGTGGTAATTATTATTTAAATTAATTATAAATTAAATGTTAAATATCCTCATAAGAGATTATGGGGTGTGTTCATCCATTTATTTGGATTTTTCATATTTATATTGATGAAAATAAAAAAAAAATCTTCACCCAGTGCTTCTGTTTCACCCTAAAACCTTGAAGTGGTATTAAAGCAGTCACATTCTAATTTATGTTTATTTGACCAATTTCATATGTTGGTTTGTTAATTTTCATATTCATATTTTTATTCTTAATCCTATGGTTGAGATAACACATCCATCCAAGTTCTTATATCTAATAGCCCAAAAACACATGAAGAACATTCAAAGATATCGTATGGGGTTTCTAAGGTTGTTGGTTTCATGATACAGGTGTGTAATGGTAAATCACATGTCGTGTAGTCATGGTCAACCTGCATAAGACACACACCATGTAAATCATAGCACATTGTGTGGGTCACTACCCAAAATCATTACACATTATGTAACAACCACCATAGTTGTACACAGTTTGATAGGGATTGTATGGCATGTATCTCATGTACATTTCATGTAACCCTACACGATCAAACACATCACATAATTCATATTGATTCATGTAGTCAGTATATGTCATCATTACATGTCGTGTATTGACTATCAGCCAAGAAACACAGCCAAAGGTGGATTACACTATGTGTAGATTTCATATTCATGTTATGTAACATGTATCAACCCACACAAGGTACACATCAAGTTTTTTTTGTGTATCATGTGGGTCAACATACGATGTTTTGAATTTCAAGTAAATTTTATAACTACATGACATGTAACGATCATAATACATTTCATGTACTAACACATGGATTTATAACAGTACATGTCATGTATACTTCTAGTGTTTCATGCAGTCATACAGCCATGAAAACTATTCATTTTAACCAAACAAGACTACATGCAATATATATCATTATAGGTCATGTTGTCATATATTCCTTATAAGTACATGGTATATGAAAATCAATATACACATCATGTGTCACAAGAAATTTTGAGTGAAAATAAACATCATGTAACTATTGAGGTTTCGGAAATAAGATTTTAATATTATGTAGAAGATACATGTTGTGTGTCTGCCATAGTACACACTGTGTAATTAAATATTTTTTTATAAAATAAAATTTATTTAATTTATTTAATTTATTTAATTTATTTAATTTATTTAATTTATTTAATTTATTTAATTTATTTAATTTATTTAATTTATTTAATTTATTTAATTTAGTTAATTTATTTAATTTAGTTAATTTATTTAATTTAGTTAATTTATTTAATTTATTTAATTTATTTAATTTATTTAAGTTATTTAATTTATTTAAGTTATTTAATTTATTTAAGTTATTTAATTTATTTAATTTTTTTAATTTATTTAAATTATTTAATTTATTTAATTTATTTAATTTATTTAATTTATTTAATTTATTTAATTTATTTAATTTATTTAATTTATTTAATTTATTTAATTTATTTAATTTATTTAATTTATTTAATTTATTTAATTTATTTAATTTATTTAATTTATTTAATTTATTTAATTTATTTAATTTATTTAATTTATTTAATTTATTTAATTTATTTAATTTATTTAATTTATTTAATTTATTTAATTTATTTAATTTATTTAATTTATTTAATTTATTTAATTTATTTAATTTATTTAATTTATTTAATTTATTTAATTTATTTAATTTATTTAATTTATTTAATTTATTTAATTTATTTAATTTATTTAATTTATTTAATTTATTTAATTTATTTAATTTATTTAATTTATTTAATTTATTTAATTTATTTAATTTACTTAATTTATTTAATTTATTTAATTTATTTAATTTATTTAATTTATTTAATTTATTTAATTTATTTAATTTATTGAAAATTATAAAGTATAGGATTCTTATGTCTTAGGTATTTTTAGAAAAAAATACTAAGATAAGGAATTAATTAATTAATTATCTTTTTTATTTTTTAATTCAATTAAATTATATTAATTAGAATGAATTGAAATGAATTCTAGAAATACTAGATGAATTTTTCATTTCATGTCGTGATTGATCATGAGATTGACTGACCTGTATGTGAGTTGGATTTATTTATTTAATATAATTATTTATTTCATGGTTTAATGTGATATTTATAATTAAATTATATATGATTATTTTTGTATCATCCCTCCCATATTTATCGTGTAGAGGAATGTGTGTCCATTTGTTGTTTTATGTAAACTTAAACCTTTATAACCTCTCACTAGTGTGAGAGTAAGTATCTATAATGAATGTAGTTCCCAATTAGAGGAGACAGTTTAGGACCCAATCCATGGTGAATCCAACCAAGGAGATATATAAGAGAATGGATAAATGATGAAAATCGAGCCAAGTGTAGGCTTAAGGAGTTATTTCCATTAGGGTTAAGGTTAGTTTATCACTAATCGAGAAACCAACTAGTAGATAAAAGTTCATGATCATATCACATATTTATTTTATTTTGTCTATGCATGGTTATTTATTTATTTATAGGATTTGGGATTTATTTATTTAATAATTTAAAACACGATCACATAAATTAAGTAAATAAGCAAGTCTATGTATGGTTATTTATTTATTTATGGAAATAAAAATTACACCTACATAAATCAAAATGACTCTTAGAAAATGGAAAAAAGAATCATACGAAATGCATAGGACTCTTAAAAAATTACTCAAAAGACTCTAACATACAAAGGAAATGACTCATATTCTAGGTAGATTTACTCTTATGATTTTCAATAATGACTCTTATGAAATAGGGAATGGCCCTTACATAAATCAAAATGACTCTTATGGAAATAAAAATGAATATTAAAAAATTTAAAAATACTCTTAAAAATGCATAGGAATCTTATCAAATTACTCAAAATACTCATACACATCAAAGAAATGTCTCCTACACTAGGGAGATTTACTGTTATGATTTTCAGGAATGACTCTTATGAAAGAGTTAATGGACCTTATAAAATCACATTACTCTTATGAAATGGAAGACAACTCATATAAAAATCAAAATTACTCTTAAATTTTAAAATTTTATAAACTCTTCAATTTTCATGGGTCACCTCACAACATAGAAAAACATAGGGGTAATACTTCCAAACTTTTCTAAAAAATTATAATAAAATCCAAAAACACATAATCACTTTAAAATTCAATTGAAATAGATAAATTACATTACCTAACCACTAAAAACATAAGAAAACATTCTTAAAATCCCTCAATGCTTAATAAATGTCAAAGTGTTTGGGGAAAATTGAATCCCTCATAATGGGATTGCTCAAGAAACATCATAATAATTAGTTGATTTCAAGGCTAAACTCAAAGAGAAAAAAATTAATGATGACACAAATTATCATATTAATGAGAGAAAAAAGTGTTGAATCCATTAAATAATATGTGGTTACTCTAATAAAGAGACTTGAATCTTAAGTGAGATCAAGATATTTGAAGAATAAGTTATAGTTTAAGATGTATTGTATATTGTGTCATGAAGATGATATCATGTTTTAGTGTATATTGCGTAAGAATGAATCTTTTGTGTAGTGAGGTTCATGGGGTCAGGGTAATGTTGTGACACATAGTTTTGAAAACACAGTGCAACACTATTTTGTGCAAGATGAATTGATCATGTTGTAGTATATGTGTTCATGATGAAATATTAAATAAGCTGAGAAGGCTTATATCATGACATGGAGACTATGACGTGAAGGATGAATTTTTTGAATAATTACATAATTCATGATTGATTGAGGTTATAGGACTATTTTTATGAATAATAATGTCATGCAATAAAAGGTTTTTAGATTCAAATAAATATATAAGATCACACTGTGATCTTTATAGGGATTTTTAAATTAGATATTATCTAGATTTTTTGTATCTCATTGCTAACTAGGATCATTCCACAGTGAAGGACATCACATATTAATCTAATATTTTTTCATATTAATCACATCATGATGATAGAATACACAATGTGAATAATAATAATCCAATAAATTTTATAAGTATGAATACATCTCACATTTTATGGATTTATAGTTGACTTGTTTGACTTAATAAAAGATTAATGGATGTTTTGAAGACCCAATCAATATGGTACATGTGTAAAATTCATGGATAAAATCTTTAGAAGTTTTACCCCTTGATATTAGAGTGATCGAGGAAGAAATATAAGGATATTTTTAAGAAATAATTGGAAAAATATTAAGATTAAAGAGAAGAGAGGATTTTGTGATGAATTTCATTGAATATTTAGAATAGAATAAGAGAAAGGAAGCATAAAAATAGAACCCAAGATGGATCACTATTTATCTTACAAATAAAATGCTTTATGATCAACCATTATGTCGAGATTCCTTATATACTCTTATGTTAAGTGTTGAGTGGATAGAGAGAAAGAGTGAGTGACCCTAAGATAAAAAATTAATCATTATCAAACCTTATAATCATACACATTGAGTAGTGAAATTCTTTAGTACTTCAAAAAAACATTGTTATATGTGTTGGGTCTGATGAACCTTCCATCCAAAAGTTATCTATTGGAACTTACACAGTAAAAGAAATTATGAAACATATTGTCTTGAACGAATAGACACTAATAATGTGTTTGGAACTTAGAAAACAAGTTGCACCTAATTAACTAAAACTCACATGAACAAACTAGATAATAACTTTCATAGTCAAAGAACAATAAAAAACAACACATGATACAAATAAAGGAATAACAACACATTGAAATTACATGGTTCAAAGTTTAGTCCTACTATATAAGAGAACACACTTATTTATTTCAATCAATTATGAAACTGAGTTACAAGGGACTATCCTTATAGAAACCCTACCTATCTCAAGTTATAAGGTGCTTCTTATGGTCACCTTAATTGAAAAACCATAACAATTCCTCTAATGACTCTTTTTGGATGAAAGATATCCTATGGGAAAGACCCCCCCCCCCCCCACAAGGATAGACTTATCTCATCCTTCATTCAACTTCACCTACCTGTGGTATTTATTTATTTATCACATTACTCAGTAATATTTGTGTCAAAAAATGTGTCTATAACCCATCCTTTATAGGAAATAATTTAAATACCCATCCATTGGTTCTGGTTTCACCACCTTCTAAAATTTATGGACAATCCTCCGTTTGATAAAGGAAATGCGGTGAGCTCCACTACCTCAACTACTTCTTCCAATGAATAGTGTTCACTTATAAAAACTCCATGAGTTTTCCCTTATGTAATTTCAAAAGAACCCATATGTATCCTTAGTTTTTACCTTCATGCAATTTTATTATATCTCTTCACTTTCTCCTCTCCCAAAAAAAATTCTTTTCATATCCACTTCCTTTTTAACTCTTATACCACATCTATAACTACCCTTCCTTCTACTTCACTTCATCCTTCAGAATCTAGTTTCTCCCCAAGTACATGCATCCAGACATTTTTTCTTCCAAATTCACATAATTGAATTTTACTTCTACTTATATTATAATACTTTCATTAAATTAAATCTGGATATCCATGGTGAAGGTAAAAATGTATCTATCTAAATCCACCTAGTGTAATTATAGAAACATAACTTCTATAAATCCAAATACTTAAGAAGAAAATGGTTCTCACACTATAACCCAAAAATATCCCACTTGAGAATTGTTTTAGAAGGTTACGACTAATAATATCCCACTTGAAAACCATTCTTAAATATTTCACTAAATTCTATAAAACCATCCAAATTTTGAAAAAACTCTTTATGTTCTTTCAAAGTTTTCAATGTCACCATGGTACCCCAACAAGATCACGGTCATCCAATCCAGTGCTAAGATAAATACACCTCATCTTTCTAGACTCTCACCACTCATTTTGATCCCAAAAAAATTATGAATGGCTCCTTGTAATTTCTATAAATCAATCAAGAATGAGAACCATCTGAATTTATTGAACTCCATCAACAATTTGTGTCATGCACCATGTTCATAGCCTTTCTCCTTCAGGAATCCTACACTTTTGAAAATATTTCACAGATATTCTATAAAACTAAGAGTTTTTTATATATCAAACTCCATTTATACCACAATAACTAAATTTCACCAAAATATATCTTCTGGAAATTATGGCATTAATGAGATGATGGAATCCCATTGAAACAACCTGTAACCTTTCAGTTACCATTTCTTAGTGAAATAAAGTTTTTACTGGTAATTTTCTCCCACTACACTCTATCCCAATTTCTAACTATCAAGGATTACCCCATTATAGTGTAACTTTTAAAACTATTATGAACTTTTGAAATTCACTACCCCATAGCTAAAAAAACTTAAGTCTTCACTACCATTCCTTTGAAAATAAAAAATGATAGGGACATGGGTTTGTCCCTTTTTTTATCAAAATGGTCATTGTTAACTTCCCAAATAATTTTTATATGAGATAAAAAAATCAACTTCAAAATTTGGAGTATCTATAAAATATATCACCCCAAATGAAGTCCCCATCCAATCACTAACACCTTCTAGTGTTCCAGGTTCAATATCCTCAAACTTTTTATATCCCTACTATAAGATCTTTAGAAACTATAACTAATTATGAAAGTATCATCTCTCTTATGTAGCCTTTAAGACTCTATATTATATTATGGTATATATAACACACATTGGTTATTCTTTAAAAAATGTTCTGGAATACTTCATACTTTTTCTTGAGAAAACAACCTTTTCAATGTTGTTACGCTTTATCAATGAAGGTACAAAGTACAATGGCTCTGTGGGAACAAAATGAATTGTCCAAAGTTCCTATTCATTGATTCCTATTCTTTTGGAATAATAAAATATGTGTATATCACAACCATGTGAGTGATATTCCCATGCTACAACCACTATCTTTTGGAATTATTATTCTATAGTATGCAATGATCATTTCAAAAAAAATATCTAAAAACAAAGATGTGCCTTTCACACTTTTCCAAAACCATGATCCCAATAATGAATACCACGCCATCTATAAATCTCCATCTACTTCCTAGCTGGTCATGGGAGTCACCTTCCTATTGATCAGGACCATGACACACTCCTTCATTTTTTTTCCTTGTTCGTAAAAACCAAAACTTCACAAATAGTCATGAGTACTTCTCTAACCATAGCTTCTAGGAAAAAAACATGCTCCCATTCTTGAACATTGAGTGATGAGAATCCCATAGCCAATTAGACATGACTCTAGTAGACTAGTGATCACTCGGTAGAAAAATAACCACAACCACTCAGCTATAATATTTTTGGAATATGTGGAAGTTAAATTTTTAGAACTGGACTTTTGGTCTTAGCACTGAAACTGCAGTCTCTCTTTTCCTCTATAATTCTAGATATAGAATCGAGGACCAGCTAAATCTCACATCTATTTTTTTTCCTTCTCCTTAAATAAACCATAGTTTTGGCATTCACCTTTTAGTATATATGTTATCTCACCAAGATACACCTTCTATAACATTTCTTATAATTTCCTATCATGGCTTCTTTTTCTATTAAACACCATACTTCCTACTGATTCAGTATCAATGGAACTTTTGAACACTCTAGGTGTAGAAAAAATATCATCCTCTAATGTATAAATCTCCCACCATTAAACATTAGTTTATAACTTACCCATTAAAATTCCATCCTCCAAAATCAATGAGCTCCCACTAAATCAAAAAACTCATAAGGGTTTAGGGTTTTATTCCAAAATTATCCTACATGGATGAGGGCAGAATGATTCTACTAATCTGATCTATGAAAAAACTTTAAAAATTTCCACTCATCTAAAACTATATAGTCAAGATTTGATATTACTTTTAGGGTCTGATTCACCTTCCATTTAGATGTTATATATTAGAACATATATAGTAGAAACAATTCTATAATATCCCATCTAGAATAAACTCATGTTAATAATGTATTTGGAACTTAGAAGACAATCCACACCTAAACCTCTACACTACAATTCACACACACAATCTTGAAAATAAATTTCATAGGCAAAAAAAATAAATAATAACACATTAAATTAATGGAATAAGAAAAACACATAAGAATTATGTGGTTTATACTTTAGTTACACTTCACAAGGCAACACGTTGCTTTATTTCTTCCAAGGGAGAAACTAAATTATAAGGGAACCTCCTTCCAGAAACCCTACCCAAATTGGGTTACAAAAGACTCATTTTATATTCCTTGATTGAAAAACCATAGCAGTACCTTCAGTGACTCCTTCCAGAAGAAAGTAATCTCGTGGGGAAGCACCCCATAAGGACGGAAGCTATATCATCCTCTTTACAGCTTCACCAGCCTCTAGTACTTAGTTCTCTATCACAACAATCAATAATATATGTGTCAAAACATGTTCTTATAGACCATTCTTTGTAATAAATCTTCATAGAATCAAACTTGTGGTTCCAGTTATACTACCTTCTAAACTTCACGGATGATCCTCCACTTTTTCAAGGAAACTGGGTGAGCTCCACCACCTTAGCTATTTCTTCCAATGAACAATGAGGGATTCCAAAAACTTCATGAGTTAACCCTTATATAAATTTATAGGAACCCTTACAAATCCTCGAGTTTGACCCTCATGAAATTTCTTTGTATCTCCACACTTTCTCCTCACCTGGATATAGTTGCTGCTGATATCCACTTCATATGTAACTCTTATGGAAATTATGAAACTATCCTTCCTTCTTCTTCACTACATCCTACAAAATTATTTTAATCAACAAGTGATTTTTTACATATGTTTCTCCTTCCGCATTACAATACAAGAACATATCTTCTTCTATTCCTTCTTTCGTTCTGCTACTTCTGTTAACCTAAATTTGGATGTCCATGTTGATGGTGAATCTGTATCCATTTGGTTTTGGAAAGTGTAATTCTATAAAAGTAACTTCCATAAATCCCAAAACTTAACCAAAATATATTTCTCACAAAAAAAACATAATAGAATACTCTTTATAGTGGCCCTTAGTGATAAACGAGGTAAAATTTTTGTGTCGCTACATTTATATTTCTCATAATTGAATAATGTATGTACTAGAGATTGAAAATTTCATTTTTTTTCTTACCAATGTGTGGAAAAGATCCCAAAGAAGTTAATAAAAACTAAACACCCCAATTCACACCCCCCCCCACTCTTACGTTGTTTTGGTCCTATGGTTTAAATAGATTATTTATTCACAAGGTAATAAATATTTACCTATTTAATCACCAATTTAGTTAATAGATTAATATAAATATTTATTTACTTATAATAATATTAAAATAAATATTTATTCACAAGTTTAGTGAATCTAAATATTTTTTTATTTATCAAAAGAATAATATTTTTTAAAATAAATATTCTAATATTCAATGCTTGATAAATTCCATGGGATGATAAATGAGCTGAGTTAATAGTTAAATGAAAATGATCTATATATTTAATATCATTCAAATAAATATTAATTTATAAAATTAATAAATGATATTAGATATTATATGTCATGGAAATAATAATATTATTATTATATATATTTAACATGAGGTATTATTTAGAGTAAATAAATTGATAAGGGAATCCTTTCAATTTTCTATTGTTTTACATAAAGTATTTAAAGAAAATATATCACATTTCCAATAGTGTGTGCGGAATAAAATTACCCATACCTACACTCCTGATTCTAGTGTAAAAAACACATACTTTACGTACTATCTTTGATATCAAGTGAGACAACCCAAGATAAATATACAATAATTCCATAATTTTAGAAATTATATCTAACAATTAATCTCACAACCCTAAAACCCAAAGGTTTAATGTATTGTGGGATTAGAAACACACACAAAAAATATTGTGAACACTTATCCATAATCATACCTAACTATACCTCCTTCTACACATCCCATATGTTATAATCTTCTTCATAACCTAGGTAATGTAAAACATAATAAAGGGGTGATCTTAAAAACACAGTAAGGGGAAAACTTATCAATAAATCAAAAAGGGTTAGATCAAAATCATATGTGAAACATGAGAATTAGAGAAATTTATAATTAAAAGGGAACATGAAACAATAAGATTCATCCATGAGGAATGATAAATATATATATAATCTCAAATGGTCAAGCATAAACTATGACATAAGGTTATGGAAACATGAGAAATTAATCATGAGCTGTGGAGAATATCATTAGTATATAACATAGAAATATGGTCTAAGAACAACCATAGTAAATCATAAAATTGTGAAAATAACTACCCATAATCATGTCCATGCTCAATATTTTGAACATAACAAACCATAATCAGGTCCAAGATCAATATTTTAAACACAGATAACTAGAATCATGTCTACACTCAATCTTATGAATGTAGTTAACTGAAATCTGGTCCATGCTCAGCATCACTATATCATGAGATATAAATATTTAACCAATGAATTTGGGGATATATAGGAACCCTCACATAAAATAATTATAATACATATGCATGTTAACCACACAAAATCAATTATACATTATATCATGAAAACTCATGGAAATAAAATGGGTTTTGTAACATTTCTAAATGGTATCACATAAAACGACCTCAAGAGTTAGATTAGTTAATACAAAAATTTAAATTAGCCAAAAGTATTATCTCACAAGGTAATTTATAGGGTGATTAATGAAACATAAATCCATAATATATTGATATTTTGTATATAAATAGGAAAAGCAAAGAGAAATCATAAAAATATATTTCATAAAACATTTTTAACATTATCGTGAAAAGATGAGATTACGGGTCACTTTCAATGTTATTTTTCAGAAATTGACATGGATAATTTCTTAAAATTCATTTAGAAAGAAATATAAATTTTATATATTTGAAAAATAAATAAATTTTATCTAGATTAAATGTGAAGTAGATGATAAAATATATAACTATGAAAGGAAAAACCTATAATATTTTAAAATAACTTTATTGAAACCCACATCATAAAAAGGATAGTAAATCTTACTTTTGAAAAGGGTTAAGGAGATAAATTAAGATCAGATGAGATAATACATATTTTTTATTCAAAATAATAAAGGAAAACATTTATGGAAAGAAAGAATATGGACATCGAAGAGAAAGAGCTTATTCGATAGGATGAGAATTATTCTTAACAACATTTTTTTAGGTAAGAAAATCATCAAAGAAGATGAATTAAATTTAGAATGTGGTTTCCCCAGATAAAAAAGGAAATTACCATAATAAATAAATAATAAAATAATAAAATAATAAAATAAAATTAAAATAACATATTCATGGGAGAAAAACTATGACTTAGTGAAAAGGAGGTTGAGTCGACAAAACCCTTACCTTGGATTCTTTCTTGGGAAACATTTCTCTAAACTCCTATATGATAAAAATAATCATATTAATTAATTATTTCAAAAATTTATTCAAATTATAATTTATAATATTTAATTATAATCATTCATTATACATTTATTAATTTTTTATTGTTTATTTTCATCATCATATGTTAGTGATTTTGATTTTTTTGTACACACTTTGTAATGTCAATGATGATACTTATAATTTGATATAGAGTTAATAATTACTAGTTTATTTAAGGAATATAAATTGATTTTATTTATATATATATATAAAATTTTAATTTTTTCCATTATATTTTTAGTCATGATTCATGAATATGAAATCAGTGACAATCTTATTTCAGTAATTTTTAACGAACAAAAGGTGGTATATTAATAATGGGATATATATTAACAAAATACCTAATTTATCTTTATAGAATATTAATCATGTCATAAATATCATTTTTATACATTAAATACATTCTTAAAACCATCCAAGAAAGGTTTTTATGAAAAATAAAATATTTCATTCATGGAGGTGGTTGTCCACACATAACACTAATAACGTTTTTATTTTCCAATGGATGGGAATGAGATAGATAGTGGTTGATTCATCAATATGATAAAATTTTAATTATACCGATAATATTTATTTAATTATATTATTATTATTATAAAAGTTTTTAGGAGGGTTGTATACAAAGGATGGAGAATAAAATGTTATAGAGTGGATAATACTCATGTTGAGGACTTGAATATTCTCTTAAAAGTCCTCTTGAAAATGGAGGGATTGAGACAATTTATTGTAACAAAGGGATTAGAAATGTGAAAGAGGGATCTTTTGGTGGTAAAATGGTCATATTTTCAATGGAATTTTTAATGTTAATTTTGGCTTGAATTGGGTGGAAGTGAGCTCCTTTTATAGGTGAAAAGGAGAGACATTTCCTTGGAAACTAAAGTTTGGTGAAGGGTAAAGATGGAATTTCATGGGATTTAGGTGAGTTGGGTGGGGAAATTTTGGTGAGACATGTGGTATTGAATTTTATATTTAAAAAAGGTATTTTTTTTTAATGTCTAAGTTTTGAGTTTATTTAGTAAAATTCAAACCATGATAGATTAATTACTTTTTACCCTTAACCTTGATTAAATATTTACTATGGTAATTATATTTTTACTAAAAATATAATATGACCATCCCTACCAAATTTAAATGTTCAGATTAATAATTTTAACTCTATTTAATATAATTAAATTTATAAATATGAGAAAATTATCTTTTAAATTAAATAATAAGATATATATATATATATATAAACATATTTTTGTAGAAAATTGACTTTTTGAATATTGATTGTTCTTATTAATATTTCATATCAATTACTAGTTAAATGAGTGTTAATATATTATTAATATTAAAAATATATTTTATTAAAATAATCAATTAACTATAATATATTTAGTTTATTAAAATAAAATCTATAGCACATAAAAATAAAGTTTTTTTATAAAATATATTTTTAAGCATAAAATGATTTTATTAGTTATTTAGCTACATTAATTTAATACCTTTGTATTAAAAATAACCTTTATTTTTATATAAAAGTATAAATTTGAAATGTATAAAATACATGTGATATATATATATAATTTATCACATTGATAAATACATGTTTATATCAAACTAACTTCCACTTATATAACCCCACAACATCTTTGTGTAAAACCTAAGGATAAGATAAGTAGTGGTTGTAGTCATGGGTGGATATTTCACTAGCATGGATCTCATAGTTATTTTCATGATATTGAACTTCCCCTAAAAACTATTTCACCCAATCCACACTTGTAGAAGTTTAGCTTAGTCTTGGTCTAAGGAAAATGCTAGTAAAGCTTCTTTATTTCCAAGCTCGAACAAATGAGATTAATAAGGAAGACTTATACTAATTGATTTCATTTCTTATAATTTCTGTATATATTTTTTAATATAAATACCTCTATTTATACCCACTAATTTAGTGATTATGTTTCAATGGTAATATTTTAATTATAATGTAGTTTATTTATATTTAGTGTTGTAACTAAATCAAGTTATCATAATTTTAAAGTATTATAATTTTTAGGGTGTTTCATTATACCCTCATAAATGAATGTTTCCCTTGAATTTTTATTATTTATATGGAAAAATTATGCAATTTTTGTCTCATTAAATATTTTGGTTCCCATGTATCTTCCTAAAACTTAGGGTTTCACTATAAAACTTTGACTAGGTTAGTGGTCTTGTTTCGCAAGACCTTGTCTCTTTAATCTAAGATCTCTACAAGTTTTTATTCAAAAGGGGGGGTCATGTTTTAACTATACAACTTCTGAGTTTAGTACATATAATGGATCTTGTATGTACTTCCTCAAAACTAGTACATAGAACACATCATGAACCTATGAGAGGTGTGTTGGAAGTTCTAAGTGTAACATCCCAACCCAGGTTCCACACACTAGTGCCATGAGCCAATCGGTCTCATAACCTCAAGCACGCATCCCCATATGTCAAAGTTTGTTGACTAGAAGTGAGGGTCTAATAAGTCATTCATGGGAAGACTATAACTTATTTTATCATATTAATATAATGGTAGAAATAATAAAAAATAAAATAAGAAATATATAAAAATAAACAACACCAATATATCATGGTACTCAAAGTAGGAAAATACAATATTCAACTAAAGTATAAACATGTCATCCTAACATACGTGTCAAGTGTCTAAAATGAAAACTAAAAATAAATACACTGAAAACTCCCAAATGGGTCTCAAAAAATGTATTCTTCCATCATCCAAACTCTATACCCAATTATCCATCTAACACAGGGCCTTTTCCCTTAACATATCCCACAAAAATACAGTTTATTTGGGTACTGATCAGGAATCCCAAATAGGGTGTGAGTACGACTCAGTAGGCTACCACCAACTATGTCTAAAACAATATCCAGTCCAAATAGTGTATTCAGTTTTATAAAGAAATAATTATAATTCATAATCAAATAGTTATCACATTATCAATTAATCTTTATTTAACCACATAAACCTTCAGTTCTCATGGATACTCGTGTCTCAATACCTACTTCGGCCTATGATAGGGTTTAAACTATCCCTAAGGGATATCATGTGTTTTAATTTCCATGTTACCATTCTTATTTTCACAAATTAATAAACATGTTACCATTCATTAATTCACACAATTGAATGGCCATGTTACCATTCTTTATTTAAAAAGTGCATGACCATGTTACTATTCATTAATCTTCAAAATTGAATGACCATGTTATAGTTATTTATTTCAAAAATGAATAAACATGTTACCATTCAATAATTAAAAAAATTTATTGACCATGTTACCATTATTTATTTCACAAATAAATGACCATGTTACCATTCATTAATTCACATAATTGAATGACCATGTCACCATTCTTTGATCCTTGGTCGAATTTCCATGTTACCATTCACTATTTACTAATCACATAGATCATAATAACACAATATTACATATATCTCAACCATATATTAACTAATTCAATAATTAATTAATCCTTTAAAAATATCATCATTCAATAATTAATTATTCAAACACACAATTTCAATATCTCATTATTAATTCACCAATTAATTACCATATTCATAACATAAATAACACACAATAAATTTCCATAGATAATTATCCCCAAATCCCACAATTTCACAATTCAAAAATTAATTAATTCAAAAAAATTAATTAATTCCATTGGGAAATTCAATTTCTAAACAAATCTATCAATTCTACAATTTGAATACATGAAATAAAAATCATGACTATGGGATTTGAACATAATACCACCTACCTTTAACTAAATTTCCAACAATGTTTCCAAAAAAAATCCTAGGAGGAAATATGTGAATGGTTTCCAAGAGGTTCCTAAATCAAGTTTGACCGAGATCAAAACCAACAATGCAAATTGCCATGGTTTTTCACAACAATGGGTTGGAGAATAATGAAGAGAAAGAATAAATCCATCCATAAAGACTTTATAGGGATTGATCGCATAAATGGGACATTCAGAAGGTATTTTTTCACTACAAAATCACCTAGAGAGTCATCGTAGGTTGAGAGAAGAATATGTACAGTAGTTTCTAACAAAAATCAGTCGCATAGCTACTTTAAAAAAGTGGGTCAGGAATTTACAAAGCGTGTTATTTATCTATGTGTAATGTAATTATTTTTAATGGGTTTCATTGAAAAATACATTTTATTGGATTTATTTTATTAAAACACATGAACAATTACATGACATGTAATACCCTCACACGACATGTACATGTTCTTCAGTTAATTTTCATCCCATTTTCCATTTAAAGCCTCTCAACTCACCACAAACCCATTTTTAACACTTAACCCATTTATACCCAGACTCCATTAATTCAAAAAAGCATACATCACCAAAATTTAGGTTATTTTCTCCAACAAAGGCTCTCCATATTCAAATAATATGGGCCACTAAGGATTAAACAAAAAATAACTTAGAGAGAAAAGTACCTAAAAAAGATGGGATCTTACAATCTCCCCACCTTATAATAGCTCATCCTCAAGATTAACTTCCAAGAATCTCAAAGATTATGAACCAAAAACATTGGGCCACTGATCCTACATATTTGATTCCCTTTCCCAAGTTTTTTCATGCACATGTACATGTTTCCACAATACATGAACTACTGACATGGTCTTTCCCCGCAACAATTTATCATTGCGATCCAACACACATATCGGATGCTCCTAAAAGGATGAATCTATCTCATGATCAACATCCTCCACCCTGATCCCATGATAAGGGTTTGGATGAAACCACCATAGTTTTGATACATGGAAAACATCATGCATAACACTATATTTCTATGGAAGATCCAATCAGTACACCATCGGCCCGATTCTCTCCACTATCTCAAACGGCCCAACAAACCTAGGTGCCAACTTACCCGGCTTTCATATCCTACAATGAACGAACCTAAGAGACACCTAAAGGAATACAAGATCACCCTATATAAACTATAGGGGTCATCTCTATATATATTCATAGGACTTCAGCCTACTCTAAGTTGTAGCCATATGTTTTTGAATTAACTAAACCTGCTCTAACATCTCCTACACAAGACTCAGTCCCAACAACTCTAACTCTCTAGACTTTATCCAACATAGTGATGATCTACATGGAATACCATAAATAGCCTCATATGTTTCCATATTTATAGTTTCCTGATAACTGTTGTTATAGGAAAACTCCACTAAATCCAATTATTTCTCCCAAGTTCATTCAAAGTCAAGAACACATGCCCACAACATATCCTCAAGTACCTATATAGTACACTCTAACTGCTCATCTGTATATGGGTGGAAATCCGTGCTCAGTAATACCTTTGTACCAAGTTCTTTCTACAATCTTTACTAAAACTGTGAAATGAGACGTGAGTCATAATCTGAAACTATAGTTGGTGTCACCCCGTACAGATGGACTACCTCCCAAATATATAAATATCCTATCTATTCCATTGTAAAAGTTTCCTATATAGGCAAAAAATACACTAATTTTGTCATTCAATCCACAACAACCCAGATATAATCATTCTTCCTTGGTGTCTTCAAGAGACCCACCACAAAATCCATTATTACATCATCCCACTTCTATTCAAGGATGGGAAAAGGCTACAGAAAACCTCAAGGCTATTGATGCTCTGACTTCACCTACTAATAGGTGTAGAATCCTATCACTAACCCTACTATCTCCTTTTTCATGCCCCGCCACCAAAATTGTTGTCATAGGTCAAGGTACATTTTTTTCAGACCTGGATGTACCTCCCATTTCGATGCATGAAATTCCTGCATGATCTCCTCTTGTATGATCATAGGAATAATAACCTTATTCCTAACATTGATGAACTCATCCTAATTTATGATATAATCTAAAGGTGACTCCCCAACTTCAAGGTTTTCTATCAAAGATAAACATTCTGAATCCATATACCTCCTACCTTAGATCCATCTCAAAATTGTATACTCCATTGAAACTGACACTAGAGTCATATATTCCTGGTTATCCCAAACCACCACATGTATCTTATCCAGTAAAGACATAATCTTCCACTCAACACTAGAATCTTGAATTATTTGATTATTATTTTTCCATCTCAAAGACTCATCAACACTATTTCCTTTTCCAATCATATATTCCAGCTCAAAATCAAAAGACTTCATATATTCAACTCATCTCTGCTACCGAAGATTCAAATCTATTTTTGAAAATATGTATCTTAATATATTTTGATTAGTAAACGTTGTAAACTTGTCACCAAACAAATAGTTTTTCCAACACTTCAGAGAATAAACCACTATCTCTAGCTTGAGTTCGTGTGTAGGGTATTTCCATTCATGTGGAATTAGCTACTAAGACCCAGACGCCACAACTCAATATACCTGAATCAACATATCTCTAAGTCTAATTCCATAAGAGTCATAATACACCATATATTCCCCACTTGGCTCAGGTGGGATCAAGATTTGTGTCAATGTAAAGTGCTTCTTTAACTCCTAGAAGGCATTATCACAAGCTTCCATTCATTCAAACTTTACCCCTTCTTGTTCAGGCCCAAAATTGGTGCTTATAAATTGTAAAAATCCTCATTAAATCTCTAATAATATCCAGAAAACCCTAGAAAGCTACTGATATTGAATGCATTATTGGGCTTCTCCCAAGAAACCATAGGTTGAACCTTTTATGGGTCCACTAACACACATTCCTATGATATGATGTGTCCCAATAAGTGTTCCTTTTTGATCCAAAATTGACACTTAGATAGCTTGGAAAATAGTCGATGCTCTCTTAGTGCACTTAGGATGATGTCAAGATGTTGGGAATGATCTTCATGAGTCTTGGAGTACACCAAGATTTCATCCATGAACACCACCACTAACTGGTCTAGGTATAGATGAAATATTCTATTCATCAAGACCATAAACATTTATGGTTCATTATTCAACCAAAATAGAATTATGAAAAAATCATATAATACATACCTACTCCTAAAAGTAGTCCTCAGTATATCAGAAGTCTGAACTCTCAGCTGATGATACCCTAGTCTCAAGTCGATCTTTGAGAAAATGCAAGCTCCTCTCAACAGGTCAAATAGATTTTTGATATGTGGAAGAGGATACTTGTTCTTCATATTCATCTAGTTAAACTTTCAATAATCATCACACAAGTGAAAACTTTTGTCAGTCTTATTTGTAAATAACACAGGTGATCCCCAAGGCGGCGTACTTGGATAGATAAATCCCTTATCCTCCAACTCCTCCAACTGAGTCTTAAGAACTTAAATCTTAGTTGGTGTAATTATGTATAGTGAAATAGATACTAGATCAGCCCATGGAATGATCTCAATATTGAATTTCACATCTCTCTGAGGTGGAAGTCATGAGAAATATTCAGGAAACACATCCTAAAATGGTTCCACTACTAGTGGAAAGGTGTTATTCTATGATCCTACATTATCCATCAATAAACTAGAAACTTAGGATGTGATCTCTCCCAGTTGTTGAGTAATTGTCCCTTCTAGGACTGCTTAGAAATCACACTCCCCGTGGTGAAGAAAAAAGTCACCCTTAAGAGATGTAAAATTCACCTTCCTCCAGTAACAATCTATCCGGGCTCGGTATGCAACTATCTGGTCCATTCCTATTATTAAATTGAATCCTGACATGTCAAGAATATAGAGATCCCATAGAAAATGATATTCACTGATTTCGAGAGAACATCCCTTGAATAAATAGATGTATCTAGACCATACTCTCAATGGTGTATCTATAGTCATTACCCCTCTAAAAAACTCATCTATCAGGCTCAAACCATTAATAAGTTTTGCAGAAATAAAGGAATGAGAGGAACCAGTATCCAATAAAGCACTAGATAATGTAGAATCTTCTAGAATAGTGCCTCTCATAGTTGAAGTTATATTCTTTCAATCCAAAAGTTTAGTGTTCGCTTCATGTAGTTTTCCATCCCCTCTACCCTATGATGATTTCTGACTCCCCTAAGTCACACTACTCTATTGATATGGGTTCTTTTTCTAAGAAGCACCACATCCTTGTCCTCTACTATCTCGACAAATAGAACTATAACTGCTAATCAGATACAGTGTGTAAGATCCCCTTCCTACACTCTAACCCTATCTAGAAACACCCTCACTGACCATATATCTATACATCCTATAGAACTTATGCAGATGTCCCATCTTTCTATAATATTAGCACTCTACTGGTAGTCTAGGACAATCTCTATGATAATAGACTGGCCTACCACACTGATAACAGATCACTCCCATAAGTTCTTATACAACCGAACCTTCTATATGTGTACTCTTCTTTCTACTGCTCTCACTAAAGTTGTCATAGTGACGCTTCATACTCTCAGAAGTTGCACCACCTGATCATCCAGTAGAAATTGTCTATCCAGTATTGGAAGCATCCTTTAGGTTTCCCTCAGCTATGATAGTCTGATCCACCACCTCAATAAACTTATTTAACTGAAAAAGGTTAAATTGAGACTTAATCTCACACTTAAGTCCATCCTGAAAGAATCTCATCGAAGTTGTATCATCTCCCATAAACACTGTAGAAAAGTGTCGTAGGTATCTAAAGCATCTAGTATAATCCATCATGGACATGCTTCCCTAAGTCAACTGCATGAACTCAGATTCTTTCTCCTACCTCAGTGTCTTTGGATAGATGTTCTCCAATAACCTCTCCAAGAATCCCTTCCATAACATACCATATGCTTGTCCAGTCCACACCTGAATATCCCACTAGTGCTTTGCAGATCCTCATAGAATATAAGTGGCCAACTTGACTCAATTTTCAGTAGGAGTCTCAGAATGTTCAAGTATGGTCTCAATAGACTCAACCCAGAACTAATCTCTTTTAGGTCCACCCTCTCCAATGAAATTCAGAAGGTGCTGCAACTAGAACTCTCTAATCATATCATACATTCTCTTCACAACACGACATGGGTCTCTTTTCATGAATTACAAGATTGAGTGAAGTCCTCTATGAACTAATCCCATGATTCCTCACCTAACATTATCGTTTCCCCAAGTTCCACCATGGGAGGATCATCCACTACCATGTCCTCTGTTCTTCCTCTCAACAAGAATCATCATGGAGGCATAAATCTAAAATTCCAAACACACACCTTAGGAAATAGTTTACAATATTTACACATTTTTGTTAGAGGAAAATCACAACAAGTAACAATAAGTCTTTTCCCCAAAACTCACCACACAGTCAAAACTGAGGCGTTATTACTACCCTTAACCATCCTATACCAAGGTCTTGGTTATAAGGGTAAAAACATTCTCATAGTTCATTTTTCTCATTTAGACACCCATTTATTCACATTATTTCATCATTTTACGATTTCTAGTTTTATATTAGTAATTATTTTCAATTCAATTTCACAATCCAATAAAATATTTCAACTTCAAAAACTTACCCAAAACCTATTTTCCCATGCATGACTAAAATGATGCATGTCATAAAATAATCCTGAGTTCCTAAAATGATGCATGTAAACTAAACTCTCATGTCATTCCAATCCATGGGTAAAATATTAGAAAATATCAAAAATAATTTTAACATTACACAACAAGTGCGTCACTCAAGGTGAAATAATATTCAACTGTAATAATGAACAGAAATAACAACAATCCCACCCTAAGCACTTGGGTTTTCCCCCATACCTAGGTTTTCAACTCCCATGTATGAGCTCGTTACCAAGGACTAACTCTTCCTAGTCTCCTATATACCTTTCACAAACAATAATACAAAATAAAATAAAATAAAAATGGACTCTGATACCACTTTTTAATGTCCCAACTTGGGTTCCACACACTGGTGCCATGATCTAGTTGATCACATAATCTCAAGTGTGCCTACCCATATTCTAGAGGGTTCTGACTAGTAGTGAGGGTCTGATAATTTATTCATGGAGAGTCTATACCCTATTTGATCTTATTAATACATCAGTGGAAATAAAAAACAATATCAGAAGAAATATATAACAATAAACAACACCAATATCTCATGGTACTCAAATTAGGAAAATACAATATTCAACTAAAGCATAAACATTCCATGTTAACATACATGTCAAGTGTCTAAAATGAAAATTGAAAATAAAGACACCAAAAACTCCCAAATGGGTCTCAAACCACATCTGGTTCCCTCATCCAAGATCCATCCCCAATTAGTCATCTAGAAAAGGTCTTTTTCCTCTAACCTATCCTGCAACAATAAATTCTATTCGGTTATCGATCAGGCAGCCTAAATAGGGTGAGAGTATGAATCAGTAAGACACCACCAATGGATGATTAAAAAGTTTTCACATTACAATCCACTATTAAAAAGTTTTCACATTATCAATTAATCTATATTTAACCACAAAAACCTCAAGTTCTCATAGACACCCATGTCTCAATACCTACTTCATCCCATGCTGGAGTTTGAACTATCTCCAAGGGATATAACGTGTTTTAATTCCCATGTTACAATTATTATTTTCATAAATTAATGACCATGTTACCATTAATTAATTCAAAAAATTTAATGACAATGTTACTATTCTTTATTTCAAAAATGAATGACCATGTTACCATTCATTCATATTCACAATTGAATGACCATGTTGCCATTATTTTTTTCATTAATGAATGACCATGTTACCATTCACTAATTCACACAATTGAAAGATGATGTTACCATTATTTATTTCAAAAATGAATGACCATGTAACCATTTATTAATTCACACAATTGAATTACCATTTTAACATTATTTGATCCTTGTATGAATTTCCATGTTACCATTCACCATTAACTAATCACATAGATCATAATAACACAATATTACATATATATCAACCACCCATTAATTAATTAAATTAATAATTAATACTTTCACAATATCAGTATTAAATAATTAATTCACCAATTAATTAATCCAACACACAATTTCAATATCACATAATTAATTCACCAATTAACTATCTAATTCATAACATCAATATCACACAATCAATTTCCATAGTTAATAGTCCTTGAATCCCAAAATTTCAAAATTATATAATTTATTAATTCACCAAATTAATTAATTCAATTGGTAAATTCAATTTCTAAACAAATCTAGAAATTCTACAATTTGCATGCATAAAATCAAAATCATGACTATGGGATTTGAACATTATACCACCTACCTTTAACCGAATATCCAACAACATTTTCAATGGATAATTATCACAAGGAAATATTTGGATGGTTTCCAAGAGGTTCCTAGATCAATGTTGACCAAGATCAAAACCAATAACACAAATTACCATGGGATTTCACCGCAACAAGTTGGAGAACAAGGAATAGTAAGAATAAATCCAACCATAAAGACTTGTTAGAGATTGATCGCATAAATGGGATGTCCATAATGGTTTTTGGAACTCCAAAATTTCCTAGAGAGTATACCTAGGTTGAGAGGAGAAGGGCTGTAGCAGTTTCCAACAAAAAACATCTCCATAGCTACATTAAAACTACAGGTTGGGAATTTACATGGAGTTTAATTCAGTTACATGTCATGTAATTATTTTTAAAGGTTTTTGCTGAAAAATTCATTGCCTGGAATTTATTTTATTAAAACCCATGAACAATAACATAATGTGTGATACCCTTACATGATGTTTAAATGTTCTGTAGTTGAGTTTCAACCCATTTTCCTTTTAAATCCTCTCAACTCCCCACAAACCCATTTTTAACACTTAACTCATTTATACCCAGACTCCACAAATTCAAACAAGCTTATATCCCCAAACTTTAGGTCATTTTATCCAACAAATTATCTCCATATCTTAAAAATACTAGGCCACTAAGGTTCAAATGAAAAGGAACTTAGAGAAAAAAAGTACCTGAAAAATATGGGATCTTACAATCTCCCCGCCTTATAACAGCTCATCCTTGAGCTGCACATCCAAGCATCTTAAAGATTCTGAAACAAAAATATTAGGCCACTAACCCTTCATATGTACTTCCCTTTTCCAAGTTTCTTCCTTCACATGTATATGTTTCCCCAATACATGAACTATCAGTACAGTCTTTTCCTATGGCACTTTCTCACCGTGATCCAACACACATATCGAATGCACCTCAAAGGACACATCAATATCATGATCAACATCCTACACCTTGATCACATGAAAAGGGTATGGATGATACCTTTGAATATATGATGTATGGAAAACATCATTAAAATTACTATATTTCTATGTAATATCCAATCGGTACACCATCGGCCCGATTCTCTCCACTATCTCAAATGGTCTAACGAACCTAGGCACCAACTTTCCCTACTTTCGTATCCTATGGTGACCCAACCTAGGAGACACTTGAAGCACTAAATGATCACCTTTTTTAAACTCTAGGTTTTATCTTCATCTATTAGCATATGAATTTTTTATACTCTGAGTTGTATCCATACATTTCTGAATTAGTTGAACCTTCTCTGACGTCTCCTACATGAAATTCAGTCCCAATAACTCTGACTTCAAATCCTATATCAAAAATATAAATGATCTGCATGGACTACCGTAAATATCCTCATATGAAGCATCGGTATAGTTTCCTGATAAATGTTTTTATAGGAAAACTTCACTAAATCCAAGTGCTTCTCCCAAGATCATATTAATTCAAGCACACATGAAAACATCATATCCTCAAGTACATGTATAGTATTCATCTACTACCCATCTATCTATGGCTAGAAAACTGTACTCAATACTACCTATGTACTAAGAACTATTTGTAAGCCTTTATAGAACCATAAAGTGAAATGTGAGTCATGATTTGAAATTATATTCTTTGGAACCCCGTGTAGATGGAATACCTCCTAAACATATAAATATACTGGATGCTCCACTATCAAAGTCCCCTGTATAGACAAGAAATGTGCTAAATTTGTTAGTTGATCCACAAAAACCCAAATAGCTTCATTATTCCTTGATTTATTCAAGATACCCACCACAAAATACATTGTTATGACATCCCACTTCCATTCAGGGATGGGAAACAGCTGCAAAAAACCTCCAGGACGTTGATGCTCTGTCTTCAGCTGCTGAAATGTGTAACATCATGTCACAAACCCTAGAATATCCTTTTTCATTCCCAGCCACCAAAACTATTATCCTAGGTCATGGTACATTTTGGTCACACCTGGATGTACCACCCACTTCAACGCATGAAATTCCTACATGAGATAATCTCTCATGATTGTAGGCACAACAACCCAATTCCTAACATAGATGATCTCATCCTCATCTATGCTCTAATATGAAGGTAACTCCCCAACTTCAAGGTTTTTCTCAAAGATAAACATTTTGGATCCTCATACTGACTATCTTGGATCTGTCTCAAAAGTGTAAACTCTAATAAAACTAACACTAGAGTCATCTGAACATAGTTCTCCTAAACCAACACATGTATCTCATTCAGTAAAGCCATCATCTTTCACTCAACACTAGACTCCTAAACTATTTGAGTCTGATTTTTCCTACTCAAAGCATCAGCAACACTATTTCCTTTTCTAGGTATATATTCCTACTCAAAATCAAAAGACTGTATATATTCAACCCATCTCTGTAGGCGAAGATTCAAATCTATCTATGAAAATATGTTCCTTAAGATCTTATGATCAGTAAACACTGTAAGATTCTCACCCAAAAAAAATAGTGTTGTCAACACTTTAGAGAATAAACCACCACCGCTAGATTGAGTTCATGTGTGGGGTAGTTCTATTCATTTGGCCTCATCTTTTGAGACCCATACATTGAAACTTTATCTCCCAACATTAACACATCTTTGATCCTAGTTCCAGAAGAATCATAATACACCGTATATTCCTCACTTGGATCAGTTTGTATCAATATTGGTGTCGATGTCTAGTGCTTCTTCAACTCTTGGAAGAAATTATCATAATATTTAATATATTCAAACTTTACCCCCTTCATGGTCAAGCCTGATATTGGTTTCAAAAAATGGTAAAAGTATTTGACGAATCTTTAATAATATCCAAATAACCCTAGAAATATATGGATATCGAATATATTATTGGGTTTCTCCCAAGAAACCACTTCTTGAACCATTTTTGGGTCCACTGACACACCTTCCTCTAAGATGATGTATCGCAAGAAGTGTACCTAATTAATCCAAATTTGAAAATTAGATAGTTTGGTGTATAGTCAATTCTCTCTCAGTGTACTCAAGATGATGTCAAGATGTTTGGAATGATCGTTATGAGTATTGAAGTACACTAATAATTCATCCAAGAATAACACCACAAACTGATCTAGGTGGGAATGGAAGATCTTGTTCATCAATGCCATAAACACAACTGGGGTGTTCAATAACCCAAACAGCATTACAACATTTTCATATAATATATACCTACTTCTGAAAGCAGTACTTGATATGTCAGAAGTCCAAACTCTCAGCTAATGATACCCCTATCTCAAGTCGATCTTTGAGAACACACAAGCTCCTCTCAACTAGTCAAATATATCATCAATATGCTAAAGAGAATATTGTTTCTTCATAGTCATCTGGTTCAACTTCTGGTAATCAACACACAAGTTCAAACTCCAATCATCCTCCATTGCAAACAACATAGGTGATCCCCAAGGCGATGTACTCAAATGGATAAATCCCTTATCCTACAACTCCTCTAGCTGATTCTTGAGAACTTGAACCACATTCAGTGCCATTATATATGGTGTAATAGATATTGTATCAGTCCTCATCATGAGACCAATAATGAATTCCTCATTTCTCTTAGGTGGTAGTCCTGATAAGTATTTAGGAAACACATCCTAAAACTATTCCACTACTGGGGGAAAGGTATCATGTTTTATTCCTCCATCATCTAGGAATAAACTAGAAACATAGGTTTTTATTTCTCCCATTTTTTGACTAATTGGACCTTCTCAACCTACCTATATATCCTACCCCCCATGGTGAAGAAAATGGTCACCCTTTAGAGACATAAAAGTCACCCTCCTATGGTAAAAGTCTATGTGGTCTCGGTATATGACTATCCAGTACACACCTATTATTAATTTGAATCTTGATATTTCAAGAATATATAAATCCCACAAAAAATGATATTATTTTATTTTGATAGAACATCCCTTTCAAAAATAGATGTTTCTAGACCAACAGTGTATCTATAGTCATTACCCCGCTAACAAACTCCCCTGAAAATCTCAAACCATTAAAAAGTTCTGTATAAATAAAGGAATGAGAGGCACTAGTATCAAATAATAAACTAGATAATGTAAAATCTAATATAATATTACCTATCATTGTCGAAGGTCCAACATTGTTATCCACAATTTTAGGTTACACTACATGTAGTTGTCCTGCCCCTCTCCCCTGTGATGTTTTCTGACTCCCCTGAGTCACACCACTCTATTGATATGGTTTCTCTTTCCTAGGATAACCACTTCCTCTTCCTCTACCTCCACGGCTAGTAAAAATCCAACTACCAATCTGATATAGTATAAAAGATCATTTTTTTACACTCTGACCTTATCCAGTTGCACCCTCACTGATCTTATATCTTTGTGTCCTATAAAACTTATGAAAATGTCCCATATTTCCATAATATCAGCACTCTACTAGTGGCTGGGGACAATATTTGTGATAATAGACCGGCCTACCTCACTGTTAACAAATCACCCCCATAAGGTCTTGTGCAACCAACCCTCCTGTCTGTGTACTCTTCTTTACACTACTCTGACTAAATTTTTCATAGCAGTACTTCCTGGTCTCGAAATTTTTACCTTCTAATAATCTAGTGGCAACTATCTATCTAGCGCTGGAATAATCCTTCAGGTTCTACTCAACTATGATAGCCTGATCCACCACCTCAGTAAACTTATTTAACTAAAAAAGGTTAAATTGGGACTTAATCTCACACTTAAGTCCATCCTGAAATCATCTCATCAGAATTGTGACATCTCCCATCAACAATGGAGCAAATAACTATAGGTATGTAAAGGGTCCAGCATAATCCATCACATATATGGTTCCCTGAGCCATCTGTATGAACTAAGCTGTTTTCTCTTACCTTGGTGTCTTTGGATATAAGTGCACCAAGAACCTCTCCAAGAAGTCCTTCCATAACATACCATCTATCTTTCCAGTCTGCGCCTAAATATCCCATAAGTTCTTCACTGATCCTCGTAGCATAGAAGTGTCCAACTTGACCCTATTTTTAGTAGGAGTCTCCTAATGGTCGAGTATAGTCTCAATTGACTCAATCCAGAACTTAGATTCTTTAGGTCCACCCTCTCCAATGAAAGTCGTAGGGTGATGCAGCTGGAACTCTCTCATCAGATCAGACATGATCTTCACAATCCACCCTGGGTATCTTTTCATGAAATAAACAAATCAAGTAAAATTCTCTCTGAACTTCTCCCCTGATTCCTCACCCGGAACTATCGATTACATAGGCTCCACCATGGGAGGATCATCCACTACCATGTCCTCCAGTCATCCTATCAATAAGCATCGTCATGGAGGCATAAATCTACAATTCCAAACACACACCTTAGGAAACAGTTGACAACATTTACATATTTATGTTATAGAAAAATCAAAACAAGTCACAACAAGTCTTTTCCCCAAAGATCTCCACATAGTCAAAACTGATGTTTTATTACTACCCTTAACCATCCAACACCTAGGTCTTGGTTACAAGGGTAAACACATTATCATAGTACATTTTTTTCATTTATACACCCATTTATTCACATTATTTCATCATTTTACCATTTCTAATTTCATATTGGCACTATTTTCAATTCAATTTCACAATCTAATAAAATCGTTCAAGTTTAACAACTTACCCAAAACTTTTTTTACTGTGCATGCCTAAAATGATGCATGTAAAAAAATAATCTTGAGTGCCTAAAATGATTCATGTAAACTCAATTATCATGTCATTCTGGGACATGAGTCAATTCTTAGAAAATATCAAAAAAAAATTCACATAACACAACAAATGCGTCACTCAAGGTGAAATAATATTCAACTATAACAATGAACAGCAGTAACAACAATCCCACCCTGAGAAATTGGGTTTTCCCCCATACATGGGTTTGCAACTCCCATGCACAAGCTCATTACCAAGTTCTGACTCTTTCTAGTATCCTGTATACCTTTCCCAAATAGAAATACAAAAGAAAATAAAAGAAAAATGGGATCTGATACCACTTTATAATGTCCCAAACTAGGTTCCACACACTAAATCCCTAATCCATTCAGTCACATGACCTCAAGTGAGCCTCCCCATATGCTAGATGATGCTAACTAGTAGAGAGGGTCTGATAAGTCATTCATGGCAAGACTCTAACCTCTTTGATCTAAGTAATACACAAGTGTAACTAATAAAAAATAGCATATTCAATATATAACAACAAACAACACTAATATCTCATGGTACTCAAAGTAGGAAAATAAAATATTCAACTAAAGAAGAAACATTCCATGCTAACATATGTGTCAAGTTTATAAAATGAAAACTGAAAATAAAGACACCAATAACTTTCAAACGGGTCTTAAACCACATCTAGTTCCCTCGTCCAGGATCTATCCCCAATTAACCCTCTAACAAAGGTCCTTTTCTCCTAACCTGCCCTGCAACAATAAATACTATTCAGGTATCGATCAGGGATTCGGAATAGGGTGAGAGTATGACTCAGTAGGCCACCACCAATAGTGTCTAAAACAATATTCATTCAAAAATAGTGTATGTAGTTGTATAAAGAAATAATTACAATGAATAATTAAACATTTGTCACATTATCAATTAATATTTATTTAACTAAATAAACCTCAGGTTCTCCTAGACACCCATGTCTCAATACCAGCTTTGGCATGTTTCAAAGTTTGAATTATCCCTGAGGGATATCACGTGTTTGAATGTCCATGTTACCATTGTTATTTTTACAAATTAATGACCATGTTACCATTCATTAATTCACACAATTTAATGAACATGTTACCATTCACTAATTCACAAAATTGAATGGTAATGTTACCATTCTTTATTTCATAAATGAATGACCATGAAACCATTTATTAATTCACATAATTTAATTACTATGTTAACATTATTTTATCCTTGGATGAATGTCCATGTTACCATTCACCATTTACTAATCACATAGATCATAATAACACAATATTACATATTTATCAATCACCCATTAATTAATTAAATAATTAATTAATAATTTCACAATATCATTATTCAATCATTAATTCACCAATTAATTTTTCAAACACATAATTTCAATATCTCATAATTAATTCACCAATTAATTATCTGATTCATAACATCAATATCACAAAATCAATTTACATAGTTAATTTTCCCCAACTCACATAATTTCACAATTATATAATTAATTAATTCACCAAATTAATTAATTTTATTGAGAAATTCAATTTCTAAACAAATCTAGAAATTCTACAATTTTCATGCATGAAATCAAAATCATGACTATGGGGTTTGAACATTAGACCACCTACCTTTAACCAAATATCCAACAACATTTCCAACATCCAATTCCCACAAGGAAAGATACAGATGGTTTCCAATAGGTTCCCAGATCAAGGTTGACCAAGATCAAAACCAAAAATGTAAATTACCACAAGATTTCACTATAATGGGTTGGAGAATAAGGAAGAGAAAGAATAAATCCAAAAATGAAGACTTAACAGGGATTGATAGCATAAATGGGATGTCTATAAAGGGTTTTGGCACTATAAAATTTCCTAGAGAGTTTCCCTAGGTTGAGAGGAGAAGATCTGCAATGGTTTCCAACAAAAACCAGCCACATAGCTACTTTAAAAATGCGGGTTGGGAATTTACACAGCGTTTAATTCAGTTACACATTGTGTAATTATTTTTAAAGGTTTTACCGAAAAAATCATTACCTTAGATTTATTTTATTAAAACCCATGAACAATTACATGATGTCTGATACTCTTACACGATGTTTAAATGTTCGGCAGTTGAGTTTTATCCCATTTTCCATTTAAATCCCCTCAACTCACCATGAACCCATTTTTAACACTTAACCCATTTATACTCAGACTCCATTAATTCAAATAAGAATATATCCCCAAAAATTAGGTCATTTTATCCAAAAAATGATATATGTATCTGAACAAGACTAGTCCATTGAGGTTCAAATGAAAAAGAACTTATAAAGAAAAGTACCTGAAAAATATGGGATCTTACAATCTCCATGTCTTATAAAAGCTCATCTTCGAGCTACAATTCCAAGAATCTTGAAGATTCTAAACCAAAAATATTGGTCCATATATCCTACATATCTTCTTCCCTTTCCAATGTTTCTTCCTCCACACATCCATTTTGCCACAATACATGAACTACCGGCACAGTCTTTCCTCACAACACTTTCCCACTATGATCCAAAACACATGTCGAATGCTCCTTAAAGGACGCATCTATCTCAATATCAAAATAATCTACCTTGATCACATTAAAAGGGTCTATATGGTACCTCTTTAGATATGATACATGGAAAAAATCATGCAAATCATTATATGTATATAGAAGAGCCAATCTGTATACCATCGGCCCGATTCTCTCCACTATCTAAAACGGTCTAATGAACCTGGGCACCAACTTTCCCTATTTCCATATCCAATGGTGACCCAATCTAGGTGAAATATGAAGGAATACGCGATCACCCTATATAAAATTTTGGGGTTATATCCATCTGTTAGCATATGACTCTTGCCTACTATGATCCGTGATTATATGTTTTTGAATTAGTTGAACCTGCTTCAACGTATCCTACATGAGATTTAGTCCCAGAAACTCTGACTCTCAAGCCTCTATCCAACATAGAGATGATCTACATGGAATAACATAAAGAGCATCATATGGTGCATCTTTATAGTTTCCAGATAACTATTATTATAGGAAAACTCCACTAAATACAAGTGCTTCTTTAAATATCCTTCAAAGTCAAGAACATGATCCCATATCATATCCTTAAGTACCTATATTTTACACACCGACTACCCATCTGTATATGGGTGAAATACATACTCAATAATACCTATGTACTAAGAACTATCTATAGGCCTTTTTAGAACCATGAAGTGAAATTTGAGTCATGATCTGAAACTATAGTTTGTGGCACCCTGTGCACACTGACTACCTACTGAACATATAAATATCCCAACTGATCCACTTTCAAATTATCCTATATAGGAAATAAATTCACTAATTTTGTCAGTCGATCCACAAAAACCAATATAGCTTCATTCTTCCTTGGTGTCTTCAGGTGACCCCTCAAAAAATTCATTGTTACATTGTCCCACTTCCATTCAGGTATGGGAAATAGTTGCACCAAACCACTAGGCCTTTGATGATCTTCCTTCTCCTACTGATAGGTTTCGCATCATGTCACAAACCCTCCTATCTCCTTTTTCATTCCCAGTCACCAAAAATTTCTTCCTAGGTCACAGTATATTTTAGTCACCCATGGATTTACTGCCCACTTTAAGGCATGAAATTCCTTTATGAGCTCCTCTCGCATGATCGTAGGCACAAAAACACCATTACTGGTATGGATGATCTTATCCTCATATATGTTTCAATCTGAAGGTGACTCCCCACATTCAAGGTTTTCCCTCAAAGATAAACATTTTGGATACTCATACTATATATCTTGGATCTATCTCAAAAGCTAGACTCCACTGAAACCGACACTAGATTCATCTATTCCTAGTTATCCTAAACCACTACATGTATCTCAACCAGTAAATCCATCATCTTCCACTCAGAACTATAGTTATGAACTATCTGATTCTGAGTTTTCCTGCACAAAGAATCAGCAACATTGTTTGCTTTTCTAGTCATGTATACCAGCTCAAAATCAAAATATTGTATATATTCAACCCATACTCACTTCCGAAGAGTCAAATCTCTCTATGAAAAGAGGTACCTTAAGATCTTGTGATCAGTAGACACTATAAAATTCTCACCCAACAAATATTTTCACCAACACTTCATATCATAAACCACTACCTCTGGCTTGAGGTCATGCATGGGGTAGTTCTATTCATGTGGCCTTAGCTATAGAGACCCATATGCCACAACTCAATCTCTATACATCAACACAGCTCTGATTCTGATTCCAGAAGCATCACAATACACCATATATTCCTCACCTGGATCATGTTGAATCAATAATGGTGTCAATTTCTAACACTTATTCAACACCTGTAAGGCATTATCATAAGATTTAATCCATTAAAACTTTACACCCTTCTTGTTTAGGCCCGAAAGAGGTTCTTCCAAATGGGAAAAGTCCTAGATGAATCTTCAATGATATTTAGATAACACCAGAAATCTATGGATATCGAACACATTCTTGTGATGATCCCAATAAACAACTACTTAAACCTTCTTTGGGTCCACTGACACACCCTACTACGAGATGATGTGTCCCAGTAAGTGTACCTAATCGATCCAAAATTGACACTTAGATAGTTCAGTGTATAGTCGATGCTCTCTCAGTGTACTTAGGATGATGTCAAGATGTTGGGAATGATCCTTAGGAGTCTTGGATTACACCAATATGTCATCCAAAAACACCAAAAAAACTGATCTAGGTATATATAGAAGATTATGTTCATCAAGGACATAAACAATACTGGTGTGTTCATAATCCCTAATGGAATTACAAAATTTCCATATAAGACATACCTACTCCTGAAAGCAGGCCTCAATATATCAGAAGTCCAAACTCTTAGCTAATGATACCCCGATATCAAGTCCATCTTAGAGAATACACAAGATCCTCTCAATTGTTCAAATAGATCATCGATACACCAAATAGGATACCGATTATTCATAGTCATCTAGTTAAACTTGCGGTAATCAATGAACAAATGAAAAGTACCACCATCCTTCTTTACAAACAATATAGGTGATCCCCAAGGCGATGTACTCGGATGGATAAATCCTTTATCCGCCAACTCCTCCAATTGAGTCTTGAGAACCTAAATCTCATTTGATGTCATTATATATGGTGGAATAGATACTGGCTCAGCCACCATCATGAAATCAATATTGAATTCCACATTTCTCTTAGGTGGTAGTCCTGAGAAGTCTTCAAGAAACACATCCTAGAACTATTCCACTACTGGTGGAAAGGTATCATGTTATACTCCTCCATCATCTAGGAATAAACTATCAACCTAGGTTGTAAGCTCTCCCAATTGCTGATTAATTGGCCCTGTTCAGCCTGCCTAGATATCCCACTCTTGAAAGTGAAGAAAATAGTCACCCTTTAGAGATGTAAAAATCACCCTCCTCCAGTAACAATCTATATGGGCTCGGTATATGACTAGTCAGTCTATACCTATTATTAACTCAAATCCTAAAATGTTGAGAATATAGAGATCTAATAGAAAATGATATTACCTAATTTAAAGAGAACATCCATTGCACAAATAGATGTCCTTATACCATACTCCCAATAGTGTATCTATAGTCATTACCCCGCTAACAAACTCCCCCACCAGGATCAAACCATTAACAAGTTTTGTATAAATAAAGTATTGAGAGGAACCATTATCAAATAAGGTACTAGATAATGTATAAGCTACTAGAATAGTATCTATCATTGTCTAAGTTCTATCCTTTATATCTAGAATTTTAGGTTTCATTGAATGTAGTTGTCCTGCCTCTCTCCCATTTAATTATGTCCGACTCCCCTGAGTCTCATCACTCTGCTGATATGGATTCTCTTTCCCAAGAGCACTAAATCCTATGCCTCTAATTCCTTTTCTAATATAACTTCAACTTCCATTCTGATACAGTGTAGAAGATCCCCTTCCCACACTCTGACCTTGTCTAGCTACACCCTCACTGACTGTCTATCTCTATGTCCTACAGAACTTATGTAGATGTCCCATCTTTCCATAAGATCAGAACTCTACTGGTGGTTGAGGATAATCTCTACAATAATGTCCCATCCTACCACACTAATAACTGATCACTCCCATAAGGTCATGTGTAATCGACCCTCATGTATATGTACTCTTCTTTCCACTGCTATGACTAAAGTTTTCATAGCATCAATTCCTACTCTCAAAAGTCACACCTCCTGATTATCTAGTAGAAACTGTCTATCCAGTTCTGGAATCCTTCTTTAGGTTCCCCCTCAGCTATGAGAGCCTGATCCACCACCTCAAAAAACTTATTTAACTGAAAAAAGGTTAACTTGGGACATAATCTCACACTTCAATCCATCCTAAAAGTGTCTTGTTGTAGCTATGTCATATCCTATCAATACTGGAGAAATACACTGCAGGTCTATAAAGTTTCCAGCAAAATCCATCACATACATTCTCCCCCAAGTCAACAGCATGAACTCTGCTACTTTCTCTTGCCTCAATGTCTCTAGATAGAAGGTCTCTAAGAACCTATCCAGGAATTCCTTCCATAAGATACCATCTGCCTATCCAGTCCATGCCTGAATATCCCACTTGTGCTTCACTGATCCTCGTATAAGTGTCCAACTTGACCTTCTTTTTAGTAGAAGTATAAAAATGGTCAATTATCATCTCAATGGACTCAACTCAAAACTCATCTCCTTTAGGTCAACCATCTCCAGTGAAATTCATAGGGTGCTACAATTGGAATTTTATCATCAGATCAAACATGCTCTTCACAACCCACCTTGGGTATCTTTCCATGAATTACATGAATTAAGTGAATTTCTCTTAGAAATGCTACCCTACTTTCTCAATTGACACTATCAGTGCCTCATGTTTTACCACTGTAGGATCTTTCACTTCCATGTCCTCTGTCCATTCTCTCAACAAGTTTCATCAAGGATGCATAACTCTACAATTCCAAACATGCACCTTAGTACATAGTTTACAGCATTTACACATTTACATAAGAGGAAAATTACAATAATTATTTTCCCCAAACTCACCACATAGTCAAAACTGAGGCACTATTACTACCCTTAACCATCCTACAACTAGGTCTTTTTTACGAGAGTAAAAACATTCTCATAGTTCAGGTTTCTCATTTAGACACCCATTTATTAAAAAAAATTCATCATTTTACCATTTATAATTTCATATTAGGCACTATTTTCAATTCAATTTCACAATCCAAGAAAACAATTCAAGTTCAACAACTTACCCAAAACCATTTTCCCATGCTTGCCTAAAATGATGCATGTCACAAAATAATCCTAAGTGCCTAAAATGATGCATGTAAACTCAAATCTAATGATATTTCAGGACATGATTCAATTATTATAAAATATAAAAAACAATTTTCACATCACACAACAAGTGCATCACTCAAGGTGAAATAATGTTCAACTATAAGAATGAACATCAATAAAAATAATCCCACCCTAAGCACATAGGTTATTCTTCATAAATGGGTGTGTAACTCCCATGAACATGCTCATTACCAAGGCCTAACTCTTCTTAGTATCCTGTATACCTTTCCCAGATAGTAAAAAAAAAGAAAATTGGGCTCTAATGCCACTTTGTAACATCCCGACCTAGGTGTCACACACTAGTGCACTGATCTGGTCAGTCAGGTGACCTCAAGTGTACCTCCCCGTGTGCTAGAGGCTTCTGACTAGTAGTGAGGGTATGATAAGTTATTCATGGGGAGACTATAACCTCTTTGATCAAATTAATACACCATCAAAAATAATAAAAAATAGCAGAAGCAATATATAACAATAAACAACACCAATATCTCATTGTACTGAAAGTAAGAAAATAAAATATTCAACCAAAGTAGAAACATCCCATGATAATGTATGTGTCAAGTGTCTAAAATGAAAATTGAAAATAAAGACACTGAAAACTCACAAAGATTTCTTAAACCACATCCAGTTCCCTCAACCAAACTCTATCCCCAATTATCCATCTAACATAGGTTCTTTTCCCCTAACCTTTCCTGTAACAATAAAATATATTCAGGTACTAATCTGGAAGCCCAAATAGGGTGTGAGTACAACTCAGTAGGCCACCACCAATGATGACTAAAACAATATCCAATCAAAAATAGTGTATACAATTGTATAAAGAAATAATTACAATTCATAATTAAATAGTTATCACATTATCAATTAATATTTATTTAAACACATAAACCTCAGGTTCTCATGGACACCCATGTCTCAATACCTACTTCATCCCATTCCGTAGTTTGAACTATCACTGAGCGATATCACATGATTGATGTCCATGTTTCTATTCTTATTTCCACAAATAAATGACCATGTTACCATTCATTAATCCACACAATTTAATGACCATGTTACCATTATTTATTTCACAAATGAATGACCATGTTATTATTCATTAATATTTACCATGTTACTATTATTTATTTCAAAAATTAATAACCATGTTACCATTCACTAATTCACATAATTGAATGACCATGTTACCATTATTTATGTCACAAATGAATAACCATGTAACTATTCATTAATTCACGCAATTGAATAACCATGTTACCATTATTTGATCCTTGGATGATTTTCCATGTTATCATTCACCATTTAATAATCACATAGATTATAATAACACAATATTACATATATATCAACCAACCATTAATTAATTAAATAATTAATTAATCCTTTTATAATATAATCATTCAATAATTAAGTCACCAATTAATTATTCAAACACATAATTTCAATATCTCATAATTTATTCACTGATTAATTATATGATTCATAACATTAATATCACACAATCAATTTCTATATTAAATTATCCCAAAATCCCATAATTTCACAATTCTATAATTAATTAATTCACCAAATTAATTAATTCCATTGGGAAATTCAATTTCAAAATAAATTTATCAATTATACAATTTTCATGCATGAAATCAAAATCATGACAATGGGATTTGAATATTAGACCACCTACCTTTAACAAAATATCCAAAAACATTTCCAACAGCCAACACCCATGAGGAAAGATGTGTATGGTTTCCAAGACGTTCCTAGATCAAGGTTGACCAAGATCAAAACCATCAATACAAATTGCCATGGGATTTCACCGTAATGGGTTGGAGAAGAAGGAAGTGAAAAAAGAAATCCAACCATGAAGACTTATCGAGGATTGATTGAAAAAACAAGATGTCGAAAAGTGGTTTTGGCACTTCAAAATCACCTAGAGAGTCTCCCTAGGTCAAGAGGAGAAGAGCTGCAATGGTTTCCAACAAAAATCACCAGCATATCTAGTTTAAAATTGTAGGTTAGGCATTTAAACTGCGTGTAATTTAGTTTCGCATTGTTTAATTATTTTTAAAGATTTTCTCTAAAAAATTTGTCACCTCAGATTTTTATTTTTTTAACGCATGAATAATTACATGACCTATAATACCCTTACACAACGTGTAAATGTTTTGCAGTTGATTTTCAACCCATTTTCCCTTTCATTCTTCTAAACTCACCACAAACCCATTTTTAACGCTTAACCCATTTATACTATAACTCCATTAATTCAAACAAGAATACATCCTCAAAATTTAGGTAATTTTCCCCAACAAAGGCTCTATGTATTCGATCAATACTGGACCACAAAGGTTCAAATGAAAAATAACTTAGAGAGAAAAGTACATGAAAAAAATGGGATCTTACACTAATAAATAAGCTATATCCTCAATATGATTAAGAATCTTTAAGGGGCCAATGTATATAGGGATCATCTTCCCTTTCTTCCAAAATGTCATAATCTACTACCAAGAAGATATCTGAAGGAATACAATTTCACCAACTTCAAGATTAAGATATCATAAATGGTTATCAATATAGATCTTATGTCAACTTTTTTTCACTTTTATGTATCGATGAATGGTTAGAACCTTTTCTATCATTTCTTGGAAAAGATCAAGTAGTAATAACTTCCTTTTTCCAACATTTTCCCAGCATGTTTGATCCCCGAATATCCTCCCATATAGAGCCTTATATAGAACCATTTGGATATTAGAGTGGAAATTATTATTATATGATAGCTCCACTGAAGGAATATATTGGTCCCAAATACCTTTGAAATCCATTTAGTATGATCAAATCATATCTTACAATGTTTAAATGGTCCTTTTAGATTGACCATCAGTTTGAGGATGATAAGTTGTGCTAAATCTCAACTCTGTATCTAATGATTGTTGAAGAATCCTCCAAAAATTTTATTTGAACCTTGTATCTTGATCAAATACAATTGAAATTTTTATTTCATGTACTCTTTCCACTTCCTTTATGTATGAAACATCAATTTGATCAAGTGAGTAGTCTTCAAGAATAACAATGAAGTGTTCATATTTTTTAATTCTATACACCACTACCCAGATGGCATAAAAACATTTATAATTCTTAGTAATATTGATGATGAAATATATGGTGATGTTATCCCATTTCTATACTGGTATAGTAAATGTTTGTATCATCCCTTTAGGTTTTTTATAATCAGTCTTTTCTTGCTGGCATACCAAGCATCAAGATACATACTCCATAATCTCTCTATTCACATTTTCCCACCAGAAGTGTTGCTTAAAGTATACATACATAATTTTTATTCTAGGATGAATAAAGAATTATGAGCTATGTGCATCATCAAAAATATCCTTTTTTAGTTCAGGTATAGTCAGGACACATATTCGAGTTCCAAATATTATAATTCTATATCCATAAATATTAAACTCTGGGATATTTTCTACCTTATTCTGTAGCTCTATATCATTCTACTAGGATTCCTTAATCCTTATATAAATGGATAGTTGAGAAATAATTTACGAAAGGTAAGATTATATCCCTTAATTTATTATCTCCATATCCATCCTTTGAATATAAATAAATATTGGGTCCCTTTCATTTATCATCAAGGATAAGTTATCATTATCCTTTCTGCGTGAGAGCATCTTCCACCTTGTTTTCCTTCTCAAGGTGGTAATATATTGAAAAAATATAGTATTTGATCAGTTATAATCATATATTTTAGTATATATGCATCTCATTTTGTGTTAATATATACATTAAACTATTTTTGGTTGGTATATATATGACACTTTTCTCCATAGAGATAGTGCATCCAAATTTTCAATTCAAAGACTACCACCACTAGCTCCAAATCATGCGTTGGGTAATTTTTCTTATGAGTACTTAATAAATGTGAAGCATAAGTTATTACCATGTCATTTTTTCATAAGGATTCATACCAAACCCTTTAATTAAGAATCATTATATATTACAAACCATTATCCATTTTAGGATAATGTAAGTATAGGTGCGGGTACTAATATCTTCTTAAACTCCTTCGAGATTTCCTCACATTATTCTATCTAGAGAAACTCCACTCCCTTCTATGTTAACTTGGTTGGAGGATTAGTCAATTTTTAGAAATTTATAATAAATTTCTAGTAGTATCCAACTAATCAAATAAAACTATAAATTTTTATCATAGTAATTGGTCTTTCCATTCTTCAATCATTTCAGTCTTCGATAAATCCACAAATATACCCTTTATTGTGATCACATAAACCAAAAAGATATTTTTTCAGCTAAATTTCACATTTTATGAATGTATAATATAATTTATCCTTTCATAGTGTCTTTATAATAATTATCAAATTATCTTAATGTTATTACTTTCTCTTAGAATATATGAGAATATCATTAATAAATAATTCCATGAATTTTTCAAGGTAATATATAAAGATTCTATTCATCAAATCCATAAAGATGGAAGGGAAATTTATGAGTCCAAATGGAATAACTATGAATTCTTAGTTTACATACCTTGTACATAAAGTTTTATTGGGTATATATTCTCAAATTACCCTTAATTGATGGTATCCAGATCAAAGATCCACATTTGATAAGTTTTGAGATACTCTAATTTTATCAAAAAAATCATCAATATGGGGTAGAGGATACTTGTTATTGATTGTGATCTTGTTAAGCTCGTGATAATCTATGAAAATATGTATTGATCCATCCCTATTCTTGATAAATATAATTGGTGTACCCTATGGTGAAGCACTAGGGCATATAAAAACTTTTTCTATATTCTCCATAATTTTCTTCTTTAATTATTTCGATTCGACATGAGATATTCTATAAGGACTCTTTGATATAGGCACGGAACTAGGTTTGAGTTCAATTAAAAATTCAACCTCACATTATGGGGGGAGGCCAAGTAATTTATCATCAAATATATCAATATACTCTCATATAATTGTAATGTATTCAATGTTGAGTTATTCCCCAATTATTTGACCGAAGTATCCTTTTTTATGGGGTATCAAGATGAAAATTAGGGAATTTTCTTCCAAAGGGGGTTTATAATCATCCTTTCACCAATACTTGATAATGGGATAGTTTTGGTATATAAAATAAGATTTCATTTATCTAACAATTTATATGATATATATGCAAAGAAATCCAGCCTATGTGTAGTGTCACGTCAAATTCTATCAATAGAAGGATAACTAGATCCATGGGAAGTATCTTCCCACAAACCTTAAATATATCTTGGATGAAATCATCATGCCACCAGGTATTTTCACCAATAATTCAACATCCAAGTTTTAAGCCAATGAATCAATATTATTATAAAACTTACATGATATGAAAGAATGTGAATAACTAGAAAATAAGACATTTTCATATTTTGGGGGGAGAATAAGTGCACCTTTCACCACTTAATTATCATGATCCGCCTCATTGGTTATTATTGTATAAGATCTTCCTTGTTCCTCTTGGTATTATAGGTTGTTGATGTATATTATCCTAATTATCCCTTAGGTTAGGGAATTTATTTTTTTAATTCCCAAACTCTATGAATTTTAAGCATTGAAGTGTGGGTGGAGCATTAGTTTAGACATTCTTCTCTTACATTGAATTGATTGGCTGCTTCACCCCTATTTTAAAAACATAATATTGATGGTCGACCTTCCATCACTTGAAAAATTTTATAAATTCTTTGAATCAATTTCTTGGGTGATTCCTATCACATTTTTAGCATGTGTGTGATTGATATTTATTTCCTCCATAATATTTTTCATTTCAGTTTCCATGAAACTCAATCTTCTTTTTCTTGTATCTAGAATAATGAGATTCCCCAGCTTCCACTTCCACCTTGAGTTCACATATAAAAATTTATCTATAGGTACCAAAGTATCTTATAACTAATGACTTTCAAAGAATAAGATTTAGGCTTCTAAATAATCATTTGATCTTACTTTTGGGTTCAACAATAAAATTGGAGGAATACCTTGTGTATCTCATAAATTTTTCTTCATAAGTTCCAATTAATTCATACTCCTTTTGTTTCAAATCTAAAAATTATATCTATATTTTCATATGAAAATTTTAGTGAAAATATTTAGTAAATAATATTTTCTTAAACTCATCTAATTCCATAGACTCAAATTCTTCCTTCTTTGTTGTATTCTTAATGATATCCCATCATTGGTTAACCTCACCTTCCAAATGATAAATAGTTAAATAAACTTCTCATGGTCTAAAAATTATTGGATAGAAAATATATTCTCTATTTTTTGATCTGTTTCTTGGTAATTACTCAATCAGAAGACCGACTAAAATAGGTTGGTCGTTTCTACATAAAGGACTCAATAGAAAGTTTCTACTTACTTAGTGAGTTCAGGAGCTCAACATGGTTATTTTTATTTTCCATAGCTTAGGAAAGTTGATTGATCATCACCATGATATTTTTCACTCCAGCCCCTATCTCATTGGGTTATTTTGTGGGATGTTCTTTTCATTTCACATCATATCCATTATTAGATTAGTTCCTTTAGGCTACATTAATTACATTAAATAAAGGAAAGTTAATGTATGAGAAAATAATAAATTCATAAAAGGAAAACTATGAACTTAGAAAATTAATCACAAAAATGATGTTTGTACCCTAACTAATGAATATATAGGTTTCAATATAGGTTATCCATGGTCATTTTCCTATTAGTTTCTTTGACCTACTAGATATATATTACATTCTCAAATTCCATTTAAATAATTTAAAATGGTTCATAAAGAGAATGTGAACCAAGCAAAGCATATCCCCTGAGAGTGTCAAACCATCTATACAATTAGGCTCAATAATTTTGCACTGAGTGAAGATAAAGTTAACACTCAACCAACATTTTTCAAGCTTATTATCCCTAGGTGAATTTGAGTCAGAGCTTGTATACACTTATTTATATCCAAATATGGATTTTTTTTCTAGGAAATCACACACTCACTACTTTACCAAAATTTTAGGATGTGTTACTATATTTATACTTATCCCTGGGGTTTTTGCTAATGTTATCTAGTCCTAATACCCAAAAATAACTAAACTCTACTCTAATTCCAATTAAGATTCCTTAGAATCACACTCTTAGGTTTGTTGATAAAAACACATACTTTAAAAACTAGACTTGATACCAATTGATAAAACCCAAGATAAGCATACAATAACTCCAAAATTTTAGATATTACATCTCATAATTAATTTCACAACCTTATAAACAAAAGGTTTAGTGTCTTTAGAGATTAACTATATAAAAATATTATTAAAATAATTTATCCATAATCACACCATATTATACCTCCTTATAGACATCTCATATGTTATACTCTTCTTCATAACCTAGGGAATGGAAAACATAAGGAATAGGTGAACACAAATGCTTACTAAGGGAAAAACTTATTAATTAGTAATAAAGTGTTGTATCATAATCATATGTGGGAAATGATCATTGGAGAAATATAAATTAAAAAAATTACATTGAATAATAATATTAATCCATGAGGCATGGAAAAATACATATTATCTCAAATGATCAAACCGAATCCATGTCATAAGGGTACAGAAACATGATAAAATAAGTATTATCCATGTGGTATATCATTGGAATATAACATGGAGATTTGGAATAAGAATAAGTAACATTGTGAGCATAGCTACCCAAAACCATGTCTAAGATCAATCTTGTGAACATAGCTAACCGTAATTAGTTCCACCTTCAATATTTTGAATATATCAAACTATGATCAGGTCCAAACTCAATATTATGAACATAACTAACAAAAATGAGGTCCATTATAAACATCACTATCACAACAGGTCTAAATTTTAACCAATGAATTGGATAGCTGCCACGACCCGTCCACCGGGGCCCGTGTCGTGACAACCCCAAGCCTGTCTTCCATAGGCCAGGGGCTGGCGACTAGCACTGAAAGGCGTATTCCCTAAAACTGGAAAGGCATTGCCTTTATATCCTATAAACACATTCAACCCAGCACACAGCAAGATACGAGCACAAGTAAACTGTATAAAAAAAGAGTGTTGAAAGTAAAAGGGTCTGGAATACAAGACCAACTGTAAAGATACAAGTACAACAAAAATACAATACAACTGAATAAAGAGAAAAGAAGCTATCAGGTCATCCTATGAGGTTCCTACCTGAAGGGTGGGTATAGATCACCTACTCAGCACTCCACGTCCACCCATCTCTTCTGCATACCGACACGCCGTATGGTCCACCTCCAGGCACCGTCCAGTCCTGGTATTCTCAGCCTCAGTCAACAATGTTAGGCGTCTGCATCCAACACAACAAGGTGCAGGCATATCCTATGTAGGGGTGAGTATAATGATACTCAGTAGGGACCCCGAGACCCTCAAGGTTTCACAAAATCCACCAAGGATAAACCACAAAGTAAGAAAACAAGAGATAACCCTACTTAGGTATATTCCCATATATATACCTAAGTTATCAAGTAATTCATCTCGATCTTGAAGGAACATAGAGGTTCTGACTCACCTCACACTAGGTATAACTTAGGTACGGTAGTAGAGATGATTAGTTATAACTACTGAATCATCTTACTCCATTAAGAGGCTCTACTGCTGACCTGCACAGGATCGCTAGGATCTGACCCACACAAGATTGCTAGGAGCTGACCCACATAGGATCTCTAGGATCTAACCCACATAGGATCGCTAGGATCTGACCCACACAGGATCGCTAGGAGCTGACCCACACAGGATCGCTAGGAGATGACCCCACATAGGATCGTTAGGAGCTAAACCACACAGGATCGCTAGGACCTGACCCACACAGGATCGTTAGGAGCTAACCCACACAGGATCTCTAGGAGATGACCCACATAGTATCCCTAGGAGCTGACATACATAGTATCACTAGGAGCTGATCTGCACAGGATAATTAAGAGCACTCTTCTCATCACAGCCAGCTACTAGGTTTCCACAATAGGTTTTCTCATCTCCAAGAGAGTCTGCTCCCCAAGCCACTGGTTGATTCTCCAACTGCCACGATGTCCCATGAAGAAGTAACCCAAAGGACCTCCACATCATAGGGGTCTCAATGCAAAAGATGGTGTGTCAATTGGACGTATGGTCTGTGATATATTAGCCTTTTAGTCCCAAGGGCCCGGTTGAATTTGTGCTCGATCCAACCTCACTAGTTCTCAACATTATCAAAATCTCCAGTGTATTATACTCAAAGGAATCCTTTCTCTCCAAGATTTCTAGCACCGCTAACGGTTCGTCAAACAGATGTCCGGTGCCAAAGTTATGGCCAAAAGAGCATAAATGGGTCGTAGTGGGTCCGGGTCCGGTCCACCCAGTCTGGGCCAACCCGGTCTGGGTCGACCCGGCCTGACCCGATGGGTCTGGCCTGACTCACTGGGCGGCCTAGCCCATTGGGCTCATCCTAGCCCACTTGGTGGACCGGCCTGTTGGACGGTCTGGCAGGCCATCGAGGGGGCATGGAGGGCCGCGGGGGGTGCTGTGAGGGTGGATTGACCTGGGGGTGCCGTGAGGGTGGCTCAGCCGAGGGGTTCCGCGAGGGCGCTGGGCGGCTTGGCCCAGCCCGGGGTGGCTTGACCAAGAGGGTAGAGGTCATGGGATGGCTCGGCCAGGGCGGCTCGGCCGGAAGGGTGGAGGCCGCGGGGTGGCTCAGTGAGGCCGCGGGCGGCGTGGCGGGGCCGTGGACGATGGTGATGGCTCGGATGGTGAGGCTGTGGGCAGCGGCTCAGCTGTGGATGGCGGGGGCGGCTTGAAGGGGCATGGATACGGGCGGCAGCTCGGCAGTGGATAGCGGCGGCGGCTTGGACGGCGTGGCCACAGGCGGCAGCTCAGCCGTGGATGGTGACGAAAGCTCGTCAGTGGGGTGCGAAGGTTGCGGGTGGCGGAGCCGCTGGATGGCGGGGCATTGTATCTTCTCCAGTGGCCGGTTTAGCCGGCCTCTCTCTTCATTTTTCATCGTGGTGTAAGCCACTTTCTTCCACCATGATGAACACAATAAGGAAGAACGGCGGAGGGGTCGGGCCATGTTTGTTTGGCCCACACCCTCCGCGTTAGAGCGGTAGCAAGAGGCTCAATAAAAAATCAGGATTCAAGAACTATAAACACTTTAATTTAATACGAATCGTGGATCAACTTGTTTTGGTTGATCCAGGTTCTCCATGCTTTCCAAGAATGAGGAAATTAATCAAGAGAATTCAAGAATTTAATAATAACCCCCTACCTTGGATTGTTCGTTGACGTTGGCGCGAGAAGGAAGTACGGACGTAGATTCATCATAGATTAAGACATCCCACATTGGAGGAATTCGAAGATATCGGTGTTCGCTGCGCCCACCACACGCCTCCAATACCAGACTCATTCATTGGTTCTTCGTAGTCGAAGGCGTTCTTCGTCGATGAGAGCATTCTTCATTGGAGTATGGAATTCTCCATGATTCTCCAAAGAGTTGTATCCTTATCCTTTGCCCACCAAAAGTAAGAGGTACCAATATAATTTAACTTAAGAAGAAATTATGTTGGCACACACACACACATGTTGGAAAAAAATTAAATTATGGAATTGGCACAATTAATGTGGAGGAAGCTCAAGAGGCTCCTCCACATTAAATAGGGAGTTGAGAGGTTTCTCCCTCATTAAGAGGGAAGTTCAAGAGGTTTAAGCCTCGGGTGGTCCCCACCACCATAACCTCTCATGGGAGGTTAGGCTAGGGTGGTCCCCACCACCATAACATCTCATGGGAGGTTAATTCAGGTGGTCCCCACCTATGAAACTTCCACATGGGAGTTTCAGAAAAAAAAATAAAATAAAATGTTACACACTTTATTTTATTTTATTCTTTTCATGAAAAACCCAAAAAATTAAATTTCACCCTTGACCAACTGTTGTCGAGGTGAAAGTATTCTTAAGAGAATATTGGTGCTATGAGTTCAACGGTTCCCTCAGATTTCAATTCTGAGCACCGCTTTAAAATTTATAAAAACCTGCTCACACGTTTACTGAATGTACCCAAAAAAAAGTTTAGAAATTCATTCCGGGCACACTGGGACTCGGAATCACGCGCCGTCAATTTTCACGGACTCGTAAAATTCCCATATATTAAAAAAATTACATGGAAATTTTGGGTCTTTAAATTCTCCCCACCTCAGGTCTCTACGTCCCCATAAGACACATATCAAACTAGGTAAACAAGTGGGGAAATTGAGCATGCATCTGAGCCTCCTGCTCCCCTGTGCTCTCCTGAAGGTTCCCATGCTACCATCGAACGCGCACCAGAGGTATCGACCGTCCATGAAGGACCCGCTCCTGTCGATCCTCAATCTCTATTGGAACCTCCGTAAAAGTCACCCCATTGTCGACGTCCATCTCTCCGTGGTCGATGATGTGGGAAGGGTCGTGCACGTATCTCCTCAGTTGGGATATGTGGAAGACGTCATGAACCCGGTGCAACTGAGGTGGAAGAGCTAAGTGGTATTCCAACTCTCCAACTCTAATGAGGACCTAAAAATTTCTGATGAATCTCGAAGATAACTTGCTACCACGGCCAAATCTCTGCAAACCTCATTGAGGTGACACCCGTAAAAAGAAGTGGTCGACATCCTCAAACTCCAGAGGTCTCCGTATCCTGTTGGCATACGACTTATGCCTGCTCTGTATAGTCTTCATCTACTCCTCGATGATCTGCACCTTCTCTGTGGTAGCCCGTACCATCTCTGGTCCCACTAGTGCTAACTCCCATGAATTTGTCCAGCAAAAAGGTGATCTGAAAGGTCGCCCATACAATACCTCAAAATGTTTCATTCCAATGGTGGGGTGATAGCTGTTGTTGTATGAAAACTCTACCAATGGAAATTGATCCTCCCAACTGTGACCAAAGTCGAGTATGCATGCACGTAGCATGTCCTTGGGGGTCTGAATGGTCCACTCAGTCTAGCCATCCGTCTGAGGATGGAAGGCGATGCTCAAACAAAGTTGTGTCCCTAAAGCCTCCTGCAACCCCTTCCCTAGCCGGGAAGTAAAATGTGCATCATGATCAAAGACATTCGTTGAGGGTAATCCATGTATTCGTATAATCTCCTGCACATAGAGGCATCCCAAGCTCTCTACTGAACCATGCTCTCTGATCGGTAGGAAGTAGGACAAATTGGTGAGTCGGTCGACGACCACTCAAATCGAGTCATGACCCCTAGATGTACGTGGAAGTCCTGTCATAAATTCCATGTATATCTCATCCCACTTCCACTCTGGGACCTCTAAAGGCCGAACCAATCCTACTGGTACCTGATGCTCTACCTTCACTTTCTGACAAGTGAGGCATCGAGAGACAAACTCTGCTACTGCTTTCTTCATTCCCGGCCACCAGTGCTTTCGTCGGATATCCTGGTACATCTTCTCCACTCCCGGATGTATCGCTAGAGGGGATGTGTGGAACTCCCTCAACACTTCCTCTCGAAGAGACACTAGTACCATGGTACATCCTCTGAAGAGGGTGACGTGCTCCCCACCTTCATAAAATCCATCAGGTGCTTGCCTTGTAGATATCTGAGCACGTCGAGTCTCGCAGTCAGCATCCCTACGTTGTGCCTCCTTGACTCGCTAAAGAAGTGGGGGAGTGACTGTCAGAGACTAAAGGAAAGTTGCTCCATCGCGATCCACAAAGGATATCTATAAAGTGTCCAGCTTCTCCATTGCCTAACCTTGTAATTGTATAACAGATCTCCTACTGAGTGCATATGCTACAACGTTCCCCTTCCCAGGATTATAGACTATCTTGAAGTCATAGTCCTGGAGGAACTCAAGCCAACGTAATTGTCTCAGGTTCAAGTCCTTCTAAGATAAGATATACCTAAGACTCTTGTAATCATAGTAGACTGTAAAACATTCGCCCATCAGATAGTGTCGCCACATCTTCAAGGAAAATACCATTGCTTCTAACTCTAAGTCATGGGTAGTGTAGTTCTACTCATGTTGTCTCAGCTATCGAGAAATATATACGATCACCGCTCACTCCTACATTAGGATACATCCAAGTCTGGTCCCCGATGCATCACAGTAGACTACGTACCCTATGCCCTTTTCTGGAAGCCTCAAGATGGGGGCACTAGTCAGCCTCTGCCTCAGCTTCTAAAAACTCTGATGGCATCTCTTAGACCACACGAAGGGTTTCCCCTTCTTCGTCAACGCTGATAGTGGTGCTACAACTCTGGAGAAATATAGCACAAATCTCCAGTAGTATCCGGAAAAACCCAGGAAACTTCATACCTCTGTCACACTCCTGGGTGGCTCCTAAGAAAGTATCACCCCAATCTTCGCTGGATCCACTGCAACTCCAGCCTCTGATATGACATATCCTAGAAAGTGAACCCATCGGATCCAAAACTGGCACTTCAAGAGTTTACCATAAAGCTGGTGCTCTCGGAGTGTGTCCAGTACTACCTGAAAATGATAGGCATGCTTCTCCTCAGTAGCTGAGTAGATCAGAATGTCGTCGAAGAAGACTACTACAAAGTGATCAAGGTATGTCTAAAAGATCATATTCATGAGTCCCATGAACACTGCTAGAGAATTTGTTACACCGAATGGAATAACCAAGAACTCATAATGACCATACCGACATCTGAAAGTCCTCTTCTGTACATCCTCGTCTCGCACTCGGAGCTGGTGTTAGCCTGATTTGAGGTCTATCTTCGAGAACCATCGTGCTCCCTTCAGCTGATCAAAGAGGTCGTCAATCCTCGGAAGTGGGTACTTGTTCTTCACAGTCACCTGGTTCAGGTGCCGATAGTCAACAAAAAGTCTCAAAGTCCCATCCACCTTCTTTGTGAACAAAATCAGGGCTGCCCAAGGAGAAACACTGGGCTGAATGAATCCCTTCCCCTGCAAGTCCTCTAGATGTACCTGCAGCTCACAAAGCTCCGCGGGAGCCATCCGATACGCTGGTGTAGATATCAGTATCATCCTAGGGTACAAGTCAATGTAAAAATCCACCTCTCTACGAGGAGTTAGACACAGAACATCATCAGGGAAGGCATCCTCATACTGGTCCACCACTACAAGATATCTCGGACTCTCCACATCAACCACTCTGAGGGTAAGGCTAGCCAACTGATGAGTGATCAGCCGCACTCCTCTCCGGGTAAGTCCATCCTGTACTGCAAAGGATCCTTTCTTGCCAGTGAAGGTAAACCTGGTCCCATCATTGCAGACACACCGCACTTTGCACCTAATACAGCCTATATGATCATAGACTGTAGATAACTATCCCATACCCAAGATGACGTCATAAGACCTCGACACTGCTACTAGGAGATCCCAACGAAGCTCTCGCCTCCTAGAGTAATCTCTCACTACCGGAATCAGTGCGTAATCATCGAATCCACTCTCGTAGGAGTCTCTATTCGTAAGGATCAAGCCAATGACTCCATCGGAATCTCCGAGCTCCGAACAAGGGTAGTGTAATAAGAATAAGTGACATTATGAGCATAGCTACCCAAAACCATGTCTAAGATCAATCTTGTGAACATAGCTAACCGTAATTACTTCCACCTTCAATATTTTGAATATATCAAACTATGATCATATCCAAACTCAATATTATGAACATAACTAACAAAAATGAGTTCCATTATAAACATCACTATCTCACGAGATCAAAATTTTAACCAATGAATTGGATAGCTGCCACGACCCATCCCCCGGGGCCCGTGTCGTGGCAACCCCAAGCCCGCCTTCCATAGGCCAGGGGCTGGCGACTAGCATCGAAAGGCGTATTCCCTAAAACTAGAAAGGCATTGCCTTTATATCCTATAAACACATTCAACCCAGCACACAGAAAGATACGAACACAAGTAAACTGTATAAAAAAAGAGTGTTGAAATTAAAAGGTTCCAGAATACAAGCCCAACTGTAAAGATACAAGTACAAATGAAATACAATACAACTGAATAAAGAGAAAAGAAGCTATCAGGTCATCCTCCAAGGTTCCTACCTAAAGGGTGGGTACATATCACCTCCTCATCACTCAACTTCCACCCATCTCCTCTGCGTACGGACACGCCGTATGGTCCACCTCCAGGCACCGTCCAGTCCTGGTATTCTCAGCCTCAGTCAACACTGTTCGTCGTCTTCATCCAATACAACAAGGTGCGGGCATATCCTGTGTGGGGCTGAGTATAATGATACTCAGTAGGGACCCCGAGACCCTCAAGGTTTCACAAAATCCACCAAGGATAAAACACAAAGTAATAAAACAATAGATAACCCTACTTAGGTATATTCTCATACATATACCTAAGTTATCAAGTAATTCATCTCGACCATGAAGGAACATAGAGGTTCTGACTCAGCTCACACCAGGTATAACTTAGGTACGTTAGTAGAGATGATTAGTTATAACTACTAAATCATCTTACTCCATTAATAGGCTCTACTGCTGACCTGCACAGGATCTCTAGGAGCTGACCCACACAGGATCGCTAGGATCTGAACCACATAGGATCGCTAGGATCTAACACACATAGGATCGCTAGGATTTGACCCACACAGGATCGCTAGGAGCTAACCCACACAGTATCGCTTGGAGATGACCCACGCAGGATCGCTATGAGATAAACCACATAGGATCTCTAGGAGCTGACCCACAAAGGATTGCTAGGAGCTAACCCACACAGGATTGCTATGAGCTGACCCACATAGGATCCCTAGGAGCTAACCCACATAGGATCGCTAGGAGCTGACCCACACAGGATCGCTAGGAGCACTCTTCTCATCATAGCCAGCTACTGGGTTTCCACACTAGGTTTGCTCATCTACAAGAGAGTCTTCTCCCCAAGCCACTGGTTGATTCTCCAACTATCACGATGTCCCATGAAGAAGTATCCCAAAGGACTGCCACGTCATAGGGGTCTCAATGCAACAAATGGTGTGTCAATTGGACGGCATTGATGGCTCGGATGGTGAGGATGTGGGCGGTGGCTCGGCTGCGGACGGCAGGGGCGGCTCGGGGGGGCATGGACACGGGCGGTGGCTCGGTAATGGACGGCGGCGGCGGCTTGGGCGGCATGGCTGCAGGCGGCAGCTCGGCCGTGGATGGCGACGGCAGCTCGTCCGTGGGGGGCGGAGGTTGCGGGTGGCGGAGCCGCCGAATGGAGGGGAATCGTGCCTTCACCAGTGGCCGGTTTATCCGGCCTCTCTCTTCGTTTGTCGTCGTGGTGTAAGCCACTTTCTTCCACCGTGAAGAACACAATAAGGGAGAATGGCGGAGGGGTCGGGCAATGTTTGTTTGGCCCACACCCTCCGTGTTAGAGCGGTAGAAAGCATCTCAACAAAAAATCATGAGTCGTGAACTACAAACACTTAAATTTAATACGAATCGTGGATCAACTCGTTTTGGTTGATCCATGTTCTCCATGATTTCCAAGAACAAGGAAATTAATTGAGAGAATTCAAGAATTTAATAATAACCCCCTACCTTGGATTGTTCGTTGACGTTGGCACGAGAAGGAAGTATAGACGTAGATTTTTCATAGATGAATACGTCCTGCATTGGAGGAATTCGAAGATATCGGTGTTCTCCATGCCCGCCACGCACCTCCAATACCAAACTCATTCATTGGTTCTTCGTAGTCGAAGGTATTCTTCGTCGGCGAGAGTGTTCTTCATTAGAGGATGGAATTCTCCATGATTATCCAAAGAGTTGTCTCCTTCTCCTTTTCCCACCAAAAGTAAGAGGTACCAATATAATTTAACTTAAGAAGAAATTATGTGGGCACACACACACACATGTTGGAAAAAATTAAATTATGGCATTGGCACAATTAATGTGGAGGAATCTCAAGAGGCTCCTCCACATTAAATAGGGATTTGAGAGGTTTCTCCCTCATTAAGAGGGAAGTTCAAGAGGTTTAAGCCTCGGGTGGTCCCCACCACCATAACCTCACATGGGAGGTTAGGATCGGGTGGTCCCCACCACTATAACATCTCATGGGAGGTTAATTCAGGTGGTCCCCACCTGTGAAACTTCCACATGGGAGTTTCAGAACAAAATAAAATAAAATGTTACACACTTTATTTTATTTTTTTCTTTTCACGAAAAAACCCAAAAAATTAACTTTCACCCTTGACCAACTACCATTGAGGTGAAAGTCTTCTTAAGCGAATATCAGCGCTACGAGTTCAACGGTTCCCTCATATTTTAATTCCGAGCACTGCTTTAAAAGTTAGAAAAACACACTCACACGTTTACTAAATGTACCCAAAAAAAGTTTAGAAATTCATTCAGGGCACACTAGGCCTCGGAATCATGCGCCTTCAATTTTCACGGACTCATAAAATTCCCATATATTAAAAAAAATTACATGGAAATTTTGGTTCTTTAAATTCTCCCCACCTTAGGGCTCTACGTCCCTGTAATACACATCTCAAACTAGGTAAACAAGTGGGGAAATTGAGCATGCATCTGAGCCTCCTGATCCCCTGTGCTATCCTGGAGGTTCCCATGCTACCAGCGAACGTGCAACAGAGGTATCGATCATCCATGAAGGACTCTCTTCTATCGATCCTCAATCTCTACTGGAACCTCCGTAAAAGTCAACCCATTGTTGACGTCCATCTCTCCGTGGTCGATGATGTGGGAAGGGTCGTGCACGTATCTCCTCAGCTGGGATATGTGGAAGACGTCATGCACCCGGTACAACTGAGGTGGAAGAGCTAAGTGGTATTCCACCTCTCCAACTCTACTGAGGACCTAAAATGGTTTGACGAATCTCGAAGATAACTTGATACCACGGACAAATCTCCGCAAACCTCATCGAGGTGACACCCGTAAAAAGACGTGGTCGCCATACTCGAACTCCAGAGGTCTCCGTCTCCTATTGGCATACGACTTATGTCTGCTCTGTGCAGTCTTTATCTACTCATCGATGATCTGCACCTTCTCTTTGGTATCCCGTACCATCTCTGGTCCCACTAGTTCTAACTCCCATGAGTTTTTCCAGCACAAAGTTGATCTGCAAGGTCGCCCGTACAATACCTCCAAAGGTGTCATTCAAATGGTGGGGTGATAGCTGTTGTTGTATGCAAACTCCACCAATGGCAAGTGATCCTCCCAACTACGACCAAAGTTGAGGATTCATGCACGTAGCATGTCCTTGGGGGTCTGAATGGTCCACTCAGTCTGGCCATCCTTCTGAGGATGGAAGGCGATGCTCAAACAAAGTTGCGTCCCTAAAGCCTCCTGCAACCCCTTCCATAGCCGAGAAGTAAAATGTGCATGCCGATCAGAGACAGTCATTGAGGGTACTCCATGTATTCGTATAATCTCCTGTACATAGAGGCATCCCAAGCTCTCTACTGAACCATGCTCTCTGATCAGTAGGAAGTAGCCCAAATTGGTGAGTCGGTCGACGATCACTCAAATCAAGTCATGACCCCTAGATGTACGTGTAATTCCTATCATAAAGTCCATGGATATCCCATCCCACTTCCACTCTGGGACCTCTAAAGGCCGAACCAAGCCTGCTGGTACCTAATGCTCTGCCTTCACTTTCTGACAAGTGAGGTATCGAGAGACAAACTCTGCTACTGCTTTCTTCATTCCCAGCCACCAGTGCTGTCGTCGGAGATCCTAGTACATCTTCTCCACTCTTGGATGTACCGCTAGAGGGGATGTGTGGAACTCCCTCAACACTTCCTCTCGAAGAGACACTGGTACCATAGTACGTCCTCTGAAGAGGATGACATGCTCCCCACTTTCAGAAAATCCATCAGGTGCTTGCCTTGTGGATATCTGAGCATGTCGAGTATCGTAGTCAGCATCCCCACACTGTGCCTTCTTGACTCATTGAATAAGTGGGGGAGTGACTGTCAGAGACTGAAGGAAAGATTCTCCATCCCGATCCACAAATGATATCTGTAAAGTGGCCAGCTTCTCCCTCTCCTAACCTTGCAATTGTATAACAGATCTTCTGTTGAGTGCATATGCTACAACGTTCCCCTTCCCAGGAGTATAGACTATCTTGAAGTCATAGTCCTGGAGGAACTCAATCCAACATCACTGTCTCAGGTTCAAGTCCTTCTGAGATAAGATATACCTGAGACTCTTGTAATCAGAGTAGACTGTAAAACATTCACCCATCAGATAGTGTCGCCACATCTTCAAGGAAAAGACCACTGCTGCTAACTCCAAGTCATGGGTAGCGTAGTTCTACTCATGTTTTCTCTGCAATCGAGAACCATATGCGATCACCGCTCACTCCTACATTAGGATACATCTGAGTCCACTCCCTGATGCATCACAGTAGACTACGTACCCTATGCCTTTTTCTGGAAGCCTCAAGATGGGGGCACTAGTCAGCCTCTGCCTCAGCTCCTAAAAACTCTGATGGAATCTCTTCGACCACACGAAGGGTTTCCCCTTCTTCGTCAACGTTGATAGTGGTACTACAACTCTGGAGAAATATGGCACAAATCTCCATTAGTATTCAGCCAAACCCAGGAAACTTCATACCTCTGTCACACTCCTGGGTGGCTCCCAAGAAAGTATCGCCTCAATCTTCACTGGATCCACTGCAACTCCAGCCTCCAATATGACATGTCCTAGAAAGTGAACCCATAGGATCCAAAACTGGAACTTCAAGAGTTTACCATAAAGTTGTTGCTCTCGGAGTGTGTCTAGTACTACCTGAAAATGATAGGCATGCTTCTCCTCAGTAGCCGAGTAGATCAGAATGTCGTCGAAGAAGACTGCTACAAAGTGATCAAGGTATGGCTGAAAGATCCTTTTCATGAGTCCCATGAACACTGCTAGAGCATTGGTTACACCGAATGGAATAACCAAGAACTCATAATGGACATACCGACATCTGAAATTCCTCTTCTGTACATCCTCGTCTCGCACTCTGAGCTGGTGTTAGCCTGATCTGAGGTCTATATTCGAGAACCATCGTGCTCCCTTCAGCTGATCAAAGAGGTCGTTAATCCTCATAAGTGGGTACTTGTTCTTCACGGTCACCTAGTTCATGTGCTGATAGTCGACAAAAAGTCTCAAACTCCCATCCACCTTCTTGGTGAACAAAATCAGGGCTTCCCAAGGAGAAACACTGAGCCAAATGAATCTCTTCCCCTGCAAGTCCTCTAGCTGTACCCGCAGCTCACAAAGCTCCACGGGATCCATCCGATACGCTGGTGTAGATATTGGTATCGTCTCAGGATACAAGTCAATGTAAAAATACACCTCTCTATGAGGATTTAGACCCGAAACATCATCCGGGAAGACATACGCATATTGGTCCACCACTACAGGATATCTCGGACTCTCCACATCAACCACTCTGAGGGTAAGGCTATCCAACTAATGAGTGATCAGCTGCACTCCTCTCCGGGTAAGTCAATCCTGTACTGCAAAGGATCCCTTCTCACCAGTGAAGGTAAACCTAGTCCCATCATTCCAGACACACCACAATTTGCGCCTAATACAGTCTATTTGAGCATGGACTGTAAATAACCATCCCATACCCAAGATGACATCATAAGACCTCGACACTGCTACTAGGAGATCCCAACGAAGCTCTCACCTCCTAGAGTAATCTCTCACTACTGGAACCAGTGCGTAATCATCGAATCCACTCTCGTAGGAGTCTCTAGCCGTAAGGATCAATCCAACGAATCTATCATAATCTCCGAGCTCCGAACGAGGGTAGTGGAAATAAAAGAATGACTGGAACCTGTGTCTATAAGAACTGTAGCTAAGGTGGAGTAGACACAGATCGTACCTCGTATCATCTCCGGAGCGCCGTGATCATAGGCCTCAGCTGTCTGGAGCTGAGCTATCACCTGTCCACCTGCTTCATATGGTCGGGGTGGACCTCCTGGTGGTGGTGAAGGTAACATCTTGAAATATCGCCCACTGCCAGCTACACGGCCAACTCCTCTGCCACATCCTCCTCCTCCCTATGGACCTCCTAGGTCGAATATCTATCTCTGCCTAGGCGGTCCTTCAACCATTTTCTAATCATCCGTATAGAGGTTCGGACAGTCATGATCTATGTGACCCTACCTGCCACATGTGTAACACTGCCTGCTCCTGGTATGACTGGCTCCGCCTCGGGTGCCCCGGACAACTGATCCTGAATTATGTGGTCGTCCACCTATAGGTCTGGTCCTCTTGGACCTCTACAACATCTGTCTATTGACAACTACATAAGACTCCACTACATGATGACTGGTGGTGGGTCTCGCTGCTGGTGACTGCTCGGTAATAAAACTATCCACTAAGAGGTCTCTCTCTAACACCCTCGCCTACGTCAGGATGTTGAGTGAGATCATCGAAGCCCTAATCTCCTGCCTGAGTCCCTACTCGAAGGTTTGGGCCCTAAAGAATGGGTCCCACACCATATCTATGGAGTATCATGAGAGGTTAGTGAACCTCACTGAGTATTGATCTACAGTCAGGCTGCCCTACTACAGATGAAGAAGATCATGTATGCGCACTGCACGAAGAGTCGCTGGGACAAACTCTGCCCAAAACAGGCTCCCGAAGTCTGCCCAGAGAAGCGTCACCTTGTTGTGATCTTGGAGCATCAATCTCCACCATATTCCTGCTACTACCTGTATAAGTTTGGTGGCAAGGATCACCATGAGATCGGCCGGTGTCCCAACCAGTCAGAAGACTCTCACTACAGCCTCAAACCAATCCTCAACTACCAGAGGGTCCATATCTCCCCTGAACCTGGGTGGCCTATGGCGTTGGAACTCGTGAAAAGTGCTCAATTAACGTGAACCCTCTGCTACTGGGGCTGGTGGAATCAGTGGCCCAACAGGTAATGGTATTGTTGGTGCCTCCGCTGATGCCTCTACTAGAAGAGGGTCATGCACCGAGGCTTCATCGCTCGGTGGGCTATTAGTGCGTACAACTCCTGGAACCCTAGCTGGCTATCTGCGTTGAGGCATCTTGAAAAGAAACAGGTGTTCCACGGTTAATAAGTTATACCTGGTGAGCTGACTCAAAATATCACAAAGAAAACTCTTCAAAACACACATGCAATCAGTGTTTTCGAGCACTAAGTTGGAAATCAGAAGTCAGGGTCCTGGTGTATAGATACGTCGGCCACCGCACCAACACTAGATTCCCTAAACTGATAACCAAACTCACTACACTTAACACTATTTCCATTAAAAAGAAATATCATAGTCCTATGTTCTATGGTAGAACTGATTCCTCTGATACCAATTTTTCACGACCTGTCCCCCAGGGCCTGTGTCGTGACTACCCCAAGCCCGCCTTCCATAGGCCAAGGGCTGGTGACTATCACCAAAAGGCGTATTCCCTAAAACTAGGAAGGCATTTCCTTTATATCCTATAAACACATTCAACCCAACACACAGCAAGATACGAACACAAGTAAACTCTATAACAAAAAGAGTGCTGAAAGTAAAAGGGGCCGGAATACAAGCCCAACTATAAAGATACAAGTAAAACTGAAATACAATACAACTGAAGAAAGAGGAAAGAATCTACTGGGTCATCCTCTGAGGTTCTTACCTAAAGGGTAGGTACAGATCACCTCCTTAGTACTCCACGTCCACCTGTCTCCTCTACGTACTGACACGTCGTATGGTCCACCTCCAGGCACCGTCCAGTCCTGGTATTCTCAGCCTCAGTCAGCGTTGTCCATTGTCTGTATCCAACACAACAAGGTGCAGGCATAGCCTGTGTAGGGGTGAGTATAAAGATACTCAGTAGGGATCCCAAGACCCTCAAGGTCTCACAAAATCTACCAAGGATAAACCACAAAGTAAGAAAACAATAGATAACCCTACTTAGGTATATGCCCATACATATACCTAAGTTATCAAGTAATCCATCTCAATCATGAAGGAACACAGAGGTTATGACTCAGCTCATACCAGGTATAACTTAGGTACGGTAGTAGAGATGATTAGTTATAACTACTGAATCATCTTACTCCGTTAATAGGATTTGTTGCTGACCTGCATAGGATCGCTAGGATCTGATCCACATAGGATAGCTAGGAGATAACCCACACAGGATCGCTAGGAGATGACCCACACAGGATCTCTAGGAGCTGACCCACACAGGATCACTAGGAGATGACCCGCACAGGATCGCTAGGAGCTGAATCGCACAGGATCGCTAGGAGCTGACCCGCACAAAATCGCTAGGATTTGACCCGCATAGGATCGCTAGGAGCTGACCCCCACAGGATCACTAGAATCTGACCCACACAGGATCTCTAGGAGCTGACCCACACAGGATCGCTAGGAGTTGACCCGCACAGGATTGCTAGGAGCACTCTTCTCATCACAACCAGCTATTGGGTTTCCGCACTAGGCTTACTCGTCTCCAGGAGATTCCTCTAACCAAGCCACTGGTCGATTATCCAAATACCATGATGTCCCACAAAGAAGTATCCTAAAGGACTGCTACGTCATAGCGGTCTCAACGCAACAGACGGCGCGTCAATCGGATGCCTGGTTTGTGAGTTATTAGCCTTTTAGCCCCGAGGGCCCGATTGGATTCGTGCTCGATCCAACCTGACTATATCCCAACTTTATCCAAAACTTCAGTGGAGTATACTCAAAGGTACTGTTTCGCTCCAAGATTTCTAGCTCCGCTGACGGTTTGTCAAACGGACGTTCGGTGCCAAATTTATGGACAAAAGAGCGTAAATGGATTGTAGTGGGTCTAGGTCCGGTCCGACCGAGTCTGGGATGACCCAGTCTGGGTTAACCCGGCCCAACCCGCTAAGTCTGGCCTGACCCTCTGGGTGTCTTGGCCCGTTGGGTTCAGCCCGGCCCGCTGGGTGGCCCGACCCGTTGGGTTCGGCCTGTCCTGCTGGGTCCGGCATCCGCAGGGGGTGACGCTTGGGCGGCTCGGCCCGGGGGTTCCATGAGGGCGGCTCGTCCGAGGGGTGTCGCGAGGGCGCGGGGTGGCTCGGCCCGGCCTGGGGCGCCATGATCGGGAGGGAGGAGGTCGTGGGACGTCTCGGTCGGGGCGGCTCAGCCGAAAGGGTGGAGGTTGCGGGGCGGATCGGTGGGGCCGCGGGTGGCGCGGCGGGGCCGTAGACGGCGGCGGCGGGTCGGTAATGGACGGCGGTGGTGGGTCGAGAGGCGTGGATGCGAGCAGTGGCTCGGCTGCGGACGGCGGCGGCGGCTCGGGTGGCATGGATGCGAGCATCGGCTCGGCTGCAGATGGCGGCGGCGGCTCGGGTGGCATGGATGCGAGCGGCGGCTCGGCTGCGGATGGTAGTGGCGGCTCGAGTGGCATGGCCACGGGCGGTGGCTTGTCCATGGATGGCAGCGGTGGCTCGGGTGGCGGCTCTACCATGGGGTGCGGAGGTTGCGAGCGATGGAGCCGTGGGATGGTAGGGCGTCGTGCCTTTGCCAGCAGCCGATTTATCCGGCCTCTCTCTTCGTTCATTTTCATGGTGTAAGCCACTTTCTTCCATCGCAAAGAACACAATAATGAAGAATGGTGAATGGGGTCGGGCCATGTTTGTTTGACCCGCACCCTCCACGTTAGAGTGTTAGCAAGTGGCTCAACAAAAAATCAGGAGTCAAGAACGACAAACACTTCAATTTAATACGAATCGTGGATCAACTCCTTTTGGTTGATCCACGTTCACCATGCTTTCCAAGAACGAGGAAATTAATCGAGAGAATTCAATAATTTAATAATAACCCCCTACATTGGATTGTTCATTGATTTTGGTGCAAGAAGTAAGTACGGACATAGATTCGTCGTAGATGAAGACGTCCCACGTTGGAGGAAGTCGAAGATATCGGCGTTCGTCACGCCCTCCACACACCTCTGATCCCGGACTCGTTCGTTGGTTCTTCGTAGTCGAAGACGTTCTTTGTCGGAGAGAGCATTCTTCGTTGGAGGATGGAATTCTCCACGATTCTCCAAAGTGTTCTCTCCTTATCCTTTGACCACTAAAAGAAAGAGGTGTCAATATAATTTAACTTAAGAAGAAATTATGTTGGCACACAAACACACATGTTGGAAAAAATTAAAGTATGGTGTTGGCACAATTAATGTGGAGGAAGCTCAAGAGGCTCCTCCACATTAAAGATGGAGTTGAGAGGTTTCTCCCTCATTAAGAGGGAAGTTCAAGAGGTTTAAGCCTCGGGTGGTCCCCACCACCATAACCTCTCATAGGAGGTTAGGATCGGGTGGTCCCCACCACCACAACCTCTCATGGGAGGTTAATTCAGGTGGTACCTACCTGTGAAACTTCCACATGGGAGTTTCAGAACAAAATAAAATAAAATGTTACACACTTTATTTTATTTTATTCTTTTCACAAAAAAAACAAAAAATTAACTTTCAACCTCGACCAACTGTCGTCGAGGTGGAAGTCTTCTTAAGCGAATATCGGCGCTGCAAGTTCAACGATGCCTTTAGATTTCAATTCCGAGCACCGGTTTAAAAGTTAGAAAACCCCACACGCACGTTTACTGAATGTACCCGAAAAAAAAAGTTCATAAATTCATTCCGGGAACACCGGGCCTCAGAATCATGTGACATCAGTTTTCACGGACTCATAAAATTCCCATATATTAAAAAAATTACATGGAAATTTTGGGTCTTTACAATAGCTATATAATATCCCAGTCATTAAGTAATGATAATTTATATGCATGTGTGACACACAAAATCAATAATATATTATATAATGAATAAATCATGGAAATAAAATGTGTTTCATAACATTTCAAAATAGTATCACATAAAATGAATTCAATATTTAGATTTTTTTATGGATACCCACCTTTTTAATGCATTACTTTTAATATAATTCATTAAAAATCATTAATAGACTTGAAGGGTCTTTTAAGGTCTAGTTTCTTGGAAACTAGGTACATGATACATGAAATACATAAAAAAACAAAAATATTATTTAATAATTTTTAAATACTTTTATTTATTCCATCCTAGGTCACCTCAATACAATTAATTTCCTAGGGACATACATTAATATAAAAGACTGGGCATAAATCCTAGAAAAGGAAAAATAAAGGAAATTGAACATGAATGAACATCATGGATAAAAAATGAGTCATTTAATGAGATAATAATCATAATTACTTAATACATAACATGTAAATATTTCTACAATATAAAAATAATGCATTCATAAGCATATCATCAAGGTTTATCACTAAGGTGTCAAAAACATAATTACTAAGGTTATTCACTAAGGTATCGTAAAACATGTCATCTCTAGAGATTAATTATTTAACTAATGAATTGAAGCGATATCAGGGTTAACCATTTATATGTCTAAATTAATGTATTTCACATGGATCATAACAAAACATTTCATAAATAACTCATAGAGAATAAATAATAGGTTTCGTATAAAATTATTGAGTGCATAAACGTTTCAAGGCTTGAACTTTTAATTATTTTTAACCCATGGGTAGAGAATATGGGTTTCATACATGTAAATCCCAAATAAATAAATTAAATTTATATATATTTTAGTACCCATGTATAATTAAGGGATTTGGGTATTCTCAATATCATAATATTTCATAAAAAATAGAAAAAATCATGAAATGATTTCGATAGCATGACGGTATACAACATGGATTAAGGAAAAGACATAATTAGATGGAATGAAGCTATAAAATTTATAAAAAACTATTTGGGAATTAATGGGAAGATAAAAAATTCATGAAAAAAAATTATATCGACATTTATAATACACACAAAAAGGAGGTACTTGAATGAAAAAGAAGAAGAGGAGAGTTCCCTTACCTTGAAGAGTAACTTCTTAAATATTGGAGTGGGAAACCTTTGGAACTTGGAGACACCATGGAGGGTCTTTAGAGAGGTAAAATGATAATAATTTCATGCTTAATTTTTTTAGTGGAGATTAATGGGAGTATGGGTGGTATTTATACTTGAAGATGGGTGTTTTTAAAGGATTAAATATTGGTTATTTTGTTATATAAGCCAACCACTTGTGCATGAAATGAATTTTAACTAATTTTATGGCTTAATAATGATTTATTTAGGATTTTTGGATTTTAAAATCATTCCAAAATCTAAAATAACCATCCAAAAAACCCATTTAATGCACACAGACCAAAAAATAGTTATCTCAAAAATCCAGTTTTTGGTTCCAAAATGTAAAGTATAAATTTATAAATTAAAATTGATATTATTTAAATTAATTTTTATACTTATTAAATGAAATTTTTATTGAATAAATAGTTTCATAAATTTTTCAATCATGTTTACATAATAATGATTTCATAAAATTGTAGTGCTCATAAAATGGTAATTTTCACTTTTTCACCAAAAAATCAACTTTGTCAGAAAATTACTAAAATTTCACCCTAAGATAATTTTCATGTGCTAAGTAAAAAAATGAAATTTATTTTATCAAAATAAATATATAAATATGATAATTTTAAATTTTAATTATAAAACCTTATTTATTAAAAATTAATAACTTTTATAGCATAATAAACATTTTGATCATTAAAAAATTTACATAGGACTTTGTTAAAATATATTTTCATTTAAAAAGTGTTTTCTAAGATTATTTCATGAAAATAAATTTTATTTAAAACATATACATTTATCATAAAACATAATATTATTAGAATATATTTATATTCTCTAATAATAAAATTTTAGTTATATCATTAAATAATATTGATAGTCACTTAAATGTATCTATGTAACCAAAAATAATGATGACCAACTATCATATTAACTAATTGTATTAATGTTTAATGTCTATATCACCCTACAAAATACCATTATTATTTATTTGTCATTCACTACTTTACTTACAAATGTTCTTACACGTCCTTTGATAATGTCTATTGTTTTCCTAACGGTTCTCTTTATTTTTGTGATCTTTATGATATGGGTGATCTTATTAGGGGAATTAAAACCTATGGAGTTTGTTTTAGTGAATGTACTATTATTACAAGTTTATATCCATTTACTATTACTCATTTAATTATTCTATATATATGATTGATGTGTCATGCTCATATAAAATGTAAAAGTCTTTTTATGTGCTTCTATTGTAAAATATAAAAAAAAAATTGAGAGGAAAGAGTTCCTTTACTAAAAGAATAATATTTTTTGGGTTATTACATTATACCCCCTTAATAAATTTCACCCTATAAATTTTCTCTTATTGATTAATAATTTTAAGTCCATATCTTTAATTCAAATAATCAGGGTCTTTCTTAATATTTTTGAAATTTCCTTCATCATTCAATATAAATTCCAAAAGTGAGATATAGAAATGGTAAAGTCCTTGGTGTTATATCCCTTATTGAAATATATTATATAATTAATATTTTGAAATCAAATAAAAAAAGACACCATGATTAATATAATTTGTGTAAAAATTAAAATGTGTTGGATAGATTAAATAGTTTCTTGTAGGATAGTTGAATATTTGAAAAACTTTTGAAATCATTAAAACTATATTTTTCAATAATATTGATGCATAAATCATATGTAAGAGATAATAATGTTGTATGGGATCTCCTTCATTCCATATGACAAATAAACTTTGATCTTTTTTAAATTAAAAAGTTAACACACTAAATTAATTATCTATAACTAAATTATAACATGTTTTATTGCCCTATATTTTCATCCATTGAAGAAAAAGTAATACTTAAATAATAAGAAGGATAATTTTAATACTCATTAGGATAATAAATTACAAAGGTGAGTTTAATCTTAAAGTTTTTCTAACATAAGGATTCTATGGTCATATACTTTAATCCTTTATTTATTTTAAGAGAAAAAATTACACTTTCTATATGTCCTTTCATATTGGTTTGTGAAATGATTATAATAACCAAAGAATATCTCAAGGAGTGTCAAACCAGGTGTGTTGCAAGGAAACTTATCATTCACCAGGTGATGATTAGATTAAAACCCAATGCACCCTTTTCAATTTTATTACCTCTAGGTATAACTATGCTAGATCCATATCAACTTATAGTATCCATACAGGGATTTTATTACTTATAAACCACACACTTTATACTTTAGATAAAAATTAGGAAGTTTTCCTAAATTTAAAATTATACCAAGGGTTCATACTAAGGTCATTTTAGTCCTAATTTCCACAAATAACTAAACTATCCTATGATTGAAACTCTAACGACCTACCTTTTTAACACATGACTTTTAACATAATTCATTAACAAAATATTACATTAATAAATTTGAAGGATCTTTTGAGGTCTAGTGTCTTGGAAACTAGGTACATAATACATGAATTACATAATAAAACATAATCATTATTTAATCCTTTTGAATGACTCATTTGGTATTCCATCCAAGGTCACCTCACTGTAAGTAATTTCTTGGGGACATAAATCAATGTAAAAGGGTGATCATAAATCCCAGTAAGGTAAAAAAAAGTAAGTGGAACATGAACAATCATAATGGATAAAAAATTAGTCATATAATGATGGAATAATCATAAGTTCTTGATACATAACATAGAAATGTGGATACAACATAAAAATAAGACATTCATAAGCATATCACCAAGGATTATCATCAAGGTGTTATAAAACATAATTACCAAGGTTATTCACTAAGGTATCATAAAACAATTCATTTATTTAGATTAATTCATTACCCAATGCATTTAAGTACTTTCAAGGTTCACCCTTAATATTTTTAAATTCATGTGTTCCACAAATATTATAATAAAAAGTTTCATCAATAACCTATGTAAAATAAATAATGAGTTTTATATAAAATTATTGAGTGTATAAATGTTTCAAGACTTGAACTTTTAATCATTTTTAACCCATGAGTAGAGAATGTGGGTTTTTTACATGTAAATCACAAATATATAAATTATTTTTACATATAGGTGCATACCCATGGATATAGAATAGGTTTGGGTATTCACAATATTAGAATGTTTTATGAAAAAGATAAAATTTTATGAAATGATTCCAACAGCATTACGGTATACAACATGAATTAAGGAAAATACATAATGAGGGATAATTGAGGTCTCCCATTGAAAAAAATATATTTGGGAAGTAATTTTAAGATCAAAATTGCATAAAAATAAATTATCTTTACATTTATAAGACACACAAAATGAGGTACTAGAATAAAAATGAAGAGGTGGAGAGTTCCCTTACCTTGAAGAGTGACTACCTAAATCTTGGAGAGGTAAATCTTCAGACATTGGAGACACCTTGGAGGAAATTTAGAGAGGTAAAATGAGTATAATTTCATGATTAAGTTATTTTAATTGTAGATGAATGGGAGTATGGGTGGTATTTATACTTGAGAAGGGTTGGTTTTAAAGGATTAAATATTTGTTATTTTATTATATAAGCTAACCACTTGTGGGTGAAATTAATTATAACCAATTTTCTAGATTATTAATTATTGAGTGATTTTTTTTGGATTTTAAAATCATTCCCAAATCAAAAATCACCTTCCAACCAACCCATTTAATGCACACAAACCAAAAATAATTTTTATCTCACAAATCCATTTTTTGGTTCCAAAATGTAAAGTATAAATTTCTAAATTGAAATTAACATTTTTTAAATTCATTTTTATAATTATAAAATAAAAAAATTATAGAATAAATTTTTTCATAAATTTTTTAATCGTTTTCACATAATAATTATGTCATAAAATCTATGTGCTTGTAAAATGTTAATTTTCACTTTTCACCAAAAAAATTAACTTGGTTTGAAAATTCTTAAAATTCCACCCTAAGATAACTTTGATGTGTTGAGTCCAAAAAAATTATTTTTTAAAAATAATTATTTAAATATGATAATTTTAAATTTTAAATAAAAAACCTTATTTATTGAAAATTAATAATTTTTATAGTATAACCAACATTCTGGTCATTATAAAATTTACTTAGGACTTTGTTAAAATATATTACCATTTAAAAAGTTTTTTATAAGATTATTTCATGAAAATAAATTTTACTTAAAATTTATACATTTATCATAAAAACATATTATTAATTGAATAAATTATAGTCTCCAATAATAAAATTTTAGTTATATCATTAAATAATCCTGACGGTCACTTAAATGCGTCTACATAACCAAAAATAATAATGACCCGCTATCTTATTAAATAATTGTATTAATGTAAAATGGTCATATCACCCTATAAAAATACCACAATTATCTATTAATCATTTACTACATCACTTAAAAAGTTTCTTACACATTCTGGTATAATGTTAATTATTTTCCTAACGCTTCTCTTTCTTTTTACAATCTTTATAGTAGGGGTGATCTTCTTTGGGGAATTCAAACCTATGGAGTTTGTTTTAGTGAATGTACTATTATTAAAAGTGTACATCCATTTACCATTACTCGTTTAATTATTCCAAATATATGTATGATGTATAATTTTCTTATGAAATGTAAAAGTATTTTAATGTGCTTCTATTGTAAAACTTAATAAAATGTTATTGATAGGGAAGAGTTCCTTAATTAAAAGAAGAATATTTTTTGGGTTATTATAGGTTGATAACTAAAATTAAATCACCAAAAAAGAGAATCTCACAAGGGAATTTAGAGGGTGATTCATGAAATATAATTTCATAGGAGATAGAATTTTTAGAGATAAAGAGGAAAATGAAATCGAAATCATAAAAAGAGATTTCATAAAACATTCTTAACATTATCATAAAAGGATGAAGTTATGGGTCACTTTTAATTTTATTTTTGAGAAGTTGGCATGAAGACATTTTCAAAAATAATTTAGAAGAAATAAAAATAGTGGATCCTTGAAAAATTCATAAATATTATCTAGGGGAAATGTGGATCACAAGTTAAAATATATGATCATGAAAGGAAAAAAAACATTTTTAATATTTTAAAATACCTTTACTGAAACCCTCATTGTAAAAAGGATAATAAAACTTCATTTTGAAAAGGGTTAAGGAAAAAAATTAAGATTACATGTGATAATACATATATAGTGTTAGGTCCACTAGGCTAGATACCCTAAGAGGTGAGATGAATTAGGTTATGAAAAATTAAAACAACTACCCCTTTTGATCTTGTTTTGTTGTTAAAAAAACTCTCTTCTCTCTCTTTTCCTTAGAAAATTATGAATATAAATTAAAGCATACACGTGACATGGAAAATTTTACTTGGTTCACCCTCATTAGGCTACGTCCAAGGAGCATACAATGGAAATGTGTCGATGTACCAAATCCACTAAAAGCGCACTGCAGTTTACAAGATTGAAATGGACTCGTTGTCCCTCCTAGTTTACAACTAATCACAATTTGAAAGCTCACTACTCTCTCAATTGAACTGTACTCACTAATTCTTCAGAAGATCCACTCATAGTTTATAGACTTGTATGTTCCTTCATTGTCTCTAATGAATGAATCCTCCACTGTATGTAGATTCTCTATTAATGTTCCAATTTCATCCACTAATAAATAATACTTTACCGTAGTATTAATGGGAAACCTAAAATCTTTCGTGCAACACTTACTATGTCTTGTGCGCAAATTTAATACCTTGCGTGGAAGATTCCACCTTTTTCATGAAACACCCCATGCGTGTAACTTCAATCTTACACACAACTCAAATATTACGCACAACTTTCTTAGCTTGCATGCAACTCAAAATCTTTCACGCAACTCCCTTTAATTAAAATTATTACATGATATAAATCTCGGATTCTCGTTAAGTGTTGAGATACTTTTGAATGATGGAGTTACCTCTTATTTAAAGGCATCGCTGACCCCTGCACAGAATATTCCCCATGTCGCGCAACTCAAATATTTCATGCACATTTCCAAATCATTCACACACTTCATGACTTTTCCATATTTTGACGTTTTGATCCTAAAACATTCCTTTTTCACAAGTTTCCATACCATCTTTAATCTTGTGCGCAACTTCCTTTTCCAAGAAAATGTTTCTCCATTTCCAATTTTCAGTCCCAAAAATTTGGCAAACACTGGAAAACGGTTCCACCTTGTATCTATTATTTTTGTACCACCTCTAGATCATCCATTCCTTTTTAATAGTTCTTTGTTAACATAGGTTTTCAACAATATCTCTGGAACTCAACAACTCACCATGAAAACCCTCTTTGTCAACAAACACAATCAACCCAAAAATGCTTTAATGATTCCTTGAGGGATTTTTTTCCAACATATAATTTTCAAAATAATAATGGAAAAAAATGTGAAATGAAATAATATAGATATGGAAGATAAAGATATTATTATATAGGATGATAATAATTATTAACAGAATCATTTTTTAGGTAATAAAAGTATCAAAGAAGAAGAATTTAATTAAGAATGTAATTTTACCCTTATAAAAAAGTGAGTGTCTCATAATAAATAAATAAATTTCAGAATATAATAAATATAGAATAATATAGTAAAGGGAGAAAACTATGACTCAATGAGAAGAAGATTGAGTTGACGAAATCCTTACCTTGGATTCCTACTTGGTTAGATGTTCTCTAAACTCATGTATGATAAACATAACCATATTAATTACTTATTTAAAAAACCTTATTAAAATACATTATACTTTATACTATTTAATTATGATCATTCATTATACATTTATTAATTATATATTATTTATTTTCATCATCATATGTTAGTTATTTTGATTGTTTCACTCACACTTTGTAATGTCAATGTCGATCCCAATGCTTTGATACTAAGTTCATAATTACTATATTATTTAAGGTACTATAATAGATGTTCCATGATTATTTATAAAGTTTTTATTTCATTCCATGAGATTTTTAGTTATGATTTGTAAAGATAAAATCGATGATGGGATTATTTTGATGATTTTTAATGACCAAAAGTTAGTATATTAATAATGGGTTAGATATTAGTAGAATTCCAAATTTATATTTCTAGAATCTTAATTGTAACTACCTAGCCTAGTTTTCCTAGATGGTAATCGGGTGAGGGAACCACGTGACCTCAATCATGTCATCTCATACAACATAGGATATCAACTAGTGGTGAGGACCTAAAGTAATCATGAGGAGACTATGCCCTCAAGAATAATTCTTGAAATTCATGTTTGAATCTACTAAAAATTTGGCATGAACCATCTATATATAAAACATCCCAAAACCTATAGACATAAAATAAGGAGACTTATGGAACACCGTGGTCTAGAATTAAATTTAGTAAATAACCAAATGACATAAATACTAAATAATAAGTTTGTGTATTATAATAAAGAAGAAGTATGCTATAACAAGATGAAAATGAAGCAGATAGTTATACAGACTCATAGTCATGCATCAAGAATGATATCCCACCAGTCCGATCACATGTACAAAATAAAATAAAGAATATAATACATGTAAAAGAGGCTATAATACATCTCTGAGCCTCACTTCATCCTAGACTCCAATCTATATGAGTTATATTACTAGATCATGAAACTTTAGGCCTCTACCTAACCTGAACCTATGACCAGTGAAGTCTGCTTAGGTACCCAAGTTCCATGACCCCCTGAGAATGGTGTGAGTACAACTTAGTAGGGAACCACCAATGTGGTCTCATTAATAACCTATAATTCAATGTATATGTTCATGTGACATGATCAACTAAATAAATAAATAAACTACAGAAGCATAATAAAATAACCACTGCTGATCCTTTAGTTATCACATGAAACCTAGGATCGAACAAAACCTATTTCATCGAGTGCTAGTGTCTCTAAGAACTTTGTGGAATCATTCCTACCAATACGTGGATCATGTTAGATTCCTATGAGTTTATCCTAGTAAATCAAATAACATCATTCTCATTGGAAACATGGGAGGGTCACATACCCTATCCCTAATTCTAAGGATCAACCCTAAGGAAATCTAAATCAATAACTCAAAGGATTCCTAGGAGCATGTCCTAGGAAATCCAAATCACGCCTATAGTCCATATAGTAGGGTCACATACCCTATCTTGAATTCCTAGGATTCTTACCTAGGAAATAAAAACCATGTATCAGGTACAAAGGTCATATCCAAGGAACATATCCTAGGCATCCCATATATCTTAATACATATTGGTGGGTAGTGTTTCCCATCCAACATCTTATTTAATAGTCACTATAACCTCAATATCACATCATCCAACTACGAATCATGGTAACACCAACGATCATCACTACCCATTTATGAATACACACCCTCTTTGTGGTCAACACATCACTGGATCACCCACCATGATCCCCTAGGTCACATCGTAGTATGGACACCCTTCATGGGTTCCCTTAGATCATTCTCATCTCTCGGTTCAATAACCATCACTTGGAGGGAATAGCATCCCTCAAAATCACCAAGGTCTCATAGACACCCCATTAGACTCTTAGTAAAATCACATGAGGGAAATGGCCTCAATCCCATTCCTTTCCCAAGTCACCCAATGTTGGCCCCACACCCAACCCATCCATGTATTACCCAAGGCACCCTTACTCAATGATCACATATCAAGGGGAAGAAACACTCACCCCATTCTTTACACACTAGCCTAATGTCTCTAAGGAATCTAATAGTTTCTTTTTGGCCTACTTAGGACACCTATTTCCAATAAAACACTCTCCTCTATATGGAGTCATCTAGGAAACCTATGCTAAGGGACCCTATGTTCATTCAATTTATTTACATCTCATCCATCAGGGTCCATTCATCTTAAGGAATACTATATCACTGAGGCCTTGGATATCAAAGTTCAAGGAAATCAAGCTAGTTAACAAGGGTCCATCGTATCTCTTAGAACTTTTTTTAGTCCATTCATGAGAATTTCATTTTAATTTACCCAATCATTAAATTTTAAAATGGTTAGATCTCATTTGGTGGTGATCCCACACATTTAAAATTCCTTATATATAAAAAAACAAATACCATAAGGGCATGTACGAGGAACCACCTACCTCAATTTAGAGTTATTTCCCTTTAAATCATAACCTTATAACTATTCCTAGGCTCTTCCAAGTACGATGGTCATTGTCCATCCGCATGAGGTCTTAACTCACATCACAATAACAAAATTAATTAATTATAATCAAATTATAATTAATTAATCATTTTCAATTATTATTAAAAAAATAATTAATTTTACAATTTAATTTGATTAAGAATAATTTCCTAAACACTCATCATATGATTTTGTTGCATCAAAAATACAACCAATGGAATGCGAGAGGTCCATAATGTACTCTCAACACTAACCTAGGAAAAATCCACAACATCATAACCAAACCCTCCATCAATTTCATTTCATTTAATCCAAAACTTTATAAAAATAAAAATGGTAATGTGCCTCAACCGAAGAATCATGTGACTATGTGTAAATACCCTCTCGATACTTCCACTCACTAGGCCATATAAAAACCCCATAAAAACAGTTAATTTCATAATGATCTAGAAAAATTAGAACAAAAAACTAAACTAGGGAAACCAAATCAATAGATTACCAAGGGAAATTGATAATTGAGGCCAATGGAGGATTAATATCACCTTAAATGCTAAATAATCTCACCTAAAATCATCTAAATTAGAAGGTGATCAAATGGGGTAAGGGAGGAAACTCAGTTAGCCCATGCACACATGAGGGATAAGGAAAAGTGAATAGGTGATTAGAATGATGGAGGGGGAAATGGTAATTTCATAAATTTTAATGAGAAGTGTGGTTTGACCACATGGTTTTCCAAACCATGCACCAATCATGAAGTAGGAACTATCCAAGATATCCCCCTTCGCATGGTTGGGTTGCACATTTTACCAAACTATACACCAACCATGAAAATCATCATTTCCTTTATCTACAACATTTTTCACAGTTTGTCTACAACCATGTAACAAGAACAAAGTCCATGATAAGATGAATATTTTACCCAGGAATCCTTATGGTTTCCTCCAAATCATACACTAATTGTATAGGCCAAACCATTAACTATATATAATGAACTAGAAAACTCACCATGTAAGGGTAACCACATGGTTGGACCTAAACTGTGCAACGCAAACCATGTACCCAAGTAAAATTCCTTCAAAAACTTTTGAAAACTAAACTGAATCTTTTGAGACTTGCCTGATCACCTAAGGAACCTCTTGGGCCTCAAAATATATACAAAAATATTAACTCATGGTGCTTGAACTCTTGGAATTATAATCAGGATATTTATTTTAAAAACAAACATTTCTATAGATTTCTAAAAATTAAAATTCCCTCAGAAATTCTCAACTCATAAAGGGGAGGAGTTTTATAACCGCCCCACCTTAGTAATTCATATCCTCAGTAAGTCTCACTGTTTATACATCCACACAACTATACCTACATAGGTAATCAATTCATCACTAACTCACCGTGTTCCATCTTCAAACATAAAACATTCTTCCACTTCACAACTCGAAACATAAGGTTACTCCATAAAAATTGAGCTGCCACTCACAAAAAAACACTGAAACATTGAGACGATTCTTAATCATTCCCTTCTAACCTGAGATACAATGGTGTTTTCAATCAATTCATCCTCATTCTTATGGATCTCCCCACCATAGGCATTAAGTCATAGGGGATAAATTATAATCTATAATTCCCCCCACCATAGAAATTTCATATCCAAACACATTTACATTGGCCTAAAAACCAACTCAGTGCAGTTTCCCACTCATCATACCCAATTATACATGAAAACACTAGTTGTAACTCCTTTGGTAAACTTCACCTAAAAACACTTGTTATCACCTACTAAGGTATTGTCTCATTACCCAATCATGATGGATTAACTTCTAAAGGCATCCTAAGATCATCTAACACCTATACTGAATTTTGAACTCAAATTCAAGTGTAATCCCATTTTTTAGTCCTTATCCAATAAAAACCACTTCTATACTCTCACCTGAGCATTGATGAACCTCTACTATGAATCATGCCTAGACCACATTAAAACCATCCTGATCCTGATTTCAATGCATAAAATCCATAAAATATCATATCTGAATCCCAATATGATATTTGACATAAGACTAGATAAATTGGGTTTATAGTTCACCAGCATTCAAATTCCCTCTTGACCATACAATGACTGGTCTTGTCACACCCATGACCCTACCGATATAATATCATACCTCTATAGAACACACTATATCTATTACCATACTTAATGACTGGATGTGGTCATCTCACTCATACCAGAATGCTATCATGAAATATAAACCACCACACATTCTCAGCTCATGGAAACAGCATCCTCATTGCTTGTTCCTTCATTATGTGTGTGTCACACATCTAGAGACATGATAAACATTACCAACTCCTAAAACCACTCAATTTGAGATGTCTTCATCATTGTATCACAAATTATACACTCCTCATTGTTGTTAAAACTTTGGGCTATCATGCATGCAATAATTTCATAATTTCATCGGTCCTCATCCCACAAATGGTCTTTCACTAATTCAAAATTCAACAGTTCCATAGATATCTAGTTCTTTCTACCTTGATCACATCCAAAAGAAATGTTTGTATCATCTTATACGAAATGGTCACATAACCCAACTCATGATCAAGAGTAACATTTCATCATATCTAGGCTCACACACCTAACCACCATCCATGCTTCATTGTCATATCAATCACATTTATCTAGAATCACCCTTGATGCTACTCTTAAAAATAAATGACTTTACTCATACCATGTTTATCACACAATTTTATACAATATAAAATCATTTAAAAATCATGAGCATCTACCCATACTCTCAAAACATCTTAGAAAATGAATTTAAAGTCAAAAGAGTTAATTAATTGATCGATACTTTCCTAAAATTCCTTCTTTAATACCAAAATAAACTATGTTCTTTCTCGTTCAAGATTATATAAGGCATCACCAATCCTATACCATATACTCGATGGCATATCTCATACCCGGTCTCAGAACCTGAAACACATACCTGTGATTCTCATCTGTAAGGCGCTCACAAACCTCGGATAACCCCTCTCTTTGGTTACCCTTGTATAGCAAATCTCAACTATAGTAGTGAAAAATGGTTTACTTCTCAATCATAATTATCATATCATTGATATACTAAACCACATCTCAATAAATAATCTCTAACACCTAAACCATAGGTCATATATCTCATATCTCATTACTCATGATAAACACCTCATTGTTCCTATCTCATTTTCATAAAGCATCTCGCAGTCCAAACTACCCTCTCTAAGGTATAATCTACACATATCTATATTTTTCATCAAATGAAAAATCATATTCCTACTCAAGGGAACATATTCTCACTAGGCACCCACATATGGGACTACCCCCTTGATAATTTGAAATCTTAGTTTGATCCTCACAAGGCCTCTATATATGGGAGTCACCCCCTTGAGGATCTCAATCTCATCTAGGTACACATTTACATAAATAATAGTATCTCTCAACCATGACCCATGTTTTGTATCTCATAGTAAAATGGTTTAGTTAAGTTGAATGTCACCAAGAATCTATAAGGGAAAATTTTGTGTAGGTTATTGTTGTCACTTTCAACAACTGAACCTATTTTGTTTCTAGAACCAATATAATATTACCCACAAGGGATTCATTTCTAAGGAATCATATTCCAATATTGACCAACCAAGTTTCACTATATATCTCTTACTCTAAAGTAATACATAGTCATCGTCATCAAGAATCCCACTATAGATCCACATGTTTTGTTATCAAAAGAAACATATATTGTAGTCTAGTTAAATAGAATGCTTCCAAAAAAATATATGGGAAAATGATATACAATTTTTTACTAATACTTTAAATAAATTAACCTTTTTTCAATGATATCGGTCACACACGGGCATGGAAATGTCATGTGAATCCTATATACCAAATATTATGCATGTACATAGCCTCTTTCTAATAATCCAATAGCCAATACTACTCAAATAATAAATCATAAATCTCAAAACACATGTGTGTCACATTAGGTGAAATCATCTAATCGTAAAATCAAAATCCAAGAACATCGATCTCATATCCATAGTAACCTGGAATTCCTAACAGAAAAGGTGTCCATGACACACCAGTATAATTTTCATCACAATATCTGAAAAATTTATATATCACTTGTCTACCATCTCCCCAAATAGCAAGACAAAATCAAATGTTGATAATTTCTATGATATCATCCATATAAAATCTATAATACCACTTTATAATACCCTAACCCAGATTTCTCAAACATCACATGGGTGGGGGAACAACATAACCTCAAGCACACCTCCCCACATTCCAGAGGCTATAGAATATTAGTGAGGGTATAAAGTAATCTCTAGGAAAATATATCCTCAAGAATAATTCATGGGAGTCATGTTTGGATCTACCAAAATTTATACATGACCCTCCCATATATCAAACATACCAAAAACCTGTAGACATAAAATAGGGAGCCCCACATGCCCTCATAGTCTAGAAAAATCAATAAATAACCAAATAAAATCAATAATAAATAATAAAATTACACACCACAATAAAGAATAAGTATGATATAATGAGATGAAAATGTATTAGGCAGTCATAAAGACTCACAGTCAAACATCAAGACTGATCACTCACCAATACGATCACATGTAAAAAATAAAAGAAAGAATAAAATACATGTACAAGAGGATATGATACATCTTTTAGCCTCAACTCATCCCAGTCACCATTCTATCTAATCTATCCTACTCAGTCACACATCTTTGGGCCTCTACCAAACCTGAACCTACAACCAGTGAAGTCGGTTTGGGTACCTAAGTGTCACAGCTTCTTGAGAAGGGTGTGAGTACAAATCAATATGGCACCACCAATGTAGTCTCATACATAACCAATAATTAAATGTATATGTTTATGTGACATGCTTAGTTGAATAAATAAATAAACTAAAAAAGCATAATAAAATAACCATTATTGATCCTTGGGTTATCACATGAAACCTAGGATTGACCAAAACCTACTTTGGCTAGTATTGGGGTGTCTCTAATTGTGTCATGTATTTGTTCCTACCAATACCAGACCCATGTCCAATTATTAAGAGTGAATACAAGGAAATATAGTACATCATTACCATAGACCACATGGAAGGGTCATATCCATAATCCCTAATTCCAAGGAGAAACTCCAAGTTAATTGGAATCAGTAGCACAAACAATTCCTAGGAGTTTTTCCAATGTAATTAAAATCATGCTCTTAGGACACATGGGAGGGTCATATCCCATATCCCTGATTCCTAGGAGTGTTTCCTAAGAAATAAAAACTATTTATCAGGTACAAAGGTTGGATCATAGAAGAATTCCATCAGTATCCCATGTATCTTACTATATCTCGTTGGGTAGTGAATCCCACCCAACCATCTCATTTCATAGTCAACACAACCTCCTCAGGATAACATTGTCTATATGGGCTCTAAGGTGACACCCATGATCATCACTACCTGTTTCCATATACACACCATATCTAGGGTCAACACATCACTAGGTAACCCACTAGGTTCCCCTAGATCACATAATAGTATGGACACTCTTTATGGGTTCCCTTATTTCATTCTCATCTCTCGGGTCAACACCCATCACTTGGAGGGTATAGCATCCCTTGATATCATCAAGGTATCATCACGGCCTTACTATCATCCTAGGAAAATATCATAAGGGAAATGGTCTCAATCCCATTCCCCTCCTAAGTCACCCTAGGTCGATCCCACAACCAACATGTTTGTGTCTTGCCCAGTGCACCCTTATCTGGTGCTCACATATCAAGGGGAAGAAAAACTCACCACATGCTTTCCACACTAGTATAATGGATCTAAGGTATCTTATAGTTTCTTTCCAACCTACTTAGTCCACCCATTTCTAATACAATACCTTCTACTATAATGAAGAATCTATGTCACCTAATATAACATCCCCAAACCCTTAATCCTAGATCCGATGCTAAAAATATAATATTTTAATTTCTAGATTTGATATTGATAAACATGACCCAATTTAAAACATCCAAAAATCACAACATAAAATGGAAATATTGGATCACTTACATACCCAAGGACCTGTTAGGTTTATAATTTTAGATAATTAGTAAAAACTCTTACATAATGATACCCATGTCTTTAAGTGGGAATTTTTTCCACTATACCTTGATTCTTTTATTCCACATTAAATCATAAATATCTCCCATAAAATTCTTCACACATTAATCCTTTCTAGACATAATTAGTTTAACATAGATCTTCATAACCTGGGGAAATGGAAAACATAATAAGGGTGAGTTCAAACACTAAGTAATGGTAAACATGATCATTAACAATTGAATGTCATCAGTGAGCATAATATGAGCATAAGGGTATGATTACATAATAAAATTATATGAGAATAATATAAGATAATTTATACCCATCAAACATGGATCATAAATAATGATTCATGCCATAAATATTTAACATAAGGTAAGAGTCATATAATTAAACAATCACGATCCATGTAAAAACAATCCTTGATCATAGATTTATTATAAATCATTGAAAATAGAGAAAAAATGTTGTTAACCTTGAACATCATTATCATATAACTATTATAATCACTCTAACAAATGGAATAGCTTTACTGGTAAATTCCAACAATATATTAGGATAAACCTATAACTGGTTAACTCTATCTATTTAGCCAATTCATTGGAGGGCTATAATGAACTTACCTGTAACATATTAGAAAAAGTACCTTAAGGATTTGTGCACACTCCCCAATATAGTTTTCATTAGCAATTTCCATGTACCATATAATGAGAAAAAAATTGGAATCTTACACTTTTTAACAATACAATAACCATTATTATTTTATAGCTTTATTTTCACCTGGAAAAGAAATGGGTTCCATAAAAACCTCTTTAAAACAATCATAATCTATCTAGAGAAAGAATAAGGATGGTATAATTACAACATATCCTCAATAGAGCATAAGTAAAATCAATTTTTGTTGAATTTGATGAATGTAAATACCATTAAAATATCATTAAAGATATTCTTTAGGAAAATAACATTTCCTCTTTGAAAATCACTTTAAAAAATAAAAAATTCCAGAATATAAAAAAAATATTTTAAAAAAACCTTGGAAACATTTAAATTAATTTTTAAATCAAAAATATTCATGGTGGAGATGTAACACCCTAAACCTAGTATCCCATGGTTGGTGGTTAATTTATTACATTAGTACTAGATACAAGCATTCGAATCTCAAAGGATCGAATAGTTTAGTAGTCTTTGAAAACAAGATGCATATTTAAATCTCACATTAGATTTGAAAACTTAAAATGAAACATATTATTTTATTTGAGAACACCATTATTACATTTAAAATATCCCTATATATTAATCATAATAAACTTTCTAGAATCCTGGGGAAAGGAAACATAATAAGGGGGTGGTATTAGATGCTTAGTAAGGGTATGCATATAGTAGAAGCTATGATAAAGTAAATAAAACATGAATAATATGGTTGAGATAAATAGTAATAAAATATTACTTATAAATAAAACCATAGAGAGGGGACTAAATCCATGGGTAACATAACAACATAAATAATCACATGTATAATAATGACTAGTATAATAATGACTAGTATCATAATAATTGAATGCATAATGTCGAACATCATAATCATACCTCCAAGTCATTTTTCTTAGACAACATATATAAATAGGTAATTCATATTACAAATACCCAAACTAGTTTGTCTCATGAGACCTATCGATGCATCAAGGGGATATAGAAGGCCCCACCTATCAATTACTAAATCTAATGCATTAATCATATGAAAGGGGTAAAACATAGTAAACATAAACATTCATATTGAAAAACTAGTATACAAAATGTTAATAATTTCCCCCAATAAATAATCATAATCATAAACCATCCAGATTAATATGGTGAATGGTATCAAAATAGAACATCCTAGTAAATCATAATATTCACCAAAGAATGTTGACATAGATGAATATAATTTAAAAGGATCAATGAAATATTTCTTAAGGAAGATACCCTTTTAATTTTGAAATAAAAATTTCTAAAATATCAAGGAAAAAATTTTATTTAAAAGAGACTTGTAAAATTGTAATATAAGATTCAAAATATTAATCATTCGTGATGGCAGGAAATTTTGTTTATGTCGTATAAGTTAAAAAAATTCCTTTCAAATTTTTATAAGAAAAGTCTAAAAGTACCTCATTTAGAAAAACATGGTAAGATTTCTTTTAACCTATTTTATAAAAATCAACCATGGGTAAAAATGTCTTTAATAAATCATTGTAGAATAGTAAACATAATATTTGTAATGACCCACGTTTTGGACCAAGGTAGAATTCTAAGGGAATTTGAATTTTACCATTTATTGGATGGGTCATTCTCTAAACCAGCTTTGGGTTCTAAATATTAGATTTTGAACACTTAATTGTATTATTTTTAGAATTTTTTAAGGCCTGAGATGTGTATTAGGAGTTTGTATGAGCTTTAGGATTGTCGGGATCTAAAAACACAAAATCGGGAGAAGCTGGTATGGGCACACAGTTTATCTGAAACTGTGTCTCCCACCAGGTTTGTAATGTCCTGGAAATTTTGTATAATTTTTTTTAATTATATAGAATTATTTCGAGATTGATAAATCTGACGACACATGATTCTGAGGCCCGGAGTGCTCGTAATGATCCGTCGAAGTTTTGTTGAGGTTTAATTAGCATGTATAAGAAGTTTTCCTAAAAAAGTGTAATAACTCTTAAATAGTTACTCGGATCATAAATATGAGGGAATTGTTGTGCTCAGGATGGTATTTTTACCCTAGGCACAAAAGTTTAGTCGGTGCGGGCCTCTTGTGAGAAAACCCAAAAATGGAATAACCGTAAATAAAATAATTAAATAAAAATTATTTTATTTTTCAAATGCTTATAACTCACGAATGGTAACTTGAATTAAAAATATGAGACCACTGTTGAACTTATGAAGGTATACACTCTTTAGATAGATACTAACTTTGGCCGGCGCGGGCCACCAGTGAAAGTTAGTTTTTGGCCGTAAATAAAATAATTAAGTGACAATTATTTTATTGTAAAATTCATAACTTTTAAACGGTAACTCGGATTGGAAATCCGAGAGTACCATTGGGTTCGTTGGGGCGTGTTTCACTTAGTCAAATCCTAACCTTGACTAGTGTGGGTCAAGGGTGATTGTTAATAATTTTCCGAACTTTTTTTCAGGTACGTTCAGTAAACGCGTGAGTGGTATTTCATAACTTTTGATCCGGTGCACGGAATTGAAATGTGAGGACACCGTTGAACTCGCAGCACCGATATTCTCTTAAGGAGACCTTTACCTTGACCATAGTAGGTCGAGGGTAGAAGTTAGTTTTTTGTATTTTTCGTGGGAGAGTTAAAAGGAAAATAATAAAAATAAAACAATAACTTTTATTTTTATTTGAAACCTCATTTTTGAATCTTGGTGGTGGGGACCACCCGAACCCCTCTTTTAATGGGAGGAAACCATTGGAATTCCCCCAATTAATGTGCCAACTTTAATTTAATTAATGTGACAACTTTAATTGAATTAATTCTCAACTCAATTGAAGTTGTCTCCTCACCCTTTTTGGTGGGGGGTCGTTGGAAAAGGGGAGATCTTGGGAGAACTCGGAAGGAAATACTCCAACGAAGAATGAAATTCCGACGTGGATGACGCTCGAGCCCGGATCGGAAGCGTATTGTGGGAGCGACGAACGCCGACATCACCATCATCGTCTTCCTCCTCATGACACCACCAACGGACGGTTGAGGTAGGGTTTTTAATTTGAAGTATGATTAAATCTATTTGTTGATTCTTCATATTCTTGATTCACAACGATGATGGCCAAACAAACATGGTCATCATTCCACACTTATACCTTAACCCTTCCCTTTCGTTCTTCGCACGTTCTTTGTGCATTTTTCAACGCCAAATAATTAAGCGTGCTGAAAACACAATGTTTCGTTGAGCACGACATATGGACGCGGAGATCTCGACCCGAGGATCGTGAATATGTGGATGTCTTGTATTTTGGGCTTGAAACAAAGCTACAATGACATGTGGAAGAAGGGTGGTGCTCGTCCGCGCCGCCGGTAGAGGAGGAGGTCGCGGCTGTCGAGCCGCGGCGGCATATCGGAGTGCGGCCAGAACCCGACCGGCCATGGCTTGAGCAGAAGGCACACCGGAGGGCGGCCGGCACCTGGCCAACTACAGCTTGAGCAGGCGGTGCACCGGAGGGTGGTCGGCACCCGACCGACTGCGGATTGAGCAGGCGGCGCACCGGAGGGCGGACGGCACCCGACCGTCCGTGACACACCGAGCAGGACCTGCTCCGGCAGGTCCTCCTTTCCAGTAGGCCGAAAGGTCCGTTGGACCATTTAGGAATCTGGGGGGCACCTTCCCCCCGGGTAGCGGCTAGGGCGACCCCACCACGGCGGAGCGCACCAGCTGAGTGGGCCGCGCCGAGCGGGCCACACCCCAATGGGTTGCGCCCCAGCAGGCCGCACCCCTCAGTCCGCGCCAAGCGGCCTGCGCCCAGCAGTCCGAGCCACCCCCTTTGCAGGTCGGGCCGGTCTTCGGCCCAGTGGCCCGGACCAGGTCGGGTCGGCTGGGTCGGACCAGACCCATAAACACTTAAAGGGGCATATCTTGAGAACCGGACGTCCGTTTGGAGAACCATCTATAGCTTTGGGATCCTTGGATCGAGACGATCCTTTTGGTATACTCCACTTGAGTTTTGGAGAAAGTTGGAGTATGGCTAGGTTGGATCGAACCCGAATCCAACCGGGCCCTCGAAGCTAAAACGCTTATAACTCACAGACCGGGCGTCCGATTGACGCGCCGTCTGTCGCGTTGGAACCCTTGCGACATGGTGGTCCTTTGGGGTTAATCCTTTGTGGAGCTTAGTGGCAGTAGAGGTATGACCGATATCTCGAGGGGCATATTATACGGAACTCGAGTGCACTAGGTGCGAGGAAACCTGTGGTAGGATGCAACGTGAAGAAAGAACATCGATCATATGTGGGTCAGCATCTATAAATCATGTGTGGGTTAGATCCTATGTGGGTCAGATCTCAACGATCCTGTGTGAATCAGTTCATACTGATCCTGTGTGGGTCAGATCCTATGTGTGTTAGTGGGGGTTAGTTACCTATTGATCCTATGTGGGTCAGATCCTGTATGGGTCAGCACTCAGCGATCCTGTGTGGGTTAGTGCATACCAATCCTGTGTGGGTCAGATCCTGTGTTGTCAGTGGGGGTTAGTTACCTATCGATCCTATGTGGGTCAGTGGGGTTTAGTTACCTATCGATCCTGTGTGGGTCAGCGGGGATTAGTTACCTATCATTCATGTGTGGGTCAGCGGGGGTTAGTTACCTATCGATCATGTGTGGGTCAGCAGTAGTGCTTCTTAACAGAATAAGATGATCTAGTTTTTGACTAATCATTTGTACTTCTGTACTTAAGTTATACCTGATTGTGAGTTGAGTCTTATACCTGTGTGGTACTTCAATCTTTGCAGTGTTACCTGTGTGGTACTTCTATCTTCGCGGTGTTACCTGTGTGGTGCTTCTATATTCATGGTGTTACCTGTGTGATACTTCTAGCTTCGTGGTGTTACCTGTGTGGTACTTCTACCTTTGTGGTATCGTCTCCATGGTGTTACCTGTTTGGTACTTCTATCTTTATGGTGTTACCTGTGTGGTACTTCTATCTTTGTGGTGTTACCTAAGTGGTACTTCTGCCTTTGTGGTATTGTCTTTGTAGTGTTACCTATGTGGTACTTCTATCTTCGTGGTGTTACCTGTGTGGTACTTATGCCTTTGTGGTATTTTCTTCGTGGTGTTGTATGTGTGGTACTTCAATCTTTGTGGTGTTACCTGTGTGGTACTTCTACCTTTGTGGAGTAACCTCCATGGTGTTATCTTCGTGGTGTTACCTATGTGGTACTTCTACCTTCATGGTGTTACCTATGTGGTGTCCTTACCTCATGTATGAGATGAGTATATCTTGATAACTTATGTATATGTATGGGCAAATACCTAAGTATATTTGATGTATTTCTTTGTGTTTTTTCCTTTGTGGAACTCTAGGAGACCTATGGGGGTCTTGGGATCCCTACTGAGTATTGTTATACTCACCCCTGCATGGGCTTCGCCCGCACCTTGTTGTTTCTGGTGCAGATGATGTACAACATTGATCGAAGCTGAGGAATCTAGGATTGGATGGTGCTTGGAGGTGGAACATTCGTCATAACATGACATTGAGGAGACTAACAGACGTGAAGTGTTGAGGAGGCGATCTGTACCTACCCTACAAGTAGGAACCTTGGAGGACACCCCAGTAGCTTTTTTCCTTTTTTTTAGTCATACTTTTACTTTTATAGTTGGGATTGTATTCCGACCCCTTTTTTACTTTCAGAACTCTTTTACTACTGCAGTTTACTTTGCGGTTGCATCTTATTGCGTTCTAGTCTATGTGGTTTCTTCTTGTTATGTTCTTGGACTGTGTGTCTGTACAAGTTAAAAAGGCAATGACTTCCTGTTCAAGGGATATGCCTTTTCAGTGCTAGTCACCAGCCTCTGGCCTATGGAAGGTGGGCTTCGGGTAGTCATGACACAGGCCCCAAGGGACGGGTCGTGACAAGGTTAAACTGTGCAGTTGATCTAGTGGATTTGGGGATCTCGTGTGGTTTGGTCTAACTGTGTGAAAGGATCCACATGATCATGTAGTTTTTTGAAAATCCTTAACATAGGGGAATTTTATGGTTTGTGCATGGTTTCTCAAACCGTGCGCATGAACTGTGCAAGCCTCCTTCTTAGGACGTGGCTCATGCATGGTTGTCTCACGATTTGGCCAACCATGCAAACAAACCATGAACCTCATTTAAAGGGGTAAATTTACCTTTTTCCACTCCATACTTTTAATTTATTTTCCTCTTTTATCCTCCCACGCGTGCAGTGCCTCTCCTCCAGCTATAGAGCTTCTTCTCCCATGTCTTAGGTATAGAGGTATCTCCTCTATTTGGTGTTGGAATCTCTTGTTTTTGGTCTCTTTGGATGCATATTGGTAAGGTCTTTGTTCCTATTTCTACTTTTTTGTTTTAATTTCCATCTTATACACTATTTTTTACGATCTAAGTTTCCCTATTTCAAGGGAATTTTTTCATTTCATAAATTTATCTCAAACTAGATTGAATCAAAGCTCGATATTGGATGAGTGGATCATCATAAGAATGAGGTAGGTGGTCTATAGATTTTACCTTAAATTATTTATTTTTATAAACAATGTTGTTGTGTCGCATGCCGAATTTTGTGTGTGTTTCCCTATAAATATGAAATTTAATATGAATATGAAAATGCCTAAGTCTTGTTAGCCATAGTGATTTAATAGTAACTATTGGAGGTTGTTCACCTCAACCTGAACCACCCCATGGGTGTGTTTCTCATATTCCCTTAATAGCGAATGTGTATATTTTTACAAAACACGAATGAGTTTTTTTGTCTTAACTTTCAAAATAAGAATCATTAAATGATGATTGATGAATTGATTGAGTTTATCTTATGAATGAATCCATACTAGTTCATGTTAAGTTATGGAGTATGCCTTATAATGAAGAAGTTTTTGAATGAGATGCGCAACCCATATTTTTTATTTTCCATTAATACCTTGTTTCTTGTGTAACCAAACACCCATCTATGGGGTTTTGGATTAAATATTAAGATGGAATGACTAGAGGAACTTTATAAATAGGAAGTGTTATGGATATAAACACTTTCTCATTATTAATTATTATGAAGTGATTAATTATGAAAGTTGTATGTTGAATAATGAAATTGTAACATGACATGTTCATGTAAATGGTCCTTTTCATTATTAATGAATGATAAGAATTGTTTAAGTGGGATTAAATGAATAGTGAATGGTAAGACCATCTCACTTTCCCCTCCTTGGAGCTTATGAATAAAACAATAAGAAGTAACTATTGAGAAAATGGGCATGGCATCCCTTATGAATTTTTGATATTCAGGCGTGGCGTCCCATAGATATTGTGATATTCAGGCATGGAATCTTTTATATATTGTGATAATTAGGCATAAATTCCCTTATATATTGTGATAATTGGGCACATTTCCCGTATATATATAGTGATAATTGGGAATGGTGTTCCCCTTATGTGATTTGATGCTTGAGCATAGCGCCCCTTCCTTATGGAATACGGGCATGGAATCCCTTATTTATGAAATATAGACATGGTGTTCCTTCTTTATAAAATATAGGCATGGCATCCCTTCTTTATGAAATATAGGCATGGAATCCATTCTTTATGAAATACGAGCATGGTGTCCCTTATTTATAAAATACGATCATGGAATCCTTCCTTTATGAGATATGGGAATGGTGTCTCTATATAGATATGATATGGGTATGGAGTTCCTATACTAATATGATACGAGCATGGTGTCCCTATACTGATATGATATGGGCATGGAAACCCTTATGAGTTATGATAAATAGGCATGAAGACCCTTATGGATTGAGATGAATGGGCATAGAGACCCTACTTCTACGATATATGGGCATGACATCCCTACTATTATGATATACGAGCATAACATCCATACTATTATGATATTGGACATGGTGTCCCTTGACACTTATCAAAATCATACTATTGTCCATGGATGCCTAAGTTACACCTCGGGTCCAGAATTGTAGCAGTATTCATACATATGGATGTAGAAATCACTATGTATACAGACCATATACATGTATACACATGGTTACTTGTTCAGAGATTATCCATAATAGACCAAAGTAGGTAGTGTCATTATGGTTTCCTTTTGGAACCAAAGTCTACCCCTTTACAATTTTTATTAATACTTACCATTGTTATATTGGAACACTTATTATATTATATACACTAACTATATAGCTTAGCGGTGACCTACTGAGTATATATCACACCCTATTCAGGCCACCATTACACTGGGATACCCAAACAGGCCTCATGTTTGTAGGTTCAGGTTTATGTATTATGCTTGTGTTTTCATTTGTACATGGGAGCTTAGGAGCACATGATTGATCTGGAGCTCAGGGTGCTCATAGAGATAGCCTTGGGGATTTTACTCGTTTTTTATAACTATAATTTATTGTATTGGTTATTGTATGTTCTCTACCTTATATTATGTAGAATCATCTAGATATGCATGCATGGTTGCACTGTTGGTGTGATCCAATTTATCAGTTATTATTATTATCTTCCGCTACTCTATTATTATTTACTCTTGTTGTTGGTTTATCTCTTGTACCGTTGTGTTAATATGATCATGAGGGTATAGTTTCCCCACCATGAAATCATTATACCCTCACTGCTAGTTGGTAACCTCTGGTGTACAGGGAGGAGTGCTTAAAGCTATGTAACTGACTGACTTAGGGAACTCTTTCAGTGACTCCCTGACTGAGACATTACAAAGTGGTATCAGATGTGTTTATTTTACTTTTACTTATTGTTTTCGTATGGTAGATAGGATACTAGGAATTTATCGGTGCTTTGTAAATATTTTTTTATGGGATTTATCAACCCACATACAGGGGAAAAGTCTAAGTGACCAGGGATGTGATTGTTGTTCGTGTTGTTTTTTATTACAGTTGATTATGATATCTCCTTGAGTGAATAATGAACCTTCCACTATTATTGAATTATGATATTTATATAATTTTACCCTTGTCCTGGTATGTAAAGTGAGTATCATTTACATTCCTTATTGTAGGCACATAGATATTCACATGCCATGCATATTCCATTCCATGTAGGCTGCATTCTTAAACTATCTAATATAATAATATGTGACTTGAGTGTTATAAAATGATCTATGATTTATTTATAATTCTTTCATGTATAACATTTTTCTATGATTATTGTTCCATGTTTATCATTTTTACATGTATACCATGCTTGGGAGTTTCTTTCTTACGTAGAATCTTACAATAATTTCTAGAATTAATTACTTGAGATAACATGACTTATTATAATTTCAATACAAGTTTGGTTAAATAAAACTTTTTTATCAATCTAAATGGTGTTTTCAAACATAAATTGAGGGTTTAATTATATTTGACTAACCTATAATGAAATTTTTGAGCCATGGACCATTGGTTGCATAGGATAAAATATAATGGTTGCAGTTAGATGGGATCAAGTTTTCAATTTATAAAGTATATGGGTGCCTTATAAATTGGGAAGTAGTGACCCATATAATAGAACCATCATTTATGATGTTGATATCCCCTAATATTGTAGTATAAATAAAAAAAAGATTTTAAATTTTGACTTTAAATAAATTGGTTGTTTAAGGACCTTTTACATGACTCGACCCAAGTAGGTTGATCTTATCCTGTTATAGTTATAAGACAGGCGTGAATCAACCCAATTAGGTTGTTCATGGTTCTAAATTATTATTATATAAACCCATTAAGGGTGTTTTGAAACTTTAATAATTAAATAATCTACTATTGGGTGGCATTTTAGATGGAACCATGTTGAATATAATGGGACCCTTGTAGGTTACCTTATTTCTTGCATAATGGGGCCCCTGTAGGTTGGATTTATTTCTTATATGACTTAATTATTAACCTCATGTAGGTATACTCATGTTATATAGGTATGTTTAATTTAGTGTCCATTGTTGCTTATATGGACTTGCGTATAGATGTATGGTGTAATCTTACTTGACCAGTCCCCTCATCAATTTTAAATAGACTTGTTATCTACTTTTGATCTATACTTATATGGGGTATTTGTTAATTAAATTTTTAATTACAACCTAAATGGTGTTTTCTCTATAGATTGTAATTGACATTTTCCTTAACTAAGAAATTTGTGAGGTATTACCAATGAATAAATGATGATTAAAAATGTATTTTATGATATTAACTACCTAAATATGATAGGATTTCAGTTGAGTAAACAAATATTGAAGGGGAGTGTGATAAAATATTATCAGTGTTGCCATGTGGTGTTAACTAAATAAAGTACCAAGAAATTATACATTATAACTGATGATTTGAACTCTATAAAATCTAAGCCTCAAATGTTTAAATAACTAAATGAGTACTGGTGTAATGAGTTAAAATGGAACCCTAAGGGTGTTTTAGATTTAACCCTCATGTAAGGGTAGTTTAAATGTTTCTCTGACATTTCCTTAGAATGGGAATGTGAGTGTTACCCGTAAACTTCTGTAACTTTTCTTAGGTTATGTTGAACCTAAAGTATAGGAAGTAGAGAAACTTTAGGTATGACCTCCTTTTAGGATCAACTCATTCTACTTTTTTATGGGGTTATCCTGATGTAATAAATACCTGCAAAATTTTAAGACCTTACTAAATTCTTGTAGACCATTTTAGACATGTGGTGTATTTTGGGTGTCATTTTTTCTGATTATGACTCTTAGTTTCCAAAAATGACACCCAGGATGTACAGGTTTCCATTCAGTGATTTGACCCTTAACAAAGGGTGTGTTCATTATGTAGTTCTTAGTTTTAATTAGTTAGACATTCTTAGGGTATGGTTGGTTGCTTAGTAGGTCGTACGGCCCTTATTCCATTTTAGGGTAGTACGTGTTGATATATGCGGTACCCATTGAGATGATAAAATGGCATGAAGAACTGTATGATTATGGAAGTACCCGTTCAATCCTTGAGCTATTGCATTACATTCTCAGGTCATGTCTAGAGTAGAGTGACCTGAATGTTAGGGAAATCATACCCATCCCAATGCTTAGGATGAAGTCGTAAAAGGATTAGGTGTTTTGACATACCGGTTGGATGGTTTTGGATTTTACACCCAATATTATGGCGCACATGGACATAACTCGGGGGGTAGTGTCATGTGTGAATCTAAATGTTAATCTAATCTAGAACACCTTCTAGTGGCTAGTTTTCATCTCTTTTAGTTTAATGTTTTCTAAAGAATGTTGGCCACATCTAGAACCCATGTTCAGTGATCAATAGATCTTATTCCATGGGATGAGATCCCTTTTTCAGTAAATATAATGATAATAAAACTCCTAAGGTGATGATCATAACATTGATTATACATTGAGTGTTCACTTCCAAGTACAAGGAACACAATTGAGGAGGACTATAGATTCCTGTGTTTTTGGACCAAGGGATTTTGAATTTTTCCATTTGGTGGATGATCTGTTCTATAAACCAATATTAATTATCTAAATTCAAGATTTGGAACACTTAAATGTGTTTTTTTTTTTAAGTGGTTAAATTCCAAAGTTATTCCTCAGGGGTTTTGTTGATTTTCATGAGCATTGGTCTCCAAAAATTTATAATTAGGAGGAACTGGTCATGGTGCATGGTTTTTCTAAAATTGTGCAGCCCGCTAGGTGAAACCATACAGTTGATCCAATGGGGTCGGGGGTCTCGCATGGTTTTTTCTACCCATGAAAGGGATTCAAATGGCCTTGTGGTTTTCTGTAGGTCCTTGACAGAGGTAAATTTCATGGTTTGCACACAGTTTCCCAAACTGTGCTCATGAACCATGTGAGCCCCCTTCCAAGGCAGTGTATGAATCATGGTTTGGAAAACCATGTGGCCAAATCATGATCCGTTTTTACCCCAGTTACCCAGAATTGGTGCATTATTACAAAACATTGGCATGATCACAAGGAAATCATGTCCCAAAAGACTGATCATTTTATTATTATTGGAAATAAGATTCATACGTAAGTTCAAATTTACAACTTGAAAATAAATACAACACTAATTTATTCCATTAGAAACATCCAAGCCTCCTAGATTATGCCTTCAAGTCACTCATAACTAACTTCTTCATATCCTGGTAAAATGAAACATAAGAAAGGGGTGGGATAAAACGCTTAGTAAGGGTAAGCAATACAGTGGAAGATAACATAAATATTAGGCATGGTGAATAATTGAAAACACATGCCTTTACAAATAATAAACATTAACACTTTTATGGTAGGAATATGAGCTAAGTAAATAATTCCATAATAAAACATAATCATGGGTATTCTACTAGTCAAATGACCATATGAACCATCAATATTATTTTCATAATGAGGGAATGTATAGTACTGTACATTAATTTCTATGTCAAGGCCTCATGCCAGGACCTAGGGGTTAACTATAACCAGACCCCAACCTGGAGATCCTCTGTAACTGGACTCCAACCCGGAGAGCCTCTGTAACTGGACTCCAACCCGGAGAGCCTCTGTAACTAGACTCCAACTAGGAGAGCCTTTGTAACTGGACTCCAACCCGGAGGGTCTGCTGTAACCGAACCCCAACCCGGAGGGCTTACTTTTACTGGTCCCCAACTCAGAACATACTAGTCCAACACATTCATCTTAAGAAGAGGTTGAAATATAACATAAATATTCGTATTAAAACTAGCATACGAAATGTCAATACTTTAACCATAAACCATGAATGGCATAAAAATAACTCATCCACAGTCAAACATATCACAAAACCTTAAATACAATACGGAAGATTTGTATCATAATAAATCAACTTCAAACAAGTATAAAATTTATCAAAGGATGTTTACATAGATGAAATAAAAACTATTTGAGAGAAATATCTCTTTCTATTTTGAAATATCTCTTTCTATTTTTTCGAAAAACTCATAAAGTACCTTATTTGGAAAATGACAGAAAGATTCCTTTCAAAAATATAAGGTCAAATAAGGGTATAAATGACTTTAACCCATTGTCTATTAAATAGTAAAAATGTTTTGAAACACATTTTTAAGAAAACATGGATGTGGATGATAAAGAGTTCCCAGTAGATACTTACGTAAAAACAACCTCAGATAATAAAGAGATTGTGAAATTAACCCTTACCACGTTGTAATCAATCAAGTCGTATGACCAAAAGTTAATAACCACAAAATCATTCACAGAATACCATGAATATAAATATAATCATGATAATATATATCAAATGGCAGTACACAATACACCACATGCAATAAGTGGTGAACAATGGAAATCTCACGGAATTAAAAGTGAGATAAGAAACCCCTTACCTCGTGTCTGACTTGACCCGTTCGTTCTTTAATCTCCTGAATAATAAAATAATGCTAATTTATACTTGCTTTAGAACATTTTTCAAATTTATTATTCCTTTTATATCACTTATTAGTACGTCATAAACATTATGAAATCATTTAGTTAATAACTGTTGTTTTGTTGATATTTGGGTAACTTGAGTCAAAAGTAAACTTCTTATAATTACATGTTGTCCATGTGGTCAAAAGTAATTTATATCCAGAATGATATTCATGATTTAGATATCATATATATATTATATATCTAGTATATATATATATATGTATGTATTTATACCAATACATAACATTTGGAGATAAGAAATGAAATGCACCGTTCATAGAGACGGTAAGCCGTACGTACGCATGAATGCTACAATCATTTCTATTTTGTATTTTAATGGAATTAAAACATAATGATACATAGTTATATTATAATTACAGTATAATATCATATATAATATAATTAACTCTATCCTTTATATGTCCCATGTATGGTATGAACGAGTCATATCACTTTGAGGGGGCGGTAGTCCGCACATCCTCAAATGAAATTATCGCGTTTACTCAAAATAGAAATCGTAAAGGTATGATATAAATTTAAAATACAGAAGCATAAAGAAAACATAAACATAATATATATCATATATAAATACAGTTTCATCATAATGTCCACCATAAGAGGTGGTAGGAGATAATTGAATAATCATCATTTCGTGAGGAGTTAGTTTTCCATCCACAGAAACAATATGTTCTTTACCCATTATATGGAGGTGTGTGTAAGTGTAGTTTGAATCCTTCTCATAATAACATCCTAGTATATTTAGTATACTGGTGTTGTTATAAAATAAAGGAATTAAAATATTTTAGGGGTTGGAGAAGTAAAACAAAATAAAATAATTTAAGATAAACTGTTATCTTTAATTTGGGTAACTCCCTTTGGTTTGAACCAAAAGGACTTCTTGAAGTGCCTTCTTCCTAAGGTAAGGCTTCTAGGAGGAAGAGAGGGGTATTGAGATATTATTTGGGTAGGGGTTGGATGATACATTGGTCTTTAGAGGTGTGATGAATGGGTTAGAAGTGAGGTATTTTTATAAGGGGGGGGAGGGGTTCTTTAGGAAAGTGTGAAAATATTATTTTATTATATAATTATTTTCTTTTTATAAAGGTCCAAAACTCATTAAGGTAGAAGATAAGATGACTTGTGGTAAAAATAAATTCATCCAATAATAATTGGACAGGTTTTAGATGTTATTTTAATATTTATAATCTTATTTATTTAAATCATTTATTAATGAGGTAAATACTGCATCATTTTTGTGTCATAAATAATATTATTTATTTGATGTCTAAAAATTATAAAAAAATACCATGATGTTGGAAATATTTTTATATTTCCAATTAATATTTATAGTTAAAAATATAACTTATATAACCCCATGTAAAAATTAATTTACTAAAAGATATTTGTTTGTGTCATTTTTGTCTTTACTTTAAATTAATTAATCTAAAGAGTCATTATCACTCCAATGTGGCTCCATGGGGTCCCAAAATCGATCCAAGGATGCCCATGGTCAGCCATGACTCATCCAATAAGTTTAGGACAAGTTTTAAGGTAATTTTTTATTATTATAATATTCTTTTTACCTTGAATTACCCTATTTACCTTTAACCGCGGTAAATAAAAGTCAAAAGTTACTATTCACCAAAAAAATTATTTTCATCTTATTGAACCACATTTTAATTACTAATAACAACCATGTATGTCATATTTTAGAAATTCAATTCACAGAAGCGGTAAAAATTTATTTAAATGAAAAAGTCAGTTTTTTTAACTACTACTTAGTGGTTTCACTATTCATCAAAAATTGAAGTTTTTCAAAAAAATACAAAAAATTCAGCCTAAGATATATTTTATATTCAGAATTCAAAAATTATTTCTATTTTAAAAAATTAAAAACATAGAATTTGCATTAATTAATTTAAAATTAATTCCTGTTGTCAAAACAAATAGCGTGTTTTTAAGAAACAATATCTATCAAAAGATTGACACTTGTTTATGCCCAATTTCAAAATGAAAATAATTAAAATGACCAAAATTGAATTAAATGGTAAAAATATAATCTAATTACACTTTAAAACCAATTAAAAAGATAATCTATCCATATAAATAAATTAGATTAAAAGGCAGTTTTGAATTAAAATACAGTACTTTTCACTATTCATCAAAAAATGAATTATATCAAAAAAATACCAAAAATTTACTCAAAGTAAATTTTGATGTCCCAATTATAAATTAGAATTTTATTTTTTAAAATATAACATATAAAAGTGACCAAAACTAGATTTAATGAGGGTTTTCCATCAAAAGGCGGTAAAACTGCATTTTTTTAAAAATACATCTTTTATCTTAAAAAATGAATTTTTCTTATATTATGTCTAAGAAACACAAAAGATGAATGTTAAAATTATATAGGATATATATAAAATTTAAAATGTGGTTAATACTATTCATAACCTCTTTTTTGAATGGCTATTTTGGTAAGTCATGGTGCTCTTGAACTCGGTATTGCGTGTAGCAAAGTTATTGAAATACTTTGAAGAGATAACATACTATGAAATATCAGGGTGTTACATTCTCCCCTCCTTCAATAAATTTCATCCTCAAAATTTGAAATTGTTCTTATAAAATAAAATGTTAAAAATAGAAAAAAACCTTTGTGGAAAACCCACATCAGAAATTGGGTTAATAAAATTTAGTCTTAATAAGAGGGAAAGGGTAATGAAAAGGTCACCACCAAATTATGATCTTGATTAGGAGAAAATTGGTGGAAATTAGAGAAACATATTTGGAGAAAAAATGTAAATATTTATAGGGAGTGATTGAGGTCATCAATCACAAACAAGTGTACAATTGAGGGCCTCAAAGCCATCGATCTATGATGATTTAAAATATCATCAGTTCAACAAAACATAAGGTATTAGGATAACACATTTTTGGTTTTAATATCTCTTCCCTAAAGTTTAAGAATTAATTTATTCATAGAATAATAGAAAAATATATATATATACTTGACATGTCAAGTTTCATCCTTCAAATAATTTCTACCACAAACTCATCTTTCACTCCAAAAGATAATAAAATTCAAAAATATTCTATTTATCTTAATTGTATTGGGTTAAAAAAATGAATTTATATTCATTTTTCATACTATTTTAAAAAAACTACATTATACAAACCAGGGCATCACTTAGGCCAGTGGTAGGTGATGCACCCTTGTCTCCCTTTGGTTGCGGGTTCAACTATCGCGGCCTTGCCAGACGCAACGGGTTGTCGCCCGACCCCCGAGTTTTCCTTTTTATGACAATCCAAAAATAATCTCAAGAAATTATTTAACCTTAAAAATAGTATCCAATGTCAAACTTAATCGATTCCAACCTTTAGACTTATCCAAAATACTTCTGTCCAAACTCACAGTCCAAAATTTATAACGAAGGTAAACACGATGAAGATCCTTTTTTCCACGTAATAACATGTGAATACCTTCATCATGTATTCTTTTAAAATACGGTAACACCCTGAATTATCATATAATCATATTGATTACATTCATGCTCCTTTATTGCTTATAGAATAATGCATATACTCCTTATATCCAAAAATATTGTAAACTCCAACAATGATGAAATATACAAATCATTAATCTGTTTCAAGGTAGTCAATAATATCCAATATAATTTATCCAAATCAATCATATCTTATTCCAAAATCACTACCTCAGTATCAGAATCATATTAAGGTTTATCTTTCTCTCAACCATATATTTTCCAAAAAAATTAACCTACCATTGAGTCACTTTTCTTGGTTCCACACAATCTCAAGTACTTAATGAAATAGTACTACAATACAATCCTTATATACTCTATAATTCTTATAGCCAGTACATCATTGATACAATACTCAAATAACATAATTCTTTAATATCAACATAAGAAAACTAGTTATTACTCTTCATCTGTGGTAATATCATAACTTGATTATTATCCAACAGCATCATTTGTGGTATACTCTGATGATTTGGACATTGATTCGCGTAGTGTCCCAACTCCTTGCAGATGAATCATTGTACATTTGAAACCTTTTTCTTACCTTTTAAATCACGTACTCAGTGTCCTTTTTCTCCATAATTATAACAAACTCTCATTCCCTTCAAGCATTTACCAAGGTGATTCTTTCCACATTTATCATATATGGGAAAATCCTTCTTTCCCTTATTCCCTTTATCCATCTTTCTATCAACCATACTTTTCTTCTCTGGATTCCCTTCAAAGCCATATGACTCATAAAATTCTTTACTTATCTTATTAACACATGATACTATTTCTTCATATGATGATAATACATGGGAGACTATTTCCTTTCTAAATGTTGCCTTAATACCATGAAATATATGATCCTTCTTACTCTTTGGATCATGTGTATTGTTGGAGTTCTCATTTCATCTACTGGGCACCATTTCTAAAAAATGGCATACACTAGATTAGTTTATGAATCGCAATACTTAATTCCAAACTTGTAAAATAATTAACATAAATTGAATAGTTTATGGATATAATCCATAATCATAAAAATGTTTTCTTTAAGGAAGTATATACTCATAAATCCTTCATAATGGTTTGTAAAGTAAATGAGAATTATCCTAAGCATATCCCATGGGAATGTCATAACCAAGAGTGCAGCAAGGCCCATTGTCGTGCACCAGTTCTCGTTTGAGTCTAGCTCAAAGCGTTGTTTTCAAGTTTTACCCCTAGGTACATCTTTGTTAGAGCTGCCTCTACCTGCTCGTATCTAGACAGGGATGTATTGCTTGGAAAACTCACAAAATCTCTACATTACCAAAATTATAGGAAGTACTTCTATACTAATCCTCAAAGTCTATCTTAGGGTAATGTTCTCTAATTAGATTTTTTCTAAATCTAGTTTCCAAGGTTATTTCTAAACTTCCTCTGATACCAACTGTAACTTCCTGACCCCAGTTACCCAAAGTCGGTGCATTATTACATAACATTGGCATGATTATAAGGAAATCATGTCTCGAAAGACCGATCAGTTTAGTATTATTGGAAACAAGATTCATACATAAGTTCAACTTTACAACTTGAAAAGAAATACAACACTAATTTATTCCATTAGAAACATCCAAGCCTCCAAGATTATGCCTGCAAGTCACTCATAACTAACTTCTTCATATCCTGGGAAAATGAAACATAAGAAAGGGGTGAGCTCAAACACTCAGTAAGGGTAAGAAATATAGTGAAAGATAACATAAATATTGAGTATGGTGAATAATTGAAAACACATGACTTTACAAATAATAAACATGAACATTTTATGGTAGGAATATGAGCTGAGTAAATAATGCCATAATAAAACATAATCATGGGTATTCTATGAGTCGAATGACCACATGAACCATCAATATTATTTTCATAATGAGGGAATGTATAGTACAGGACATTAATTTTTGTGTCAAGGCCTCGTGCTAGGACCTAGGGGATAACTGTAACCAGAACCCAACCCGGAGAGCCTCTGTAACTGGACTCCAACCCTGAGAGCCTCTGTAACGGGACTCCAACTCGAAGAGCCTATATAACCAAACTCCAACCCAAAGGGCCTCTATAACCAGACTCCAACCCGGAGGGTCTGCTGTAACCAGACCCCAACCCGTAGGGCTTACTTTTACCAGTCCCCAACCTAGAATATACTAGTCCAACACATTCATATTAATAATAGGTTGAAATATAACATAAACATTTGTATTAAAACAAGCATACAAAATGTCAATACTTTAACCATAAACCATGAATGGCATAAAAATAACTCATCCAGAGTCAAACATATCACAAAACCTTAAATACGATATGGAATATTTGTATTATAATAAATTAACTTCAAACAAGTGTAAAATTTATCAAAAGATGTTGACATATATGAAATCAAAACTATTTGAGAGAAATATCTCTTTCTATTTTGAAATATCTCTTTCTATTTTGAAATATCTCTTTCTATTTTGTCTAAAAAGTCATAAAGTACCTTATTTGGAAAACGACAGAAAGATTCTTTTCAAAAATATAAGGCCAAATAAGGGTATAAATGACTTTAACCTATTGTATATTAAATAGTAAAAATGTTTTGAAATAAATTTTTAAGAAAACATGGATGTGGATGATAAAGAGGTCCCAGTATATTCTTATGTAAAAACAACCTCAGATAATAAAGAGATTGTGAAATTAACCCTTACCACGTTGTAATCAATCGAGTTGTATGACCAAAAGTTAATAACCACCAAATAATTCACATAATACCATGAATATAAATATAATTATGATAATATATATCAAATGGAGGTACACAATACACCACATTCAATAAGTGGCGAACAATGGAAATCTCACGGAATTAAAAGTGAGATAAGAAACCCCATACCTCGTGTCCGACTAGACTCGTTCGTTCTTTAATCTCCTGAATAATAAAATAATGTTAATTTATACTTTCTTTAGAACCTTTTTTAAATTTATTATTCCTTTTATATCACTTATTAGTAGGTTATAAACATTATGAAATCATTTAGTTAATAACGGTCATCTTGTTGATATTTGGCACTTGAGTCAAAAGTAAACTTCTTATAATTACATATTGTCCATGTGGTTAAAAGTAATTTATATCCAGAATGATATTCATGATTTAGATATCATATATATGTTATATATCCAGTATATATATATATATATATATATATATTTATAACAATACATAACATTTGGAGATAATAAATGAAATGCATTGTTCATGGAGACGCCAAGCCGTACGTACGCATGAATGCTACTTTCAGTTCTATTTTGTATTTTAATGGAATTAAAACATAATGATACATAGGTATATTATAATTCAAGTATAATATCATATATAATATAATTAACTTCATCCTTTATATGTCTCATGTATGGTATGAATGAGTCATATCACTTTGAGGGGGCGGTAGTCCGCACATCCTCAAATGAAATTATCGCGTTTACTCATAATAGAAACCATAAAGGTATGATATAAATTTAAAATATAGAAACATAAAGAAAACTTAAACATAATATATATCATATATAAATATTTTGTCATCATAATGTCCACCATAAGAGGCAGTAGGAGATAATTGAATAATCATCATTTTGTGAGGCGTTAGTTTTCCATCCACAGAAACAATATGTTCTTTACCCATTAGATGGAGGTGTGTATAAGTGTAGTTAGTATACTTCTCATAAAAACATCCTAGTATATTTAGGATACTAGTTTTATTAAGTATTTAAAAGATTTTAGGGGTTGGAGAAGTAAAATAAAAGAAAAGAATTTAAGAGAAACCATTACCTTTAATTCGGGTAACTCCCTTTGGTTTGAACCAAAATAACTTCTTGAAGTTTCTTATGCCTAAGGTAAGGCTTCTAGGAGGAAGAAAGGGATATTTATAGATTATTTGGGTAGTTTTTGGATGATCATGGGGCTTGAGAGGTGTGAGGAATGGGTTAGAAGTGAGGGATTTTTATAAGGGGGAGGAGGGGTTCTTTAGGAAAGTGTGAAAATATTATTTTATTATATAATGATTTTCTTTTTATAAAGGTCCAAAACTCATTAAGATCAAAGATAAGATGACTCATGGTCTAAATAAATTTATAAAATAAGAATTTTATAGGTTTTAACTGTTATTTTAATATTTATAATCTTATTTATTTAAATCATTTATTAATGAGGTAAATACTGCATCATTTTTGTCTCATAAATAATATTATTTATTTGATGTCTAAAAATTATAAAAAAAATACCATAATGTAGGAAATATTTTCATATTTCCAATGAATATTTATAGTCGAAAATATAACTTATATAACCCTATGTAAAAAATAATTTACTAAAAGATATTTGTTTGTGTCATTTTTGTCTTTACTTTAAATTAATTAATCTAAAGAGTCATTATCACTCCAATGTGGCTCCATGGTGTCCCAAAACGACCCAAGGATGCCCATGGTCGTCCATGACTCATCCAATAAGGTTAGGACAAGTGTTAAGGTATTTTTGTATTATTATAATATTCTTTTTACCTTGAATTACCATATTTACCTTTAACCGCGGTAAATAAGTCAAAAGTTACTATTCACCAAAAAATTATTTTCATCTTATTGAACCACATTTTACTTAATAATAACAACCATGTATGTATTATTTTCTAAATTCAATTTACAGAAGCGGTAAAATTTTATTTAAATGAAAAAATCGGGTTTTTAACTACTACTTAGTGGTTTCACTATTCATCAAAAATTGAAGTTTTTCAGAAAAATACCAAAAATTCAGCCTAAGCTATATTTGATATTCCAAATTCAAAAATGATTTCTATTTTAAAAAATTCAAAATATATAAGTTTCATTAATTAATTTAAAATTAATTCTCATTGTCAAAACAAATAGCGTGTTTTTAAGAAAGAATATCTATCAAAAGATTGACACTTGTTTATGCCCAATTTCAAAGTGAAATTAATTCCATGACCAATATTGGATTAAATGGTAAAAATATAATCTAATTAAACTTTAAAACCAATTAAAAAGATAATATAACCATATAAATAAATTATATTAAAAGGTAGTTTTGAATTAAAATACAGTATTTTTCACTATTTGTCAAAAAATGAATTTTATCAGAAATATACCAAAAATTTACCCAAAGTAAATTTTGATGTCCCGATTCTAAAGAAGAATTTTATTTTGTCAAATATAACATATAAAAGTGACCAAAACTAGACTTAATGAGGGTTCTCCATCAAAAGGTGGTAAAACTGCATTTTTTGAAAAATACATATTTTATCTTAAAATTTGAATTTTTATTATATTATGTCTAAGAAACACAAAATATGAATGTTAAAATTATATAGTATATATATATAATTTAAAATGTGGTTAATACTATTCATAACCTCTTTTTTGAACGGCTAGTTTGGTAAATCGTGGTGCTCTCGAACTCGGTGCTGCCTGTAGCACAAGTTATTGAAATACTTTGAAGAGATAACATACTATGAAATCTTGGGGTGTTACATTATAGATTGATTTGTTGTTTCATGCTCTGGTATTTTTTTTTACACCTCTTAAAGGTGAAATTAATTATGTGGAACCTAATTCCCTAATTTTGGTAGACCTTGAATATTTAATTAGCATTGTTGAAGGCCATATAACTCAAGATTTAACCACCCTTGGGGTGTGTTTTTTAAATGTGTTAATTAATAAAAAAAATTAACAAAACCCCTCATTGAGGTTCATTGTATTATAAAATATGAATGGGTTAATTAATTGGTATGTGGAAGGATGTGACACTCCACTAAGTTATCCCTTAGTGACCAAACCATGTCCTAAGTGGTTAAGGATTAATTTTGATAAAATGAACTTTATGAGTCTATATGGAATTAAAGTTGTCATGGATATCTTATACCATTGCATGTATGGTGTTATTTACCATGGTAATACCACTTGGCCTTAATATATTTAAACAATTCTTATAATTCCTTAATAATGGAAAGGATAACTTAATTAATAAAATGAAATGCTAATGAGTATGGCCCTTATTCAGTGTCCTAGTAATGGGTTATATAATTCTTAAGATCATGGCATTCATTATTATTACTTGAATTGGTAAATGGACATGGCCCTCTTAAAGTATATATGACTAGTGATGTGGCATGTTTGGGAACATGGCCTTCTTCCTTGTTTAATTTAAATTGATAAATGAATCATGAATGCCTTGAGATATAATTGGGTTCCCATTTAAGGAACGCCTTGGATAGGCTCATAGGGGGTTGAGAATATATTATATCTTCAGTGATACTTGGTTTCCCTTTCATGAAATGCCAAAGACAGGCTCATATTTTACCTATTTTGTAAATACTTCAGGAGAGATACTTGGTATGCTTTGGATGGGCTCACTAAGTAGATTATCTTCCTCCATATGAGTAATAATGGTTACTTAAGGGAGGCCCCATGGATATACTTGGGGGAAATATGGTTATACCATTACATGAGTGATACTCAAACCCCTATGTGAGCTACTAGGGACAGGATTCTTGTTCTCACACCATACTGAGAGTGATACTTGGGATTACATTTATGGATCACCTTGGAATAACTCTTATGGTGTTGGGTATTTATAGTTCCCCTAGATTGATACTTTGGATTCATTTAATATCACCTTGGATGGGCTCAGGGTTCCCCCTATTAAATTCTAATGATGTACTTTTATGTTAAAGATAAAGAATACATAGTTGTTATACAAGGATGTGTCCTCCAAGACAAATAACATGCTTGGGTTCAGTCAACTCTTGAAACATGTTTTATGATATCCTTTATTACACTCATATCATGTCTATATAGGTTCAACTTGGTTCAGAGAAGTTCTATCTTAGGCTGAAGTAGGTATGGTCGGTCAAGTATTCTTGAGGAACATGATCCCGACTTGTTACATTTATTTATTTATTCACCCACTATTTATTTATTATAATTTCACATAGTTTTAATTTATATTGATATATTGTATTATGCTTTATAAAACATTGGTGGTGGATTATTGATTATATCTCACATTGTGCTCAGGCTTCCATTACACTGGGGTACCTGAGAAGACCTTATGTTCTCAGGTCTAGGGACTATTGCTTATGTTGTACATTGTACATGGGATCTTAGGAGCATAGGAATGAGCTAGTAATCAGGATACTCATGGAGATCACCCTTGGGGATTTTTATTATTTTTCTTTATTCATGTATTGTATTATATACCTGCTTACTTTTCTGCCTATATATTTTATGGCCTCATTTGGATATGCATGCATGGTTATATTTATTTGGTGTTGGTAATTCCTATTAGTTTTTTGTTATATTATATTTCTTTGTATTTTATGTATATTGATTTCAGTGTTGGATGATTTATTATTTATCTCTTATACCATTTTTCTTCTCTGATCATGAGTGTATAGTCTCTCCACCATACCATCTTTAGTCCCTCACTACTAGTCGGTATCCTCTGGCATACACGAAGGCGCGCTTAAGGCTATGAGGCACCTAATCCAACTACTGGGTTTATATTTAGCTAGGTTGGGGTGTTAAAAAGTTATATCATAGGGTTTTATTTTCTTTTGTGTTACTATTTTGGGTTGGTAGATAGGATAGTAGGAATGTGTCGACACTTGGTAAATAGTCATGTCTAGGAGTGATCAACTCATGCATGGGGAAAATACCAAGTGGCCAAGGATGGAATTTTTGTTCGTGTTGTTCATTGTTATAGTTTATTATGATTTCACATTGAGTGAATGGTTTAATTTCCACTATTACTGACTTATGAGATTTATCTAATGTTTCCCTTGGCTCGGTATAGTAAGGAAGTATTATATCGTGCATCATTTTAGACATATAGATATTCATATTCAATGCATATTCCATGCCATAGAGATTGTATTTCTAGGATGTTTGAGATTTATTGATGTGTTGTGGGTGTTTATTAGCATGCTTGTTATATACCATGTTAGGTATTTTAGTAACATGCTTAGTTTTACACCTGTTTAGGTATTTCTTTAGCATTATTGTTTACATGACATGATGTGTGATTTATTTGGTACATTTTCATGTACATCATCCTTATATGATTTTAGTGTTATGAATAACATGTTTATTTATATACCATGTTTGGGTGTTTCCCTACTTACGTAGTAGGATTTCATGTTTATTGTCATACTTATGAGCTTATTTAGCATGTTTTCTTATAACTAATGCTTCTGATGGCATACGTAGTTAAAATTTTTATATACAATTGGTTATTAAAGTTTCATCATCAACTTAAATGGTTTTTTACTACATATATTAATGGTGACACCTTAACTAATCAATCATGACTTGTTTGAGCCATGAACCATTGGTTCATGGGATAAAACATATTAGTTATGATTAAATGGGAGTCAATTTTCAATTTATAAAGTGTATAGGTGCTTTATAAATTGGGAAATGGCTACCCATATAATTGAACCATTAAATAAGAGCATGATATACTTTGAGGTTGTTGTAAACATAAAAGCTATTAAATTTTGACCTAAAATGAAATGGTTGCCTATATAAAGGCTTTTAACTCTATCACTTGGGCATAATGACATGTATAACTAAATTACTAAATGCACAACTGACCTAATTAGGTCATTTGGGGCATGATTTTTATGACATAGACTTAACCCAACCCATGTAGGTCTGTCGTGGTATTTTTTTATTATGAGATAAACCCGCTAAGAGTGTAATTGAATATTGGAATAATTTATGGGACCCTTATAGGTCACTTTTATTTTGTTTATGCCTTAGTACTTAACTCCATGGGGGTGTGTTTATGTTATATAGGGATAATTATTTAAATTGCTTTTATTTGCGTTACATATAAACTTATGGTGGCATCTTACTTGAAATTTTTCATTTTTTTAATTTATAGAAAACTTTTTATTTGCTTTTGGATTGTACTTATATGAGGTGTTAGTTAATTAAAATGCCAATTACAACCAAAAGGGTGTTTACCATTATATATTGGAATTGAAATTTTCTTCAACTAAGCCCAATTATGAGAAACTTGTGGATAAATAAAATGAATAAAAGGAATTTATGTGATAAATATTCTATTTATGATGGGATGTTAGTTAAATAAATAATGCTTGAAAGGAAGATTAGTATAACTTTCTTATGTCGCCTTGGGGTGTTAGCTAAATAGAGTACCATGTATATATGTATTTATAATTGGTACTTTATGTTTTAAATTCAATACTTTAATGTTTAAAAATTAAATAAAAATTAATTTAATGACTTAAAATGGAAGCTTAAGTGGTGACCTTAGTTTCAACCCTCATGTAAGGGTTGTTTAAATATTTTCTGAGTTCTTACTTGAAATGGGAACATGATCATTTTTTGTAGTAATCTTCTTATAAATATTGAAACTAAATGATAGTCAGTAGGGCCTAGTGAAATCTTCTCAATGTGACCTGTTGATAGGGTCGATGCTTCTTGTTTTTGTAAGGGGCTAGCCTGAGGTAGGTAGCACTCTGAGAACTTAAAACATGGCTAAATGCTTTTGAGAAGTTTCTAACATTAGGTGTTGTTTGACTATCATTTTTCACTCATAGGAATATTAGTTTCTAAAATGACACTCGGGTGTGATGGGTGTTCATGTAGTGTTTTGACCTTTTATGGGCATTAGTATCAAGAAATGATAAGTTCCAGTGGTTTAGCCATGCCTAGAGCATGGTTGGACTCTTAATAGGTCATGAGACCTTTCTTATTTTTTAGTGATGGATAACTAGGTAAGTTATCAACCAGGTTAATGATTATAAGGAATAATAAGACCCTAGAATTAAATACCTTGTATGGGCCATCATATACTAGATATATAGGGTTGTTAAGCCTATGGATAATATTAAGTATGTGTCATTTTACTTGTGAAATCTCAGGTTAGTATGGATTGATACACATGGTACCTATCAAGTTACTTAAATGGTATAGCAAACCATATGAGTTCAGTGGAAATCATTAAGGAATTGATCTATTACACTTCAATCACATGTCATCTCCAAGGTAGAGTGACCTAGGCATTAAAGTAAATTCGATTCATCCTAATACTTGGGATGATATTCCAAAGAGGATTGTGTGTTTTGACACTTTGGTTAGTTTGTTTTGGATTTTATGCCATATCCCATGGTGTGTGTGGACATAACTCATAAGGAGTTTCATGTGTATTTCTAATGTAAATCTACTATAGTGTGCTTTTAAGCAACTAGTTTCCTTCTCTTTTCAAACGAGTGCTTGGTAAAAGTGTGTTTTCCACATCCAAAAAATGCGGTTAGTTGTTGATGGATCATATTCCATGGGATGAATTCCCATTATTAGTAATGTGATGATAGGGAGTCTTATAATGTGGGGATCATTGTGTTGGGAAGTTTTAGAATATCCTTCTGATTTGAGGGAGTGTAACCATGAAAGGACCATTTGGAAATGGTCGATGTTGTTGGAGTTGGTGGCCTAGAACCAAATACTTTGTACTTTATTCATTAATAAATACCTTATCACATCTTGATTGTTCTTCTGCGTGACAATGCATGTGATAATGTACTAAGGATAGTTGTTGCATTAAAGGGTCATAGCAGATCCCTACTATGATGAGAACTCGGAAGTGTCATAACACTGTTCTTGAATATATATTCTATAGACGGATGATGTTATTTTAGGGACACAAATAATATAGGCCATTAGGGGTGAGGACTCATAGAACTTTGAGTCACCTTCTCATGGTGTGCGCCCTTGGTAATATCTAAGAGGATATTATGAAAACGAGACCCACCAGTAGGAAATCCAAATTTCATAGTGTCATTGGATGTTCCTATATGTGGACGTGTGTATTGGTACTTAAACTTTAAGATTATTATTAATGGGCATTACAATTCGCGCACTTAGATGTATTGATGAAAACTGTGAAAACACATTGTTCGCAGCGAGGTATGATACGTTGAGTGCGTCATGAGTGATACTACATTAATAGATAATGCGAGAAAGGATTTGTCCCTTCTGTTCCATAACGGAAGTAAATATCTCAGGCCCTTTGATGGAATTGATATAGCCTAAATAAATCCATTTCCATAGTGAGTAATGGGAAAGTTCAATTCTAGAAAGTCAAATAAAGAATAATCGAGCACATGGGTTGATGACACTAGCATGAAACCCGCTTGATTCGAGATATCGAGACAAAGGGATTATATTACACGGTAAAGTTCATAGGAGGTGACACGTCATTTCAGCATTAACTTATTTCTCTATGGGTGCCTTGCCATATTTCTAGATGATAACCTTGGACTTTAGGTAGGCTCCATCTAATGCCACTAAGAAAGAGGCCTAGAGGGTCACACACTAAGTGTGTCCAAGTATCTTAGTTAAATATTAATTTAACAAGTTGAATAAAGATTATTCCCAATTATAGTTTAATAATTATTTAAGGATGTCTGGTCACATTTATTTTGACACTAGTTATTTGAGAGAATATATTATGGGTGAAATAATATATTTATTAAAGATTAATGCAGTGATATTTATTTTAGAAATAAATATCTATTATTCAAGGTCTAATAAATGTGGTGGAGGAAATAAATAAAAATGGAAAAACAAAAGTACAGGCCGTGTATATTAAATATACACATCGTGTATTTTTTTCTGGGAATTTATGAGAAATAATATTATTTATTTAATTAAATAATATTAGGTGTAATTCACTGGGCGCATGTCAGGTAATAATAATAGTCAACTATTATTATTAGACATGGGGTATTACTAAGAATTAAATGAAATGAATAAATTCTTTTGGGTAATTAATTCATTTTATTATTCTATATAATTAAAAAATGCCAATTATATATTTCTCATTAGCCTAGAAATTTTTTAGTGGTTGTGAACAATGGATTTGGAAAATTTCTCAAGCCAAGAGAGAATTCCTTTTCCACCAAGAATGCTCTCAAGCTACGAGAGAGAGATCCACCTCCACCAGATCAAGGCGATCGAAGGCGGACATCGCAAGCGAAGTGCCACAAACCGAATCTGGTCACCGCCAAAACCGGCACCTGACCCGACCCGTGGAAAGTCCCGAAGGGTGTTCCCGATCCCCATGGGCTGGCACAAGTTCCTGGGTATCAAAAACTGAAAATTGGGAACGATTTACCCGAGTTTGTATACTTAAAACAACAAATGAATCCAAGAAATCAAATCTGGATTTTTCAAACCAAAACACCTTTTACTAAAATTCAGAACTGAATTACACAATTTTAAAAAAAAATTGAAGACCATTACAAAGGTACAAACTCATGAAATGACATTCCAAGAACCTCCACATGTAAAGAGGCACTACCCTCAATCAATCTCCAGGACACTGCATCATGATGGACCGCTAAAAACCCGAACCAATGGCATAAAACCTGTACCCAAACCTGTGACACAAAATAAGAAAGTCTTCTTACACCCAATGGTGTAAGTAGGGTGTGATCCAAAGCCCAGTAGGATACCACCACTAAGAGATTCCATATGATAAACATTTAAAGACGAAAATCATGCAAGTTTTCAAAAACATGAAAAGCTAGTTACAATTTCTAAAAGATGCAACTTTGAATAAGAACAATTTTCAAGTGGGCTATTTTAAAGGATTAACACTTTTAAAATAAACACCAAAGCTACTGAATTTTCCAGCCAAATGTACCGTATGCTGACGGTAAGTATAAAGTAACTAATGAGCACAAGCAATAGGAAATAACCCCTAGGCACTAGCTAGCTGTGGGTCTGAGGTACCTCGTATCTCGATGAGAGTAGCCATCACAAATATCAATTCCCGTGCACGAGCCACTAGTAGGGAACATACCCATAACCTAGTGGTCCCCAATCATCATCATCATAGTTTAGTTAGAGTTGTAAGTTTCAATCTTACTAAGTGAAACTGAGGTCAAACCACACGGATTCACTAGCATACTAGTACACGTCCACCCACCTAAATACCTAGGTTTTCCCCTTGTGCTCAAACAAGTTCAACAAGTCAAGAAATATACATTAAACATGAAAATATCATTTCCACATCAAAAATTCACCCAAAATCTCATATGTATACCACATAAGTCACAAAAGTCCATTTTTCATTCAAAATGATTTTGAAATCCGACTCACCCCAAAATAACCCACAATACATTTCACATTTCTTCAACACTCCACAAAACCATTAAACAATTTTATAAAACAACTATAAGATATTGAAACTCATATAACAGCCACAAAACATGGAACATAATACTCCTTTCATAATAAAAATTTCAATTTTCACATCACACTCACACAAAACAGTCCACATCACATTCATGTCACTTTAACACCTCAATATCTCCTTCAAACAATTTAATAAAATATTTCCAAGATGATACTTATGACATAACAGCCTTTTAAAAAATTAAATGGACCTTTTAAAAATATACTCCTACCAAAACAGTTTGCTGATATAGTTTCACCACTTATACAACTCAATAAACCATTCAAAACTTTCATAAAACAATTATAAGGAGTATACCCAAGATTTGCACATAAAGCCCATTTCAAAACCTCTTTTTAAGCCAAAAGCACACCAATCCCCTAACAAAACAGAATTGGAATCCCAATAAACATGTAATAATCTACTTTCAAATGTTATATAATCACCTTTAACAATATCACAAAAGATACCCATGAGAACACACAAATCCATAAAACACTTTCAAGGAGTATAACAAGGTTATACACATAAAACCCATTAAAAGACCCCCCCCCCCCTTTTTTAGGCCCACATGACACTATATCATTACCCAACCAAAATTGGAAGCCCCTTTCAACAACTAATAAATCACTTCCACATTTTACAAAACTATCACAAGAGATAACACATGAAATACATTTGAAAAATACACACTTCAAACAAAAATGTAACTTTAATACCAAATGCTTTACTATTGATACCAAAAATGGTTTTTTCATAATTCACAGCATATAAGGAACATGAAAAATTATTTAATCAAGCAAAATAAAACATCATTAAATGGTTACCCATGTAATCACCTACCGAAATTGTTGAATCCCTCAAAACATGGTGCGAAACATCAATCGCACCAACCCGGCACCAAAAGGATGATAAATCCAGCCCTAGACCACAAATTTTCACCAAAAAGACTCATGGTTAAATCCTAGGTACGAACCCTAGGTTTTGGACACTTTGGAACATCAATAAAGAGGGATGAAACCCAAAGAAAAGAGGAGAAATCAAATAGAGAGATACTTACTTGGAGAAATATTGAAGAGATCGCCCTAAATCCACAAAAATATGAATCTCCAAGTACCCAAAACTGGTATGGAGGTTCGAAGATGTCATATTAGGTCATGTGGAGACTGAAATTGGGGGAAAAGGATGAAAATTTAAGGATTTGTGAAAGATTCATTTTACCTTGTCAAATCTAGTCGATTTGAGAAAGAGTATGAAATATTGCCCTAATTCGCAGTTCACCTGAGCTCCAAAATTGCGAAAATGATAATGGGGGTGATCCTCGGGATATTGGATTTGAGAGGGAGGTTTAATAATGGGAAAACAGTAAAAAATTAATGAGATATGGAAAATTTAAAAAAAAAATTAAAAGCAGGAAATGGTCTTACAGGCAGGCTCATTACCTTAATCAAAAACCCAAATCCATCATGATTTTGGATTTCTATGTGGTCCAAAGGGATATGGTGATTTTAATATATCAGGGTATGCTAATTGTAAAGTTTAATGGTTATAAAATATTAAAAATTTAATGAGTTATAGAAGAAACTAAATTTGTTTTTAAATATGGAATTGGGCTCACGGTTTGGCCCAAATTTTCAAAACCCACCATTTTCACCAAAATGAGTGGTAAACCCCCAAAACAAATCAGGAATGGAAATTAAATGAATAATGAATTTAAAAAAAGGTCATGGGTGTGACATGAAGGCTCTTCCATGCTATCACCCATAGATCCCTTTGGCGATGTTCAGAGATACGTGGAGCACATGTGGATCACCGCTAGAGGAATCCTACACTTGGATTCTACGACGCAACGACGGATCACATTGGATTTTGACCGGAAACATTGAAGAAGAAATAATTACATCAAGGTAATTCTTGTCAATTAATTAAATTAATTATAACCAACATATGATGATCCTATCTATGGTTCCAGGACTCCCCTCTTTCTTTTTTGTTCTTCATTCTATTTCGAAGATCCGGTGTTTTATTATCGTGACAGATCTCGGATTGATCGTTGTTAACGCTAAAATTAAATTTGGGTACACCCATCAACACACTTCTGCTACGCCCGAAACCTACAAGTGGTATCAGAGGAGTCATATCATTGGTTATAATTATTTAATTTTTTTCATTGGTGATTTACTCATTTAATAATTTAGTTGTTTCAATTCAAGTTAATCGTTCTTTAAAATATGAATCTCGAGATCTTTTTCTCTTCTCACGTTTATTGTTCACCTTACAAAAATGAATTTTTTCTTTTAATTTTGATTAAAATAAAATATAGGTTCTCATCCGGAGGTTCCAAACCTTCTTATCCTTACAACACCAGAATACACGGCGTGTATTCGGAAGTACACGTCGTGTAATCTAGGTTCAATGCATCGGACTGGTCCACCAAATCAGGTTGTATGTTGGAGTATTCCTAAGTCATAAATGACACTGTGTGTTGACCAGGAATAGGTGGCACATGGTTTCTGGATTACACGATGTGTGGTCCACTAAACACGGCATGTAGTCCCTTCAGGATAGGATTAGACTGTGTACCCCGTACACGGCTTGCTCGGATGGAAACCATGTAACGCGGATACTACATGGTGTGTGTCCCATTAAACACACCGTGTACTCCAAAAATTTTCGAAGTACATCTACACGCCATGTCCCTGGGCGTGTACTTCGGATGGATGGTGAACAAAATTACACGTGTATTCAGAACTACATTCCATATAATCATCCAAATTACGCAGATTTATTAAAATTTATTTTTATATTATACAAACCCTTGAGATGTGTACCATAGTTCAAGAGTAAATATGATGCACAACACGTGATAAGTGTTTTATATATATGTGTTTAATTTAACATCTGTGTAATGTCCATTTCTACTCATTAGGTAGTTATGAACGGGAATTCACTGGGTTTCCTCCAAGGTACAAGTTACGTACAAAGATAATTTTAAATTAATTTATTTGTTTAAAATTATGATGTATTATAATCTCAAGGAAATTTAGAAAAGGGTTTAATATAAAAGGATTGATTAATTAAAGATAATTAATTTATTCGAGCGTGATTTATCTTAAACAAGAACGATTAAAGAATTGAATGCTAGTTTTATTTATGCATAAATATAGTTGCATGTATGGATGATCAAGAGCTAGACCAAGACCTTTATATGTGAATGGTTTCTTTTAATTTATTTATTTAAATTAAATTTGTTGGCATGCGATCCTTCTCCTCATTAATATGTAAGTCCTGTGCACCCAAGGTTTCTTTTATGTAAAACCCTGTTTTACCCCTCACCTGCATGTGAGATAAAAGCATATGTAATGGATAGAGCTCCAAAGCTAGTGGAGGCAGCTCAAGTTAGGAGCCAAGGTGAAACCAATCCAAGGAGATACAAAGGTGGACAGGTGAAAGCTTTAAACACGAACCCAAAAGGTTCAAGGTGTTTCTCCCCTAGGTCTTGGGTTAGTTTATTAACCTCTAGATAAAGTAACCAATATAACAAGCTCATGATCATACCATTTATTTTATTTCTGTCAGTTTCATGGTTTATTTATTGTGGGTGTGTTGTCATGATCACATAATTAATGAAATAAACAAACATGCAAGATGGAACTAAAATAAGATCGGCTTATGCGTAAAATATTATCTTAGACATGGTTAATCACTTAATTATATCCCGCTTAATATTAACAATCATTTAATCAAAGCTAATAAAATAGAAATTTACATATAAGGATAAAATCCCTCAAAGAAATATTAAGTCAATATAGCCTTCCATAATCTTGGTTAGAATCGAACCATAGTTCAAAGTGCTTGACCAACCCTAGTTGGGGTGATTTCAATTATCAGGGAATTATAATTCAAGTTTTTGGGTTTACTTGACTTGGTTAGCATCAAGGGTTGACTTCCATAGTAGGACTTAGTGTGACCAAGATTCAAAGGTTTAGTAAATGCAAAAATAAAAGGATTTTATGATTGGGGAGTCCACTCAGTGGATCAAAGAGCTGCGAGTTAATGCAGTTGGAATTTAGAATTCCTACCTAAAACCCTTCAAGTTTCTTGACCAACCCTAGTTTGGGTAATGTGATGGGAAATATGGATCCTTTCCACTAGAATATTCAGACAACAGAATATTCTGAAGTCAATGGTGAGGGCTATTGGATTTTGATAAAATAGTGGGAGACTAATAAGTATTGATTTATTTATTTGTCTCAGTTTTATCATAATAAAGTTATAAACCTTTGCTCATCTTAATTTGTAGAAATGAAAAGAAAAATGACTTCAAACATATCATTGTGAACCATAATCGAGAAGGAAAACCTTCTCACCAGCACTAATTTCCAAGAGTGGTAGAGGCGTTTACGTTTCATCCTTCGCCATGAGAGGAAATTGTATGTGCTGGAAGAGACTATTCCAGTTGTGCTTGGAAAAGAGGCCAGTGATGAGGAACTATCTCTCTATATTAAACACATGGATGATGCCACAGATGTCCAGTGTTTCATGTTTTCAACCATGTCTAATGAGCTCTTAAAGAAACATGAAAACATGGACGTGTATAGCATGATGTCTCACCTTAAGGATATCTATCAAGATAAGGTGACATAGGAGAGATATGAGATCTCTAATGCTTTATTTATAATTAAGATTGGAGAGTCTGTGTTATTTGGGACTCATGTAGTCAAGCTCATTAGCTACATTGAATTCCTGGACATCTTAGGGATTAAGTTCCTGGATGATTTGCATACAGATCTCATCCTATCATCACTGCACAAGACCTTCTCTAGCTTTATTGTCAACTGCAACATGAACAACAATGAGAAGAGTCTATTGGACCTTCTAGCCTTAATTTTACAGGTAGCTAAGGACATGGGTCATGACAAACCCATAGTCCTTATAGTGAATAACAAAAGGAAGGACAAGGCAAAGGCGCCAAATACTTATAAACGGTATGAAGCCCCTGAGCGTTGTCCCTCCAAGAAGGGAAAGATCCAAAGGCAGGGAAAGGAATGGGAGGTGGTATGTTTTTCATGTGCAAAGCAAGGCCATTGGAAGAGGAACTGCACCCAAAAGCATGGGGACGCTAAATTTGCGTTCTTTATCAAGTGTAATCTTTCCATTTATACACATTGGGTATTAGATACAGCTTGTGGGGCTCACATATATATTAAAATGTAGGAACCAAGTAGATTTAGAAATATTTCTAGAGGATAGGTGGATCTTCAAGCTGTCAATGGCACGAGGTGGGCTTCATTAGTCATTGGCTATTACCACCTCTCATTGACAACTGGGATGATTTTGGTTTTACATAACTTTTATTATGTTCCTAGTGTTACCAAGAACATAATTTTTGTATATTTTTTGGATATGGATGGATTTATTTTCAATTTTGGAAATAAGGGTTGTCTCTTTTATAAGAAAAACATATGTTATGGTATGGCACATTTAAATAATGGTTTGTATGTATTAAATTATGAAAACCAAGTGTTGGCAATCGATAACGAAACAAACTCACATGACTCATACATCACCCAGTTGTGGTATCACCATCTTGGTCATGTAAATGAGAATCGCTTGACAAAGCTCTGCCTAGATGTCTATTTAGACTCTAATGAGCTAAAACCACTTGATAGATGTCATTATTTTTTACAAAGAAAAATGACCAAGCCGCCTTTCGGTGGACAGGGTGAAAGGGCCACAGAGTTTCTAGGATTGGTGCACACGAATGTGTGTAGACCATTTCTAGTAGAATCTAGAGTTGGATATTCTTACTTCATTACTTTTACTGGCGATTTGAGTATATATGACTATGTATAATTAATGAGGTAGAAGTTAGAAGCCTTAGAGAAATTTAAGGAATTCAAAAATTAATTATAGAATCAACTTGGTAAGAATATAAAGAAGCTTCGATCGGATCGAGGTGGAGAATATCTGAACCAAGAGTTCATCAATATTCTATGGGGGTCTGGGATTCTATCTCAACTCACTCCTCCTTATACACCACAGTGGAATGGTGTTAGTGAAAGGAGGAATTGTACCTTGTTGGACATGGTGAGGTCGATGATGAGTCATGCATATCTTCCATTATCCTTTTGGGGATATGAATTACAGATTGCAGCATACACATTAAACCGAGTACCAACCAAGGTGGGAAATGGAATTCCCTCTGAGTTATGGAATGGAAAGAAACCCATTTTTTTGAACACACGTGTATGGGGATGCGAGGAATTTTTTAAGGCCTTCTCAGGAAACAAACTAGCACCTCGGGGTATGAAGTATATCTTTATAGGATATCCCAAGGAAATGAAAGGATATTACCTATATAACCCTTCAAACAAGAAAGTGACTGTCACCAGACAAGCCGTCTTTCTTGAGAGGGAGAACATCTTCAAAAAGGATAGTTGGAGCAAGATTGACTTAGATGAAGTTGATGCTCAAGATACATAGGAGTTGCTACAGGAACAAGTTCCACAGGTCCCTGTGGAAGAGGTTCCAGAAACACAAGTACTGTGTAGGAGATCAAGAGAGGTAAGGGAACTAGAGAGATTCAGTTTCCTAGTCACCAATGATGTTTAGATATGAATTCTAAGATGGATTCCATGTATCATAACTAAGTCTGGGTTCTGGTCGATGAGCCAGTTGATGTAAATCATGTTGGATTCAAATGGGTATTCAAGAGAAAACTGGATATGAGAGGTCAAGTTAGCACCTATAAAGCAAGGTTAGTGGCTAAAGGATTCAGAAAACGTCAAGGAATTTACTATGATGAAACCTTCTCACTAGTTTCCATGTTTAAATCCATAAGAATTATACTTTCCATAGTATCTTACCATGACTATGAGATTTGGAAAATGGATTTCAAAATAGCATTCCTTAATGGGAACCTTTAGGAAAATGTCTATATGACACAACCAGAAGGGTTTGTGACACCAGGTGAAGCCAAACAGGTTTGCAAGTTGCAGAAATCCATTTATGGATTAAAGCAAGCATCCAGGTCATGGAACATTCGATTTGATGAAGCCATAAAGGAATTTGGTTTCATTAAGAATGAATGTGAGCTATGTGTTTATAAGAAGTTTAATGGGAATACGGTCATTATCCTATTAGTATATGTTGATGACATATTGCTTATTGGAAATGATGTATCAGTCTTACAGTCAGTTAAGGACTGATTGAACAAGTGTTTCTCCATGAAGGACTTAGGTGAAGCAGCCTACATTATAGGGATCAAGATCATTCGTGATAGATCCAAGAGGATACTTGGACTAAGTCAAGGTACATACATTGACCAGATACTAAAGAGATTTAGTATGGAATAATCCAAGAGGGGATTGGTTCCAGTGTCGCATGGCCTACATCTTTCTAAGAAAATGTGTCCTCAGACACAACAAGAGAAAGATAGAATGAGTAATATCCCATACACTTCAGCTATAGGATCCATCGTGTATGTCATGTTATGTACCAGGATTGATGTTTCCTATACACTTAGCATGGTAGGAAGATATCAAGAAGATCCAGGAGAATAGCATTGGACTATTGTTAAGACTATCCTTAAGTATCTTAGAAGAACTAAGGATATGTTCTTGGTGTATGGAGGAGACGAGGAGCTTATCATTAGAGGGTATGATGATGCTGGTTTTCAGATAGATCAGAATAATCTGAAGTCATAATCTGGATATGTTTTTCTATCTCAATGGAGGAGCTATGAGTTGGAAGAGTTCAAAGCAGCCAGTTGTTGCCGATTCTACAGTGGAGTCTGAATATATAGCGGCTTCTAATGCAGCCAAGGAAGTCGTCTGTATTCAGAACTTTGTCTAGGAGCTTGATGTGGTGCCTAGTAGTAAAGATCCTATCACGTTGTATTGTGATAATACTACAGTGGTGTATCTTGCAAAAGAACCAAGTTCACATCAACGAACAAAGCACATATTCTGGAAGTATCGCCTCTTGAGGGATTTCTATCAAAGGGGTGAAGTTGCAGTGAGCAGAGTGTCCATGGAAGAGAATGTGGTAGACCCCAAGACTAAAGTCCTATCTCAGCAGAAGCATGAATATCATGTGAGAGCTAGCGGGTTGAAGGTTGTTAGCAGTTGTCTCTAGTCCAAGTGGGAGTCTGTTGGAGTTGGTGGCCTAGAACCAACTAATTTGTACTTTATTCATTAATAAATACCTTATCACATCTTGATTTTTCTTCTACATGACAATGCATGTGATAATGTCCTAAGGATAACTGTTTCATTAAAGGGTCATAGCGGATCCCTACTTTGATGAGAACCCGGAAGTTCCATAACATTGTTCTTGAATATATGTTCTATGGCCGGATGATGTTATTTGAGGGACACAAATAATATAGGCCATTAGGGGTGAGGACTCATAGAACTTTGAGGCACCTTCTCATGGTGTGAACCCTTGGTAATATCCAGGAGGATATTATGAGAACGAGACCCGCCAGTAGGAAATCCACATTTCATAGTGTTATTGGATGTTCCTATCTGCGGACATCTGTATTGGTCCTTAGACTTTAAGATTATTATTAATGGGTATTACAACTCACACACTTAAATGTATTGATGAAAACTATGACGACACACTGTTCGCGGCGAGGTAGGATACGTTGGGTGCGTCACAAGTGATACTACATTAATAAATAATGTGAGAAAGGATTTTCCCCTTCTATTCCATAACAGAAGTAGATATCTCATTCCCTTTTATGGAATTGATATAGCCTAAATAAATCCATGGCCATGGTGAGGAATGGTAAAGTTCAATTCTAGAAATTCAAAGAAAGAATAATCGAGCACATGGTTTGATGGCACTAGCATGCAACCCGCTTGATTCGAGATATCTAGACAAAGGGATTATATTACACGGTAAGTGTTCGTAGGAGGTGACACGTCATTGCGGTGTTAACTTCTTTCTCTATGGGTGCCTTAGCATGTTGCTAGACGCTAACCTTGGACTTTAGGCAGGCTCTGTCTAATGCCACTAAGAAAGAGACCTAGAGGGTCACATGCTAAGTGTTTCCAAATATCTTAGTTAAATATTTATTTAACAAGTTGAATAAAGATTATTCCTGATTGTGGTTTAATAATTATTTAAGGATGCCTGATCGCATTTATTTCGGCACTATTTATTCAAGAGAATATATTGTGGGTGAAATAATATATTTATTAGTGAGTAATGAAGTGATATTTATTTTAGAAAAAAATAGATATTATTCAAGGCCTAATAAATGTGGTGGAGGAAATAAATAAAAATGGAAAAACAAAAGTACATGTCGTGTATATTAAATATACATGTCATGTATTTTTTTGGTAATTTATGAGAAATAATATTATTTATTTAATTAAATAATATTAGGTGTACTTTGTTGGGAACATGTCATTTAATAATAATAGTCAACTGTTATTATTAGACATGGGGTATTACTAATAATTAAATGAAATGAATAAATGCTTTTGGTTAATTAATTCATTTTATTATTCTATGTAATTAAAAAAAATCACAATTATATATTTCTCATTAGCCTATCCATTTTTTTGTGGTTGTGCACAATGGATTTGGAAAATCTCTCAAGCCAAGAGAGAATTCCTTTTCCACCAAGAACGCTCTCAAGCTATGAGAGAGAGATCCACCGCCACTAGATCAAGGCGATCGAAGGCGGACATCGCAAGTGAAGGATCTTCCATGCTAGCACCCAGAGATCCCTTCGGTGACATCCAGAGATACATGGAGAATGTGTGGATCACCGCTAGAGGAATCCTACACTTGGATTCTACGACACAATGACGGATCACATCGGATCGTGACCAAAAACATCAATGAAGAAAGAATTCCATTAAGGTAATTCTTGTCAATTAATTAAATTAATTATAACCAACATATGATGATCCTATCTATGGTTCTAGTTCTCCCCTCTTTATTTTTCATTCTTCATTCTATTCCAAAGATCTTTCATTTTATTATCATTACGAATCTCTAATTGATCATTTTTAATGCTAAAATTAAAGTTGGGTACACCCACCAACGTGCTTCCACTACACCCGGAACCTACAGATGTCACTTTTTACTAACCATGAGGCTGGTAAGATTTCAAATGTGTCATTTCTTGTGAGATTACAAGATTATGGAAGGTTTGGTTGTGTATGCATACTTTGAAAACACCATTGATTATGGATGGACTCCATGGTTATCCTTGAGTAATCATGAATTACCTTGGGTGAAAAGGACATCATGATCAGTTAGTGATGATGTGTTGGAATTTATAGCCAAGCTTTCTACTAAAGAGTTGACATGTGATTGTTTGACTTCTCCTCTATCATGTAGTTGGTTATGGATGGTCTCATTTTGATATAGAAGGCGTACCTTGGGTATTTTTTGGAAATTATTTAAAACCCCCTTAGTGTACTATTGTTTAGTGATGATCTCCCCCACCCCCCATATTAACATCAACCAAGATGCATTGAGAGGGCATCGATTATACATCATGATAAATTTAAACATCATTTGGATTGGTAAGTGGACTCCATGGGAGTTATGATTCGATGGTGTGATATGTTTGGAATCATGGTTAGTATTGAGTGATAATGGGGATCCTAATTAAGAATGACTTGGATGGACTCACGGACACCATCCGGTCATTCGACTTGGCTTCCATTGGACTCAATCAGTGTTCTTGATACGTGGATATTTTTTTCTTGTACCGATATCTCACTGAAAAGCACCAAGTTATGGGCTACATTGGATGAGCTCCTTGGTCACCAATTGATGATTCTGAGGTTACCCTAGTTTTCATCTGAGATCAGATGAGATGTTTTGAGGGTGACGATCCAAGTGTATTGGATCAAGTATACCATATTTGGTTAATGTGGTTGAGTTACATGTAATGTGACTTAGGAGAAAGTGTTGTGTTTTAGGTTGTGATATGGAATCCATCTAAATTGAGTGTTTTTTAGAATATTTGGCCAAAATTGTCTCAAATTTCTTTCTTTTTTTAAGGAATACAGCCAGTGATGAACCATTTTAGGTATATTATTAGGTTAAAACAGGTGAAATGTAAATTTTAGCTAATTATTTCATGAAAATTTAGCTCAATCAAGATATTTGATTTCTATTAAGAGGTATTCACTTTTTTAAGATGAGGGTCATTCCTAGAGTATTGTTATAATTCTCAGGTCATGGCGGGGTATAAAATTCTAATCATGGATATACCATGGCTCAGAATTTTCTATTAAGTGGTAGAACCTATGGTGGGAAGTGTAAGAGGATGGGTAGTTAAAGTGATGATGATGTGATCATGTCTCTAGTTTGAAGGGCTTAGGTAAGCACCATCTCAGTGTTTAGTTCTAAATTCGATAATTGACTCAAGTTTCTATGGATTCTGTATCGTATTCTTAAAAAGAGGTTTGGTAGTGTATGGGGTGTTGGAAACATAGTGCAGTTGTTTGAATGAAACATATCGACCAGATTAGGTTAGGTGTTGTTTTCATCATTTTCCCCTATCCTTCTCAGGGATGAGAAGTTATAAGGTTGGGAGATTGTAGCTTCCTATGTTTTTGAACTGTGGTATAATTCCAAGGGATTTTTAATTTTTCTATTTGGTTGATGAGCTATTCTATAAACTAATATTTAGAATATAAATCCAAGATTTGGAATAATTAAATGTTTTTTTATATACATAGTTAAAGGCACAAGAGTTTTCTTGGGGTTTATGTTGAGTTTCAAGAGCATTGGGCTCTCAAACTTCATAATCATAAGGAACTGGTTAGGGTGCATGGTTTTTATAAAACTGTGTGGCTCGTTAAGTGAAATTGTGTGGCTGATCTAGTGGATATGGAGTCTTGTATGGTTTTTTATAACCATGTGAGTTGAGATACATGACCATGCGGTTTTCTACAAATCATTGATATAGGGTAATTTCATGTTTTGCACAAAGTTTCCCAAACTGTGCACGTGGACAGTACGAGCCCCCTTCAAAGGCAGTGCCTAAAGCACAGTTGGTGGATGGTTTGGAAAACCATGTGGTCAAAACATGATCCTATTTTAATGGGTTAAAATTACCCTTTTCCCCTCCAACATTTATTTTATTTTCCCTCTTTTCTCCTCCTACACGTGTAGCACCTCTCCTTCATCCATGGTGCTCTCCTCTCCTCTCCTAGGTATGGAGGGATAACCTCTATCTGATGTCTATTTCGAGTACTGTTAGGTGTGTTGGATATCCCTCAGTATGTCTACAAAACCTCCTTACTCCTTTATTAATTTATCTCCTTATCTCCTTTGTTATCTTCGTGTGAGCTAATTCATCCTATTTTCAGGGTGTTGGTTCATCTCTTCATTTCCCCTCAAACCAGCTTAATTCAAGACTTGATATTGGATATGTGAACCATATATGGTATAAGGTAAGTGTTCTATATATTTTTTACTTAAAGTACCACCATTTACATATTGTGTCATTGTTCCATGCACCGGTATTTCCATGTGATGCATCTTAAAGGTAAAATTAATTATGTAAAACCTAATACCCTAATTTTGGTATCCCTTGAATATTTAATTGGAATTATTGAAGGTCATGGACCTAATGATTCAACCACCCTTAGAGGTATGTTCCTTAAATGATTTAATTAATAAATTTTTTTCTAACAAAACCCCTCATTGAGATGCGTTGTCTTATAAAATGTGAATGGGTTAATTAATTAGTATGTGGAAGGATGTGACACTCTACTATGTTATCCCTTAGTGACTAAACCTTATCCTAAGTATTTAAGGCCTAATTATGATAGAATTAACTTAATGAATCTATATGGAATGCATGTTATCATGGATTATCTTATATAATTTCATGTATGGTGTTATCTGGCATGGGTAGACCACCTATACTTAATATATTTAAACAATTCTTGGAAATCCTTAATAACGGAAAGGATCAATTAATGAATTAAATGACATGTTAATGTCCATGGACCTCATTTAGTGTCCTAGTAATGGGTTATGACATGCCTAAGAACATGGACTTCCTTATTATTACATAAATTAGTAAATGGTAATGGCCCTCTTAAAGTATAAATGACTTGTGATGTGGAATTTTTATGAACATAGACTTCTTAATTGTTGAATTTAAATGGATAAATGAATCATGAATGCCTTGAGTGATACTTAGGTTCCCATTTACGGAATGCCTTGGATGGGATCATAGGTAGTTGAGACTATATTATACCTTGATAAATACTTGGGTTCCCTTTCACAGAATGCCAAGGATGGGCTCTTAGGTTACCTATTTTGTAAATACGCTAGGAGCACTATGATATCTATATTTTATATACATATTTTTATGGGTTTTATATATGTTTCAATTAGATATTAATTTATTTAATATAATATATCTCCCGGATATTTATGTTTTTTGTATTCGTATGGTGGAACATAATTTGAATCATATGATGGAAAACATGGAAATTGATGAACAAAACGCCACTTCATGCTGAGACGTGAATCACTATGACACAGAAATAAAAATATGATAAAGTTGAAATTAAAGATTGAATCTGAAGAGACCTAATACGTCCATTAAATAAATATTATCCATTATTTTGGATGATCACAGGAGGTTCCAGAGGCACAAAACTGAAGAACCATGGAAAAAAAGAGCTTTTGATATTGGAAGATGACTTTACACATTGTGTAATCATTACACATAAAGGTATAGTGAAAGTAATGAAACAACTATAGGTTGTGAATGGAGGAAATCAACTTTAAGTGAAGGTGACATGTGTCATAGTGTGACACATGTGAATATGACCTAAAAATCCACAAGTCATGAATTTGATACACATGCTGCAAGATTACACATCATATAAACTTACATGTTGTGTAAATGTCCAACACACTAAAAGAATGAGGATTTTTACGTAACATTCAATAGAAACCCTATGACTTTGACCTGGATATCCATTTAATAATATATTTGACTTAAAGGAATCCTAGGATGACTTACAAGGTTATAAATAAGGGTTTCAATCTAGGATAAAGGGAATCCATTCAAAGATTGAGGTGCGACCACTGGGAGGCTGCAGTAGGCTTTCGACCTGGAGTTCTGCATAGATAGGTTTCTTTTTTTATTTTCTTTCTTTGATGTAACATAGAATAATTTATAGTTTAATTCCAACCTATTTATTTTATTTATTATTATTCTTTATTAATATTTCTTCTATGGTTTTGGGTTTAATAATCATTGGCGATCACTTGACAATGGTTGGATAAAGCCCATAAGGGAGAGAAAAATCAGTTAAGGGGGTTCTTACCATCATTGTTTCATTTGATTTCACTCATAAGATGGTTTTATTCAATAGTATCATATTGTCACTATGTGTATATTTTATTCATCATTGATATATTGACCATATTACTTTAATAATGAATGAACACTATCATGATTGAGATGATTTACTCATGACCATTGAATGGAATTATTCTTATTCTTTTGGAAATTTGAACATAATACACTTTATCTATTTTGATTCATCTGACCATGAATAATTGGGATTCTAGGGTAGTTTGATAGATAATGATAATTTATTATATCTATCAAATTTTCTATTTTCACAGTTATTTGACATAATTATTTTAAAAGTGAGGTTGAATTAATTTATTTTGCAAAACCATCCTTGGAATTTTCTCCCCTCTCTGATGTTTTTCTATTTGAATTCATTTGTTTAAATTGAATCATTAGTTTAATAAAATCAATAAGAAATTGGAGCAACCTGACCTTTAGTTAATAGTTTTCATCACTGATTTCCCCGCTCTCTGTGGGATCAACCCCACACTTTTGATATACTACACCTTTTTAGTTAGTAGGGTTTGGGAACATATAAATGTCTAATTTGATCCACACTTGGAGGATTTAATGACAAATTTTTAAATAAAGATGAAATGATCCTTATAAAAATATAATGACATCTCACCCCCCCCCCCCCACATAAGAAAAAAGTGAATGCTCATAGAAAATGTAATCATAATGAAAAATAACCCTCTCTTATTTTTTTCTTTTCTTCTCCTTTTTTTTCGAAAGTCATGATTTTGAATGAACATTACATCCACCACCCAACCACATATGACAAGAATAATTGATCCAGGAATGGAGATTTTTTATTCTCCCAATTCAAAACCTAATTTTTTTTCAGAAGATTCCCTAGGATAAGTCTCACATTCACCACCTAACCACATATTATTATGAGATCATCAGTCTAACAATGGTGATTTTTGACCTACTTGATAAATAAAACATTTTTATTATTAGTATTTTTTTAACAAAAATAAGGATAAACAATGAATTACAATGAAATTAGATATTAACCATCCCCAAAAAACCCATAAAAACACCTTGTAGTCTCCTCTCAAGACACAACATCCCATATTCACCATGAAAAACTCCTCCCCCACACTCATTAAATTGAATATCATGAAAAATATAAAGAAATGTATAGGAAATTAAAATAATGTCTTGTAATGTGGTTTAATCCAAACAAGGTAATTCATGGATTATACAGGCTAAGAAGGATAAATGTACAGGTGGGTATCAGGATAGATGGGCTCATCAATAAAATGACTCAATCATTTCAAAAGTGAATTTATTCAGTCATAGCTTCGACAAGATATCAATGCAAGTCCTATCCAATTTATATTACCCAAGTTCCACTCAATAAATATTATTAGAAAAATAGGAAATATTTGGTCTAGAATTCTCTTGGGAATAGTAATAGAATATAAGTTAATTAGGTCATGGCATGAAAATAAAAAATCAGTTTACTCAATGCATTATTCTATGAATCAACATCAATAAAATAAATCATATAAAATTTATTTCCTCTTCTTTTCACTATTTCAAAAGGTATTATCTTTACTTTTATTAGTCTTTTTATATTCACAAAATGGATTCTTCAAGTTCAAATACTTCTTCTAAATCCAGAGGTTCATATTTTTTAATGTTTTCAATATGTTCTAGGTAATGTTCATTGTTTTCTACCTTCAATTTTTCTTCCTTTGTTGTTTCCACAGTATTGGATTATTCTACCTCTTTCTATTCTTCATCTTCAAAACCACCAAACCCTACATTATATTTTAATTTCAATTTTCATACTAGGGAATATAAATTTTAAATATCATAATAAAATTGAGTAATAAATTCTATTTATTCACTAACTTGGGCTTCATGATCATCCATCCACTTATCCAACATTGTAAAAAAAATTAGAAATTTGGTAAGTCTTCATTCTTGGTTCTTCTCATGAGTTGGTAGAAAGTGAGGGTATTCTTGAATGTAATGCTCTTAATTTTTCTTTGTGTTAATAATTTTGACCTCCTTCACTTCTTGATATTCTTATTATTCAAACCAAACTATACCTACATTATAAATTTAAGGTATATTATTTATAAGAGAATTTAAATTTTAAATAATTTAATTAAGCTTAGTAGTCTACCTATTCTCTGAGTTGGGATTCATGATAGTTTATCCTTTTTTCCATCACTTTAGTGTGCTTTATCAGTATCCTAGTCAGTCTATCTTATAAGTGCTTCTCTTCAGGTTTCTAGAAGTATGTGTCTTCATGGTTTTACAGCTATGCCCAGGATACTCCTTGGTAGTCATGAAAATTAGGGTCTCCTTCATAGGTTTGAGACTAGGTGTCACATTTCTGATGATGTTGTAATTCATCATATTCAAAAGAATACGGATCATCCCAACTCGTTTCTTGATGTGACCACCCTCCTGAATTTAATGGTTCCCATGTGGTTGAATATTCCTAAAATCTTATGTACTCTGATTGTGGTGCATCATAATAATGATGAGATAGGTATTCCATCCTATACAGCACTAAAAACTACCAAAATCATAATATAAAAAAATGAAATAAAAAAACCAAATAACTAAACTAAAATTAGTAAATAGAAATGGGATAAGAAAATTCATTAACCTAAGAAATCGGTCTTGATTATTCTACAATGCTCCACTGCTCCCTATAAATGGGCACATGAGCCTCAGCCTAGTTGGTGAGGACTCTCTAGGTGCATCCAAGAGACCTGAGATCAAATCTGGGTGGAGGCATATTTCTGGGTACTGTAGCAATATTGTAGCAGTATTGTAGCAAGCATTGTTCGGTACTATAGTAGCCGAAACTATTCATCCATCTGGGCCTTTGGGCCACCAGTTTGGTCCTTGGGTCCTACAAGGCTTTCGGGCCACCCAAGGCCTTCGGTCCAGTTGATTCTCAAGTCCATTGGGCCACCTTAAGGCCTTAGGTCCACCCCAAGGCCTTCGGGCCACATGAATGCAGGCCCCAAACACACTACAAAAAAAGGAGCAATCCTAGAAGAGGATTCAGAGTAGGTTCACTCACCAGAGCAGAGCCAAATGGATTGTCAGAATGAGAGGGTATGGCTATGCCATCGGTACCAGCCTGTGATTGCACGGGAAGCCTAGCCAGACGGTCATGCAAAGGTGGAGAGCTACTATCAGGATGCAGATTCTGGGGAGGGGCAGTTCCTTGTAGATAGTCTGGTTGAATTCCCTAAGACCTTAGGGTCATGTAATCTCCTAAGCCTGCGGGCCATGTATCTCTGAGCCTACGGGCCTTGTAAGGGTTACCCCTCATCCCTTGAAAGGGGGTTATTAAAAATCAATAAAAATGAAGGACTTCGGGCCATTAAGGCAGGCCTATAAACTGTGCCAAAATTTACTGCACTCAAAAGGCATTGTTAAATCCTCTGAGTGTGGATAAAATTATAAATTTATATGTTCTTGGATTTTACTAACTACAAAGGAATGGTATAGAAATAGTGCGGGGTAAATCCAACAAAGAGCGGAGAACACAGTGATGACAACTCTTAATTAAAGGTTAGGTCACTACAATTTCTAATTGATTTTATTATAATAATGATGGAATTTAAATAAATGAGTTCAAATAGAAAAATAGCAGAGAGGGGAATCAGTATTCATATATGGTTTTGCAAAATAAAATTAATTCAACCTCACTTTCAGAATAATTATATCAAATAGTTGTGAAACCAAACAATTTAATCGATAGACGAAATGGTATTTCTCTATAAAACTACCCTAGAATCCAAATTCTTCATGGTTAGATGAATCAAAATAGCTAAAGTTCATTATGTTCTTATTCTAAAAAGTAGAAGAATAATTCCATTTAATGGTCATGAATAAATCATCTCAATCATGATGGTGCTTGTTCATTATTGAAGGCATATGGTCAATGGATCAATGATGAATAAAATTTTGTGTAGGCATAGCACGGTACTATTGAATAAAACCATATAATGATTGAAAGTAAATCGAAAAATTATGGTTCACACCCCATTTAACTTATTCTATTCTCCCCTATGGGTTTTAGCCAACCATTTTTGGTTGATCACCAGTGATAATTAAACCCAAAACCATAAGAGAGATATTAGTAAATAATGGGAATGAATAAAATAAATATATTGGAATTAAATTAGAAATAACTTGATGTTACATCAAATAAAAAAAAGAAAAATAGAAACCTATCTATGCAGAACTCTAGGTCAGAACCCTACGGAAGCTTCCCAGTATTTTCCCCTCAATCTTGGAATGGAATGCCCTTTATCCTAGCTAGAACCCCTTATTTATAACCCTTTAAGTATTACTAGGGTTCCCTCATGTCAAATATGGCATTAAATATCCGTTTGTGTCAAAATCATAGGGTTTCCATTGAAAGATATGTAAAATCGTCATTTTTTCTACTATATCGAACATTTACACGATGTGTAATCTTACACCATGTGTATCAAATTCACAACCTATATATTTCTAGGATATCTTCATATGTATCATGGTGTGACATATATGTTTCATGTCATGAAACATGTCATCTTCACTTTAAGTTTATTTCCTCTACTTTTTGACTTGTATTTCTTTCACGACTTGCACCAGATCATGATGTGTAATGATTACACGATATGTAAAGTCATGTTCCAGCACTGAAAGCTCTGTTTTCTATGGTTCTTTAGTTATTTACCTCTAGAACCTCCCATGATCATCCACCATAATAAAAAATCATCATTTAATGGATGTCTTAGGTTTCTTTGGATTCAATCTTAAATGTCAACTTTATCATATTTTCATTGTCATGTCGAGCCATAATTGCCACGTTTTCCATCATATGCTCTGAATTTTGGTCCTACATAATAATAAAAAAAACATAAATATCAGGATGACATCTCATATTAAATCAATTAATATTCAATTGAAACACATATAAAAACCCATCAAAAAATATATATATGATAGAGATATCAAATACTTGGTATGCCTTGGATGGGATCATCAGTTGGATTCTCTACCTCCTTATGAGTGATACTAGTTCCCTAGGGGATACTCCATGGATAATCTTAGTGGTAATATGGTTATACCACTCCATGAGTGATTCTTGGACCCAAATGTGAGATACTAGGGATGGGCTTGAAGTTTTTCCTTATTCTCACACCGTATTGGGAGCGATACTTGGGATTCTATTTATGAATTCCCTTGTATTGGCTCTTAAAATGTTGGGTATTTATAGTTCCCCTGGATCAATACTTGGGATTCCTTTTGGATCACCTTGTACGGGCTCAAGGTTCCTCTTATTAAATTATAATGATGTTTTTTTATTTAAGACTAAAAATACATAGATGTTATATATGGATGCATCTTCCAAGACAAATAACATTATTAGGTTCATTCCAATATTGAAACATGTTTTATGATACCCTTTATTACACTCATATCATGTCTTTATAGGTTTACTTTGTTTCAGAGATGTTACAGCTTAAGTTGAAGCAAGTATGGTCGGTCAAGTTTCCTTGAGGAACTTGAGCTTGACTTATTGTGTTTATTTATTTATTCACCCACTATTTATTTATTATACCTGCACATAGTTGTACTTTATATTCATAGACTGTATTATGCTTTATACACCATTGGTGGTGGCCTACTTAGTATATCTCACACCCTACTCAGTCAGCCATAACACTGGGATGCCCAAGCAGACCTCATGTTCATAGGTCCATGGACTATTATTTGTGTTACACATTGTACATGGGATCTTAGGACCATTGGAATAAACTGGTACTCGAGGTTCTCATGGAGATCACCCTTGGGACTTTTTATTCTTTTTCTATATTCATATATTGTATTTTCTGCTAGATTAATTTTATTCTTATATATTTTGTCGCCTTATTTGGACATGCATGCATGGTTATGTATATTTCTCATTGGCCATTCCTATAAGTTTTTTGTTATCTTCTGCTACTCTATATTTTATGTATATTTCTACTTATGTTGAATGATTTATTATTTATCTCTTATACCATGGTGCTGCTCTAATCATGAGAGTATAGTCTTCCCGCCATACCATCTTTAGGACCTCATTTCTAGTCAGTAACCTATGGTGTATGGGGTGGTGTGATTGAGGCCATGTGGCGACCGATCCGGCTATTGGGTTTATAGTCACCTAGATCAAGACATTACAAGGACCATTTGAAAATGGTCGGTGTTGTTTTTGAATTCCCATGAGGCTGGTAAGTTTTTTGTTTATGTTTGTGCTTAAACGGAAGCACGATGGTGAAATGGTTGTGTGTGTGTGAAACCTTTGAAAAAGAGTTGACCAGAGACGGTTTTTCTATCCATCGCATGTGTAGTTGGAAACGGTTGGTTCAAATATATACCGATAACTTCATCTTGGATATTATGGGAGTGTCTTGGGTCTTCTTTTTAATCTTTGATATCATCTTATTGTACTCTTTTTTTAGTGACAATCATGTTCCCAATCTTGACATTGTTCAGGATACACTGAGAGAGTGTCAGTTATATGCAGCACTAAATTTAAATGTTAATAGGCTTGGTAAGTGAAATCTATGGGAGTTACACTTCTATAGTGTGATAATTTTAGAGGCGTGGTTAGTCCTAAGTGATATTTGGTTTCCCAAGTAGGAATGTCTTGGACAGACTCACGAACACTGGCTATTTTCTTTGACTTGAATGTCATTGGGATCATTCAGTGTTCTTGATACATGGACATTTTTCTATGTACCAACTTCTAACTTGTAATCACTGGAGTATGGACTACCTTGGATGAGATCCTTGGACTCTAGTTAATGATTCTAAGGTTAAAACAGACTTCATTCGGGCACAAATGGTATGCTTTAAAAGGGTAATGATTCAAGTGTATTGTATTGGGTTTATATCCACGTTCATGCTAGTATATGACAACATGATGGATGTTTTGTCTAGAAATGTCACTGGACACTGATTACGAGCTTCGGTAAGAATGATCAGAGCAAATCTAAAGGTAACTTTGTTTAAAGTCATTGGGCTTAGCTTTTGAAAAGTACTAGTCATCTAAGCGGGGTGTTTTTTAGGGTAGTCGACCAGAGGTGGTTCTACTTTATGTCACTATCTCTCTATTTTGTTGCATGTGGTTAGTGAAGAACCACATCAATAATGTCTTTAGGATGAGATGAGTGCAGTGAAAGGGTCAGCTGAGAATTTTGGAGAAAATTTGGTGTGAACAAGGTAAATATGGTCAGTTGGTATGCAGCCATCCTATCAATATAAGAATCATTTTGTGATCATTCTAGGAATGATAAGATCATGTATTGATATGAAATTATGATGGTGGAGGTAGCATGGATCAGAATTGGACATTAAATGGTAAAACCTCTGGTCGGGAGCACCATAGACTGGTTGATTAAGAGATAATGACATGATCATGTCTCTATTTTAACGGTCCTGGGTAAGCACTGTCTCGATGTTCCAGTTTGGAGTATGAGCATTGGCTCGAGTTTCTATGGCTTATTTACCGTATGTTTGAAATAATTATTGGTGTGCATCACACGTTTGGAAACTCAATGCAACCATTTGTACAAAACTTCATGAACCAAGTAGGTTGGGTGTTTTTTCGTTGTTTCCCCAAGGCTTATTGGGGACAAGAATTTCTAAGGTGGGAAGATTGTAACAACCCATGTTTCGGGCCAAGGTAAAATTCCAATGGAATTTGAATTTTACCATTTGGTGGAAGGTATGTTATCTAAACCAAGATTTGGAATATAAATACAATATTTTTGAACACTTAAATGAGTTTTTTTTTAGACTTGGTTTAAGTCCTGAGAGGTGTCTCAGGAGTTCTAATGAGTTTTGGGAGCGTCGGGACCCAAAAAATCAAAATCTAGAGAATATGGTAAGGGTGCATGGTTTTTCTAAAAATGTGTGGCCCACCATATGAAATCATGTGGCTGGTCTAGTGGAGTTTTGGGTATCACATGGTTTGGTCTAACCATGCAAGAGGAGCCACACAGTCGTGTGGTTTGCTACAGATCCTTAATAGAGGTGAATTGCATAGTTTGGGCATGGTTTCCCAAACCGTGCACATGAACCATGAAATCCTCCTTCTTAGGCAGTGACTCATGCACGGTTGACACGTGGTTTGGCCAACCGTGCAGCTAAACCATATACCTCATTTAAATGGGTAAATTTACCCTTTTCCCCTATATACTTTTAATTCATTTTTCCCCTTTCTCCTCCCATGTGTGTAGTGCCTCTCCTCCGACCATGGAGCTTCTTCTCCCCGCTTCTAGGTATGGAGGGATCTCATCCATCTGGTGTAGTAATTGCTTATTATCGATATCATTATATGCATATCGGTAATATTTTTTTCTTACACATTTTTTCATTTGACTCTCCATCTCCTGTGTTATCTTTATGTGATCTAATTCACCCTATTTTCAGGGTGTTTGTCCATTTCTTTGATTTCTCTCAAACAGAATTGAATAAAATATCAATATTGGAAGAGTGGATCATCCTAAGCATGAGGTAGGTGGTCTATGGATTTTACCTTAAATTATATCTTGTTGTAAACTATTCCATTGTGTCGCACACTGGATTTTTCGTTCATTTTGCTTAAAATATGAAATTTAATATACATATGAAAATACCTAAGTTTTGTTAGCCATAGTGCTTTAATAGGAACCATTGGAGGTTGTTCACCTTAACCCAAACCACCCCATGGGTCTGTTTCTCATATTCCCTTAACAAAAAATATATGTATTTATCCAAAACACTACTAAGTGTGTTTGGAATTAATTTTAAAATAAGAATCATTAAATGATGATTGATGGATTTATTGATTTTATCTCAAGCATGTATCCATACTAGTCCATGTTAAATTATGGAATATTCCTTAGAATGAATAAGGGTTGTAATGAGACATATGACCCATATTTTTTTGAGTGTCTATGAAGACCATGTTTCTTGTGTAACCAAACACCCATCTATGGTGTGTCGTCTTAAATATTAAGATGGAATGACTAAAGGAACTTGATAAACAGGAAGTGTTATGGACATACACACTTGTCCCCTCGTTAATTATGTTTAAGTGATTAATAATGAAATTTGAATGTTCTATAATGAAATTGTAACATGACATGTTTATGTACATGGTAATTTTAATTATTAATGAATAAGATGAATTTTGTAAGTGGGATTAAATGAATAGTGAATGGTAATACCATCTCACTTTCCCCACCTTGGTGCTTATGAATAAAACAATAAGAAGTAATTTTTGAACTTCAAATGGACATGGAATACCTTATAACTTTCTGATATTCGAGCATGGTGTCCCATAGATATTGTGATATTCGGGCATGGCGTCCCTTATATATTATGATAATCAGGTGTGCCATCCCTTATATATTTTGATAATTGGGAATGGTATCCATTATATATATAGTGATAATAGGTCATGGCATTCCCTTTATGTGATGTGATTCTTGGAAATGGAATCCCTTATTTATGAAATATGGGCATGGAATCCCTTATTTATGAAATACAAGCATGGCATCCCTTCTTTATAAAATATGTACATGGAGACCCTTCTTTATGAAATATGGGCATGGCCTCCCTTTTCTATGAAATACGGTCATGGCATCCCTTCTTTGTAAAATACGGGCATGGCGTCCCTTCTTTATGAGATAGAGGCATAGAATCCCTATACGGATATGATATAGTCATGGGGTCCCTATACTGATATGATACGGTCATAGCGTCCCTATAATGCTATGATACGGACATGGAGACCCTTATGAGTTATAATAATTGGGCATGAAGACCCTTATGAATTATAATTAATGGTTATAGAGACCCTACTAATATGATATAGGGTTATGATGTCCCTGCTATTACAATATACAGGCATGATGTCCCCACTATTATGAAATTGGGCATGGCATCCCTTGACACTTGTCAAAATCATGCTAATGTCCCTAGATGCCCGAGTTATACCTCGGGTCCAGACTAGTAGTGGTATCCATACATATGGTTATAGATGTTACTACATATATATACTATAAATATGTATACACATGGTTACTTATTTAGAGATTATCTAGAACAAGCCAAAGCAGGTAGTGTCAGCCTAGTTTCCTTCAAAAACCAAAGTTTCCCCTTTTATAGTTTTTATTATTGGTTTTAATTATTATATTGGCATAATTATTATATTATATGCATTGACTAAATAGATTAGACATTATTATTGGTAACCTATTGAGTATATCTCACACAATTTTTGGGTTGCCACTGCACTGGGGTACCCGAATAGACCTCATGTTTGTAGGTTCATGATTATGGATTATGATTGTATTGTCATTTACACATGGGATCTTAGGAGCACAGGACTAAGCCAGATCTTAGGATTCTCATAAAGATATCCTTGGGGATTTTACTCATTTTTTTATACCTTTACTGTGTTGTATCTCCTGTTATATATATCTGCCTTAGATTATGTAGAATCATTTGTACATGCATGCATGGTTTCAATTTTTGGTGTGGGGCATTTTATTAGTTGTTATTATTATATTCCAATACTATATTATTGTTTAACCATTCTATTGTTTTATATATTATATATTTATGCTTCTATGGTCATGTGGGTATAGTCTCCCCACTGTACCATCATTAGAACCTCATTTCTAGTCAGCAGCCTCTGGTGTGCGGGCAGTCGTTCTTGAGTCCATGTGACTAACTGGCTTGGGGAATCATTTCAGCGGCTCTTGGGTTATGATGTTACAATCTTTAAAACATTTTATGTAAAATATATATATGGAAGGAAAATACTCTTGATCGAGTAGAAAAAAAAGTCAATTTTCCTTAAAAATGGTTTTGGTATATAGAGTACTTAAAGAGTGGAAAATGAAAGGAAAACTTGTAATTTCCATAAATAACCAGATTAAAATAAAATATATTGGGTTTAAGGTATAAAGATCAAATAATTCCCCCAGTAGAGACTTTAACATAAACAATCTCTAATAATAATGAGATTCTGAAATAAACTTTTACCTTAGGTTTGACTTATTTCATACCTCCTATATAATAAATATAGATTTATTATAAATATATTCCAAAATCAAAATAATATATATTATAGCATATATGATTTACTTATAATCTCTTCTCAGCCATTTATTAACAATTATTTGTTAAAATCACTATTCTGGGCAATAATTTCTTTAAGTTTCATGTATATTTTGGTTCGTTAGTTTCAATATTTGTAATTTGATCATGGTTTTATAATATCTAGAATGTTAATGGAGGGAGAGGACACACTTGAAATTTCTTAAAAGATTAAAATATAATAAATTCATTCTCAATCCAAATTCTTCCAAATAGATATGAATTCAAAGATAAATTGGATGAAGTTGAAATAAAATTATCCAATTAAATTTAGATAGGTTTTGGTTTCATTTTATACCTTATCATATTTATTAATCCTTTTGTTAATTATTTTTTACCTTAACCATGGTAACAACTATTTTAATCATAAAGGGTTAAGAATATTACCATATATATATAAGTGAATCATAAATGGACCATGGATGATATGTTAAACCATATACCATTCACATGGCCAAATATAGTTTTTTTATTGCTTTTAAATAACTTAATAATATATTATTTATAATAAAATATAATTAATATAAATTTTGGAACTATTCATTTAATTTGACATTAAAGGCACAAATAAAAAGATAAAATTAAAATATAATCCTTTTAAACATTAATAATATGTTATATTTATCTAAAAAAATTTATGTAACACTATAAATCACTCAAATTATATTACTTTTAATATTTTTAAAATCATTTATTTAATTTTTTTATTAATTGTATAAATATCGTATTATCATTTTGAAAGCATTTAGGTAATAATTTAATCACCAAAAATTATACATAAATTACCATTATTAATATAATTTCATTATTCAAAAAATTACCATTAAGATTCATTTACAACTTTTTTTCTCCCTATGTGAGCACATAAGAGATATTTAAAACTAAGAGAGTAACATTTTTCTAACATTCATTGGTTTAAATATTATATAGGTCATTTTAATGGATAGATGTCTCTTAAAAAATTAAATTTTGATCCTAAGGTGATAAGTTTTCAATTACCTTCATCAAATAGGAATTTATATGAAAAATTGTGACCTTAACACTTAGTTTTAACCTAGATTAACCTGATTTACCATTTATCACGGTGATAAATTATACCATAGTTACTATTCATAATGTCTAAAAATAAAGGGGACCTATTTACCAAATTTTAACCTATTGATTCAAAATACAGAATCAATTTTATCAAATTCAATACCTAAAAGTGGTAGAAATTAATTTTAAAATACGTGTGAAAAATGCGACGAAAATTTCTTTTAGAAAAATATAAATTTTAAGCATAAAAATGGATTTATTATTATCCCATGCATATTAAAAATATTAGATAAATTTTAAAAAAATTTATTGAATATATAATATATAAATTTCATTAAAATTATTCACAAATAGGGATTAATTTAATTTATTGAGATAAAAACACATTGTGAATAAAAATAATTTTTTCAAAAAAAACATTTCTTTTACTTTTAAATGATTTTTATTTTTATTTATAATCAATTGATAACCAATAAATTTGTTTTATACATGTGTAAACCATATAATTTTCATGCTTTAGTTAATACTATTCATACCCATTAATTTAATGGCTAGGTTATAATGGTATACTATATTACAGTTCATTTAGACTTGGGGTTGTGCATATCTCAAGCTATCCAATAGATTGAATTTATTTAAAAAGAAATATATCATAAAATATTAGGGTGTTACATTATTCCCTCATTCAAAAAAAATCATCCTCAAAATTTCCATAATGTCGCATCATGTATATATTTGGGTAGTTCTTCATCATAATTTCTTTAGGTTCTTATGTCGCCTCTTCTATCTTATGATTTTTCCATAGTACCTTTACCAGCTAAGTTGTCTAATTCCTCAACACTTATTCTCTAGTGTCCAGAGTCTAGATAGGCTCTTCATAGTAAGATAAATCAGGTTCTAATTCTATTTCTTTGTAGGTGAGAACATGGGTTGGGTTTGGAATGTACTTCCTTACCAATACTATATGGAACACATCATGTACTTTAGACAGACTTGGTGTCATTTTCAAATGGTAAGCCATAGCTCAAATTCTTTCAAGGATTTCAAAAGGTCTAAAATACATGGGGATTAGTTTCCCTTTATTATTAAACCTTATAAAACCCTTATATGGAGATATGTTCAAGAAAATTTGATATCCCACTTCAAATTCTAAATCTTCCCTTCAGTTATCATCATAACACTTTTTCCTGCTTTGAGCTGCTTTAATATAAGTATGAATAGTCTTTACCTTATTCATTGTATCCTCAAAAATTTATGGTAATACAAGCTTCCTTTCACTAAGTTAATCCCAACAATTTATTGTACAACATCTCTCTCCATATAATACTTCATACATCACAATTTGAATACTTGAATAGAAACTAATGTTATAGGAGAACTCTACCAAAGGTAAATACTAATCCCATATATTTTGAAAATCAAGTGATTAGGACCTCAAAATGTCTTCTAAAGTTTGGATAGTATTTTTATACTGCCTATCAGTTTGAGGATGATAATCATTTCTCAAATTAAGCTTTATATTAAGATCCTTCTAAATACTTTTCTAGAATTTCTATGTAAATCATGGATAATGATTAGACATAATTGAAATAGGTTCACCATGAAGTCTTAAAAATTCATTAATATAGATTCATGCAAGGCACTCCAAAGGTAAATCTTCTCTTATGGATAGAAAATGTGCATATTTGTTAAGGCAGTCAACAATAACCCATATTTCATTATTCTTTCTAGGATTATTTGGTAATCTAGTGATAAATTCCATAGTAATTCCATCCCATTTCCATATAAGAATAGGTATAGGTTACATGAATCCTCTAGTATGTTGTATCTCAGCCTTCAACTATTAATAAACCAAAAATATTGACACATAATTACTAATTTCCCACTTCATATTATCCCACAAAAAATGTTTCTTAAAAATATCAATACATCTTGGTGCTACTGGGGTGTATAGATAAATTGAAGATATGAGCATCATCTAATTTTTTTCCTTTTTTTGTCAGTTATAGATGGAAAACATAGCCTCTTTCCAAATTTTAGAACTCCATATTCATATATTAAGTCTTCCAATTTCTCATCATTCATGACCTTAATTTTATTTTAAAAATTAACAGCATCATGATGAGAAATTTTTATCTTTTCTAATAATTTTTTTTGGAAATAATTTAAAAAATTAGTGATATTTACCCTTCATTGATAATTCCTAGATCCATATTTACTAAATCCATGAAAATGTGATCCCTATTAATCCTATTTTTTGTTATAATTCCATGATATTTCCTACTCAGTTTATATGCTGCCTTATTTTCCTTTCCTAGGTGGTAATATATTGAGAAATTATAATACTTAAGTAGCTCAAGCTATCATCTTTTCCTCATGTTGAGATATGTATGTGAAAAGATATATTTTTTCCTCTTATGATCTATGTATATTTCACATATTTCATCATAGAGATAATGTCTCCATATATAGTGCTAAGATTATGGATAATAACTCAATGTCATGAGTTGTGTAGTTTTGTTCATGAGTCTTTAACTACCTTGATGCATATAAAATAACTTTATCATTTTACATAATGAAACAACCAAGTCCATTATTTGATGCATCATTATATATCACAAATCCATAATTTCCAAATAGTTGAGTCAAGATCAAATCATTCACCAATATCTTATTTAATTCCTTAGAAAATGCTTCACATTACTTTATCCATATGAACGTAACCCCTTTACGAGTAATCTTGGTTAACGGGTTATCCAATCAAGAAAATTGTGAATAAATCATTGATAGTAACCTACAAAACCAATGAAACTATGTACCTTAGTTATGTTCATTGGTGTAGGTCATTCTTGGACTGCCTTTACCTTTACAGGATCAACTAACATTACATCCTTAGAGATAATATGGCCAAGAAAATAAACATTCTGAATCTAGAATTCAAACTTGCTAAATTTACCATATTAATACTTTATTCTAAGATTCTCAAGAATGATTCAAAAGTGATTATCATGGTACTCATAACTCTTATAGTACACCAAGAAATCATCAATAAATACTACGACATAATTATCAATATATTCCTTGAATACTTTTTTCATTAGATCCATGAAAACAAAGTATGCATTAGTAAATCTAAATAGAATTTTTGTAAACTCACAATGTTTATACATCATTTGAAATGTTGTCTTTGAAATATCTTCCTTATTTACTCGCAATTGATGATACCTGTAACAAAGATAAATATTTGAAAATTATTTAGCTTCATGAATTTTATTAAATAAGTCATAAATGTGAGGTAGAGGATACTTTTTTTTATCGCAATAGAAATGATTTCCCTATAATCAATGCACAACCTCATAGATCCATCTTTATTCTTAATGAAAAGAATAAGGGCTCCCTAAGGTGAAACACTTGGGCATATAAATCCCTTATTACATAGCTTCTCTAGTTGTTTCTTTGATTACACTAATACCATAGTGGTCATTCTATAAGGATTCTTTGATATAGGTATTACATTAGGTATTAAATCAATGGAAAACTTAACCTAATGCTCTAGTCAATGTCCAGGTATTTCTTTAGGAAATACATAAATGTATTCTTGTACAATATATACATTATAAATTTAAAGATTACATTTTCCATATATAGGTTGTGTATGCTTTTATTCCTTAGGAATCTCATTTATAAGAGCTACTGGGGTGGATCTAAATATGACTCAGGTGATGAAGTCTCCCCTCTAAAGATAAGGAATTCCACATCTTCATCATAAATCATAATTTCCTTATCTTTGTAATAATTTTTTGTATAATTTTTTGAAATTTAGTTTATACCAAGGATTATATTAAAATCTATCATAGGTAAAATAATAATAATAATAATAATAATAATAATAATAATAATAAAGTCATCAAATAGGGCATGTTTATGTTTCATGAGTATTAACTGATAAATATATTCTTAAGGTGCTAGGAAAATGTCTAATTTTCTTGTAAAACATGGAAGATATAAAACAGTGTGAAGATAAATATCAAATAAAGCATTAGAAAAATTTGAGGGTGTTATTAGAGTACCTACCACAACATCTTTAGGAACTTCAACCTTAGATTTTGTGATCACATGAGATTAGCCTTGCTCCCTTGGCCTTTTTTGGGGGCAATTCCCTTAAGGTCTAGGAAAATCATTTTTATAGTTCCCCATATCCTTATGGTTGAAGAATTTAAAATTGGTAGATTCTTTATTACCCTTTCAATCATGAGCCTGGTTCCCTTTCTCTCCACACTTGAAGGAAACTCTCATTCCCAGAAAGCAAGTTCCCTGGTGTTTCTTTTCATATTTATTACAAGTTGGAAATTCCACCCTTCCCTTCTTCCCTTATAATGTATTTCCTATTCCATAGTGTTCATCTACCATTTTCTTATTTTTTTCCTTTGAATTCATAATACTTGTATAATTATTTCTCTGTCTTGATTACACATGATACTATGTCCTCGTATGATGAGAAGGTTTAGGAGACTATTTTTCTTCAAAGGATTGGTTTTAGTCCATCAAAGAAATGGTTAATCTTAATCTTTGGATTATGTACATAGTCCCCAGCATGCATTGCTAACCTTGTAAATATGGATTCACACTTAGCAATGTTTTCCTATTCCTTTTGTCTTGAACTCAAGAATTGTCTCTCTATATTCACTCGTTGTTTGCAAGGAAAATGTTTTTCTAAGAAAAGTTCCTTAAAATACTTCCATTACTTGATCGCTATTTACTCCTTATCCTTAGTGTTTTGAATAACTGATCACCATTGATTTGTATCCCTTGAGAGATGATAAACTATTATGAAAAACTTCTCCTTTTTCTTACTTCCCAAATCAAGAAATATATTCTCTAAGGAACTTATATATTGCTCAGCTACAAATGGATTTGTAGTTTCATTTAATGATGGTAGTTTTTGACATATGAAGTGGTCTAATATTATTACACTACATTGTAAAAATTAATGTTGGTCTATATGAGCCAGGTTATTATCCATAACCTAAGTCGGCTGCCCCAAAATAGTTATAATTTTTTCATCTCCAACTGCAGCTCCAGCTCTAGCTTCATTATCTTTTCCGAGAGGGATATCCCTATATATAATATGGTTATTGATATGGTTTTCATTACTTCTACTAGTAAATATTTCTAAAAAATTGTATATACTAGATTAGATCATAACATTATGAATCATAATATATAATTTAAATACTAGTGAAACACTTAACATAAATTTAAAATTTATGTATAACTAATCTCAAAATCATAAGGTTGGTTTTTTTGGAAATATTCTCAAAGTTATTCATAGGTTTATGTTACATAATCTATGTTTTTCTAAATCCAATTCCAAAGGATTATACTAAACTTTTCCTAAGACCAACCGTAACACCCCAGCCCTAGTAGACAAGGGTTGATGGTTACTGTATTATATTTCTACTAGATGCAAGCATTCACATCCCAAAGGATCAAGTAGTTTAATAATCCTGGAAAACTAGATACATACTTGAATATCAAATTGAATTTGAAAAATTAAAATACAACATAGTATTTTCTTTGATAAAATCATTATTCCCTTTAGAATATCCTTTTATATCAATCATAATACATTTTCTAGCATCCTGGGGGAAATAAATATAAAAAATGGGTGAGATCAGATGCTCGGTAAGGGTATGCGTATAGTGGAAGATAACACAAAGTAAGTAAAACATGAATAATATAGCTAAGATAAATAATAATAAAATATTCCATATAAATAATACCATAAAAAAGTTGAATAAATCCATGGATGAAATAACAACATAAATAATCACATGGATAATAATATCTAGTTTTCATAATGATTTAATGCATAATGTTGGACATCACGATCTTACTACTAAGGTTGTGTTCCAAGAAAAATACATAAAAAAGGAAATGTGTACACCAAATACCCAAAATAGTTTGTCTCATGAGATCCACCTATTCATCAAGGGGATATAGTGGGCCCTAATCATCACTTACTAATTCCAATTCATTCATCATATGAAAGGGTTAAAACATAATCAACATAAACATTCGTATTAAAAAACTAGAATTAAAATGTTAATAATTTCCCCAATTGATAAAAATAATCATAAACTATCCAGAGTAACATAGAAAATGGTATCAAAATATTATATCACCATTAAATCATTATATTTACAAAATAATGTTTAAATAGATTAATATACTTTAAAAAAGCACTATAAGATTTTTTTAGGAAGATACCCTTTTCATTTTGAAATAAAAATTTCCCAAATATTAAGGAAAATATTTTCAATGAAATAATCTTGTAAATATTTTAATTAATCTTCAAAAAATTAATAATTCATGATGGTTTGAAATTCCATTCATTTCATATAAGTTAAAAAACATCCCTTTCACACTTTTATAAGAAAAGTAAAAAAACACCTTGTTCAAAAAATGATAGGTAGATTATTTTTAACCCATTTTACAAAAGTAAAAAATATGTAAAATGTATTTAATAAATAATTTTATACTAGTAAAAATGTTAATTAAAACATTTTAAGGAAAATATAGATATGGAATAAAAATATTCATGACCGAGTAGAAAAACAAATTTTATTTTTCTTTAACAAATAGTTTCAATGTCTTGAGTACTTAAAAATTAGAAAATTAAAGAGAAATTTTTTATTTCCATAAATAAACATAGGAGAATAAAATATATTGGTTTTAATATTTAAAGATCAAACACAACTAGAAATATGACCTATTGCCACACATCTATTTCCACAGTTTAAAAAAACCATGGCAATAGGTTTATTTGAGGCCACAGTTTTATTGAAACCATGGTTACTGCACTGATTATCGGGATTATCCTCCTGATCGACTCACCTTTTCCATCGGTCTCCCCCACTTGAATCATCACCTCCCTGACCTCCACCTCGCCAACCTCTGCCTCCCGGCCCTCTCCTCCCCTCCCCGACCTCCCCCTCCCAGCCCTCTCCTCCCCTCTTTGACCTCCACCTCCTGGTCATCCGACCACTTCCCAGTGATCTCCTCCCCTCCCCAACCTCTGCTCCCGACCTCGACCTCCTGGCCTCCCCCTCAACGTCCTGACCTCTACCTCCTTACCCCCAACCCCTCTCAGCTCCCTCACCTCTGGTGACATCCCCCCTCCCCCCTCTCAGCTCCCTCTCCTCCGGCGATGTCCCAGACTGATTCATTGTATCTAGGTTTGTATTTTCTTCTCATCCTTTCTTTTTTTTATTCTTTCTAAACTAATCATTTGTTCTTATATGAACAGTATCAACAAGTTGACTACACAGTTTCTCTTTCTCATTGTTTATTCTTATATCCCCACCCAATTCATTGCATCTAGGTTTGGATTTTCTTCTCACATTGTTATTGCAACATCATTTTCATATATTATTATTTTGTTGGTAGGATAGTTAGTAAATGTTTTGTTCAATCAGTGTTTTAACATAGTTCGGTGAGTATTTCTATACTTTGATGGTTTTTAAATTTTTTTGGTAAGTTTTCAAATCTATGAGTTGAAGATTTTATGGATAGGGGTTTTTCATGTGATGGGCTTGATGGTCAATGTGATGTTTAATTAAATTATATAAATGGTTAAAGGTAGGTGGTCATTACTTTCATTAATATTTTTTGATAAGGTGTTTTTAATACAGTTTTCCTAGAAGTATAATTATTATATATGGGTTATGTTATTATAATATAGCCTATAAATTAGGGTATTATAATGGTAAAGGGTCTCATCCATATTTAAATTCACTAAAAAAATCATAAATAAGTTTAATTATTTCATTCGAATAAGGATATAATTGACCAAGTGATATTGGATAATTATTTTAGATCATGTGATTATTATTATTACTATTGTTGTTGTTGTTATGGTTTAGATGACAAAATTTAGAGTATTGAATCAATTTCATCATAATGTGATCGAATAGGTGATCCAACATTAAACCCTAATCACACCTTTGCTAATGTGGTTTCTGGGATATCCTTTATGTGTGATATGAATGAAGCATCATCTCGGATTTCTCCTTCTACATTTCAGCATGAGAGGAAATCATTCATTGATTTTTTTGGGGAAGGAAATGAATTTTATTGCATCATATTTTTAGTACTCTCTTGTCATTAAGTTCATTAACTGACATCCTTTGAATAATGTTATCATGAGGTTTATTGAATCTATTAGATTTGGTTCTTTTTATTATGGGGTTCTTGATTCCCGACTTGTCCTGGTTCATTCTTCCTTGAGAGAGGATTATTATAGATATTGGTCTCATGGAAAGTGGTCCTTTATAGGATGTTGTGTTAAGATGATGAAATGGACTCTAGAATTTTAAAGGTATGTTTAACAAGTTGTGGTTGCCATTTTTATAGGATTTCAAAGTTTATATGTTCACCTTTTCAAGTTAAATTATTTGTCTATTATTGATAATCATATTGGCACACCTATTAAGATTGATCCAGCCACCTATAAGATCTCAAGACCCTCTCTTGCGAGGATTTTCACATAGGTGAAGTTCTCCAAACCACTACTCTTAGTTATCTAGATTAAGAATGGGGTGAAGGGATTTTTTAAAAAGGTTTCTTATGAAAATATAATAAATTACTATTTATCCTATTTGAAATTAAATCAAGATATTTTTTCTCGTGGCAAGGTGATCTCAAAAGAACCCACTTCACAATATTCAGTTTGGTAGAAGGAAATTTGGATTGAAAAAGGGAATCATGGAACTCCTGTTGGAGTGTAGGACCCTTTTGTGGATGGTAAAAAGTAATCTCTTAAGATGTATTCTGAACAAGATGTGTATAAGTACCTTGTTGTTCATTCTAAACATAACCTGGATAAGAGACTTTAGATAAGTGTTTTTTCTGGATTTTTGATTATTGTTAATAATGCTCAAACTAACTTTGAGGTGATGTTAAAAGGTGATGATGCCTCTAATATCTCAGGAGATGACCACCCTACTCATGAGGAGGCTCAAGGGGGGCATAATGATTGTGGTGAATCTACTCATGACACACTTGAACATGCATTTCAAATTAAAGAATATTTTTTACACTTTGTGGATACTTTTAACAAACATCTATCTTTATGTGGGATGATGATTGTAGTGGTATTAAAGATGATTTTATCACACTGATTATGCTTCAATCACTAATTTTTCTAGAGGAGATGACTTCTTGTTATATGTGTTGCATTTTTTATATTTTAAATTTGAATGAAATATTATTTATGGAATTTTACTTACTAATTTTGAGTGCTTATGGAATCTGAAGTCTAAAATCAATTATGTTCATCCTCTATGGTTGAGGTTCACTTGCTAGGTTCATTATGATATTAATGTGTTTTTTGATGATGCAATGTTAGTTGAAGGTTTCTCCTTGACATAATGATGATGATTTAAAAGATATGTCTAGATGAATTTAAGGATTAGATAATCGGTAGGTTGAGGATCGATTATTGGTATTTATGGAGATGTTGTAGGCAGTGATGCTAATCATCCAAGATGGCCATCAATATTGGTTTTTTGAAGATGTGATGGATGTTTCAAATTGATTAATGGTTTCTTATGATACATAAATAAATATCCTGAAATGGGTGTTACTTTAGGATGGAATTGAAATCTCTAGGGTGATACCAATTGGATGTGCTTCAACTTTAGAAAAAAATAAATCTTCTAAGGAGTGGATACTATAAATGCTGATTATATTTTTCAAGCTTCAAATATATTTTATGGTTTTTATGGTTTTTTCATGTTGATGAAAGTGTGTTTCACCTCATGTTTTTATCTATACATTTTTACTATTATAACAAATTTTTGGGGGGTATGAGTTGGTTTTACAACTCTTACCTTGGGTTGTTTCTGATTATTATTATTACTATTACCATTATTATTATTATTATTATTATTATTATGTCAAAAAATTATCCTAGTGGTTTGGGTTACTATATTACATCTAAAAGTTCTAGGTTTCAAAACCTAGATCTTGTATTAATCCATGGATTATCAAGAGTGTTATAGGTGTGAATGTGGGAATAAGGTCTATGTGATGCCACATGTCTTGTATTGAATATCAGTGAAGTGAGGATGGATAATTGAATAGTTATTTAGGGAGATAAATTAGTGGTGATTTATTTGATGATGTGGGTAGTGTGGTCTTCACATGGATAGTGAGATAGGATATTGAGACGGATTTAGGTTGTCGTTCTACATCTCATAGATATTTTAAATCATAATTTTTATATACCTTAGGACCACAAAAAAATTGAAACCTTTTAGGTAGAAATTTTTTCCATATCCTTTGTGATACATTGAACTACAGGTTATTATCCTTCCATGCTTGATCTATCTTACATGCTAGGAGATCATGAATATTATTTATATTTAGACAAGAGGTAAATATTTTTCATCATTGTCTTCTCTTTCTTTGTAATGTTAATAAATGTCTAGGAAGAAAATATGTTCTATCATGAAATAGAAATAAAATATCCAAAATTGCACTTTATAATATTTATTGGAAAAAATAAATATTCAAAGAGAAATATATTAATATGAGAATACAATCTGAGGTGAATACTGATTCTTTAATACCAATTGATAATCTAAAAGATGGTATCCACCCTCTATTTCTATTTGAGGAGGACTCGATGGAATATGTTATACACTGAGAGGGGTGGAATCATTGTAGTTGTTCAATTTATCACTTTTCAATACCTTTTTTATTTTACCTCATTTACTATTAGGTAGCGTTTATATTGTTCTCTCTCTATCTTTATTTTTATTTTTCACTCAAACAATACCTCTGAACACACACACACAAGAGACATGATGATTTATAAGTTTCACCTTTTAGAATAAAATTTTATCCATTGGAATGACTTGTATTCCATTTAGATGATATGATTGTCTTGTATCAACCCATGAGCACAATTTGGTAGGTTTAATCATTTTTTCCATGTTTGGTGCGTTGTCTGCGAAAACTCACAGTGGTAGTTATGCTTATATATCTTGCTTGACATTATTACATTTATATTTTCCATTTTAATCCTTACCCCTTCTTCTCTCATTTGAGACACCATGAGCATCTCCAAAGATTTTTTTTTTGACTCGTATGTTTGCATAGTAGTCATCCTTGTGTCTATATCCATCACACCAAAAACAATAACCATTTAAATAATAAGATTATGATGGAAAAAATATTTCTTATTTTTTGGTTTTGTTTCTCTCTAAAAAAAGTCATTTTCCATGTAGAAATCATATTGGATTTGTCTAATTTTTTTACAATAAAAACACCTAATATTTTGTGCCATTCCCCCATTTCTGGCAGCTTTATATTTAGGCTATTAAGATTATCCCAATTTCACTTTTCTCCAGATATTTTAGGCCCATGTTCTGGCATGAGGGGGGGTAGTGTGTAGGGGTAGTGGGGGTTAAGGGGGTAGGGGGTGGTGTGTTTGGGGTAGGGGGTGTGGGGGTGAAGGGGGAGGGGGTGTCTTGAAGGGGGGAGGGGTAGTGGGGTGCATGTGGGGGCGGTGGGGGTGTAGGTGGGGGGTGGAGGTGAAGGTTCGGGGGTAGTTGGGGTGAAGGGGCAGGGGGCAGTGTGCAAGGGGTGAAGGGGGCAGGGAGTAGTTGGCGTGAAGGGGGCAGTGTGCAGGGGGGTAGTAGGGGTGAAGGGGGAGGGGGGCGGGGAGGGGTGTGGGGGTGCAGGGGGAGGGGGTTTCCAGGGGCAGGGAGGGGGAAAGGGGTGTCCAGGGGGAGGGGTTTCTAGGGGGGAGGGGTGTCCAGGAGGGGGGTTGGAGGGGATGAAGGGGTAGGGGGAGGGACTGTCTAGTAGGGGGTGTCCGGGGGAGGGGGCTGGTGTAGGGGGGAGTGGTGCTGGGGGGCTGGTGCTGGGGGATGGGGGGGCTGGGGGTGCCGGTGGGGGTGGGGGGCTAGGGGTGGGGGGCTGGGGGTTGGGGGGAGTGGTGCAGTGGGGATGGAAATCAAATTTGGAAAGTGTTTTGGAAATGAATAGAATAGGAAAATTGTAAGGGAATGAGAAATGGAAGATGAATATGAGTTTCTTTATATTCTATTTGTTGATTATATATTGACCATGAACAACTTGTTTTATATGATTTCATATGGTATTTGAGATATATATTGGAAATAAATTCTAATAAGAGAATATGGAACAGAAATGATAATATGGAAGAACGGGGTATGCTTCATGGATGTGTTATTTTTATTGTTTATACATGTACTAATGTAATGATTATTGATATTATGATGAATAATGTGTGCGTTTGTAGTTTTTTTGTGTTGACATGACCACCATAAATTATCATTCTAATGGGAGTGACTAAATGGTGATATTGTGGTAATAATAGAAAGGAATTATAGAGTCTATAAAGGTAATGGATTCATGTATCATTTATCATCACTAATCACATATATATATATATAATAAGTCGTTATATCTTATTTATTTTCACACTATTTTCTTACAGGTGGTTTCTCATGAGTGAAATTGCAAAAAAGGAAGATTCAAGTTGTCCTCTTCAAAAGTACCGTGCCTTGAGGTTGAGGTAAGTTCCCTCTTCTTAACCCTTTAATTTGAATTCTATAATTTCTTGAGTATTTTAAAAACTTGTTTTCATTATTATATAATGTTTATATGCTATGAAAATTTGTTTTGGCTCTTTGAAAAGAAATTTTCACCTGTTTTACATGATTTTCATAAGCCTTCAACATGGACTAGTAGAAAGTTTCAGCCAACTCAATAGTAAAAAAATAAAATTTCCTTCACTTTAGAGATGACAGTGTCCTCATTTTGAGAAAACATGAACCGATCATTCTCATACTTTCTTAAAGGGGTGTTCTAGGGGGGAGGGGAAGGGGGTTCAAGGGGTGCAGGGGGGTCCAAGGGGGGTCCAAGGGGTGTGCTGGGGGTGTGCTGGGTTTTTTGTAAGGGGTAGGGTAGGGTGCAGGGAGGTGGGCATGGGGGTGCAGTGTGCAGGGGAGTGGGCAGGGGGTGTGTGCAGGGGGGTGGGGTGGGTGGGGGGTGTGTAGGGTGAGGGGGTAGGGTGTGCTGGGGGGAGGGGCAGGGAGGTGCAGGGGGTGCAGGGGGGTCCAAGGGGTGTGTTGGGGGTGTGCTGGGTTTTTTGAAAGGGGTAGGGTAGGGTGCAGGGGGGTGGGCATGGGGGAGTGTGCAGTGTGTAGGGGGGTGGGCAGGGGGTGGGGTGGGTAGGGGTGTGAAGGGTGAGGGGGCAGGGGTGTGCTGGTGGGAGGGGGAGGGGGTGCAGGGGGTGCAGGGGGTCCAAGGGGTGTGTTGGGGGTGTGCTGAGTTTTTTTCAAGGGGTAGGGTAGGGTGCATGGGGGTGTGTAGTGTGTAGGGGGTGGGAAAGGGGTGTGTGCAGGGGGTGGGGTGGGTAGGGGGTGTGTTGGGGGAGGGGCAGGGGTGTGCTGGGGGGAGAAGAAAGGGGGTGAAAGGGGTTTAGGGGGGTCCAAGGGGTGTGTTGGGGGGTGTTGGGTTCTTTTGCAAGGGGAAGGGGTAGGGTGTAGGGGGTGTGCTGGGGGGAGGGGGCGGGGTGCAAGGGGAAGGGGGAGGGGTACAGGGGGGAGGGGGGAAAGGGTTAGGGGTATGGTAGGGGGGTGCAAGGGGGCATGGGTGTGCAGGGGGGGTGTTCAAGGGGGCTGTCCAGGGGGTGTAAGGTTAACTTAATGAATTGAATGAGTTAAATGGAATCGAACATGGTTAACTTGTCACATGAGAGGTAATTCCTCATGTAGTGAATTGTGTTATGGTTATGCCTCCTTTATAAAGTTTAATTGGATGGAATGAAACTAAATATCAACCCAAGATCCACACAATTGCGCCAAACAGTTTGGTAAGTATTCCACCATATTGGATTCATGAATAGGTATGAAGTGAGATTAATTTGAGATCCAATCCATAATCCCCCATAAGGAGTCCTATTTTCAAACCATTCTTAGTAAACCTATGAAAAATTTGATAGTTATTTTCTCCAATTTCCACATAGATATAGGTTAGGTTTGCAACATGTAGGGGGTGTTCAAGGGGGCTGTCTAGGTGGGTGTCCGAGGGGTGTCGTCCAGGTGGGGGGTTGTCTAGGAGGGGGGTCCAGGTGAGAGGGGGTGTCCAGAAGGGGGGGTCAGGGGCTTTGTAGGGGGGATACTGCAGGGGTGGGGGTGCAAGGGGGCTTTCCAGGGGGGTGGGCTATTGTAGGGGGTGCAAGGGGGTGTTCAAGGGGGTGTCCAGGGGGGTGGGTTACTGCAGGGGGTGTTCAAGGGGGGGAAAGGGGATGTTCAGGGGGTGCAAGGGGGTGAAAGGGGGAATGGGTGTGCAGGGGGGTGTCCAATAGGGAAGGGTGTCCAAGTGGGAGGGGTTGGGGCATCGGGGTGCAGGGGGTGTTCAAGGGGGTGCACGGGGGCTGTCCAGGGGGGTGCAAGGGGGTTGTCTATGGGGAATGGGGTGCATGGGGGTGTTCAAGGGGGTGAAATGGGGTTGTCCAGGGGTGCAAGGGGGTTGTCCAGGGGGGGCATGGGGGTGTAGGGGGGTTGTTCAGGGGGTGCAATGGGGTTATCCAGGGGGGCATGGGGGTGTAGGGGTGTTCAAGGGGGTGCAATGGGTTGTCTAGGTGGGGCATGGGGGTGCAGGGGAGTGTTCAATGGGGTGCAAGGGGGTTTTCCAGGGGGGTGAAAGGGAGTTGTCCAGGGGGGATGGGGGTGTAGGGGGTGTTCAAGGGGGTGCAAGGGGGCTGTCTAGGGGGTGCAAGGGGGCTATCCAGGGGGGGGCATGGGGGTGTAGGGGGGGTATTCAAGGGGGTGCAAGGAGGCTGTCCAAGGGGAATGGGGGTGTAGGGGGTGTTCAAGGGGGTGCAGGGGGTGTTCAAGGGGGTTCAAGGGGGTTGTCTAGGGGGTGCAGGGGGCTGTCCAGGGGGTGTAAGGGGGTTGTCTAGGGGGGTGAAAGGGGGTGAAAGGGGGTTGTCCAGGGGGTGAAAGGGGCTGTTCAGGGGGGTTCAAGGGGGCTGTTCAGGGGGATGAAAGGGGGTTTCCTAGGGGGTGTTCAAGGGGGTGTAAGGGGTTGTACAGGGGGCATGGGGGTGTATGGGGGTGTTCAAGGGGGTGCAAGGGGGTTCAAGGGGGTGCAAGGGGATGTCTAGGGGCATGGGGTGCAGGGGGGTGTTCAAGGGGGTGCAAGGGGGCATGGGGGTGCAGGGGGGGAACTGAATTTATTTTTTTATACCATATAAATAATATCGCCATGGTTTTAACCATGGTAGTAGGGACCTACGGTCGTGGTTAAAATCATGGAAAGAGGCCCCCTTGATGCCACGGTTTAACTATGGCATTAGGCCCCTATAGCCACGGTTAAAACCAAGGCAATAGGCCCCTACTACCACGATGATAGCGGACACGGATTTCTAAAACCATGGACATAGGTTATTACCAAGGTTTTTGGGCCTACGACCACTGTTACAAACTTTGGTCATAGGTGAAATTTCTAGTTGTGAAATAATCCCCCTAGTGGAGACTTTAACATAAACAATCCTAGATAATGGTGAGATTGTGAAATAAACTCTTACCTCAAGTTTGACTTCCTTCATATGCATATAAACCTCATGTGTAATAAATATATATTTATTATATGTATATTCAAGAACTATAATCATATATATCATATCATATATTATTTACTTATAATTATTTATCACCCTTTTATTAACAATTCTTTACTAAAATCATTCTTTCAGGTAATAACTGCTTCGTTTTTCATGTATGTTTTAGTTTGGTAGTTTTGGTCCTTATAATTTTATCATGGTTTAATAATATAAAAAAATTTAATCATTGTATAAATATAATATATATTCATTATATACATATTTATATTCATCCATAAAATTTATAGATAGAAAAATTAATTACATCGTTCATGGAGTTGGTAGGTCGTACGTATGCATGAATGATATTTTCATTTTTTAAAAGGATGGAATTAAAGAAATGTAAATAATAATTAACATTTATAGAATCATTATTATATAATATAAATCATTTATATTAATTAAATCTATCCTTATTACCATCCAAGTAAAACGAAAATGAAAAACAAATCACATCGCTTCGTGGAGGTGGTAGTTCACACGTACGCACGGGCAATGTTATTATTTTCCAATGTATTGGAAGGTAATAAGGTGTATGTGATATTATAATTAATAAAATTATAAATATTTCACAATTATATTATATAAATATTAAACCTATCATAATAAACATCCATGAAATATGGTGGTGGAGAATGAATTGTATCATTATGTGGAGACAATAAGACGTACGTGCGCACGAGAGATACTTTCACATCCCATTTGATGGGAAATAGGGTGGATATAGCGATTTCATAATCATAATAACATTTCAGTATGTTTAGTATACTTAAGTTATTATTTTAAGATAAATACATAGATTTATAGGTGGTAAAGAAGAAGTAAAAAAATAAACTGATCAGTTAAGGTGATTGCCTCTTCTTTGAAATAACTCCTTTAGATCCCCTCTTAAATATCCTATGGTTGGTCTTTTGGGAATAAAAACACCTATATAATGTGGATAAATAAGTTTATAAGGGAATTTTTTAGGGTATTTTCATGCTATATGGCTCAAAGTGTTGTAAAAAAGAGGAAGGAGGGGGTCCTTTTATAAGGGAGGGAGAGGATACACTTGGAATTTCTTAAAATATTAAAATATAATAAAGTCATTCTCAAGAAAAATGATTCCAAATGGATATGAATTTGAAGATAAAGTGGATATGGTTTAAATAACATAAACCAATGAAATTTAGATAGATTTTTTGTGTCATTTTAAACCTTATCTTTTTTATTAATCACTTTGTTAATTATTTTTGACTTTAATCACAGTAACAACTATTTTAGTCATAAAGGGTTAAGAATGTCACCATAAATGGACAAGTGAGTCATAAATAGGACATGGATGATTTTTTCAACTGTATTCAATTCACATGTCCAAATGTGATATTTTTATGAATTCTAAATCATTTAATAAAATATTATTTATTATAAAATATCATTAATATAAATTTTGGAACTATTCATTTAATTCCCCTACCTGAATGGCCCAAATGCCTTCTTTTTTTATTGATTTTTGATAACCCCTCTTTCAAGAGATGAAGGGGAACCCTTAAAAAACCCGTAGGTTTAGATATTACATGACCTGTTGATCGTACCACGATTCACTGTTTCATTTTCACCCTTACACCGTTGTGCTAAACATATTTTGTATTAAAAATTATAAAAATTTTATCAAATTGTACTTCATGTTTGATTCAATAATTTTGTGTTTATCGCTATTAAATAGGGCAATGGTACTTGTTTTGAAAATTACAATGTAGGTGGAGGTGATTTGGAGGGCCCTTGATGAAGTGAAAGAAAACTGGGCCAAAATTGCATGGATCCATGGACATCTATCCACTGTTTTGAATAGTACACAAAATCCGTGCATCCAAATGGGCTGAAATTTTGTGGGACTGTCCAAAATCCAATCGGCTACATTTCATATGAAGGAACCCAATCCTGATTCGTCTTTTATGGGGCCCATTAGAACTGATCTGTCCAAGACACCGAATTTGGACCAAGTCAAATGCGGTGTTCTGTATTTTATTAATAACTTAATCTATAGTTGTACAAAAGGTTCCAAACTTTCGGTGGAGACATTCAAGAGGTAGGGATACAACTTTTCTATTTTCTCCAAAGTGAGATAAGACTTTCTGAAGGCCTAAACACGTCGTTCAAGTGGATTGATGAAATCTGTGTGCCCAAAACCACCTCCCACATTTCCTATAAAAGGGAACCTTGGGCTCCTCATTTGTAAGTTCGGCCAAGGAGTGAAGTTATGCCAATTTGGAGTCCCATAGGAGTCCCCTAATCAACTTGTAGGTTCTTGAGGGCCCTATCCTCATAGGGGGATCAACAATGAAGAAGGAGTTCAACCCGAGCTTCCTCCTCCTCCCGATGTCGAGCTAAAAGTTGGGTGTTCGTTGTGAGGGAGCTACACACATGTCAAGGGAGTTCCGATGCATAAATTAGATACTGGTTTGGATTAATTTGGGTGTTTAAACATTTCATTCCATGTATCTTATTTTATTTTAGATTTGAATGCTTGATTTGATACATGCGAGTGTTATGCTCTTAATTTTTAACCGATCGGTGTGAGGTTTTGAGTGCGTGACTTGTGTTGTTCCGATTGGACATCACAAGAATCCTTTTCATACCCAACTTATTGAGATTTCAATATGATTTGGAATCTCTTATTCCATGCATAAGTACTGTACCTTGACAATACGATTGTCACGTCAAGGTTTGGTCCTTAAAGCATTGAAATAAAAGCTTAGGAATTAAACGGGATTCCAATTAATTCCAACCAAAGAATTACTCTAAACCTAAGATGAATCTCTATGAACAATGAACTTGATATGTGTGTAGTGAAATAACATCGACACTTTTATCTCATATTTCTCAAAATCCACTTGGGCACTCATCCTTTAAGCTATTTCAACTAAGTCATTGTTTTAAACTGTTTTCAAAACCACCCCCTCTCTTAGTCATTTTTATTAAAAATACACACTTTAAACCTACCAAATCTCCTTGAGAGACGACCTAGGGTTTACCCTAGACTATAAATAAACCTTAAAAATATAATCAATTTGACGTGTCACGACAACGTGGTCAAATTTTGGCGCCGTTTCCGGGGAGCGCTTTGGTTTTTTGTGCGTGTTTTTGATAAAATTTTTTGTAATTTTTGTGAATATTTGTTTGTTTTATCTTCTACCTTTGAATTTGTTTTTGTGTTCTAATTTATTTATTGTGTAGGTTCTTTTTATGATGCGTTCTACTCCGAGATACCTACAAACTTTTGAACCCGAACCGGAGAGGATCCTACATCAACGAAACTGAGACACACAAGACCACACTTTGAAGGAGGAGACATCAAATCTTAAAATTCTTCTTGATCCTTCTTCTTCTTCTGAAACCAAAGTTAAAACTGAACATAACTTGTATATCATGGCTTAAAATAATAGAACACTAAAAGAACTAACCTCACCTGATGTTGATATCCAACCCACTTACATTCAATTACAAGGTGAGGCACCCAATTTTGAACTAAAATCTGGTTTAATTCATTTATTACCAAGATTTCATGGACTGCCTGGAGAAGATCCACATAAGCATTTAAAAGAATTTCATACTGTGTGTTCAACATTAAAACCTGCTAATGTGGATGAAGAACAAGTAAAACTTAGGGCATTTCAATTTTCATTAGAAGACGCGGCTAAAGATTGGTTGTATTATGTTAATTCACCTATTAGAGGTTGGGCGGACATGAAACGACTTTTTCTTGAAAAATACTTCCCAACCTCTCGAACTGTAACAATAAGGAAAGAAATATGTGGGATAAGACAATCTCAAGGATAAACCCTTCATGAATATTGGGAAAGATTTAAAAGGCTTTGTTCAAGTTTCCCACACCACCAAATAAGTGATCAACTTTTAATTCAATATTTTTATGAAGGTTTGATTCCTATTGATCGAAATATGATTGATGCTGCTGCAGGTGGTGCATTGGTAGATAAGACCCCAATTTCTGCAAGAACCCTCATTGAGAACATGGCACAGAACACTCAACAATTCGGTACACGGTCCAGTGTTCCCATTCTAGGTGTCCATGAGGTTCAAAGTACTGAGTTTGAGAAGAAGGTGGACACGAAGTTTGAAGAGGTAAGTACCCTTCTATGAAAACTTTCTCTCTCCCAAGGGAAATATCAATCTCCTCCTCCCATCCATTGTGGAATCTGCTCTTCTGACACCCACTATTCTGACCAATGTCCTCAATTGAGAGAAACTTCTGAGAGTTGTGAGGCAATATTTCCAGGACGCCCCTTTAACCAACCCTTTAGGCAAGAACCATATTATCCATCCAACCAAGGGTGGAAGGACAACCAAGCCTATAGGCAAGGGGGGTATTCAAACCAACCTCAATAGCAATGGAACCAAACAGGGCAAAGTAGTCATCATCCACCACCACCCAGAAATCCCCAACCACCCCAAAGTCCATTCCCACCACCCCCTCCAAAAACCGAGCCTATCCTAGAAGATATGATGAAGAAAATGGCTGCCAATAATATCCAATTCCAACAAACCACCCAAGCAGCCATACAAGACCTAAAGACCCAACTAGGCCAACTTTCCAACTCGGTGGGGGAAATCCAAAGTCATGGGTCAGGTAAACTACCATCTCAACCAGTAGTAAACCCTAGGGATAAAGGAAATGTTAGTGCCATAACCCTTAGGAGTGGGACACAAATCAAAAGCCAAATAAACCCTCCATTAGAGTCTTCCCATCCAAAGGAAACCACCATCCCAACTGCTGAAAATGGTCCAAGAGAAGAAAACCCTTTTTCTGAGAGAAGCCCTTCCAAAGGAAAGACTGTGGTTGTTGATGAGTCACCTATCCCAACCATTCCTCTTCCATTTACTCAAAGGGCTTCCCAACCTAGGAAATTAAAAGAAACTGAACTTGATAAAGAAATCTTGGAGACTTTCAAAAAAGTGCAGGTTAACATTCCTTTGATTGACGCTGTGAAGAAAATTCCAAGATATGCCAAGTTTCTGAAGGAGATGTGTACACACCGAAGGAGGATTCGTGGTGATGAGAAGGTGAGCCTGGGGAGGAATGTTTCAGCATTGATATAGTCATCACTTCCTACCAAGTTCAATGATCCTGGGACATTCTCGATTCCGTGCACCATAGGGGAGTATTCATGTTCCAACGCTATGCTTGATTTGGGTGCTTCTATTAATGTGATGCCTCACTCTATTTACTCTTCATTGAAGGTCGGTGAACTGAAGCCCACTGGTATTGTCGTTCAGCTAGAAAATTGGAGTACAGCACACCCCTCTGGTGTGCTAGAGGATGTTCTTGTGAGGGTGCAAAATTTAATTTTTCCTGCTGATTTTTACGTTCTTAAAATGGAAGATGATAGGATGAATGGACATGCCCCAATTATATTGGGGAGACCTTTCTTGAAAACCGACAAAACCATAATTAATGTCCATAATGGTACATTATCTATGGAGTTTGGTGGTAATATTGTCCACTTCAATATCCTTGATGCCATGAATCACCCCTCAGAAGAACACTCCTCTCTCTCTGTCAATTCAATTGATGTTCTCCCTTCCCCTGAAACAACTTATTTCCATTCACCTGATCCCCTTTCTGAGTTTTCTTCTTTGATTGAAATTATTGGTAATGAGTCATGTGATGATTGTTGTAGCGGTCTAGAGAAATGTCATGCATGTTTGTTAATTGATGATTTCTTGAACACAGAGGATCACATGACCATCAATGATACCGCTAAGCTTGTAAAAGCTCATTCCTCATCTGAGGATGTTACCATTGAGCAGTTAGATGAGATCAGTGACTTCTCACTATCACACACACTTCTGTCAATCCAAAATCCCCCAGAATTGGAACTGAAACAACTGCCTCAAGATTTAAAATACTCATATCTTGAGAATGGAAACAAGTTTCCCGTCATCATTGCTAGTTCACTCCCTCCTAAGCATGAATTGCGACTGCTTGATCTTTTGAGGGAGTATAAACAAGATTTGGGATGGACACTTGCTGACATTTCTGGCGTTAGCCCATCAATTTGTACACATCATATTTTATTAAATGATGAGGCTAAACCAGTGAGGCAGTCACAACGTCGACTGAACCCAAACCTACTTGATGTTGTTAAAAAAGAAGTAACAAAATTTTTGGCTGCTGGAATCATTTACCCTATCTCTGACAGCCAATGGGTCAGTCCCGTTCAAGTAGTTCCTAAAAAAATGGCCTTACTGTAGTTAAAAATGAAAACAATGAATTGGTTCCAACTCGTGTGCAGAATAGTTGGTGTGTCTGTATAGACTATCGCCGACTAAACCAACACACTAGGAAGGACCATTTCCCATTGCCATTCATTGACCAGATGCTAGAGAGGCTAGCAGGGAAGTCCCATTACTGTTTCCTTGATGGGTATTCTGGATACTTCCAGCACTACTGGAAAACTAACCTTTACCAACGGTTTGGAACCGTTGGTATAGGCCTCCAAACCGTTGGTATAGCCTATACCAACGGTTTGGAGAACCGTAGCCAAGTAATCCGTTGGGATAGGTCTATACCAACGGTTTTCCAAAAACCGTTGGTATAGGTAATATGAAATCTATACCAACGGTAATGGAACCGTTGGTATATAAATTCCAAAAATAAAACATCTGCTGGGATTTGATCCCAGGACCACTCGTTTATCATTGAACGACTCAACCACTAACCTAACATGACTTTTGTGATCATAATTACATAAATATATATATGTATTCTCATAAATATTTTAAATTTTGATTTATATAATGTTCTCGGTACGAAGGTCCAATAAAAAATGAAAGTACATATACCAACGGTTGTTAAAACCGTTGGTATAGGTACTTGGTTGTGATTTTCATTCCCAAAAGTTTGGCCAAACCGTTGGGATAGGTCTACATTTCCCAATGGTTTGTCCAAACCGTTGGGAAAAGTGGCATATTTAGGGACCTTTCCCAACGGTTTGGCCAAACCGTTGGGATAGGTCTACCTTTCCCAACGGTTTGGCCAAACCGTTGGGAAAAGTGGTATATTTGGGGGGCCTTTCCCAATGGTTTGGCCAAACCGTTGGGATAGGTCTACCTTTTCCAACGGTTTGGCCAAACCGTTGGGAAAAGTGGCCAATTTGGGGGCCTTTCCCAACGGTTTGGCCAAACCGTTGGTATAGAAGCGTTGGGAAAGATCTAATTTCCAGTAGTGCAGATCCATATTGCCCCCGAGGACCAGGAAAAGACAACCTTTACTTGCCCCTTTGGTACATTTGCTTATATAAGGATGCCATTTGGTCTGTGCAATGCTCCGGGTACTTTCCAACGATGTATGGTTAGTATTTTTTTGGATTACCTAGAGAATTGCATGGAGGTTTTTATGGATGATTTTACTATTTATGGATCCTCTTTTGATGAATGTTTGAGTAGTCTTGCTTCTGTCCTACATCGCTGTATTGAAAAGAATCTCGTATTAAACTATGAGAAATGTCATTTCATGGTGCGACAAGGCATAGTCTTGGGACATGTCATTTCTGGGGAAGGTATCCAAGTGGACAAATCAAAAGTAGATATCATTTCCTCCCTACCATTCCCTAAAAATGTTCGGGATGTGCGGTCTTTCCTAGGTCATGCTGGATTTTATCGTCGTTTCATTCGTGACTTTAGTAAAATTGCACTCCCCCTCTCCCGATTACTCCAAAAAGAAAAAGAATTTGTTTTTGATAAAAAATGTGAGGAAGCTTTTAATAAATTGAAATGGAGTCTCACGTCACCCCCGGTAATCCAACCACCTCGGTGGGATTTACCATTTGATCTCATGTGTGACGCCTCTAACTATGCAGTTGGGGCAGTCTTATCACAAAGGGTCGATCGAGCTCCACATGTCATTGTCTATGCCTCACGTACTTTGGACCCTACCCAAGCAAACTACACCACCACTGAAAAAGAATTTCTTTCCATTGTGTTTGCCTTGGATAAATTCAGGTCATACCTTTTAGGGTCCAAAGTCATTGTGTTCTCAGACCATGCATCCCTCCGTTATCTCCTAAAGAAACCAGAAGCCAAACCACGTCTCATTCGCTGGATGCTCCTCCTTCAGGAATTTGATCTACAAATTAGGGATAAAAAAGGAGCAGAGAATGTGGTTGCTGACCATATCAGTAGGATTCTCCCATCCTCGGACATTGAATCATCCCCCTGTATTCCCATAAATGAATTGTTTCCTGATGAGCAATTGTACCGAGTGCAAGATGCTATTCCTTGGTATGATGAAATTGTAAATTATTTGGTAGCGTCTTGCATTCCTGCTGATTTCACCAAAAACCAAGCCAGTCGTCTAAAATATGAGTCTCGTTGGTACATTTGGGATGACCCCTACCTTTGGTGCACATGTAGTGATCAAGTTATTAGGCGTTGTGTTCTTGATAGTGAGTTTCAGTCTATCCTTAGGTTCTGCCACACACTTGCTTGTGGGGGCCACTTTGGTCCCCAACAGACTGCTCGCAAGGTCTTAGATTCTGGTCTCTTTTGGCCCACATTGTTTCAGGATGCCAACGAATATTGTAAATATTGTCCTCACTGTCAAAGAATAAGGAATGTCTCTAAAAGAAATGAGATTCCCCAACAACCCTTACTCTTCCATGAAATTTTTGATGTTTGGGGCATTGAATTTATGGGACCATTCCCCAATTCATTTGGGAACCTTTACATTCTTCTGGCAGTGGATTATGTTTCAAAGTGGGTAGAGGCACGAGCCACGAGGACAGATGATTCCAAGATAGTTGTGGAATTTTTGAGAACCCAAATATTCTGTAGGTTCGGATTACCTAGGTTTATCATCAGTGATCAGGGTTCTCATTTCTGCAACCGCACAATGCAATCTCTTTTGCGTAGGTATGGGGTTGGGCATCAAGTGTCTACTGCTTATCACCCACAAACAAATGGTCAAGCTGAAGTGTCAAATAGAGAGGTAAAACAGATTCTTGAGAAAACAGTTCATCCAAATAGAAAAGACTGGAGTCTTAGACTCGATGATTCATTATGGGCTTACCGTACTGCATTCAAAACTCCAATTGGCATGTCACCATATCGGCTAGTTTTTGGGAAGAGTTGTCACCTCCCTGTTGAGGTAGAGCACCGGGCCTACTGGGCCATCAAATAATGCAATTCTAATCATTCTGGTGCAGGTGCTCAAAGGAAGTTGCAGATTCAGGAGCTAGAGGAAATGAGAAGAGATGCATATGAAAACTCCAGGATTTATAAGGAGAGAACCAAGGCTTCTCATGACCGTCTTATCCTTCATCGTCAGTTCCACATCGGGCAGAAGGTCCTCCTCTACAATGCAAGGCTGAAGTTGCACCCTGGTAAGCTTCGTTCCCATTGGTTTGGACCTTACATTGTTACTAATGTCTCTCCATTTGGTGTTGTCCAGGTTCAAAATAAAGACACCAAGCAAACCTTCACTGTCAATGGGCAGCGGTTGAAGCACTTCCATAAAGTCATTCCGAAGTCCCCAATGGAGGAACTCCAAGTTCAAGAAGCAAACTATGAATGACATCAACCAGGTTTTATCCTTCCTTCCCACATTCTCTCTTACTACAGTGAGGACACTGCATACTCTAGGTGTGGGGGGGTGGATACATTCCTGGGTTAGTTAGGAATTTTCATCATTTTCTCCATTTTTTTTCTCTTTTTTGCCTTCTTTATGGTATTTTCATTTTTTCCCAACAATTTCGAAATTCCATGATGTGGCGACCATAGAGTGGGGAAAGTAAAAATACCATAACGAAGGCTAAAAAGAATTTGTGTATGATTTTACCATCAAGGAGTGATTTTTAGTGAATTGGTTTTCTGTCAATGATATATTTGGTCGTATCTATGTGAAACCTTTGAGATGATTGATGCCCTTTGTGTGAGTAATTTTTTGGAAAACTGTGTCACTAATATCTCCAAAAAAAAATTGCACCAAACCACAAAGTGTGATTATTTCTTACTTAATATAAGGTAAATATATGTTGGGTTAATATTTTTCAGCTTTAAATGATATTTCCATATGTTCGTTCCTTATCCGATCTGTTTCATTATTGTACCAGATTGACCTATGTGTGTGTACCTAATGTCCGACTGTTGTACGCCCTCAAAAAAAATGTTGTGCCTTGGGCAGTTCAAAAACCACTCCTCCTCAACCTTTGATCTTGTTATAACTATTGCAATTAGTGTCGTGAGGAGATCAAACAAGGGTTGAGAGATGAGTGTGAGATTTTTTCCAATTGCAACTTCAAAAAAAATGAGGGGAGTGATGAAATGTGCAACATATGGGGATATCTAGGTAGGGATCTTATGTTTTGACTTCTGTGAATGCTTAAATGAGTGGGTCTTGAAATATTATTGCAAAGGATGTAGGACAGGTTCGGTGACAAAAATCATTTAAGCTGAAAAATGTTAAAATAACATATATTTATTGGATATCAAGTGGAAAAAAATAGCATGGAATGGTTTTCACACACACACATGGAGAGTTAGTGTCATGGTTTACTTATGAATTCCTTTCTCAATTGGGTATCATGAATCTTTTTGAATTTCGCTATGATATGATTTATGAGATATCTTTTTCTATTTTCACTAGGAAGAACTCCTTGGTGTGGTTCGTACATTGATCACTTTACTTTAAATAAAATTTTCTCAAATGATAAATCTTAAGCATGTTGGAAATATATATATATATGCATCAATGTATTTGGATATATGACTTTTCCCAGGAGTGAAAATGTTTAGGTGTGGGGGTGTGATCGTACCACGATTCACTGTTTCATTTTCACCCTTACACCGTTGTGCTAAACATATTTTGTATTAAAAATTATAAAATTTTTATCAAATTGTACTTTATGTTTGATTCAATAATTTTTTTTATCACTATTAAATAGTTCAATGATACTATTTTTGAAAATTACAATGTAGGTGGAGGTGATTTGGAGGGCCCTTGATGAAGTGAAAGAAAACTGGGCCAAAATTGCATGGATCCATGGACATCTGTCCACTGTTTTGAATAGAAAACAACATCCGTGCATCCAAATGGGATGAAATTTTGTGGTCCTGTCCAAATTTCAATAGGCTACATTTAATATGAAGGAACCCAATCATGATTCGGCTTGTATGGGGCCCATCCGAACTTATCTGTCCAAGACACCGAATTTGGACCAAGTCAAATGCGGTGTTCTGTATTTTATTAATAACTTGAGCTATATTTGTCCAAACGGTTCCAAACTTTCGGTGGAGACATTCAAGAGGTAGGGCTACAACTTTTCTATTTTCTCCAAAGTGATATAAGACTGTCTGAAGGCCGAAACTCATCGTGAAAGTGGATTGATGAAATCGGTGTTCCCAAAACCACCTCCCACATTTCCTATAAAAGGGAACCTTGGGCTCCTCATTTGTAAGTTCGGCCAAGGAGTGAAGTGATGCCAATTTGGAGTCCCATAGGAGTCCCCTAATCAACTTGGAGGTTATGGAGGCCCCTATCCTCATAGGGGGATCAACAATGAAGAAGGAGTTCAACCCGAGCTTCCTCCTCCTCCCGATGTCGAGCTAAAAGTTGGGTGTTCATTGTGAGGGAGCTACACACATGTCAAGGGAGTTACGATGCATAAATTAGCTACTGGTTTGGATTAATTTGGGTGTTTAAACATTTCATTCCATGTATCTTATTTTATTTCATATTTTAATGCTTGATTTGATACATGCGAGTGTTATGCTCTTAATTTCTAACCGATCGGTGTGAGGTTTTGAGTGCGTGACTTGTGTTGTTCCGATTGGACATCACAAGAATCCTTTTCATACCCAACTTATTGAGATTTCAATATGATTTGGAAGCTCTTATTCCATGCATAAGTACTGGACCTTGACAATACGATTTTCACGTCAAGGTTTGGTCCTTAAAGCATTGAAATAAAAGCTTAGGAATTAAACGGGATTCCAATTAATTCCAACCAAAGAATTACTATAAACCTAAGATGAATCTATATGAACAATGAACTTGATATGTGTGTAGTGAAATCACATCGACACTTTTATCTCATATTTCTCAAAATCCACTTGGGCACTCATCCTTTAAGCTATTTCAACTAAGTCATTGTTTTAAACTGTTTTCAAAACCACCCCCTCTCTTAGTCATTTTTATTAAAAATACACACTCTAAACCTACCAACGCTCCTTGAGAGATGACCTAGGGTTTACCCTAGACTATAAATCAACCTTAAAAATATAATCAATTTGACGTGTCATGACAACGCGGTCACCTGTAGGTCTTAAGGAAATATACTGACTATAACTACATGGAACTGCTTCTCCCCAGCTTTTTCACCATGATGTTATCTCTCCACCTTCGCATGGATTGTTCGGCTAGGCTTCCCATGCTTTCACAGGCTGGTCTTGATGGAAAATCTATACCCTATCTTTTTGAAAAATCCGATTATCTTATGCTTTGGTGAATTCACCTTCTCTGAATCCCCATCTGGAGTCTGCTCCTTGTAGAGTCTGTCTAGTCATTAAGCACAATTTTAGGTGTCCCGAAGGCCTTGAGGTGGCCCGAAATCCTTGAGGTGGCCCAAAAGTCTTACTGGACTGAAGGCCTTAAAGGAACTGAGGCCCAAATCGATGGCCCAAAAGCCCAAATGGATGAATAGTTCTAGCTACTACAGTACCGGATAGTGTCTGCTACAGTACCTGTTACAGTACCCAGAAATTATGTCTCCACCCAGTTTTGAACTCTAGTCTCTTGGATGCACTTGTCGAGTCCTCACCAACTGGGTTGAGGCTATTGTGCCTATTCATTTAATTATAATTTAAAGACACCATGACAAAGATTAAATTCAAATATAATCCTTTTAAAAATAACTAATATAATATATTTATCTAAAAAAACATGGAACACTGTAACTTACTCAAATTATATTACTTTTAATATTTTAAAATCATTCATTTTATTTTATTTATTTATTAAATAAATACTGTATTAGCATTGCACAAGAATTTAAGGAAAATATTTTATCACCAAAAATTATAAATAAATTAAAATTATGAATATAATTTCATTATTAAAAAAATGAACATTGGTATTCATTAACAACTTTTTTTTTTACTTATGTGAACACATAAAATATATTTAAAACTAAGAGAGTGACATTTTGTAACTTTCCTCTATTTAAATATTATATGGGTCATTTTTATGGAAAATTATATCTTAATAAATTAAATTTTGATCTTGAGGTGATAATGGTAAAATTAACTTCATCTAATTGTAATTTAAATGAAAAATTGTGACCTTAACACTTACTTTTAACCTAGATTAACCTGATATACCCTTTACCATGGTGATGAATTTTACCACGATTAATATTCATAATGCCTAAAAATAAAAGGGACCTATTTACTAAATATAAACATACTAATTCAAAATATGGAATCCATTTTATCAAATTCAATACCTATAATTGGTAGAAATTAATTTTAAAATAACTGTGAAAAACATGACAAAACCCACTTTTAGAAACATATAATTTTCCAATCTACGACCACCGTACACGGTCTAAAGTACCTAGTATCCCTAAGACCCTTTTGTAGTCATCATCGACATGTCCTTCGTCTGCATAATACATAACACATGAAGGCACAACCCATGTAGAGATGAGTATATACATACCCAGTAGGACGCCCCAAAATCTAAAGGGGGAGCAGTAAGGGATACAACAGGAATAGAAAGACAATAGTTAGTAAATAGGATACAGCTCAACCCAATAAAGAGAAAGATTATCCTCATCCAAGTACAGGAGACTCAACATGGTGTGCAAGTGAACTATACATCGAGTCTTTTCTACCTATAGTAGGAGAGTAACCTCATCCAACCATTAGAAGATAAACATGGAAAGCATGTGTCATACCCCACAAGTCTTTGCAGCCCATGGAAGGAGAGTAAACAAATCCAAAGGTATTAATATTGATATATATATATATATACTCGTCCAAAAGAATCCCAAATAAGAGAGAAATAGTATCTCCATCTCACAGCTCGACCCAATAAAAAATATCACCGACAGTTTCAAAAGTCCATCAACAATGACCAACATCTCACACATATACCTAGAAGTAACTGTGAGAAGGACCACACATAGCTACTATGTCACATAGATGAGGGGGTAAAAACTTCAAGTAGATGACCTGCACCTTAGTGTTTTAGGTGGGTTCTACTTTATAAGTATATGTAGAGAAACCACATCCAAACTGATGGCGGTTCCTCTCTGTAAATATCCATAGAAGACCCATGCTGATTTTTATGGGGGGTTACACTCTAGTGTCATGAGGACTCTTGCCCTATATGATAGGGGTGTTCCACTTGGTAGGTAGAGGACTCGTGCCCAAAATAATGGGGGGTTCTGGTTTATAGGTTAGGGACCCACACCCTAGTATGATAGGGGGTTCCACTCTGGTCATCGAGGACCCACACCCTATCCGATAGGGGGTTCCACTTAGTAGGTAGAGGACTCACACCTAAGATGATGGGGGGTTCCACTCTATAGGTTGAGGACCCACACCCTGGTGTGATAGGGGGTTCAACTCTATTCATTGATGACCCATGCCTTGTCTGATAGGGAGGTTTCACTCAATAGGTAGAGGACTCGTGCCCAAGCTGATGGGGGGTTCCACTCTAATGTCTCTAGTGATCCTCTACCAAATCACTATCGTCATCAGGCATCACCTGAATAAGCGTTGTGCCCGTAAAATTTCACATCATATCCCAAAATCCACAATAGAGGGAACCATCTCATTCTACATGGAAAAAAACTTAGGATATGCTACTCATGGTCCAAAATCTGAGTTCAAATAAAGGAGATGAAAAAGATTGAATTTTCCCCAAAAGGAGCTAAGGGGTATGTGGCGTTTGAGGGGACCCACATGGTGTGTGGCCCCGCTCCATCACCTGGTCATCTGGGGGTATACGAATTGCCAACTGTGTAGGTATATACGGTATGTGGTGGAACTACACGGTGTGCCCATGCCACTTAGGGTTCTGCCTATGTGCTTGGTTGTGTCTGTGTATCCATCCTGTGTTTGTGTACTCAAGTTGTGTCTATGTACTTTGGTACACGACATGTCTAGTTGTGCATGTGCCTGTGTACTCCCAAAGTACACGTAGAGTCTTCCAGCATGAGGTCACACAACATGTGGGGGTACCGCATGATGTGTGATACTTATAATCCATTAAAACCCTAGTCATTGCAGGCAGGGCCCGACACACTATGTTTTCTTTGAACTACACGGCATGTAGTCGAGGTTTTTCCAAAAATCCAGATCTATTCTATGTACACCAGATCTAGCTTCATCCCTTCAAATATGGCCTCGTCTACTCCCAAAAATAGTGGATCTGGCCATTGTTTGTTGTTTCTGGTCATCTGGTGGTCAGATGATGGTACCTTTCGACCCGTGGGATTTTGTCGTACACATCGCACGCCCCAGTTCCTTATATTGATGATGATTCATATTTCAATCATTAAGATGATCTTTCATAACCCTTAAATGACCCAAATCCATCCCTAATTCATCGATTTTTTCCTTGCACATAGATTTGTCGTGATTTTGGGGGTCCAATCGGGCTCGATACCACCTGGCAATATCGAACTAGAACCGCAGGGTCCAACCAGTGATGAATGTGAAGCGATTAAGGGGTAAAAGCATAAAAACAAAGGTTTATCGATTGTTGTCAAGCATTCTTGTCCAATGGACAATAACGGAGATATTAGGGGTTATAAAACCAGAGAATGATCAATTAAACTGGTACATGGGTGCATACAAAGTCCACAATTGGAAAAAATCAAATGAGAGGATTGATCTGATCAATCAATTTAATCAAAATGGGTGTAATCCACAAATTGATGAGTCCTACCTGAATATTGGATTGTTCTTCATTGAAGAATGTGATCACCAATTATCAAATAGATTCAATACGTTCACTGCACTCTGATCTTCTCTAATCCAAAGTTTTTTCATCGTTTGAGGTGATTTCATTGATCCATCCCTCGGACATGGATTTTTCGTGATTTTAGGGGTCTGATCGGGCTTGATACCACCTGGAAATGTCGAACTAGGACCGCAGGGTCCAATCGGGAATGAACATGAATAAATTGAGGGGTGAAAGAATAAAAATGAAGGTTTATTGATCATTGTCAAGAGTTCTTGGACAAAGATAAATAACGGATATATTAGAGGTTAGAAAACCAGAGAATAATCAATTAAACCGGTACATAGGCGTATACAAAGGCCACAATTGGTGCAGATCAAATGATAGGATTGATCTACTCAATAAATTTAATCAAAATGGGTGTAACACACAAATTGATGAGTCCTACCTGAATATTGGATTTTTCTTCATTGAAGAATGTGCTCACCAATGATCAAATAGAGTTGATGCATTCACTGGGCTACGATATGCTCTGATCTAGAGTTTCGTCGTCGTTTGAGGTGATTCCGCTAGTGGAAGGAGGGGAGAAGAATCTCTTGATGGACTTAGGGTTGGGATACTAAACCCAGAAAATCACCATGATGATATATTTAAAGGAAACTAAATTAGGTTATTCAATTAAATTAATTAAATTAAACATTTAATTAATTCACTGGATGTACTATCAATACACAAGATATTTGAATGCCCTATGCCAACCTATTTTAGGTCGCACCTAGGGTAAACAACTATAACATCTCGACCCAGATCACCACTAAGACGGTGGCTATACTGGTGGGTCACATGGCCCCAGGCGCACCTCCCCTTATGCCATAGGTTGTCGACTAGCAGTGAGGGTCCAAAGGGGTGATAGTAGGGAGACTATACCCTCATGTTAGAGTAGCACAACAGTATAAAAAAATAAATAGTAGACAATAGAGGAAGTAGTAAATAAATAAAAGACATATAACAATGGAAGATAAAAATAATATCAACTGAATATAAAAATGGTCAACACCAAATTACAACATTTCATGTATGACAGATTATGCTATAAGAACAAGTAATGAAAGCTACAATAGCAATACAATGTAAGAAAAGAAAACTACCCAACGACTAGCTATATGAGTATCCTGAGCTCCAGATTGGTCCTTTTCTCCTAACTCCCATATACAAGATAATAGCACAAGAAATCAACCAAGGTCTTGTAATATAAGGTCTACTTGGGTACCTCAATGCAATAGCGGCCCGAGAAAGGTGTGAGATAATAATCTTAGTAGGCTATCACCCATGGTGTCTAGCCCAATCCATTTCATGAAAAGTAATTTAAAGTAGTGATTAGGTATAAGTATAAAAAATAAACAATTAGTGATGAATAAATAAACAACAACCCACCCAGGTTCCTAAGGAACACCTGGTGGTTATACCTGCTTCGGCTCATAGCTGGAATAAGCGTCTAATCTAAAATGATATATATATATATATAGTATTAATTTTATATATATATATATATATATTAGTTATATATTAGTTATATATTCCATCCACCTATATGAACCAAGTGTGTGCCGACGTCTAATGGCCATATACCTGGAATACTGGTGCTAGATGGATCGAGATGTAACTCACAAACATCCATGACTAGTCTAATAATCCTAAAAGCTCAAGTCAAAGGGTATATTACCATAATCCCAATATATTGAGAGATAACATGCTACAACACTCGGGATGTCGAGTGAGCTGCCATGCAACACTCTATAATGGAACGTGGTGTCGCAACCCATTGTCTATATCATATCACTCGTGCAAGATGCCATACTCAACACCTGATGTAAGGGAGTATGGCACACTATGCTCTACCAAATACCTTACCAACATTCACATCCTCTATAAAGGCATATTATAATTATATTTATAATTAAATCCATAAGGCAATATATATCATGCTTTGCATTTATATAAGCCCAATATAACAAGGGCATTCTATTTAACAAGTTCAATTATATTCAAGAAAAATCAATTCATCATAAGTATTTAATAATACATAATAAAAAAGGCATGTTATCGTCATCCTTTATGTTTAATTCCAATTAAACCAATTTATTCATTTAAATGAGGGAAATCCATCATGAACATTCTCTTTAATTCGGTTCAATCCATTCAATTTACTAACACATGACAAAACAATTTATAATTCTCAATGAGCACTTAGAAGGTGTCATTGGAAAAAGGGAATTTACCTACATGGGTAAATCTAACCATAAGTGGGTCAACAACCTAAGAGGTGAATTGAGTTATATTTAATACTCATATCTCATAGGCAATTACATTTAAGAATAACAAGAGAGGTCGAGTACAGCATGCCACTTATTAAGCTCTATCATGAAGACATAAGAAAAAATCTAAGTAATAAACCAAGCATGATATAAATAAATAATCGTTACTTTTTATCTTAGAAGATAGCACACCTCGTCTATGGGGTTTTATTATAAAATCATGACATTATTTCTCAAACAATTCATTTAGCATATTTAACATTATTTCAAGTGGCATGCTTGATTCACATTAAAGAAGAATTTATTCTAAAAATCATAAATCACTAATTAAAATCTAAGGGAGCTGTGAAAAGAAATCAATTAATGCATTCTTAAATTTAAAGGGTGGTGGAAGGGGATCCTACCTCAAGAATAAGAAGATTAAGATGAACACTTTGGCACTTGACATTTTCATGGGCGACCACTCCAAGTTGCTCTTTCCCACATCCAAGAATATACATAAGGACACCTAGCCCCTATGTACATATTTTCATGGCTATGAATATGTATAAGGGGATCCTTGAATATATGTGTTGAGCCCTCTGGAAGATTGTTGATTTCATGTCTATGATTGATGTTTTAATAATCACAAATCATCACATACCATTAATGCTTAATCTGGTTTGATTTCTAATAAACTTAATTACAATCTGTTAATGAATCTGTTATCACATTTTTGTCTATGCTTATTGACGTACAAAGTATTTTGGAAGCACCGATTCAATATCAACAGACATCGGAAGCACTGATCGCATATCAAAGGACAACGGTCGCACCGATCCGATGCAAAATGAGTCACTGATGCAAAATGACTCACCGATGCAAATGACTCACCGATCAGATGACAGACCGATACTGATCAAACTGACTCACCGATCAGATGACAGACCGATGCTGATCAAACTGACTCACCGATCAGATGACAGACCAATGCTGATCAAAATGACTCACCGATCCGATGCAAAATGACTCACCGATGCAAATGACTCACCGATGCAAATGAGCCACCGATCAAATGACTCACCGATGCAAATGACTCACCGATGCAAATGAGCCACCGATCAAATGACTCACCGATGCAAATGACTCACCGATGCAAATGAGCCACCGATCAAATGACTCACTGATCAAACTGACTCACCGATCAGATGACAGACCGATGCTGATCAGTCTGATTCACCGATGTTGATCTATCTGAGTCACCGATCATTACTCACTAATGCTGATGACCTACCGATCACTTGATTCTTCAATAGTCATAAACAACTGTTTGAATTTCTTTATATTTATCTTTATTTAATCTAACCAATGGTCATATTAGGTATATTTTATTGCTCTGTCAAATAATTAATAAAGGTTGTCGGATGTCAGGAAACCGTACCTCGTACCTGCAGAAAGGAAACTTTTTCTGTCTTCCGAAGCACGTGACATAAATAAAAGAAGACTCTGCTGAAGATAAAAAGAGTTGACAGAAGAACACAAGAGGAATATAGAGAAAAGAAAGAGGAGGAAGAACCAATCAGAACAGAACCTCATACACAATCAAGCCTACTCAAGAAGAGTTATGTGCATACAAAAGAACATTGAATAACTTCATCGACTACATCTCACTGCCTTTGAGCCTGAAGCATACGACACTCTTCTTCTCAAACAAAAACGATAAGAGGACTCAGAATAAATTCTGACCAAATACAAAAGAGTCCAGAGCTACACTGAAATCACCAGATCCATTTCTAAACTCTACATCTCTACTCTGTGATACATTTGTTTTACATTTTGAGCAGTGTGTGTTATCTGCTGTATTAAACACACACACTGACTCCTGTACTTTCACTGGAGGATCTGTAAATCCTCAGCAAACCTTTTTACACTTCATTTCCCACTGTGGATAGTGGTAGAGGTCGTATGAGACCTGGACAGATCTAAGTTGTTGTTTGTTTTCCCACACAGAATTGTGGTAGAGGTCTTGTGACCTGGACAGTGTGTTCACTGTTGTTAACCCCGATCCAGGGTGTGGATCATTTTTATATAAACTTTTGAGAGGACTAAGTCTCGTCTTGAGACTGAACCTCTTGTTTAATTCTCTGTGTTTGTAGCTACATACTATATCCATACTACATATTTATTTCATATTCCACTGCTATTACTTTGAAATATAATTTATTTTCAAAGATACTTTGATAGTTAAACTCGCAAGTGTTTATATTTATTATAGACCAGTAAGTTAGTTTCAAAAGTTAATTTAATCATAAGATTAAGTTAACTGAGAACTAATCAATCTTTGAGAAACTAATTGAACCTTTATAATCTGTATAAATTCACTACAGTTTAATCTGTTTTTGAAATAGGGGGATTTTAATCAACATTGTTTTTAATAGAAAATTTTAATTGGAACTCAATTCACCCCCCCTCTTGAGTATCCACTCCGACCAACACTTGGTATCAAAGGTGGTTAATATTTTCTAAAAGTACTCTGTTTTTCAACTGTGATTTTAGTTGTATTTTAAAGTTCTTAAAATTTCTGTTATTTCTAAATTTTTATCTCTTTAAAATTCTTTTTGTAATATCATGGATAATAGACTTGAGGGTGCTGCTACTAACCGGCCACCTTTCTTTAATGGAAACAAATATGCTTAGTGGAAGCTAAAAATGAAAATTCACTTAGAAAGTATGGGCTTTGATATTTGGACTGTCATTGAAGCTGAATATAAAATTCCCAGTACTGATAGATCTACTTGGGATGAACCTACAAAGACTGATTACAATAATAATTGTAAAGCTATGAATGCTCTGTACTGTGCTCTAGGAGATGAAGAATTTAATAGAATTTCTACATGTAAAACTGCATATGAAATTTGGGATACCTTAGTTGTTTCTCATGAAGGAACAACTAATGTTAAGGAGATGAGATTGAATACCTATACTATTAAGTATGATAATTTTAAGATGAAGCCTGATGAACCCATTTCTGATATGTATCTCAGGTTCAATGAAATTGTCAACACAATGACTTCTCTGGGAAAGGATGTTCTAGCAAAGGAGCAAATCATGAGAATTTTGAGATGTCTACCTGAAAGATGGAGAGGAACCTCTGTCTCCATTAGAGAATCCTGTGACATTGGAACACTGCCTGTCAAGGAGTTAATTGGTAAGCTGATGATGTATGAAGAAGAGCTTAAAGTAAATAAAGAAGAAGATGATGAACCTAAAAGGAAGTCTATTGCCTTCAAGACTACAACCTCAAAGAATAAGGATAAGGAAAAGCCTCAAGCTATCAATGAAAGTTTAAGTAGTGAGGAAAGTGAGAATGATTCTGACAGTGATGCTGAGATGGCACACATTGCTAGAAGATTTAAGAAATTCTATAAGAAGAAGAAGTTTTTCAGAAAGTCAAACTACAAAGGCAAGTATGATAACAAAGGACACTAGAAAAAGGATTGGAAGAAGTCTGATAAATCAGATGAAGTTGTCTGTTATGAATGCAAAAGAAAAGGACACATAAAAACAGACTGTCCAAAGCTGAAATACAGAAAGAAGTATGAATACAAGGATAACAAGTACAAGAAAGCCATGAAGGCTACTTGGAGTGCTTCAGAAGATAGCACAAGTGAAGCTGAATCTTCAGACTCTTAAAGGAATCGAGCCAACATGTGTTTCATGACAAACACTTCTGAGGTAACATCAGAAACTCCTGTTTCAAATTCATATTATTCTGGAGATGATTCTGAATGTGATAACATTTCTAAATTTGAACGGTTTGAATATTGTGATATGCTTGAAGAAACCTGTAATGAGCTTAAAGATAAATATAAAGGTTTAAAGAAACAGTATGCTTTAAGTGTTAAGAATAAATCTGATCTGGATATAGAAGTAGAAAAGAATGCTCAGTTGCTTAAAGAGAATACTGAACTAAAATTGTCTAATGAACAACTCAGAAAAGACTTAGAGAAGTTCACAAATGGCAAGAATACTCTGACACAAATGCTAGGAAAGCAAGTTGCACCTAGATATACTACTGGTATAGGATACCAACCTGGACAAAGAAAAGTTGCCAAAACTAGATTCATTCCTAAATCTGGACAGAAGATAGTTAATTCTGGAACTTCATATGCCTCAACCAGTTATATTCATAGTTATGGATCTAATAAGGTTTATCGTTCAAAGAATGTTAATTATACAAATTATATGAGACCCATTAGACAAATATGGGTACCTAAAGTATCATTGGCTAACATGTCTGGACCCAAGAAGATCTGGGTACCAAAATCATCTTCCATCTAAATCTGTTTTGTAGGAGACCTGCTTGAAGAGTTGTCACAAGAAGATATGGTACTTAGACAGTGGATGTTCAAGACATATGTCAGGAGACTTTTCATGTTTCAAGAGCTTAGTAAAAGTTGATGGAGGCTTTGTCACTTTTGGTGATAATTCAAAAGGAAAAATCATCAGCTTAGGCCAGATTGGTAACACTGATTCAATCTTGGTTTCTGAAGTTTTATTTGTCGATGGACTTAAATATAACTTGTTAAGCATTTCTCAATTGTGTGATGATGGTTTTTATGTGAAATTTAAAAATAATTCTTGCAATGTTTTTAACTCTAAAAATGTTTTAGTATTTTCTGCTTTAAGAAATGAAAATGTTTATGCTGTTGATTTAGATTCCATAGCTAAGAAGAATATTCCTTGCTTAAATGCTTTTCATAAAGAGTCCTGGCTTTGGCACAGAAGATTAGGACACTGCAATGTACACTCACTTAGAAAACTTTCTAGGAAGAACTTAGTTAGAGACTTACCCAAACTTGAATTTCCAGCAGACAAAGTTTGTAATCCCTGTCAAAAAGGAAAGCAACATAAAGTTTCTTTTAAATCAAAGAAAGAAGTGTCAACTTCTCAACCTCTCGAGTTGGTTCACATGGATTTATTTGGACCTTCTAGAGTTTCTAGTTTAAATGGGAAGCACTATGTCTATATTCTTGTAGATGACTTTTCTAGATATACTTGGGTATATTTTCTAGCTCACAAAAGTGAAGCTTGTTCTTACTTTGTTAAATACTCCAAGTCTGTAGAAAATCTTAGTGGACTCAAGATTAAGACCCTGAGAAGCGATCATGGTCATGAGTTTGAAAATCATGAGTTTGATTCTTACTGCTCACACAATGGCTATAGTCACAATTTCTCTTCCCCTAGGACACCCCAACAAAATGGTGTAGTAGAGAGAAGGAATAGAACCCTGCAAGAAATAGCTAGAACCATGCTCAATGAATATGAACTGCCTATTTACTTTTGGGTTGAAGCTGTAAATACAACTTGTTATGTCATTAATAGAGTCTTGATCAGACCAGTTCTTAAGAGGACCCCTTATGAGTTGTGGAACCATAGGAAACCTAAGGTTAACTACTTCAAAGTTTTTGGTTGCAAAGTCTTCATTCTCAATACTAGAGACAATCTTGACAAATTTGCATCCAAGAGTGATGAAGGAATTTTCCTAGGTTACTCTATCTCTAGTAAAGCCTATAGAGTTTTCAATAAAAGAACCAAATGTGTGGAAGAATCTGTTCACATCAAATTTGATGAAACTGATCCACATGAACCTAAAATCTCTCTTGAAGATGATCTCTCTGGTTTGAATCTCAATGATAAATACAATGGACCTATAGTTAAAACATCCAGCTCTGGAAATTCTCCAGAACCTGCTTCTGTTGAACCTCAATCTGTAGATGAATCTGAAATCTCTAGCCCTATCTTTTCAAGACCATCTAGGACTCTAAAGAACCATCCTTTAGATGCTGTTGTAGGAAATCTAGATAAAGGAACACAGACTAGAGATTCTCTAAGAAATTAGGTTGAACATCAAGCTTTTCTTTCACAGTTAGAACCTAAAAATATCAATGATGCTATCAATGATGAATTTTGGGTAATGGCTATGCAAGAAGAACTAAATCAATTTGAAAGAAACAAAGTCTGGAAATTAGTAGAAAGATCTAAGGACATTTTGACCATAGGCACAAAATGGGTGTTTAGAAACAAAGTTGATGAATCTGGAAACATCATTAGAAATAAAGATAGGCTAGTTGCACAAGGTTACAATCAAGAAGAAGGAATTGACTATGAGGAAACCTTTGCACCTGTAGCTAGATTAGAGGATATTAGGATCTTACTTGCCTATGCATCACATCTGAATTTCAGGCTATATCAAATGGATGTCAAAAGTGCTTTTCTAAATGGTTTTATTGTTGAAGATGTTTTTGTAGAACAACCACCTGGTTTTTTAAATCCTCATTTTCCAAATCATGTTTTTAAACTTTCTAAAGCTTTATATGGTTTAAAACAAGCTCCAAGAGCTTGGTATGAAAGGCTTTCAAACATTCTTATCTCAAAAGGATTTACAAAAGGAGTAGCTGATCCCACTCTTTTTATAAAAAGGATTTCAAAAGATGTATTAATAGTACAAATCTATGTTGATGATATTATTTTTGGATCTTCTAAAAATTCCTTATGTACTGATTTTTCAAAGGTTATGCAAAATGAATTTGAAATGAGCTTAATGGGAGAGCTTAAGTATTTTCTTGGTTTTCAAATTCTTCAAACTAAAGATGGAATTATTTTAAATCAAAGTAAATATAAAAAAGATCTTTTAAAACGTTTTGGATTGGATAGTATTAAGGAAAGTGATACACCTATGAGTACTACCTGTAAATTGGATACAGATGAAGCTGGGAAACCAGTGGATCAAACCAATTACAGAGGTATGATTGGGAGCTTACTTTATCTTACTTCTAGTCGACCAGACATTATGTTCAGTGTATGTATGTGTGCTAGATTTCAAGCTAATCCTAAAGAATCACACTTACTGGCTGTTAAAAGGATTTTTAAGTATCTTAAGTATACTATAAATTTAGGTTTGTTTTATCCAAAAGGACAATCATTTAACCTAACTAGCTATTCAGATGCTGACTTTGCTGGATGTAAGTTAGATAGGAAGAGCACATCTGAAACATGTCATTTACTTGGAAAATACCTAGTATCATGGTGTAGTAAGAAACAGAACTCAGTTGCATTGTCTACTGCCGAAGCAGAATACATAGCTGCTGGTAGTTGATGTGCACAAATTCTGTGGATGAAACACACTCTATTGGATTATGGATTTGATCTTAAACATGTTTCAATTAACTGTGACAATACTAGTGCAATAAATATATCTAAGAACCCTGTGTCTCTCTCTAGAACTAAGCACATTGATGTCAGACATCACTTTCTAAGAGATCATTATCAAAAAGGTGATATTTCTTTGAAATTTATTAGTTCTGAACATCAATTAGCTGATATCTTCACAAAGCCTTTATGCTCTGAAAGAATGAAATTTATTAAACAAGAGTTGTGTATGATCGATCTGTGAAACTGATCTGTGAAACTGATCTGTGAAACCGATCTGTGAAACTGATCTGTGAAACCGATTTGTGAAACCGATCTGTGAAACTGATCTGTGAAACTGATCTGTGAAACTGATCTGTGAAACCGATCTGTGAAACTGATCTGTGCAACCAATCTGTCATACCGATATTCTTTTTTTATTATTATATTGTAATTAATTAGTAAATTTCTTTTATACTTTTTATGGGAACCCTAAATGATAAAATAAATGATACGCGGCTATTTATCCTCCCTAAACCTTTGACCTTTCATTTCCCGCTGAACCTTTCAACCTCTCTTCCCCTCTACTTCGAACCTTCGAACTCATGCCTTCCCAAAATCCTCGAATGGCTAAGAAAAAGAGAACGAGCAAAGGACCGGATAGCCTTGTACCTTCAAAGCATGCTCGAGGCGAGTCGAGTAGTACCTCTCAACGATCAGTAAATCCGAACCTGGAAACTCGGATTGTTGCTGTAGAAAAAGAAGTAAGCTCTGCGTGGCTTTTGTCAAGTAAGTCACTGTTGCTGCAAGTTCTTAAATCGCAAGGATGGATATACTGGTTTTATGACAACTCTCGAATAGACTACCCGAAGCTGGTACATGAGTTCTATATGAATCTGGAAATCACTTTAGATGGTGTGGAGGCTGCCAGGATGTCGTCTGTGGTAAAAGGAAAGAAAATATCCTTCTCATCTAAGCAGTGGGCTGAGTGCTTGAACGTACCTCATAAAGGTCGGTATGAGGATTATGCTGGGAATATTCCTCCAACATCTGATTACTTCTCTTATGAATTAGCTCTGGAGATTCTGACAGGAAACAGAGAGTCACGGAGAATCACAGCTTCAGAATTAGATGGTGAATGCAGACTTCTTTTCAAGTTTATTCAGCACCAACTTTGCCCTAGGAGAGGAGATTTTGCTGTTGTAAAGTACCATGATATTTTCCTGTTGTTTCTTCTGAAAACACATGAGAAGATCAATTTGTGTAGATATGTGATGGTACACATAGCTGGAATGGTAAAACCGTCCAAAAAAGCCACTGCCTTGTTTTATTCAAAGATGATATCTACCATGCTCAAGAATCTAGAATGTATTGATGAAAATGATGAAGTTAATGAAACAGATCATACCTTCTGTATCAACAAAGAGATCTGCAAGAGGATAAAAATCAATTGGATTCCATGGAAGAAGTGTTGGGTTGCAGATGAAGATAAATTGTATGAAGCCTACAATCCCATAGATCATGGCAAGAGGCCAAAGGATTTGAGAGACCCTGGCTTGAAACCAAATGAGGAACCAGTTTATTCTGATGATGATGAGCAAGAAGAAGGAAAGGATGAGGCCACCGAAACCCAAGAGAAAGAAGAAGCTACGACTGAGGAAGGAAGTATGTCATCTCCTGATGATAGGAGTGATCCTGACACTGCCAGTCCCAAAAGAAGAATAGAATTTGGACCTGCTAGTCCACCCTTAGCCCTACCAGAATCAGAACCTATTCTTGGTGATGAAGAAGATTCTGACACTGAAGAATATCACAGTGAAGCTTCTGAGAAGAGTGATGATGGATGTGCTGATGATGTTGAGGCTGTTGTTGATGGTGATAACAGACCAGTGGATGGTCTTTCTGAAGATCAAATAGAATCACCTCAGTCAGTACAAGAAATACATATCAGTGGCAAGGATGATTCACCAAAAATCAGTGGAACAGCAAGCTATGAGAAACCAAAATACACCCTGTGTGCTGCTGTTTGGGATGAATACCCTGGTTATGATGTGTTGGTCTTAGAATATTCTGAAGACGAAGAAGCAATGCCAGAATCTGCTGCAGTGTGAAGAGGAACCTCCCACGAGAAGCAAGGTCTGTTCCTGCTGTTGATCCTACAAATGATAATTTACCTGGTTCTGGAATCTCTCAAGCTGATCTTGATCAGTTTAAGATTGAATTGCTAACCGCTATGAGATCCACAGTTAGAGAAGAAATTTTTAATGCTCTTACTCAAGTGTCTCTCCAAGTTTCTGAACATTCATTGGAAGCCTTCTCACAAAGAGTATCTAATGCTGTGAAGCCAGACCTGGCCAATACTGGTGAACTTATTGGCAGGAAAATAGCCTTTTTGAATCAGACTATGAAGGATATTCACACCGGCCTGGTATCTTTATCAAGCGAATTCTAATCAACCATCTCTGGTATGATGGAAGTTTTGAGAAATTTGATTGAACATCTCAACAAGTCTGACCTGAGGAAGTTGAAAGCTGAGTTAACTCACATAGTTGGCCAAGCCAGTACAGGCAAGGTAACCAAGATCACTACCCGTGAGCTAGAAGCTCTAAGAGAAGTTGTGCATGATGAGTTAGCTGCTGTTAGACAAATTCTTGATTTAGAATCTTTGAGGAAGATGAAAGAGCTCTGTGATAACAGTCATAAGATGGCATTGGTGTATTCAGAAGATGCTAAGAAAGCTCTGCAAGAGATCAAAGAGAAAGTTGATAATTACTTTTCCAAGATTTATACAAAACATGAGATGACTGCAAGCTTCAAGGTGTTGGCAGAGAATCTGAAATTACCTCCAGTCACTCAGGCCTTCAAAACTCAAGTTCATCAGTTGCAAGATTTTATCCCTTCCTTGGCACAGTTCATGGAGAATAAAGATGATTTTGAAAAAGCTATGAAGTATGGAGCAGAAGTCATTCAGGACTTTATTCATCCTTTGAAGCCCTATTTGCATGCACCGGCCACTGCAATAGTACTTCCTACTTCTGAACCTCTCAGTGACTCTGATGTAGCTCCAAATCAGCTATCTGTTGCTCAAGCTCTATCTCAGTTAAGACCAGTCCCTCAGCAAGCTTCTCAACCAGCTCCTGTTTCTCAACAACAACCCTCTGTGGCACCTGCTCCTACACCTGCCTGAGTTGTCCTACCACCACTTCAGATTTGCCAAGACCAGCCTGCCTCCAAGCCTTCAAACTTACCCACTATTGATCTCAAAGACAAAGGCAAAGCCCCTTTGTATCCCAACAAATAGTTGTGTATTGTTTTTGATAGGGTAAACACTGTGCTGCTTGTAATAGTCTGTACTTTATCAAATATTTTTCTATCTATACTCTCTACTGACTGCTTTTCCTTTCACTTTCTCTTATCTGTTTTTCCCTCCTTTTTGATCATCCCAAAGGGGGATAAGAAAAAGAATACTTTATAGGAGAAGAAAAAGAATACTTTATGGGAGAAGAAAGATGTATGGGAGAGATATATGGGGGAGAAAAGATGTATATATCTCAGGGGGATAAATCTGTATAATATATATGGGTAATCTAAATTAAGGGGGAGATTTATATATCTCTTTATATTTATTCTTCTTATGGTTTAATTCTCATTATGTTTTTATATCATATTATTTATATTTAATGATAAAGATTTGTGATTATCAAAAAGGGGGAGATTGTTGAGCCCTCTGGAAGATTGTTGATTTCATGTCTATGATTGATGTTTTAATAATCACAAATCATCACATACCATTAATGCTTAATCTGGTTTGATTTCTCATAAACTTAATTACAATCTGTTAATGAATCTGTTATCACATTTTTGTCTATGCTTATTGACGTACAAAGTATTTTGGAAGCACCGATTCAATATCAACAGACATCGGAAGCACTGATCGCATATCAAAGGACAACGGTCGCACCGATCCGATGCAAAATGAGTCACCGATGCAAAATGACTCACCGATGCAAATGACTCACCGATCAGATGACAGACCGATGCTGATCAAACTGACTCACCGATCAGATGACAGACCGATGCTGATCAAACTGACTCACCGATCAGATGACAGACCAATGCTGATCAAAATGACTCACTGATCCGATGCAAAATGACTCACCGATGCAAATGACTCACCGATGCAAATGAGCCACCGATCAAATGACTCACTGATGCAAATGACTCACCGATGAAAATGAGCCACCGATCAAATGACTCACCGATCAAACTGACTCACCGATCAGATGACAGACCGATGCTGATCAGCCTGATTCACCGATGCTGATCTATCTGAGTCACCGATCATTACTCACTAATGCTGATGACCTACCGATCACTTGATTCTTCAATAGTCATAAACAACTGTTTGAATTTCTTTATCTTTATCTTTATTTAATCTAACCAATGGTCATATTAGGTATATTTTATTGCTCTGTCAAATAATTAATAAAGGTTGTCGGATGTCAGGAAACCGTACCCCGTACCTGCGGAAAGGAAACTTTTTCTGTCTTCCGAAGCACGTGACATAAATACAAGAAGACTCTGCTGAATATAAAAAGAGTTGACAGAAGAACACAAGAGGAATACAGAGAAAAGAAAGAGGAGGAAGAACTAATCAGAACAGAACCTCATACACAATCAAGCCTACTCAAGAAGAGTTCTGTGCATACAAAAGAACATTGAAGAACTTCATCGACTACATCTCACTGCCTTTGAGCCTGAAGCATATGACACTCTTCTTCTCAAACAAAAACGAGAAGAGGACTCAGAATAAATTCTGACCAAATACAAAAGAGTCCATAGCTACACTGAAATCACCAGAGCCATTTCTAAACTCTACATCTCTGCTCTGTGATACATTTGTTTTACATTTTGAGCAGTGTGTGTTATCTGCTGTATTAAACACACACACTGACTCCTTTACTTTCACTGGAGGATCTGTAAATCCTCAGCAAACCTTTTTACACTTCATTTCCCACTGTGGATAGTGGTAGAGGTCGTATGAGACCTGGACAGCTCTAAGATGTTGTTTGTTTTCCTACACAGAACTGTGGTAGAGGTCTTGTGACCTGGACAGTGTGTTCACTATTGTTAACCCCGATCTAGGGTGTGGATCATTTTTATATAAACTTTTGAGAGGACTAAGTCTCGGCTTGAGACTGAACCTCTTGGTTAATTCTCTGTGTTTGTAGCTACATACTATATACATACTACATATTTATTTCATATTCCGCTGCTATTACTTTGAAATATAATTTATTTTCAAAGCTACTTTGATAGTTAAACTCGCAAGTGTTTATATTTATTATAGACCAGTAAGTTAGTTTCAAAAGTTAATTTAATCATAAAATTAAGTTAACTGAGAACTAATCAATCTTTGAGAAACTAATTGAACCTTTATAATCTGTATAAATTCACTACAGTTTAATCTGTTTTTGAAATAGGGGAATTTTAATCAACATTGTTTTTAACAGAAAATTTTAATTGGAACTCAATTCACCCCCCTCTTGAGTATCCACTCCGACCAACAATATGCATACATCAATTTCCACTTACACATGTATGAATTTTTCATATAAATATGTAAGCACACCTAGCCTCATATATATATATATATATATATATATATATATATTCACTATCATGGGTGAATATACATATAATGGGGGAAATTACATATTTATAAGCTTACCTATGCATATGTGGGTAAGTCACCTTTGACAACTAAAACCCAAAATCAATGATGAAAGGTCCAACATACTAAAGAAAATTACCAGAACCTTAGAAAGTGTGAATGCCCCAAATAAAAATGAGCAATAATAAATAATGAAGGAAAACCATACCCAAAATTGATGATGAGAAGACCGAAACGATCCAAACTTCTTCACCTTCGGTGGTGGATGCAGAAACATGCGCGAATGAGTCCTTAGAGGCCCTTCACATGCCCTAACACCAGAATAAGAATCAAAAATAGGGATTATCCCTACCCCTGTGGTTTGGCTGCACAAAAGGGGTGATACGAGAAGAGAAAAATGACCAACAGAGGGAGGAGGAAGGAAGAGGAGGCTTACCTAGGAGGATCAAGTAAGAATCATGAAGAAATATGGTGGAGATCATTGAACAGAGAGGAGGCCGAGAGGGGGGATCGTGCACGCCATGTGAGAAGGGAGGGGGTTGCGTCACGTGTGAAAGGAGAGGGGATGAGTAGTTTAGGTTTAAGTTGTTTTATTTTTCATTTTTAATTTAATTAATTTATTTATTTTAAAAAATACACCTCACAGTTTAGGTCGCATGGTTAGCCAAACCGTGCATCACCCCCTGCCTAAGAAATCACCTCGCATGGTTTGTCCCGCACGGTTATCCAAACCGTGCACAGACTGTGCAGTGAAAAGTGTCTAGGTACTTCCTAAGTGGCAATAACCTTGTGGATTGGGTGCATGATTTGGAAACTATGTGTATCCTATGCACACCACCCCTATCCACCTGTTGTAGGTCGCACGGTTTGTTGCTGAGGATCGTATGGTTTCAGACAAACCATGTGCCCTATTCAAAGAACCCAAACCTTGAATTTTCAGAGCCTGGTGCTCAAAAAGCTCAATAAGACCTTTTAGGGACCTATTGGGACTTCACTCAGGTCCAAAAACAACACGTTGAAGTGTTACAACTCTTGAAATTACGTTTTTAAGCTTAGTTTGTAAAACATCTCATCCAATAAATGCAAAAATTCAAATTCCTTTAAATTTTTGTCCAGTTAAAAACACGGGTCGTTACAACCTCCCTACCTTAGAAATTATCATCCATGAGAAGACTTTAGAAACATCAGAAACATCAAAAAACCTACAAAGGTCATGAAGTCTTGTTCAAATGGTCATGTTGCATTCCCAAACACCCAACACACCTTTAAGAACTTATTAAGAACACGATACTTAAGATGTCAAAGCCTAAGACAATGCTCATTCTCCAATTGAAACACCAAAACAGAGCTTACCCAAGATTTTTTAACCAGATACACGATCATGTCGTCATCTCTTTAAGCTTTTGGTCATTGGTGCTCCCCACCATAGGCCTTAAAATCATAAGGGGCAATTCTAATCCATGGCACCTCCACCATTGGAATTACCCCCACAACATGCCTTTAAGCATTATAACAATGCTCATGGAATGTTTCCTTTAACTGGGCAGACCCAATTACATCCAAGGTCATACCAGGGACCTCATCAAGAGAAACGGACGAATCCCAATCAAACTAACCGAAAACAGTCGCACAAGCTTTCCTCGGAAGACACTATCGACCCTTAAACCATAGTCGCCTTAACCTAGAAATGTAATTTTAAATAGTTACTCACCAACCATAAACATTTTACAAGAGAGACATGGGCCAAGTCACTCTGTCTGACTTATCTTGAGAATGCATGGCTTATACGGATGATGTATTGTAACAGAACTGCAATGTCTTCCTATAAGGTATCATGCATTTACAACCAACACGCCCACCGAAGCCCATACCTGGATTTTGGTGATGTTATTTGATCATAACATCACTTATAAATTTAAACTATCATACTCTGGCACGAACAATGGTAACCCTAATCTATCCCACTGGAACCATAACCCTTTAAAAAAACTTTCGAGCTCGCTACAAGTCTGGGATAACTTCAGATTCAAGGATCTGGAGTCTTAGGAACTAACCAAGGGTAACTCAAACTCCATGTTCATAAGAGAGACGTTGGTACAAATCCAAAACATACATATTAAGATAAGATCATAGAATGATCCCAAAGCGGCATCTGCCTGGTGGTCAAGTCAGAAGAGACAGCTGGTGTTCAAGAGTCCATCCAAGGTGCTCCTACTTGGGAACCTAAGTATCACTTAGAACTAACCAAGCCTCAATAAGAACCATGCATCCAGTATGCAACATAGATAAAGAACACTTATTAATCCCAATATCTTTTAAATATTTAGTGCGGTGTAAGACCTACACTCTCTTAGTGAATCAAAGACAAAGTCAAGATAGTGGGCATGATCATCTCTCAAGGAAGAGTAAACTAAGAGGGCTTGAATAGCTCCAGTCAAACACACCCAACCACTGGAAAGAAGAACAGTTGAACCATAACTATTCGACTTCAAGGAAGAAGATCAGCTTCACCTGTCGACACACCATCATTAACCAATAACAATGCCTTCACCACCCGATGCATTTTGTGATCATTCAATCTTTACCACCAAAGTTAATCCCAGACCAACGGTGTTTCCCAAGGGTTCCATACATAGCTAACCACATCAACATCGTGTTTCCAAGCAAGCACTGACATGATTCAAAACTTTCAAGCCATAAGGTCACCCAAGCAAGAAAGGCCATCTCCAAAGGTCCTATTCAGTTGTGCTCCTTTTACCTGGAAGGACACATTTCACAAGAAACAACACGACACTCCCCACCATAGGAGTGTCTAGGTCACCAAAAGAAAAGATAAACTAGCCACTCACAAGTGCTCTAGATAAAAAAACCTTCAATAAACGTGTGATGTTCCTCTGAGCCACAGTCACAACGTCAAAGCATAAAAATAAGGCCAAACCAAACCAAAACCAAAACTAAAATGACTGGCGTGTCAAAAAAACCCAAGTCCCTAGAAATTCCTCCCAAGCATTAGGACAAACTTGATTCCTTTAATGCTAGGGTTACTCTACTCTGGAGATGACCTGAGACCGTACTCAATAGCTCAAAGCTCAATGATTCGCCAAACTCAACTGGTTCATTACAACACCAAGGAAAACAACAGGTAATGTGGATATGAACGCATACTACCCTGAGACTACATGAGAAATTGATGCATCCTCAATACTACTCATGGGTTGTCCATCCTACGCATTCAAGTATCAGATGGCTCTCGTGGAAAACTAGCTCAATGGTGCATTAAACCGAATGATTATAAAATGAATTGATGACCTCTCGAGTTTCTCAAGGAAAGAGAATCAGGGTCACAAGTTCTACGAAGCATCCAACCATGCCCTAAGCATGTCTAACCTACTGAAAACAAGCATTACACGATGCTCACACTCATAAAAAAGGTCGAGGAACACGTGAACACCCATCTGAACAAGGGTTTCATTTAAGAACTACAAGTCCTACTAGGGACCATGACACATGAACAACACCAAGAATTAGAAAGCTCATGGGAATTAGCAAGGCATTTAAACTCATGGGTGCTACTTACCATGGGCCAGCCTCTTGCAAGAGAATAAGTGTTGAATCTAAAACCAAGTCACGCAAAATAAAATTCACCAGGCTCAAAAGCCGATCATCTAAGCCATTGTTAAAAAAGAGAAGGCCCATAGAAAGCGCCTATGGTTATATTCTAAGGTAACTCAAGGGAAAGTCTAATCTACCCTTATATGATGGTTTAAACAAAGGACATTGCCTAGGGTTCACTACTATAAATTAAGGTTTTATCAACGCTAAAAAGGCCTTTATCAGCACTAAAATAACGCTGATAATTAAGGCACTATTAAAAGGGGTCCCTTTTATCAGTGCTTTTTTAGCGCTAATAAAGACCCCTTTTATCAGTGCTAAAAAAAGTGTTGATAAAAGACCTATTTTATCAATGTTTTTTTAAAAGTGCTGATAAAAGTTAAAAAACTAAAAAAAATAAAAATAAAATCTAAAAATTGGATCAAAGGGTTTTAACAACACTTGACCCCCCTTCAACAGTCCAATGAAGCACCCCACCCACACACCATATCCACCCCCGCAAACCTCAGCCACCCCCCAACCCTTTAACAGCACTAGCACCCCCCTTCACCAACTCGTATGCGTGCTCCTGACTCCCCCTGGATTCGAACTCAAGACCTCTCCCCTGCATGTCTGGACCCTTTACCACTCCTCCATTTTGTTTTTCTCTCCATTTAATGATATATTTATTCATTTATATATATATATATAGTTATATTTATTCTTATATTAATATATATTTATATTAATATATATGTATAATTATATTAATATATGTGTGTGTGTGTGTATTTAGTTATATTAATGTATATATATATATACATATATAGTTATATTTATATATTTATATATTTATTCATGTATTAATATATATTTAAAATATCATTTTTAAATACATTTATAAAATATGATTTTTTGTGTGTTTATAAATAAATAAATAAATAAATACATATATACAACACACACACACACACATGTGTGTGTGTGTGTGTCTGTAAGTATAATTATACATATTTATATATATTTAAAAATATCATATATTAATATGTATATGCATGTGGTAGAATATATAGATAACATATATCAGTTTGTTAATACAGACACAAACAAATACACACACACACACATTATATAGGTATATAAATATTCATATGTTTTTATTTTAAATAAAATGGATATTATTTATTATTTAGATAAGGCTTATATATTGAGAAATATATTTTATATGTAAATATGTTTAATTATTTATTTATAAAATTAAATTTTTATGTTTGAATATATAAAAAATATGTATATATTATTATATATTTGATTATAAATAACATTACATTGTAAAAAATATAAAATTTTAAATCCACAATATCAATATGAATTTAATCCCTCAGAATAAATTCATTATCCACTGAAAAGGGGCAAAAAGACTCCCTTAAACGAGGCTAAAATTCCATCGAATGTTAAAAAAATTGGATATACCGACTAAAAAATCAGTTTTAGAAGAATTATAGTCCTTTTTTGGCCTTAAAAAACATGACATAAGGTTCTATTATGTCACCAATATGTAGAGTTCATCACAGGCTTTGATTTGATATGTGGTTGAGCTCAAACAGACACTCGGATCAAAAGTTGTGGTCGTTTAAAGTTTGAGTTACATTTTCAACTTATTTCAGATATTTTATTGTTTTTTTTTGATTTTTTGTGTCTTCAAATTATTATTAAATGATTATTACTCAATGATAATTATCAGATTATTAATTAATAATTTTTTAAAAATATTTTATAATCCATTTTCACTAAATATCTTATATATTAAGTGTAAATGTCTATTTATACTTATCTAAAACATATTTAAAAAATACATATTATATTTATATAAATACAAATATATTTATATATTTATATATTAATATATTATTTTTAATGATTTTTTTAAAATATACCCTCTATTAATGCTAGTAAAAAAAACATTGATAAAGACCCCTCTTTATCAGCGCTGCTAAAAAAAGCATTGATAAAGGGGGTACCTTTAATAACGCTAAAAAAGCGCTAATAAAGGGGGTATTTTTATCAGTACTAAAAAATCGCTAATAAAGGGGCATTTTTAACAGCGTTTTTTTAGCGTTGTAAAAAGTACACTTTATCGTCGCTTTTTTTTAACGCTGTTAAAGGGTGGCGCTGTAAAAACCCATTTTTGTGGTAATGGTTCTATTTTAAGGTCATTACATTTATTCACATTTAAATCTTTAAACATGTAAAAGATTTAATTCAAAACATTAAGTGCCATTTTAAAACAAAAACACTAGGCACTTGATTTTAACAATCAAATTAAAGAAAATCGTACAAGTGTCATTAAAATTGCTTTTTAAACATTTTTTATTAATCAACATCCCATCATAATTAGGAAATTTATCACATAAAATTATTTTTTAAAAGATAAGGTGACCTACGTTGGTCTCACTAAGCCAACCTGGGTTTATCAAAATGCAACCTAATAGTAGTTGTTAAATTATTAAAATTTCAAACACCCAAACAGGTCATCTCATAAGAAACATGCCCCAGCTGACCTACTTGGGTCCAATTGTGCATTTAGATATTTAACCAATTCATTACAGATTAAAATTAAACATCTACTACATTTCAACCATTTTAAAAATAATGTGGTCATATACAAAAGTTTGATTACATGGGTTGTTAACACCCTAATCTATAGAGTGCCTATACACTTTATAGACTGAAGTCTAGCTCCCATTTAATCAAAACTAATCCCATTTCAGAATATAACATGCTCATATATCTAATGGTCCAGTTATATGGGTGGACATCTACCAACCTATTAAGCGTCCATACACTTTATAGTTTAGCATTTGGCTCTCATTTACTAACCGATACCATTTCAAAATTTAACCTATAGCAGCCTTTACATTTTAACAAAGGTCTTTAAATATATAAAGCTCAAGGATGGTTTGATTACACGGGTTAATTTTTCCCAGTTATAAAGCGCCCATACACCTTACAACTGAAAACTGACTCTCGTCGTAATCACAACCCTTTAAATTTATCCAATGCACCGATTTTTATAACATCATTACTAGGCATGTTATAACAGACAGTAAACATAGAGAAGTGTGCTATTAAGAATAAAAGCACGAAAAATAGACAAGGCATGCTAAATAAATCAGGAGGCATGACATATAGTCAATCAAGGCATACTAAGAAAAATAAAATCATGGTATAACACTCATGGAACACAATCAAACAGGAAGCAGCCTACATATGAAACTATGTGGCATGACATATGCATGGAATGTGAATTCTTATGTGCCTAATATGATGCATGCAATGCTTCATCCTTGTAGTATCAGGATAAAGGTAATTATTACAACTTCGTAGATCAATAAGCAGTGGAAAATGCATCAATCACTCAAGGTGAAATCATATCAGCTACAATAGCGAACAACATGAACAACAATTCCCAGTCTCGACCACTTGGTCATTTCCCCGTGAGTGGGGTGATCAATCCCAAACACAACTATTTATTAAGAATCGACACATTCCTAGTCTCCTGTCGCCCAGTCCAAAATAGTAAGACAAAAGTAAAAAAACTCTCATACTACTTTGTAGCATCCCGACCTGGCTCATCACTAAGATGGTGGCTAGACTGGTGGGTCACATGGCATCAAGCGCCCCTCCCTATACACCAGAGGCTTCCGACTAGCAGCGAGGGTCTAAAGAGGTGATAGCGAGGAGACTATACCCTCATGTCAGAGTAGCACAGCGGTATAACAAAAATAAATAGCAGACTACAACATAAGTAGTAAATAAACGAATGAAAGATAGCAGTGGAAGATAAAAGTAATATCAACTGAATATAAAAGTGGTCAACGCCAAATTATAACATTTCATGAACGACAAATGATGATATGATTACAAGCAGTGGAAGTTGTAATATCAATACAATGTAATAAAAGAAAAATGCCTAACGACTAGCTCCATGAGCATCCCGAGCTCCAACTCAGTCCTCTGCTTCTAACTCCCAGGTACAAGCTAACAGCACAAGCAATCAATCAAGGTCCTGGGATATAAGGTCTACTTGGGTACCCCAGTGCAATGGCGGCCCAAGTAGGGTGTGATATAATAATCTCAGTAGGTCGACACTCATGGTGACCCAATCCATTTCGTGAAAATTAATGTAAAGTAGTGAGCATGTATAAACAGAAAAATAAACAATCAGTGATGAATAAATAAACAACGACCCGCCCAAATTCCTAAGGGATACCTGGCGGTAATACCTATTTCGTCTCATAATCAGAATAAGCATTTGATCAGGAACTATATATACATAAATTATTATTATTATTATTATTATTATATATATATATATATATATAGTTTAGTTATATATTGCACCCACCTATATGAACCAAGTGTGTGCCAATTCCTAATGGCCATATACCTGGAATACTAATGATGGCTGGACCGGGACGTAACTCACAGACATCCATGGCCAGTCTAAAGATCCTGAAAGCTCAAGTCAAAGGGTATATGTCCTTCATCCCAATAGAGTGAGAGATGGCATACTACAACACTCAGGATGTCGAGTGAGCCACCATGAAACACTCTATAATGGAACGTGGCGCCGCAGCCCATCACCCATATTGTATCACCAGTGTGAGATGCCATACTCAACACCCGATGTAAGGGAGCATGATGTGCCATGCTCCATTGAATCCCTCATCATCATTCTCAGCCTCTATAAAGGCTTATTATAATTATATTTATAATGCAAGTCATGAGGAATTAGCTCTCATGTTTTTGCATTTATATGAGCCCAATATAATAAGGGATTTCCATTTAACAAGTTCAATTTAATTCAAGGCAAAGCAATTCATCATAAGTATTTAATAAGACAGAATCAAAATGCATGTTATCATCATCCTTTATGTGTCATTCCAATTAAACCAATTGATTAATTTAAATGAGGGCAAGCCATCATGAGCATTCTCTTTAATTAAATTCAAACCATTCAATTTACTAACACATGACAAAACAATTTATAAATCTCAATGAGCAACTAGAAGGTGTCATTAGAAAAAGGGCATTTACCTACATGGGTAAATCCAACCATGAGCAGATCAAACACCTAAGAGGTGAATTAGGTTCCATTTAATACTCATATCTTAGGGGCAATTACATTTAAGAATAACAAGGGAGGCCAAGTACAACATGCCACTTATTAAGCTCAATCATGAAGGCATAAGAAAAACTCTAAGCAATAAACCAAAAATTATATAAATAACTAATCATTACTTTTTATCTTAGAAGATAGCGCACCTCATCTGAGGGGTTTTATTATAAAATCATAACATTGTTTCTCAAACAATTCATTTAGCATATTAAACATTATTTCAAGTGGCATGCTCAATTCACATTAAAGAAGCGTTTATTATAAAAATCATAAATCACTAATTAAAATCTAAGGGAGGTGCGAAAAACAATAAATTAATGCATTCTTAAATTTAAAGGGCGGTGGAAGGGGATCATACCTCAAGAATAAGAAGGTCAAGCCGAACACTTTGGCACTTGACGTTTTCGTTGGCGACCACTTGAAACTGCTCTTTCTCGCCTCCGAGCATTTGCACCTTTGCATATATATAAGGAAACTTAGCCCCTATGTACATATTCACATGACCATTAATATGTACAAGGGGATCCTTACATATGCATACACCTGTTTCAACTTACACTCGTATGCATTTTTCATATAAATACATACACCCGTATGCATTTTTCACTGTCATGGGTGAGTATACATATAAAATGAGAACTTACATGTTTATATGTTTACCTATGCATATGCAGGTAAGTTGCATTTGACAACGACAACCCAAAACCAACACGCCAAGGTCCAATGTACTAAAGAAAATTATTGAAACCTTAGAAACCACGAAAGCCCCAAATCAAAATGAGCAATAACGAAGAATAGAGGAAAACCTTACCCGAAATTGATGACAGGTTAATCGAAACGATCTGAACCGCTTCACCTTTAGTGGTAGATGTTGAAACACGCACGAAGGGGTCCTGAGAGAGTCTCTGCACACCCTAACACCGGAAGAATAATAAAAAATCGGGATTAGCCCTAACCTTGGGGTTCAGTTGCACAAGAGGGGCGACAGGAGGAGAGAAAAACACCCAATGGAGGGAGGATGGAGGAAGGGGAGGCTTACTTTCGAGGATTGAACGAGAAACATGCAGAAATCTGGTGGAGATCGTCAGACGGAGAGGAGGCCAAGAGGGGGTCTCACGCGCGCCATGGGAGAAGGGAGGGGGTGCGTTGCGTGTGGAAGGAGAGGGGGGGTAGTTTAGGTTTAAGTTATTTTATTTTTCATTTTTAATTTAATTAATTAATTTCTTTAAAAAAACCATAGCTCACGGTTTGAGTCACACGATTAGTAAGACCGTGTGCCAATCGTGCGACACCTTCCTGCCTAAGAAACCACCTCGTACGGTTTGTCCCACATGGTTACCCAAACCATGCACAAACTATGTTGTGAATAGTGTCTAGGTACTGCCTAAGTGACACTACCCGTGCGAGTTGGGCACATGGTTTGACAAGCCGTGTGCACCATCCCTATCCACCTGTTGTAGGTTGCACGGTTTGATGTTGAGGGGCACACGGTTTCAAACAAACCGTGCACCCTGTTCAAAGCACCCAAACCTTGACCTTTCGAAGCCTGGTGCTCTCGAAACTCAACGAGACCTCAGAGGGACCTATTGGACCTTCACCCAAGTCCAAAAGCAACACGTTAAAGTGTTCTAATTCTCAAAATTACGTTCTGAAGCTTGGTTTGTAAAACGGTCCGTTCAGTAAACTCAAAAAAAAAAAACAAATTCCATTGGATTTTCGTCCAGTTCAAAACACTGCTTATCACAACAATGCATTTCAGACTCAACCGTGGTCTCAGATTTCTAATTTGAGCTTTTGTTTAAGAGTTGTCTCATTTTTTTTAAGAAACTGTGCGCACGTGATATAAAATATATTTAATATCTTTATAAAATTAATTCTGAACACACCAGGTCTCGAAATCGCACGTCGACTCATCGCCTGTCGCCGAAAATACATATAGAAAAAATTAAAAGTTTTACAAGGCAAAAAATGGCTCTCTACAATCTTCACTAGATATTCTAGGGTGTGTTTGCATAGTTCTTCATATTTTATCCATTGATGTCAATGAAAATAAAAAACTAGGCCTCCACCCAATGTTTTCACTACGTCTCGTAACTTTCACATACATGATATGGTAATTGAAAAGCACTAATTAAGTTGTGTCAAGGGCACCTAACTTCACATCAATTCACACGTAAATAACAATAGAATGTGTGCTTGTGCGATGGGAAGTGCACATTGAGTGGGAGTGGGGTGAACATCTAGGAGGTAATGAGGTTATTCATCGGTATTCAACTAACAATTGATTCTTTCTTTCCTAACTTTTGTTTGTGTATTTGCATGATTATTTTTATACATTCTATACATAACTACCCCCACTTTTAAATGCTTTGCGTATAAACCAAAACTATAATAAGCGATTAGGAACAATGAACGTTTAACAAGCTCCTTGAGAAACGACCTTGCTCAGTCACTACAGTGCATTCTAAAATAAGTATAAATGTTATTTCAACCATCACACACTAGGCGAGTGCCGTAAATCGTTCCCTCGATTGGTTTATGTAACCTCTCAATACTGGTTGTCAAACTTTAGTAACCAGGCAACACACATGAGGTCGGGTATTGCCCTGACCAGGGCTTTGATCAATGACCGGGGTTGGAGCTTCACAAATGCGAAGATAAGAAACACCAATATAGGTTTCCAGCACATTATGTATACATTAGAGGAGCAATCAATATATGATTAGTTTAGGGTTTTAATGTATGTAAAGATTTATTACAAATTTTACTATTTTTTTTTTAGAGTCGTGAAAATGATTGATAAACCAACGAGTATCAACCCGGTGTATTAATTTTGCAGTGATATAATTTATTCATGATTTGGTTTTTTATAAAAAACTTCATTTCCTTAAATTTTAATAGTTTTTATTAGGAAAACTTTTTTATGTAAAAATATTATTGCAAATAAATAAGACTGTTTAACAGTTTAGACCAGGGTTGACCGGACCAAAGCCCACATTTTGCGGGCCTAAAATGATAAATCCATTTAGGTCCGTATTAAATGCAGGCTAAAAAAACAAGTTCGAGACATGCGATTTGAACCAGACTGAAAACACACACACAAAACTTGCATCCATGTCATATAAGTCCACACATACAAAATAAAAAAGCGAAGATCTAGATTTGAACTTTTATTAAACCAAATTAACTCAAGACTATCCAGAAGTAAACAAATTTATTTGATTATTGTAAAATTCAGATTTAAGAGTTTCAATATAAGTCTCTCGACTCCATAATCACAAATTTAAGTATCAACAAAATTCAATCAACATAAATAATGTGTCATCATAACATGGGTTTCAAACAATCCAAATCATATTAAAGAAGCATCAAGATCACGAGAGTTCAAAATAGTCATAGTCATCGTATAGTATCACAAAAAAATATTTGTCATATTATTATAATAAATCATTTAGTCGGCGGATCAGTTCTCACTGGACACTGGACAGGACTGGCCCATGAGGTTTCGAGGCTTTTTAAATCCAGCCCATCTAAACTTGTTTAATAAACAAACTTGATTTTTTTAATCCGATATGATCAAAAAATACCGGCCAGCCCGCAAAACGCTGCCCGTTAAGCAGCCCAACAAATAAAGTCAGTTGGGGGCGTGGGCAGCTAAAAACAGGTGAACTGATCTTTGCTTTGTCATCAAGAAATTGATTCAGGCTTTCTTCCCTCCAACTTCTCACATCTCTCCTCTCCTGGCTCGCGCGTCCCTTCTTTGATTCTTCTTATATCTGGTTTCTTCTGTACTTCTGGTTGTCATTATTATCTGCGAGTCGCTCTTCATCTCGCTGAAAATGAGTAACAAAGGAGCTGAATCATCGGATCCGTGAGCGCTCTCTCCGAATCTTCTAATCTACTTTGTCCTGTCCCCCCCCCCCCCCCCACTCTTTCGTTTGACTGCCCTCTTCGATTTGATGGTTCTATTTTTTTCCTGGATTAATACGTTTCTTCTTCTTCTAAATTTAGCAAGGGAACGCGGAAGGATTTCAGTACTGCGATCTTGGAGCGCAAGAAGGCTGCCAATCGGCTCGTCATCGACGAAGCAATCAACGATGACAACTCCGTGGTTTCGCTGCATCCCGACACCATGGAGAAGCTCAAGTTCTTCCGTGGTGATACGATCCTCATCAAGGTTTGATCCTTGACCGATATTTTGTTGTTGTTGTTGTACTGGGTTGTCTACTTCTATTCTAGCGTAAATGGATTGAATCTTTAATGTTTTCCAGTATCAATTAGCGTTCGGAGTAAGCTGAAGTTGGGCGAATACTATTGCTTCTGTAGTTCGTCTATTGGATATGTGGTTTGCCGGAACTGGATGATTTTTGTTTCTTCATGATTCTAGCAGTCATGATGATCAACATCATCATCTTCCAGTTCTTCTTTTTGGTCCTTGCCTCGAGATAATTATTTCAGAATAAACTGGTTACGACCAGGAAGCATTTTGAACTTGTTCACTTGACAGACCGATGGAAGACGCTTCTTGAAATATTTTCTGGTCCATATACTGTTGATTTTTTTGCTTTACGATGCATATGAATCAAATCCTCTGTGTATCTCTTATTCCCAACAGTATTTTGATTAGTGTTATTTTTTAGATGTCTACCATTGTATTTCCTTTTTGTCATCAATGGGAGATGCCGATTGATATTTCTTGCCTCCGGATGTGCCCCTGCATGGTGGTAGAGTGAAACCATTTATATTGATTGGATTTTTGACCTGTTACTCTCGGTCCTTCTGTAGGCAACTCCACTCCTTGTTGCACTGATATTATTTTGTCACTATCTGTGTATACTGCAATACAGGAAAACTTTTGCTGTGTTTTGAACAATATGTCCAATTTTTTATTTTGTTTGGTTGGGCTGTTGTTTGTTTCAGGGAAAGAAGAGAAGAGATACAATCTGCATTGCTCTTTCTGATGGATCTTGTGATGAACCAAAAATAAGGATGAACAAAGTTGTTCGATCGAATCTGAGAGTTAGGCTTGGGGATGTGGTGTCTGTCCACCAATGTGCTGATGTCAAGTATGGAAAGCGGGTGCACATTCTTCCCGTGGATGATACAATTGAAGGGGTTACTGGAAATCTCTTTGATGCATACTTGAAACGTAATTTTCTGGAGTTTTTATCCAATTTATATTGCACATCATCGATTCATTATCAAATTATCAGTATTATTTTTCTTCCAGATTTCTATTATTTCAGGTTTCATGGATTCTTCTATGATTTCAAATGTTGTCCCATTGTTAGGCCCTTAAATTCTTGATCGGAAGTGTTCCATTTCCCTTTTTATTCAGTTTTTGTCTAAAATAATTTTTATCTAAAATAATTTGGGCTCATCTTGATCAAGTCCCTGTTGAGTCCTAGTGCAACTGTTATATCTTTGGTTTTAATTTTGTTCTCGCTTGTTGATTTGCAATTGGTTTTCTATTAAACGCCATCCTAAACTGTTGAAATTCTTATGTTAGTTTTCAAATTTAAATGCTGGTTTTCTGTTTTACCATGCAAAAATGTTTTTATTTTTATTATCATGCAAATTGCTTTTATGGTGTGTGTGAGAGAGAGAGAGAAGATGCGCCTTTACACTTTCAAGACTGTAGGTTCCGGGCGCAGCGGAAGCGCAGGATGGGTGTGTACCCAACTTTGCAAATTGCCATAATCGATGATTAATCCGGGATCAATACGACGATGAACGCCAGTATCTACAGAATTGAATCAAAGATAAAAGACAAAGGAGAGAACCCGAAACTGAGAAGAGGTACATATTTTGTTTATAATTAATTTAATTAAATTATAGAATTACCTCCAAGGCGATTCTTTCTTCGTTGATGCATCCGACCACGGGTCTGAGGTGCGACTTCGTTGCGATGTACAATTCAAGGATAAAATTCTTCTAGTGGTGATCCACACGTGCTCCATGTATCTCCGAACGTCATCGAAAGAGTCTCCGGGTGCTAGCGCGGAAGATTCCTGCACTTGTGATGTCCGCCTTTGATCGTCTTGAGAATCGATCGCTTCCAAAGCATTCTCCTTGATCTAGTGGAGGAGGATCTCTCTCGTTCTTGAAGGTGTTCTTGGAGAGGGAAGAGTTCTCTAGGCTCGAGAGTTTTTCTTCAAGGATGTTGTGCACACAATGATTGGTTAGCCGATCGAATGACCCCTTTGACTAGTATAGAGAATAATAACATAACGGAGAATTTAATTCACCAGGTAATAATAAATAATTAGCACAATTGTCGTTACTTAATTTATTATTCCATGTGAGACCCCATGTCAAATAATAATAGCAATGCTATTATTTCCATGACATGTGCTTAACATGCACGTTATATTTAAATATTATTTAACCAAATAATATTTAATATTATTTCTCACCAGACCCATAACTTGGTTTGCCAATCCTCTTCAATATTTATCAGGCTTTGAATAATGACTATTTATTTATTAAATAAATATAACTGCATTATTTGTTGATATATAAATATTCCGTCCGCAATATGTTCTCTCGAATAACTATCGACGAAATAAATGCGATCAGACATACTTGAATAATTATTAAACCACAATCGAGAATAATATTTATTCAACTTGTTAAATAAATAAATTATTTAACTGAGATACTGGCTACACTTAGTGTGTGACCCTCTAGGCCTCTTTCTCGTTGACATTAGGCGGGTTTGCCTGAAGTCCAAGATTATTGTCTAGCAACGGGTTAAGGCACCTCAGAGAAAGAAGTTGATGTTGCAACGACATGTCACCCCATACGAACGCTTACCGTGTAATGTAATCCCTTTGTCTCGATATCTTCGATCAAGCGGGTTGCATGCAAGTGCCATCAACCCATGTGCTCGATTTCTCATTCTTTGACTTCCCAGAATTGAACTTGCCTAGAGAACACCATGACCATGGATTTAGTTAGGCTATATCATTTTCATCAAAGGGCCTGAGATATCTACTTCCGTAGAAGTGACAAATCTTTTCTTGCATTATTCATTAATGCGGTATTACTCACGACGCACCCAACATATCCTACCTCGTCACGAACATCTGTCGTCACGGTTTTCCTCAATACATCTAAGTGCGCGAGTCATAATACCCATTAAGGACCAATACATACGTCCGCAGATAGGAACATCCAATGACACTTATGAATGTGAATTTCTTACTGACGGGTCTTGTTCTCATAATATTCTTCTGGATATTACCAAGGACGCATATCATGAAAGGTGCTTTAGAGTTTCATGAGTCCCCACTCCTGATAGCCTGTATCATTTGTGTCCCTTCAAATGATATCATCCAGCCATAGAACATATATTCAAGAATAATGTCATGACACTTCCGGGTTCTCATCATATCAGGGATCTATTATGACCTTTTAATGTGACAACTATTCTTAGGACATTATCACATACTATGTCACGAAGAACAATAATGATGTGATAAGTAGTTTATTAATATTCATCCATCGAATACGGGTTTATCGTAAAGTACAAAGAAGTTGGTTTCTAGGGTACCGACTCCAACAAATTCCCACTTGCATTAGAGCCAACTGCTAACAACCTTCAGTCCGCTAGCTCTCACATGATATTCATGCTTCTGCTGAGATAGACCTTTAGTCAAGGGGTCCGCCACGTTTTCTTCCGTGGATACTCTGCTCACTGCAACTTCACCCCTTTGATAGAAATCCCTCAAGAGGTGATACTTTCAGAGTATGTGCTTTGTCTGTTGATGTCTCTTTTGCAAGAGTCACTGCTGCAGTATTATTACAATACAATGTAATGAGATCTGTACTGCAAAGCACCACATCAAGCTCCTGGACAAAGTTCTGAATCCAGAAGGCTTCCTTGGCTACATCAGAAGCTGCTATTTATTCGAACTCCGCTGTAGAATCAGCGACAACTGACTGCTTTGAACTCTTCCAGTTCACAACTCCTCCGTTGAGGCAGAAAACATATCATGATTGCGACTTCAGATCATTCTGATCTGTCTGAAAACCAGTATCAGCATACCCTCTGATGACAAGTTTTTTATCTCCTCCATACACTCTGCCTACCATGTTTAGTGCATAAACAACATCAAGTCTGGTACATAACATGACATGCATGATAGATCCTATCACTGAAGCGTATGAAATCTTACTCATCTTATCTTTCTCATGTTGTGTCTGGGGACACATTTTCTTGGAAAGATGTATACCACGTGACACTGGAATGTAGGTTGATTCGCCTAAGTCCTTTATGGAGAAGCACTTGTTCAACTAGTTCTTGACTGACTGTAAGACTGGTATGTCGTTTCTAATAAGCAATATGTCGTCAACATACACTACTAGGATAACGATCACGTTCCCATTAAACCGCTTGTAAACACATGACTCACATTCATTCTTAATGAAACCAAATTCTATTATGGCTTCACCGAATCGAATGTTCCATGATATGAATGCTTGCTTTAATCCATAAATGGATCTCTGCAACTTGCATATCCTTTTAGCATCACCCGGTGTCACAAACCCTTCTGGTTGTGTCATATAGATATCTTCCTGAAGGTTTTCGTTAAGGAATGCAGTTTTGACATCCATCTGCCAAATCTCATAGTCATGAAAAACTGTTATGGCAAGTATGATTCTTATGGATTTAAACAACTGGTGAAAAGTTTCATCATAGTTAATTCCTTGATGCTGTTTAAAACCTTTAGCCACTAGCCTTGCTTTATAGGTACTAACTTGACCTTCCATGTCCAGTTTTTTTTTGAATACTCATTTACACCCAACAAGCTTTACATCAACTGGCGCGTCATCCAGAACCAATACTTGGTTCTGATACATGGAATTCATCTCAGAATTCATAACTTCTAGCCATCTTGCAGCTTCTGAGCTCTCTATTGCTTCCTTGTAGGAGAGAGGTTTATCATTGTTCAACAATAATGAGTCACCATCTTCGGTGACAAGGAAACCATCTCTCTGGTTCCCTTACCTCTCCTGTGCTCCTACGCAGTACTTGTGTTTCATAAACTACCTCTTCCACGGGGACCTGTACCGACTCCTGTATATCTTGAGCATCAACTTTATCGAAGTCAGTTTTGCTCCCACTATTCTTTTTGATGATGTTCTCCCTCTTAAGAAAGACAACCTGTCTGGCAACAATCACTTTCTTGTCTGAGGGGCTGTATAGGTAGTATCCCTCTGTTTCCTTAGGATACCATATAAAGATACACTTTGTGCCCTGAGGTGCTAGTTTGTTGCCTGAGAAAACCTTAACAAACGCCTCACATCCCCGTACATGTGTATGCGACAAAGTGAGTTTCTTTACACTCCATAGCTTGAAGGGAATCCCATTTGCCGCCTTAGTTGGTACTTGGTTTATTGTGTATGTCGCATTTTGCAATGCATATCCCCAAAATGATAATGGAAGATCTGCAAGACTCATCATCGACCTTACCATGTCCAACAAGGTACGGTTCCTCCTTTCACTAACACCATTCCACTGTGGTGTATAAGGCAGAGTGAGTTGAGATAGAATCTCAGACTCCCGTAAAAGGTCGATGAACTCTTGGTTAAGATATTCTTCACCTCGATCCGATCGAAGCTTCTTTATCTTCTTACCAAGTTGATTCTCTACTTCATTCTTGAACTCTTTGAATTTCTCAAAGGACTCGGACTTATACCTCGTTAAGTAGACATAGCCATATCTATTGAAGTCATCAATAAAAGTAATGAAGTAAGAATATCCACCTCTAGCTTTTATTGGAAATAGTCCACACACATCAGTGTGTACCAATCCTAGAAGCTCTGTGCCCCTTTCACTCTGTCCACCAAATGGTGGTTTGGTCATTTTTCTTTGTAAACAAGCGTGACATCTATCAAGTGGTTTTAGCTCGAAAGAGTCTAAATAACCATCTTGACAGAGCTTTGTCAGACGCTTCTCGTTTACATGACCAAGGCGGTGATGCCACAACTGGGTGTTGTATGAGTCATGTGAACTTGGTTCGTTATCAATTGTCAACACTTGGTTCTCGTAATTCAATACATACAAACCGTTATTTAAATGCGCCATACCATAACATATGTTGTCCTTATAAAAGTAACAACATTTATTTCCAAACTTGAAAATAAATCCAGCTGTATCTAAACTCAATACAAAAATTATGTTCTAGGTAACACTAGGTATATAATAACAACCATATAAAACCAAAATCATTTCCGTCGACAATGTGAGGTGGTAGCCACCAATGGTAAGAGCAGCCAACCTCGCACCATTGGCAGCTCGCAGATCCACCTCTCCTCTGACAATTTTTCAGAATCTATTTGGTTCTTGCATTTGAACGCAGATGTGAGCCCCACAAGCTGTATCTAATACCTAATGTGTAGAAACAGAAATATTGCACTCGATAACGAATGCATCTTTGGCTTTCCCTTGCCTCTGGGTGCAGTTCCTCTTCCAGTGGTCTGACTTGCCACATGCAAAACATATTGCATCCTTTTCATTGCCCCGCCTCTGGATCTTCTTCTTCTTGGTCGGATGGTGCTCAGAGGCTTTAGATTGTTTATAAATCTTAGGCCGCTTTGCCTTGTCCTTCCTCTTCCTATTCACCATAAGGACTGCGGGTTTTTCACGCCCCATGTCCTTACCAACTTGGCAAATCAGGGTAAGAAGCTCCGATAGACTCTTCTCATTATTGCTCTCATATTATAATTTACAATAAAACTAGAGGTCTTAGGCAGTGATGATAGTATGAAATCTGTACGCAACTCATCTGAGAATTTAATCCCTAAGATGTCCAGACGCTCAATATAGCCAATAAGCTTGGCTACATGTGGTCTAATTGGTGCAGGCTCTTCAAGCTTAGTAGTGAACAAAGCGTTGGGGATCTCATACCTCTCATGTTTTGCCTTCTCTTGATAGAGATCCCAAAGATGAGACATCATGCTATAAGCATTCATTTTCTCATGTTGTTTCAAGAGTTCATTGATCATGGATGATAGCATGAGGCACTGAACATCTGTAGCGTCATTCAGATGTTTCTTGTACACAAAGAGTTCCTTATCACTCGCCTGTGCGCCTGGTAAAGGCTCTTCCAACATATAAAGTTTCCTCTCATGGTGAAGGATAACCTGAAGGCGCCTTTGCCACTCCTGAAAATTAGTGTTGGTGAGAAGGTTTTCCTTCTCGAGTATGGATCACAATGATATGTTTGTCATTTTGATTGTTGTTTCTACAAATTAAGATGAACAATGTTTTAGTACTTTATCTTGATAAATAGAGACAAATAAATAAATTAATATCTATCAATCTCCCACTATTTTGTCGAAACCCAATAGCCCTCACCATTGGCTTCGAAATATCCTGTTGCTTGGACATTCTAGCGGCAAGAATCCATATTGCCCTTCACATTACCCCAACTAGGGTTGGTCAAACAACTTGAAAGGTTTTAGGTAGGCATTCCGAATGCCAACTGCATTAACTCACAACTCTTTGATCTGTTGAGTGGACTCCTCAATCCTGAAATCCTTAATTTTGGATTTCCTCAACCTTTGCCTCTCAGTTACACCAAGTCCTGTTAGGGCAATCAACCCTTGATGTAAACTAAGTTAAGTCAACCCAAAACTTCAAATTAGAATTCTCCGATAATTGAAAGCACCCCAACTAGGGTTGGTCAAACACTTTGAACTATGGTTCGATTCTAACCGAAGTAATGGAAGGCTATACCGACTTAATATTTAATTGAGGGATTTTATCCTTTATGCGTAAATTGCCACTTATTATCTTTTCAGATGCTTGTTAATGTTAAGTGAGATATACTTAAGTGATTAACCATGTATATATAATATTTACGCATAAGCCATTTTTATTTTAGTTCCATCTTGTACGCTTGTTAGTTCATTAATTATGTGACCGCGTCAAACATCCATAATGAATAACCATACAACTGACATAAATAAAATAAAGGGTATGATCATGAACTTTACTATTGGTTAGTTTATCTAGCGATTGATAAACTAACCCTGACCTAGGGGAGAAACACCTTGAACCGTTTAAGGTTCATGTTTACAACTTTCCACTTGTTCACCTTTGTATCTCCTTGGATTGGTTTCGCCTTGACTCTTATCTTGAACCGCCTCCTCTAGTTTGGGAGCTCCATCCATTACATATGCTTTTAACTCACACGCAGGTGAGAAGTAAAAAGGGGTTTACATAAAAGAAATCACGGGCACGCAGACCCTACATATTAATGAGGAGAAAACACGCAGACCAACAATTTTAATTTAATAAATAAATTAAAAGGGAACCAATCACATACAAAGGTCTGGTCTAGCTCATGATCATCCACATGCATGCAACGAATTACGCATTTAATAAAACTAGCATTCAATTCTTATCGTTCTTATTAAGATAAATTACGCTCGAATCGATTAATCATTATCTTTAATTAATCAATCCTTTTTATCTTAATCATTTTCTGAATTTTCTTGAGATTCTCATCCACAACCTTGTAAATAACTTGTACCTTGGAAGCAACCCGATGAATACCCGTCCAAAACTACCCAGCATGTATTTATACTTGTATATACTTTATTTTTTGTGACATGTAGCATGCACACAGAATTATAATTGCAATACAACTCATACATGATGTGCAAATCTTTGAACATTACGCAAATGTTAATTAAACATTTATATATATACATATATATCAAACACCTATCACATGTTGTGTCTCAGCTTTACACCCACACGAAGGTACATGTCTTAAGGGTTACATAATGTAATAATAATTTTTTAAATTTGCGTAATTTGGAAACAGTACATGGCGTGTAGATCTCACTACACGGCGTGTACCCTCCTCACCGTCCATCCGAAGTACACGCCTGAGAAACGGTGTGTGAGGTGTACTTTGGGAATCTTCAGAGTACACGGCATGTCCAGTGGGCCACACGTCGTGTAGACTCCGCGTTACACGGTCACCAGCTGGGCAAGCCGTGTATGAGATACACGACTTGACCCTGACCCGAAGGGACTACACGCCGTGTCCAGTGGGCCTTACAGCGTGTAGTTCGGATGACCGTGCGCCAGCCCGTCCTGGTCAACACGCGGTGTAAGAATTAACTACACCGCGTGTCATTAATGCACACAGCTTGAGTAATTGCTGAATTACTCCTGATGCATTGAACACAAATACACGGCGTGTACATCCGACTACACGATGTGCATTCTTGTGTTATCTGGACAGAACCGTCGGCGCCTCCTGATGAGATCTTCGATTTAATTTTAATCATAAAATTATTCGTTTCTGTTAGATCTGCGAGAAACGATAAGAGAGGAACAAATCTCGAAATTTATATTACAAGAACGATTAAACATGAATTGACAAATTAAATTATTAAAGCGTAAATTATCAACGAATTATTTAAATAATTATAAACGAAAATATGACCGCTTTGATACCATTTGTAGGTTTCAGGCGCAGTGGAAGCACATGATGGACGTGTACCCAACTTTGCAAATTGCCATAATCGATGATTAATTCGGGATCAATAAGATGATGAATGCCAGTATCCACAGAATTGAATCAAAGATAAAAGACAAAACAGAGAATCTGGAACTGAGAAGAGAGGATTAACATATTTTGTTTATAATTAATTCAATTAAATTATAGAATTACCTCTAAGGTGATTCTTTCTTCGTTGATGTGTCCGACCACGGGTTCGAGGTGCAGCTTTGTTGCGATGTAGAATCCAAGGATAAGAATCCTCTAGTGGTGATCCACACGTTCTCCACGTATCTTCGGATGTCGCCGAAGGAGTCTCCGAGTGCTAGTGCGGAAGATTCTTGCGCTTGCGATGTTCGTCTTCGATCGCCTTGAGAATCGCTTCCAAAGCATTCTCTTTGATCCGGTGGAGGAGGATCTCTCTCGTTCTTGAGATCGTTCTTGGAGAGGGAAGAGTTCTCTAGGCTCGAGAGCTTTTCTTGAAGGATGTTGTGCACACAACGATTGGTTAGCCGGTCGAATGACCCTTTGGCTAATATAGAGAATAATAACATAACGGAGAATTTAATTTACCAGGTAATAATAAATAATTAGCACATGTGCCGTTACTTAATTTATTATTCTATGTGAAACCCCATGTCAAATAATAATAGCAATGCTATTATTTCCATGACATGTGCTTAACTTGCACATTATATTTAAATATTATTTAACCAAATAATATTTAATATTATTTCTCACCGGACCCATAACTTGGTCCGCCAATCCTCAATATTTACCGGGCCTTGAATAATGACTATTTATTTATTAAATAAATATAACTGCATTATTCGCCGATAAATAAATATTCTGTTCGCAATATATTTTCTCGAATAACTAGCGACGAAATAAATGCGATCAGTCATACTTGAATAATTATTAAACCACAACCGGGAATAATATTTATTCAACTTGTTAAATAAATAAATTATTTAACTGAGATACTGGCTACACTTAGTGTGTGACCTTTTAGGGCTCTTTCTCGTTGGCATGAGGCGGATTTGCCTAAAGTCTAAGATTACTGTCTAGCAATGGGTCAAGCCACTCAAGTGAAAGAAGTTGATATCGCAACGACATGTCACCTCATACGAACGCTTAACGTGTAATGTAATCCCTTTGTCTCGATATTTTTAATCAAGTGGGTTGTATGCAAGTGCCATCAACCCATGTGCCCGATTTCTCATTTTTTGTCTTCCCGGAATTGAACTTGCCTAGAGAACACCATGACCATGGATTTAGTTAGGATATATTATTTCCATCAAAGGGCCTGAGATATCTACTTCCGTAGAATTGACAAATCCTTTCTCCTATTATTCATTAATGCAGTATTACTCATGACGCACCCAACATATCCTATCTCGCCACGAACATTTTTCGTCACAGTTTTCGTCAATACATCTAAGTGCGCGAGTCATAATATCCATTAATAATAATTTTAAAGTCTAAGGATCAATACACACGTCCACAGATAGGAACATCTAATGACACTTATGAATGTGGATTTCTTACTGGCGGGTCTTGTTCTTATAATATCCTCCTGGATATTACTAAGGGCACACACTATGAGAAGGTGCCTCAAAGTTTCATGAGTCCCCTTTGATAGCCTGTATCATTTGTGTCCCTTCAAATGATATCATCCGGTCATAGAACATATATTCAAGAATAGTGTCATGGCACTTCCAGGTTCTCATCATAGCAGAGATCTGCTATGACCTTTTCATGTGACGGCTATTCTTAGGACATTATCACATACTATGTCACGTAGAAGAACAATCATGATTTGATAAATAGTTTATTAATATTCATCCAATGAATACAGGTTTATCATAAAGTACAAAGAAATTGGTTTCTAGGGCACCAACTCCAACAAAGATGACCCCCGGTTCCTCTGTTCGTGCTCTTCTTGATGATTTTAATAAGGTTCTTCCTGACTTAACTAATATAGATATAAGTATTAATGATGAAGATGAAGCCATAATTCTTTTAACTTCTCTTGGTGATTCCTTTAGTACTTTAAAAGACTCCATGATGTACAGTAGAGAGTCTATAACATCGGAAGAGATTGAGTCGACTGTTTTGTCTTGTGATCTTCAAACACATGGTTTAAAGGAGGAGCTTAGTGGGGTGAAATCCGAACCTCGGTTAATTCTTGTTAGTGGTCAATTGCAAAATAAATATAATCAATGAAAAGATAAGAACCGGTTTAAGCACTTCCAGTGTTTTGAGTGTGGTAAAACTGAACATATTAAAAGTACCGCCTTGATTTGAAAACAAATGATAGTATGACCCAATCTATAATGTGATATGCCCCGGGTTCATCATTGCGGATGTTGTTTGATTTCTGTTCAGTAGCCCTTTGATAGAGTTAGGTGTAGACTTCAGGTTATCTATTTTCTGCATTCCTAGGACTGGCCCTACATGTGTTTTGCGAGAGCCCCCGGTGGGAAGAGTGGGTGTTTTCTGGGCTGGTCTGAGCTGTTCGGGCTTAGGTGGAGAACATGTCTCCCGTTGGTTTCCTGGTTTTGGTTGCTGTGTGTTTCTTCCGCCTTTTAACTGTTGCATTATTTGCTCCTTGCTGGGTTTTCATGATCACTACTTTTGATTCCAACGAGGAAAGTTCTTTCCTATTTGTAGGTATCCGTGCGTCCTGGGCATTGCTTTTTTTGCTTCAACTTTGGTTGAAACCTAGGTCATTGGGGTAACCTCTGGTTTTAATGCTGTTGCTTAGTCTGTTTTAAATTTTCTGAGCATGTTTTATCAGTTTTTTGATTGCAGTGGCTGGGTAGTTCGGGTAGAACGCATGCCATTGTGACGCACACTAAGTGTTATTCGTGCTTGGTGAATATTTTTAGTCTTAGGTATTTATGTTTTATAGAAATCTACCCGAACTGACCGGTAGGCTAGTTAGGCCTTGCAAGAACACCATCTGCTATCGTTTCTTTTTATTTGAAAAGGTGGAGATTTGTTGAAATTCGTTCGTTAGTTTCAAATTAAAATGCTGGTTTTTTGTTTTGCCATGCAAAAATGTTTTCATTTTTATTGTTATGCAAATTGCTTTTTTGGTGGGGGCTTTGGTTCTGGTTTTTGTTTGCTTTTCTGTGCGGGCCTCCCTTTGCGCTCCTATTTGTTGGGCCGTGGTGCGCTTATTTTGGTTGGCCCGCTGCTTAAGGTGGAGATTCGTTGAAATACGTTCTTTAGTTTTCAAATTAAAATGCTGGTTTTTTGTTTCGCCATGCAAAAATGTTTTCATTTTTATTGTTATGCAAATTGCGTTTTTGGTGCGGGCTTTGGTTCTGGTTTTTGTTTGCTTTTCTGTGCGGGCCTCCCTTTGCGCTCCTATTTGTTGGGCCGTGGTGCACTTATTTTGGTTGGCCCGCTGCTTGTGGCCTGATCCCGGTGCTGTCCCCGGGTGTTCTGCTTGCCGTTGATGAAGCCCGATCCTATGACTGATTGGGCGTGCTTTGTGTTTTTCTTTGAGTTTGTTTGCACTCTGTTTTCGGGGATGATCCGCGTCGCTTGTTGTTTTGCCTATCTCCAGAAGTTGCGTGGCTCGAGATTAGTTCGAAGTTGTTACACCAGCGTTGCCTTCACCATCCTTCTGCTTGCCCTGCATCGTACGCGTGTCCCGCCTCAGCTGTTAAGCTTGACACGCTGCCTGACGCTGCGCCTGTTCCGCCATTATTACTGCCCTCCGTCTTTTCAGTTGCATTGTGCGCGCTTGGCCTTTTGATCTTCGAGTGCTGCAGTTTTTTCTCATTTCTGTTGCTTCCGTTTCAGAGAGAAGAGACCCCAAGAGAGAGAGAGAGAGGACCTCCGGCTCGTAGGCTTCTACACACTCCTGTCCCGATGATGATCTCCGGTGGAGAGTTCGGATCTTGCGAGCTCTGTCTCGACGGTAGCGTCTTCCAATGATTTCATCCCTGACAGTACCAGTGATACCTTCTGACGAGCAATCTCCCGGGTTCGTGGTGTAGGCCCAGGGCTGTAAGCCTCCTTGTGTTTTCCTTTTGTTTCTTCGGTGTTGCACTGTGCTTCTCTTCTACTCCTCGGTCGGTATTGGATTGCGCGTGTGAGTCTGTTTAGTTCGAGGGTGTACGTTACCATCTTTGAGCTAAACTTCACCGCTGGTTCTTGGAGTGACGAGGTTTCTGTGCTTGGATAGCTTCTGTGGTCCATGTGCGTTTCTTTTCCTCTGTTTTTATGCCTGTTCTTTTGTTTTGCATAATAATAAATCGTGGTTGTCGTGTTTTTGCGATCAACGTGGTCCTAAACACGTAAATATCTCTGCGTTCTTTACTTTTCTGCACCTTATTACTGTTTTATGTTCTTGTTTTCATCGATCCGCTTCTGTTTTTTTTGTTTGCTTCTTCTGCCTGAATTGCTTTTCGTTTCTCGATCTTTTCTTTCTCTTTGGTTCTGGTCTGTGACGTTCGGTCCGACGTCCACCCACACATAAACCTTAAAAATATGTTTGAGAATTTCACTACTATGGAATGAAATGATAATTAATTGAACGATCCATAGTTTAATAGTTTTATGATGTAATGAAATAATGTTATATGACTATTATTTGGAATTTATCATAAAGTAGATTAATTAACCTTGATGTCTTTCTCAATTATCAATATTCTTAGTATTTTTATTCACTTTATTCTCCCTTATTTTTTTGAGTATTTTTGGATCTATAATTTTTTTTTCTGGCCATTCCATCATTCACCCCCCCCCCCATTTAGAGGGTCAAGAAAAAGGGTTTATGGGAGGGATTGGAATGCCATTACTCTCCCAAGTAGGAGGGGTCGTGCTCCCAATGGTATGGTTGAAATCTTTTTGATTGAAATGGAAAGCTCATGAGAGGGTGTAGTTTAGGCGAATGCATATAAAATGCAGTATGTTTCATATAAAATGTGTGACAAAAATAATAATGCATATAAAATGTGTGACAAAAATAATAATGCAGTATGTTTCATTCATTGAAGGGGTATTATTGTAAATAATATGTAAATTCAGGAATAATTATGTTCATAATTTTTTTTTTCTGATGATGGAATGAGCTTTCCATACAAATTTGAAGGAATTCGGATTCCCTTAAATGGCACAACTGTGCTCCCTTTGTCTTTCTCTCTGTCTCATACCAAACATGATTTCTAACTGTTCTGTCATTCATTTTTCAGATCAGTGTTCCTTTGTACCAAATAGAGCCTTAATCCTGAAAATTGCGGTTTGTTTCTGTGATCTGAATGTATTCATATTTTACATGCAGCTTATTTTTTGGAGGCATACCGGCCTGTGAGAAAAGGCGATTTCTTCCTCGTAAGAGGTGGAATGAGAAGCGTTGAGTTCAAAGTTGTGGAGACTGATCCTCCTGAATACTGTGTCGTTGCACCTGACACTGAGATCTTCTGTGAAGGTGAACCCGTAAGAAGGGAGGATGAGGATAGATTAGATGAAGTTGGTTATGATGATGTTGGTGGAGTTCGAAAGCAGATGGCCCAAATTCGGGAATTAGTGGAGCTGCCTCTTAGGCACCCCCAGCTATTTCAAACAATTGGTGTAAAGCCACCAAAAGGGATACTGTTGTATGGACCTCCCGGGTCTGGAAAGACCTTAATTGCCCGGGCCGTTGCCAATGAAACTGGAGCTTTCTTCTTTTGTATAAATGGACCAGAGATTATGTCGAAGTTGGCTGGTGAGAGCGAGAGCAATCTCAGGAAAGCATTTGAGGAAGCAGAGAAGAATGCTCCTTCAATTATCTTCATCGATGAGATTGATTCAATTGCTCCTAAGCGAGAAAAGACACAAGGGGAAGTTGAGAGACGGATAGTTTCCCAGCTCTTGACTCTCATGGATGGGCTTAAATCCCGTGCCCACGTGATTGTTATTGGTGCGACAAACCGTCCAAACAGTGTTGACCCTGCACTGAGAAGGTTTGGAAGATTTGATAGAGAAATAGACATTGGAGTTCCCGATGACGTTGGGCGTCTTGAGGTTCTTCAGATCCATACAAAGAACATGAAGCTCTCTGATGATGTATGACAGGGCTTACTAGCCTCTATTATTATTTTTGATCTTTGACTGATATGTTTTTTTTGTTACAACTCCCTCCCTCCCCCCCTCCCTCCCTCCCCCCCTCCCTCCCTCCCTCCTCCTCCATCCCCCTCCCTTTCCCTGTTGGTGCAGGTTGACCTAGAAAGAATTGCCAAGGACACACATGGTTATGTTGGAGCAGATTTAGCTGCTCTTTGCACTGAAGCAGCGCTTCAGTGTATCAGGGAAAAAATGGATGTGATTGACTTGGAAGATGAAACCATTGATGCTAAAATTCTCAACTCCATGGCTGTAACAGATGAGCACTTCAAGACTGCACTTGGAACAAGCAATCCGTCTGCACTGCGTGAGACTGTACGTCGAGATTTCATAAATATATCAATTTTGGCTGAAGCTTTCCTCTGATGGGCATGGTGCTTTGATCGCAGGTTGTTGAAGTTCCCAATGTCAACTGGGATGATATTGGTGGCCTTGAAAATGTCAAAAGGGAGCTTCAAGAGGTAAGGATGTGTGTAGAACAATAAAAGGCTCACTGGAAAAAATATTTTTATGCCAACTTTTCTTTTATAATTTATTGCAAACTGTTTATAGGTGTTTCTGTGCAGGCGTTTCCAGTTTGCTTAAGGTCTGTTTTGAAAACTGCTTATAGCACTTTTCATTTGTGATAAGCAATTTGAAAAAGAAGTATTCTTTGTTCTATTTATGAAAAAGCAGTTGTATTCGAGAAGAAAACCATACAAGGTTCCGTTTGAAACCACTTACTGGAAAAAATATTTTTATGCCACATCTTTAAGTTTTCTTTTATAACTTACTGAAAACTGCTTATAGCACTCAAATTACTAAGTGTTTCCGTTCAAGTGTTTCCAGATCTCTTAAGGTTTGTTTGACCTCCGGTATTGAAAACTGCTTATAGCAAACCACTTAAAAAAAAAAAAATAAGTAATTTAAAAATAAATAAATAAGCAATTTTAAAAAAAAAACTGCTTATAGCATGTATCCCTTATGATGAGCAATTTAAAAAAAATAAGTATTGTTTGTTCTTTTTATGGAAAAACCACTTAAATGATACATGATATGAACTTATTTCAATAAGTTCTGCCAAACAGAGCCTTATTGAAAGTTATTTTCTGTCACGTATATAAGCGATTTTTTCTAGAAGTGACAATTTTGAACATGGCACAACACGACACGAGTTAAACGGGTTTGGGTCTATCATAAATGGGTTCGGGTTGTAATTTGTTTGAGTAATCTGACATGAATAATATCCTAGCAGGGTTCGGGTTGATCATTCATGACCCATCTGACCCATGTAACCAGATTTAAAATATAATGATAATTTAAAATTTAAAAAATATAATAATAATATATTTTATAATATATTTTATTCTTTAACCAATTTAATTTGAAATCGTTCAACATGTTTATGACACATTATTTATTTTAAATGGTTTAAGAGGGCTGAGTTGCTACTAGGATAAAACACATAATTCATATTAATTAAGTTATTTTTTATTCAAATGGTATGATTCAATTTAGTTAGTCCATTGGGTTTATGTGGTTTTAACTAGTTGGACATGTCATGGTGCAGTTTATTTTATGTATTTAAAGTTAAACAAGTTGATGGGTCAGGTTAGGGTTGACCCTTTCATAAAAGGGTTGGGTTGGGTTAACCCGTTTATTTGAATGGTTTGGGTTAGGGTTGAGCTTAAATGGGTTCACAGGATGGCCAACCAGACAAGAACCTGATCTGTATACCTGAATTGCCACCTCGCTTAAATGATACGTGCTATAAGTACTGCCAAACAGAGCCTAATTTTTGCACTGTTTTACAGACCGTTCAATATCCAGTGGAGCACCCAGAGAAATTTGAGAAGTTTGGTATGTCTCCTTCAAAGGGCGTTCTCTTCTACGGTCCACCTGGGTGTGGGAAGACGCTGCTGGCCAAGGCTATTGCCAATGAATGCCAGGCAAACTTCATCAGCGTCAAGGGTCCTGAACTGCTCACAATGTGGTTTGGTGAGAGCGAAGCCAACGTACGCGAGATCTTCGATAAGGCTCGCCAATCCGCTCCCTGTGTCCTGTTTTTCGATGAACTGGATTCCATCGCCACCCAGAGAGGAAGCAGCGTGGGTGATGCCGGGGGAGCCGCTGACAGGGTCTTGAACCAACTCCTTACTGAAATGGACGGAATGTCTGCGAAGAAAACCGTGTTTATCATCGGGGCTACAAACAGGCCTGACATCATTGACCCAGCGCTTCTTCGGCCAGGCCGTCTCGATCAGTTGATTTATATCCCTCTCCCGGATGAGGAATCAAGGCATCAGATCTTCAAGGCCTGTTTGAGAAAATCCCCCTTGTCCAAGGGGGTGGTTTTGCGGGCCCTTGCTAAGTACACACAGGGTTTCAGCGGTGCTGATATCACAGAAATCTGTCAGCGTGCTTGCAAGTATGCTATCAGAGAGAACATCGAGAGGGATATTGAAAGGGAGAAGCGTGGGAAGGAGAATGTGGAGGCGATGGAGGAGGACGAAGTGGCGGAGATCATGCCGGTGCACTTTGAGGAGGCGATGAAGTATGCTCGGAGGAGCGTGAGCGATGCAGCCCTTCTCAAGTACCAGACGTTTGCACAGACGCTCCAACAGTCTCGGGGGTTTGGCACCGCCTTCCGATTTGATAATGACTCCGTGGCTGGTGGGTCGGATTCCTTTGCCACGGTTCCTGCTGCTGAGGATGATGATCTTTACAGCTAGGGTTCGTCGGTTTCCCGGAGTTTTACAAATGGTGATTATGTAAGTTAAATTCCGTGATCATGTGATTTCCTTTTACATTAGGTATTGTTGGATTGTTTATATGGTAGAATTAAAGCTGGAATTGAAATCATAAATGCATGTGGGCGAAGACTCGATGGAAAATGAAGTTATTTATTTTCATGTTGGCTGATGTGCATTTTCTGATCATCAAAGACTGACCATTAGCATTGAGGGAAGAACGAAAAACGATTACTGCATGATTTCCTCTCAGGTGAAACATGTTGTCATAAATCCAAAACAATATAATATACAAAAACTGACCTCACAATAAGCTTAAGTGTTGATACATTAAATTGCACTAATACGAAAGAAAATTGGACAAGATAATCTCTGAGGCTAACCTAACTTCTTCATGGGATCCGAGTTACATCACCCGAATATCGCTCCTCTATAGCTTTATTGATAATAAACAAGGAAGCCTTTCTTTTATCCACATTACAACATACAACTTCTACATGCATTTCAATGATATACATGTAAAGACCGGGCGAAGTGGGCGAAGTGGGCGAAGTGGTATTCAATACGATTTCTCCAAATTGCCCTTATAGTTTCTCATGCATCTGTAATCCATATATGCTTATGTCAGTGTCATGATCCATAAAATAAAAGCAAACTAGGGTAACACTCATGAGGGATCATGGTCCCATATGAAACATATTGCCATCCATCCGATTATACAAGCTACTCTAACCCCTCTATCTAAACATGAAATCTACCAAATTTAGGGTAGAGTAAGAGTTTTGACTCCATCTAAACATGGAATCTACCAACCTCATGGCAGGGCCCTAGTTCCTCCATCTAAACATGGAATCTACCGATCTCAAGGGAGGACCATTGCTTAATTTTTTTCTCAAATCCAATCAAAAATCAATTTTTATATAACCAAATTTCCCAAGAAAATCCCGAACTATCTTGATGGTCTCTTAAAAAAAAAATCCACTTTTCATCGTTTCAATACAATTCCACCTTTCAAAAAATTTTCAGAATATTTTATCATTTAAATCCAAATAAAAATTCATAAATAATTATGAAAAAAATGATTGTAGCCAAACTCTTTAAAATCCAAATTCATTTCATGAAACATTGATTTATCAAAACTAACCAAAACCATTAAACTATTTTTTCCAAAAATCAAAGCATCAGGTAAATTGTAGATCTCAACTATTTAGATGATCAACCAGACTATAACTCCCTAATTAAATATCAAGAACCACAACTTACATTATCAAAATACCCATGATGGGGTTTCTAAGAAAGGGGGAAAGAGAAGAAACAAAAAGAGAACTGATTGAGAATGATTTACCTTAGACGTGGAGTAATCACCCAAACAATGGAAGAGAATCACTAAAAGATGAAGAAAAAGATTCAAAATCACCCTAAGAAATCCCTAGAAGTCAACCAAGCCATGAGGAGGGATTAATGAAACTTTATGAAGAGGTCAATTTAATACAAAAACACATCAACTTTTAATGATACACAATTATTGTGCACGATTTACAAACCATGATTGTTAACTATGCATGTCATTTTCCCTCAATTTTCAATTTCCAACAAATCCATGGTCTATATGATTGGGATGCATTGTTTAACAAACTCTGTGAAACAAGATCACTAACTGTGTATGGCCATGGCGTTCAACATGGTTGGGCTGCATGGTTTACATATTTCACTCTTTCATGCCTATCAATAAAATGAATTGGATTTTCCATGAAGGATTCATCAACCTTGAAGTCAACTATATCCTAATTTTTAACATGCAACAGGTTGGGTTTGATACTTGCTCAATTGAGAAATATGAAAACATCATGAATTCTACTATATCATGGTGGAAATGCCAAATGATAAGCCACTCATGTAATCTGTATAGAAATTTCAAAAGGCCCCACATACCAAGGTGCCGAATTCCCCTACTTTCAATGTTGGTGATTCCCTAATTAAGGAAACACTCATAAAAACACTTGATATTGAATGAAAAACTCTAGAGGTCATCGATGATAGTCTTCATATGATTTCTGTTGAATATGAGAAATTGGTATTCACTTTTTGATTATCTAAATTTGATCAGTCAAATTTGGCACCAAACTAGGCACCAAGAGTGCCTTCTCTCCCATCATAGTCCAACACAATAGTGATCAATATGTCCTACCATACAATACTTCAAATGACACCCTACAAATTGAAGGTCGATAAATATTATTATACCCAATGTCACATCTTGGCCCCGCCAAAACTCCTCCTGAGTCAATGATGAGATCGAGAGTGCCCCCCAAAGTCCACTACCTTCAATAGGCCATGAGGCGGTGACTAAAACTGATGGTATGAATATCATAATATGGAATACATTACCCTTTTTATGTATAATCAAATGCACATCATTGGAAATATCAACAATAAAAAAACCTTAATAACTACATATAATCAACAATGCATGGTATATCAAATAACCTAAAATAGAACCCAACTAGTGTACAAAATCAAGAGACAATCCTCAATATACTCAATGAAAAAGAAAAAAAAGAAGAAATGTAATACCACTGATTCCAACTAACCACCAAGTTCTCTGAGTTAATATGCCCCCACAATCTCCAACTCGGCCCTACAAATCAGGAAATGATTATGTAGGGGTGAGTATGCCATAATACTTAGTAGGTTCCTCCTTGGAAACCCTCATGTTAGTATGGATGAAGCCTATTAAAGATTATATGAAATGAGTAGAAAATAGATAAATCCAGCTCATCCCAAGATAAGCTTGACACGTCCCATCTCACCACAATCACACCCCTTGAAACAATAAGTATCATATGAAAGAACCTGAGCACGATAGAAGCGTGGATGACCAGAAATTTCAAAAAAAATTGACTGAATTTGTGTCATAACATCTAATTTGGTATACTAGTTCTTAGGTTCTCCCACAGATTACACGCAATTAATTTAAGCATGAAGAACGAAATCAAAACGATACCTTTGGTGGACGACGTGATCCCAATGCATTCCACTCATCTTCGGATATTTATAGTTTGAAGGTTCCAAATAAGGCATTATCTAGATCCTCCACACATGCAATAAAACCCCTAAAATTCCATTCTTCAATTCTTGGGGTGCTAGCATGGGAAATCTAAGCGCTTCATGACGTCCCTTCGATCGCATGAACATCGACTGATCGATTTGTGAGACAAAATCGATCGAAGCTTGTTCTTCCTTTGGTTTCTCCCTCTAAACCTTGAGAGAGCTCGAGAAGTGAGAAAATTTGAGCAATCCCCCACCCTTGATCATTTTGGGGCTAAAAAATGGTTTTTATACTTAGATAGTAACTCTTTAAAATTGCATTTTAGCCCCTTAAAAATAGTTACCCCCAAAACCAACCTGTAACACCACTAATGACTTAGTTAACACGTCATAAGTATCACAAATATTTCATCAATCACTTATGAAACTCTTAAATTTTACATGATGAATAATGATCCATTAAATCATCCTATTCCTCCTATAATTATTTAGCGAACCTTGAACATGCAATGTTCGTTCGAAAAATAATATTTTCTCATATTCACTTTTATAATTAAATAAATTATGAATACCTTGAGAAATAAATTCAATTATTATTATTATAAACTCAAATAATATAATTGAATTATTTAAATTTCGATCAATCACACTTGGATGTTAACCGACCACCGCATGTGGGGCCCACTTTATCCTAAACTCAAATTCATCTGAATTGGTGTAACTTGTGGATACACTTTGTGTGCGACCCTCCAACACCTTATCTAAATAGTAATGAATCATATTCATAGACCAAGATAAGTATCTAACAACACATCTGACCCCTAAATAGATAAAGAGAATTCATAGCTATAACTACCTCCTATGAACACGCTTTGTGTACTATAATATGTTTGTCTCATGGTATCTCATAAAGAAGAATACACAACTTGTGTCACCATCCTTACATGATTCATTTATTATTTCAATGACCTTACTGGATGAACTTATCTCCTCCTATTATGACCATGAATTTAATGATGGTACTACTATCCTGGTCAACTGGGCCCAAGATATCTCTTCCTCCACTTGGAAGAGACAAATATTGTCTTAACCATTCAACCAATGTCATACCATCAACAACATACTCGATGCAAGATAACTCACCACAAACATAAATTTAATTCTTTTTATCTTTCATCAAAGCATGTGATCAAATGGTACACACTGATAATAATCTCAAGTCAGGATACCAATACAAATATTCACAGATAGGAACAACCAATGACACCTAAAACATATGGTGTTCCTATTAATGGGTCAATCCTCATGATCTCATATACTTGAAATTTCTATGTGAGAAATTCATGAAAAAAAGTCTCAATGCTTATGAGCCCCTGTCACCTAATAGTCAAACATCATCCGCGTTATATCAATATAATGTATCTAAACCATAAGACATATGCATAAGACTACTATCATAGTATCTTGAGATTCTCATTATAGTTGTGAACTGATATAACCTTTTGATATGACATTTAATCCAAGGAAATTACCATGTAAATATTGTATGTAGAAGTAACATCACTATTATGGCAATAGAACATTATGAATAACTCTCTATATACATGATATGGTAATAAAAAAGTATCGATCAAGTTGGGTCTCGGGCACCTACTTTTACAACACTCCTACTTGCACTAGAGCCAACTTGTTATAAATATGTTATCTCTCACATGATAAGATCATGATTCTACTGATTTATGGATTTATTCATCAGGACCACCACATTTTATTATAGGGCTACTCTGCTATCCGTAACTTCACCTCCCTAAGTAAAAAACCTTAAGATATGATATCCATGAGTATATCCCTTTTTCCCTCTATCATAGCTTTAATTTATTGGATAATACCATTGTCACAAGTTTATCATAATTTATATTATGATAATGCTTTACATTTTAGATATGATTCCAAGAATTGGAACAAATCATTGTAGGACCCCGGGACACCCTGAGAGGGGAGGGGTGAATCAGGGTGTCAACTTTTTCTTTTAAAAACAAGGATCTTGTTCCCACGTTGGTAGGAAATGGTTAAACCTGTATGATGAATATTATTAGCAATGAAACATTCACATGCAAAGAGATAACACAACAATTTTTACTTGGTTCATCGCTAAGGGCTACGTCCAAGGAGCATACGCCGACAAGTTGTCGGTCGTACCAAATTCCACTAATCTTCACTAGTTGTGAATTACAATGGTTCGGGAACAACCACTCTGTCCTAGGCTCATTGCCTTTACAAAGGTTTAGGGATAGCTCACTGCTTCCCTTGGGTCACTCCTGTTGACTCCCCCTGGCTCACTACCCTTGGTGAAGTCACACTTAGTTTATAGACATGAAGGTCTCTTCATCATTGCATAAGAATGCATCCTCTGTTGTATGTAGATGATCTATTGAAGTACAACTCTCACCAGTAGACGAATATCACTTTGCGCTGAGGGTACCGGGCAATCTTCCATCTTTTGTGCAAATTCAAAAGGAAAAATGTACTTTAACAACCCTAGCGCGCTTCTCCAAGCCCAACGCACAAGTTTCAATCCCGGCGCGCAAGTCACTTGCACAGTACAAATTCAGCGCGCAGGTGACACCAACCCACTTGCACGACACTGCCTCCTTCAACTCCAAACTTGCGCGACGCTGCACCTTTAACTCCCCAACCGCCTTGGTCGCGCAACCAACAACCGGCGTGAAGCCTCTACTTGCACGACCTAATAACCACTTGTGCAATTCAACCACTTGCACGACGAGAGCTTGAAAAATATCTAAGTCTTGAACTTGGTTACAAATGAGGGGGGTTGTCCTCTATTTATAGGCAAACTGGACCCCCTACGCGGTGGCGCGCAAGTGTCCTCACGACACGCAAGTCCCGGCACGCAACTCCAACTGCCCTAGCCTTTGTCGCGCAACTCACTTGCGCGACCCAACCAATACTTGCACGACCTACTTTCCTTTGCCATATTTTGAAGTTCTGATCATGAAAAAAAATGGTGCGCAAGTTTCCTCTCCTTCAAGTACATGGCGCGCAAGTCTATGGCAAAAACACTTTTCTCCATTTGTTGATTTTCAGCCCCAAAAATTTGGCAAACACTGGGAAATGACGTCACCTTCAATACTGTTGTCTGATTGAACCGTAGGATCACTTTGCTGGTTCACATTTTGAACTTCCACTAAGGATTGTCAACAAACACAAACCATACTCCAATTCTTGCAAAGAAGACCATGGTTCCAACAATCATTGCGTATTTTATACCGCTTCTTTAGCTGCACCAGAAGCCGCAACATACTCGATATTTTTAGATATGGATACCATTGGAATCAATGAGATTATATTGATCATTTCCTTATCCTAACCATGATACTATATTAATTTATCCATAGGAATACTAGTTTTATATCCACTTGATAAGTAGTGTTATTTCCTCTCCAAGTACTATACGCACATCCCTTGTACTTTTCAAGTACTATTAGAAAGCTCCGACTGCTTCATGTACAATTCTCTTGGATTTTTTAGATATTTTCCTACCATAATGTATGTGTTGGAAATATCATATCTAGTACATAGCATGTACCATATGATAGATCCATTGATAAAGAGTATAAAGTTAAACTTATCATTTCAATCTCCTCTTATGTCACATACATTCCAACTTGGAGAGATTTGTGCCATGTAACATTGAAAAAAATTCTCTAACTTGTATTTTTCAACATAATTCTAGTACATGCACTTTAAATTTGTCTAAATAACCCATATATTTTCCTTAGTAGAGCTTGTTCCCCTGAACTTGGGTTACTACTTTAAGTCATTCTACGGAGAGTCACTTTTAATAGTCTTAACTAAATATAAGACTAATCAACTTTTTTCCATATTTTATCAAACATATCTATCTAGAAAAAATATAAAGCTTCCACCAGCTTCTTATAGACACCTGACATACTTTAATTACATATAAATATTCTATGATGTCACCAATATTTTCTGGTTGTGTCATATAGATATCTTTCATAAGTTGTCCTCCAAAGAATGTGTTCTTGACATCCAATGTGCTATATAATGGATATATAAAGTTTCCATTGAAAGTAAAATTCTAATAGATTTAAGCACGATGACTTGGAATAACCAATTGATCCTTATTGGTGCCACACTTATACCAACCATGTATAGTTTCTCTTGAATACCCACAAATGACATTATATTAACCAGAGAAACTTTTAAAATAAAAAACTAAATTTTGGTACATTGAATCTATATTTGAATTTGCATGAAATTGTAAATCTTAAATAGTTTCAACTTATAGTATTCATTATTCTTATTGAATAATATATCACCTATCTAGGTGAATATAAAACCACCACCATGGTTTTAACTTTCCTTCGCAATATGTGTATCTAGAACATTCCCTTTCAATGAGATCTTATGGAACTTATTCTTATACCAACTATTTGTTCATCTCTAGCCTTGACATTATCCAAGTCAATCTTAATACCACTATCTCAAACAAATATGATCTCCCTATTATGAAAAATAGTCTTTCACTTGACTATAGATTTTATATTTTAAGTATTTATGTAATATTCTTAACAAATTTTAAGATAATTACCTGAGATAAAATTATTGTTTTTATTAATCAAAGTCTGTTTATTAACTTAGCCTTAACAAAATCTTTGCATCTCAATACATGAATTATGACATGATGGATTTATTTCATACTATAACCCATATGATATCCATTTTTCATTATAGTTGGTATATGTTTATGGGTTAATGGCTCTATTTTGTGAAGCATGTTTTGAAAGGGATAATGGAATACTTTCAAATCTTATAAGACCCATCATCAATCCTAATTTTACTAACATGATGTATCTGATGCGTGTAAGGAAATGAAAGTTAAGGGATCACTCCACTCTACATTTTAATGATTGATGAATGCTTGGTTAAGATATACTCCAATAAACCCGCCCAAAGGATTTAATATATTTTACCAAGTGTATTCAGGTCTTCACTAAGAATTCCTAAAATTTCTTAAAATAATCTCATAAAGTATATAAATTTTACCTTTAGATTCTCCTTAAACAGTTCATATGGTCAAGATAAACTAACTATGGAAACTTTGTGTATCACCTTTATTTCTAAAGGCTTCTTAACCTGAACAAATATTTATCTTTCCATAAATGGGTACGAGTCTTATATTTTATATTCATCATTTATTGCCAATGGTTCAAGTATTAGTGAACTATTAATTAAGTACAAAACACCATAAATGACAATAATTCCAAAATTAAATAATATATCGTTGTGTCCAATGGACACATGAGATAAATGTTTTGGTAATACTCAATATAAAATAATAGTTCAATGAGAATCAATCATCTTAGAAAAATGGAAGCCATGCTCTTCTCATTATTAACATAGAAATCACCCTTTCTCAACTAATGGAGGAATTAACCTTACTTTTTACAATGCTTATAAACTTAAAGTATAATCTTATACTTTCTCCTTCAATTCATTGCAATTTCTATTCCAATGAACTTTCTTTCCGCATGCAAAGAAAATAACCTCTTGTTCAATGCACCCCCTCTTTATCTTTGGTTGCTTAAAAGGATGTTGTGAAGGCACCTTTGGCATCACACTTTACATTGTACTTTTAAACTTATCATTATTATTATTCACCATAAGAAATAAAGATTTATATTTCTTTAAGTTCTTATCTTCTTAGAGAACTTTACCCAAAATATATCAAAGCGGTTTATCCAAACTATTCATTTTATAGTTCTTAATGAAACTAGAATATCTTGGTGATAAGGATGTGATAATGATATTTATTGAAAGATCATGAATCAATCAATGTACTCTGTCAACTTGAGTGCATGGGGACTATCCTTAATTTCATATTTTTATTTACATGTGTTCAGTGCAATAATAATCTCATCCATTTTTTTCTTTAATTTATCCTTGTAAACTTCTTGAAGATGAGGCTGATGAGTTTTAGGGGATTATAAAATGATATTAAAAGTATAAGAAAACCCATTTTAGTGATTTATCCTTGATAGAATCAATATATAATATAAAAAATGAACATAAATGTGCATACCTAGATAACAAAAAGCTATATCTTCAATATTTGATAGAGTATGCTTAACACCTATCACTGGAGAAGTACATAAAAGCCTATTGTATTCAGGGGAATTACACTAGCCAGAGGATCCTTAAATGGTTCTTAAAGATCTGTAAACATCGAAGGGGTTATATCACCTTCACCCGTGATAGAATTCATTTTGAGAGTAAGAGAGAATCAAGAGGCTTGTATACAATCAGTCATCCCCAAAAGGAGGTTTCTCATACCTTTATATATCTATCCTTAAAGAATTTAATTTAATGAAACACATCAGCTATATTCAATGCATCAACATACATTTATTCATGTTGGACTTATTCATTGAACCCATTCAATGAATTCAATCCATTCAATAAATTTATAATGGATTACATTTAATCCATTCATAATAGATTATAACTAATGAAGTTGCATGGGAAGATAAATGAAACTATATTTAATTCATTCACATACCTATTTTAATTCACATTTGAAAATCTCCCACTTTAACTAAAATACCATAAGGAATTTATACAAAACTTCACAAATATTTATGAATCCATCCAAAACTCTTTTTGGATACAGTTGTATCACACTCTCTTTAGTTTAAAACAAATCACTACTGGAATGTGGGTTTTCCCAACACTTCCTTACCAACGGTTTCATAAAACTATTGGTAAAGAATGGTTTTACCAATGGTTTCCTAAAACCATTGGTAAATCACCTCCTAAGCAACCTTTAACAATGGTTTAAATAGAACCGTTTGTAAAAGGATGGCTTAGGGGACCTTTTACCAATGGTTCTAAGGAACCATTGGTATAAGTGTGGCCCTGAAATTTTTACCAATGATTTTTAAAAACCGTTGGTAAAAGTTTCCCCCAAAATTAACAGAATCCCCTCCTCTCCCCCATTCGTGAGACAAAACCCTAAACTAGAGCACTTCCCCCAAATTTGCAACATCCCCCCCTCTCTCAGTGATCTAGGAGCTCCTTCAGCTTCCTCTTCCTCCATCCCATCCAAGATGCTAAATATCCTATTGAATCTCCATCCGACCCATCCCAAATTAGGTATTTTCTTAAGTTGTACTTTATTTTTATTGAAATTTATCTAATATTTTAGTTTTTAGTTTTGATTTTGATGTGTATATGTTTTTGTTTCTATTTTTATTTAACCTAGAATTTCTTCATTCAAATCCATTTAATTAATTAAATCTTTAACCCTCTATCGAAGATGAAGGGATTTTTTCCCTAGAAACATAGAAAACCCTTTTATATTTTTTATTTGTTGCTTTAATTTATCATATCATTATATTAAAATGTTATATAAATAGACTGGATAGTTATAGACCTCTCAGTAGTCAACTACATGAATTGTATCTCACACATTGTTCGAGATGCCATTGGGTACCCAGATAAACTACATGATTATATGTTTAGATAAGGGGAATCACCATCTTACAGATGCATGACTACTCACATAACATAGGATGGAGCATGTAACAGATGATTGGGTTTTAGATTAAGAAGTTAGGTCTAATTTTAGTATTTATTGAGACTCTTATATAGTACTACTTCTTACTAGTTGTAACTATGTTTTTCTTCTTGATACATGACATACATTACCATCATTCAGTTTATGATTTTGTTATTAGTTGGTATTACTGATTTGGTTATTTTCATCCATTTCCAATATTTTCCCATTGTTATATTTCTTCCACTTTTTAACTGATAATATTAAAATTGTGCAACTTAGGTAATGAGAGAATAGTCTCCCCCCAGACACACCAAAGGCTCTCACTATTAGTCAATAACATTTTGAATTTTGGTAGATGTGCTTCAATCCATGTGGCCATCCGGGTTCAGGTCACTAATGAGTGGCATCCTGGTTTGGGACATCACAATTCCTGAATATCCTTTTTATAGGTGTTTCTAAATAAGAAATTTACTGAATGAACCAGCCAACCTGAACGGAAACATTGAAACTGAATCAGGTTTCTAGGTTATACCCAAGACATAATTGCCTCTTCATTCTTAGAACCACACCTACCATCTATTCCATAATTGACCCAATCATGTCTAGGCATGGGCATGCTTTGCATACCTCTAGGTTTCAATCCCAAGTAATAAACTCCAAGTCATTAGGGGTGGTAAAATAAATCCACTTATTATAAAAATCAATGTGATATTTATAATATGTAAACTGTCTCGTACCAAAAATAACATCAATGTTCTTAATATATTGTATCATGATATACCATTGATGTCTATAACATACAACCACTATAGGAAACATTGGTCATTTCTAATGATGATCCATCCTCTTCTAAAGGCTTGTATTAAGGCCCTAAAAAATAGGGGGAACATCTATCAAGAACCACAAAAAAGAAAAAATGAGATCAGAAATAAATGAATGTGAAGACCGAGTAGTACATTAGGGAACTAATAGCATTAATATAATCAAATCTATACCTATAACTATTGAAGGTTCCTCTCCAAAATTAATTGGGACATGATTCAATGAATACACCCTACCAACCTATGACCTATGGCCCCAAACCTAGGATCCTTTAATCCGTGGTTAAGGTGAAACTTGATGAGGCCATAACTACTTTTGATGTGATCCTCATCCTATTTCTCATCCCGATCTCCCTAAAGAAGTTAAAGTATAAAACTCATGTACTCCCAACAAGACCCTTAAGGATTATGTATTCCTTTATCCACTTCCAATATCTTACTGGGAAATCCTTGAATATAGGCATTAGAAATTCTGTATCTTATTTTCTTATATACACTGTATTTTGTTGTGTTTCTTAATATGATTCTCATAGAGTAATGTGTCAGTTATGATTTTATATAAAGTAAATAATTTTCATTTACCTAAATATTTTTTTGATTTAACTTCAATATTATTGAATTGATTTGAAATGACTTATTGCAATTTTTTTTACAGAATGGATAGAAGTTGGATGTACAAAACTGATCATATTTAAACTGATTTTCAAAATAATTTGAATAGATTTTTAGATTTTGCATTTGACAAGGGTTCAAATAGTGGTCACATACATTGCCCATGTTCTAATTGTGTTGGAAGACCTTGGTTGAGTCATGAAATAGTTAGCTATCATATAACCAAATATGGTTTCCAAACAAACTATTATATGTGGTATCACAATGGAGAGAAAATGGAATCTCAAAATGTTGATGATCCAAATGATAGGACTGAATTAGAGAGTTTGATATATGATCGGTTTCCATTTATTTGGCATCATGAGAAGGAAAGTATGTCCAACCAACAAGATTTTGATACAAGCACACATGATGCGTCCAATGAAAATGATGATGTTGATAGGGTGAAAAAATTGAATGATGCTGTGACGACTCCAGTATATTGGCAATGTGGTAAAATGAAAAAGTTGGAATTTTTAATCTGATTGTTTCATGGGAAAACTATGTATAGGATTTCAAATACTGCAATCGATTACATTTTTACCTTCTTGAAGGAATTACTTCCAGATGATGCAGATATTCCCTCAAACCACTATATGGAATGGAAGTTAGTTGATGAACTTGGATTCTCAAAAGAAATTTTCATGCTTTTCCGAACGATTACAAATTATTTTGGGAGGAAACTACTGAAAGAAATGATTGTATCAAATGTGGAACCTCCTGATGGAAGCCAAAAGATGATGGAACACCATCTCGTGTTCCAAAAAAAGTAAAGTGGCACTTTCCATTGATCCCCAGATTATAGAACCTTTTCATGTCTGATGAAATATTAGTAAAAATGAAATGGCATGACACCGAGAGAAAAAAGAATAATAAAGAGTTGGTTCACCCTTCAGATGGATTTTCATGGAAGAGATTTGATGCTTGATATCCTGAATTTGTAGCCAACACGCGTAATGTGAGACTGGGTCTTTCATGTGACGGTTTTAATCCATTTGGTCAGATGCTTACTTTTCACAACACATGGCCGGTTTTCATACACATTTATAACCTTCCCCCATGATTGTGTATGAAAAAGCCTTACACTTTCTTAAGTATACTGATATATGGCCCTTCTGATCCTGACAATGATATAGATGTATACATGAAACCTTTAGTAAAAGAGTTGAAACTTCTTTGGGATATAGGTGTACCCATATACGATGCATATTCGAAAGACATATTTCAGATGTGTGCTATGCTTATGTGGATGATCAATGATTTTCCTGCTTACGCAATGATGTTTGGATGGAGCACAAATGGAAAATTGTCATGTCCTGTTTGTATGAAGAATAATCGATCGATAATACTGAAATATTGTCTTAGTTTTATTTTTATGGGACATCGACGATTCTTTCCAATGAACCATCCATATAGAAACAATCGTCAAAGATTTGAAAATACCATGGAGACTGACGATCCACCTCAGTATATGTCTGGAACTGATGTGCTTAATGAATTTAAAGATTTCAGTTATTCATTTGGGAAGGGTGTAATGAAATCTAGAAAGAGGAAAAATGTTTCCAATGATACCTGTTACAATTGGAAGAATAAAAGTATATTCTTTGAGTTATCGTATTGGTCAACCAACGTGTTATGTCATTGCTTAGACGTAATGTACATTGAAAAGAATATATGTGAAATGTTGCTTTTGATTCTTCTAAATGTCAAGGGGAAGACAAAAGATGATTTATGATCTCGGCGTGACTTGGTAGATTAGGGGGTCAGACCATAATTGCATCCTGTCTGTATCAGTGAAAATAAATGGAAAGTTCCATGTGCTTCTTATGTGATGACACTAACTGAAAAAAATCAATTTCTGGAAGTGCTAGAGACTATTAAAGTTCCTGATGGATATTCAAGCAATATATCAAAACGGGTCAATATAAAAGATTTGAAGATAAAATCTTTGAAGACTCATGATTATCACGTCCTTTTGCATGAGTTGATTCCAATAGCAATCCGTCATATCTTGTCCAATAATGTAAGAGTCTCAATTATTCAGTTGTGCTATTTGTTTAGAGATCTTTGTGCTAAGAAGTTTTCCAAATCCTTTTTGCAAAAATTGTTGGTAGAGACACCATTAATTTTGTGTGAGTTAGAGAAAATATTCCCTCCATAATTTTTTACATGCATGTTGCATTTGACTGTCCATCTTCCGACTAAAATACTTCTTGGAGGACCCGTTGCTTTCCATTGGATGTATCCAACTAAAAGAAATATGTACACATTGAAATTATATGTTCAGAACAGGAATTATCCTGAAGGTTCTATTGTGAACGGTTACTTGGCTCAAGAATGTATGGATTTATGCTCAATGTATTTGTCTGATCTTACTACGAGAATAAACAGAACAATGATAAATGAAGAAGAACAATATGAGAAAATTGAACCCAGTTTTCTATCACTTCCTCAGACAGGAGGAATTTTGGGATCATATACATTGACGGCATTGAGCCTTGAAGAGCGAGAGATGGAACATTGCACAATGTTGTTCAATTGTGATTTTTTCGATGAGTATATCAAGTAAGTAAATTGTAAATGTATATATTATCTTATCTCTTGTAATTTTAATTATTTGTTAAACTATTATTATTTTTATCTACATGGAATATAAATAATTGATATATAGAAAGCATCGTTCTTTATCTTTGATAAGGAAAGAGACTTTTCATAGCAAAGAGTTTTCTACTTGGTTGAAATTAAAGGTAAAAATATTTTTGTAATAACTAAATAAAAATAATATTTAATTAAGTTTACTATTTGTTTATATTTTAGGTATCGGGTTTGCCTGAAGACTCTGTTTCTGAGGAAATAAGAGCTTTGACTTTTGGTCCCAATACCATGGTTTGTGCTTGTAAATCACTTGTGATCAATGGATACAAATTTATTATCACTGAATGAGCAAGGAACATGAGAACACAACATGATGTTGTTATGCTAACTGCCACAACAGACTGTTATGCCAGTTCATCGGATAATAGACCTAATTCTGAAAATGTAGCTTATTATGGAGTCGTGGAGAAAATAATAATTTTGGATTATTACTCACATGGTCGAGTTACGATGATGAAATGTCAATGGTTTGATTCAATGACGAGGCAAGGAACCTTTATTGATGATTGTGGATTTCAAGTTACTGACATGACTCACACTCTTTCCACCGATAAACCATATGTATTGGCATCAATGATGAAACAAGTTTTTTATGTCAAAAATCACCATCATCTTAAATTTAGTGTAATTATTGAAGTAAATCCCATACATGTTTTTGATGATGGTGATGATGAAGTTGACACTATCCCTACTGCAATTGGAAGTAATCCATTTATTACTTATGATGACTCCAATAGCTCAATTTTCAGAGTTGATTGTGAACCTGAAGTTTTGGTGAGAAATATATAGAATCATACAGTCGTGTTCTCACCTGCATGTTTCACCCACATCATTCAGAGTGTGTATCCTAGTAATTACCTTCAAAACACCATAAATCTTATGTTTCTTTTTGTTTTTTTATCAGAATGGTTTTTATATATTTTGTTTTTTAGGTTACACATTAGTTATCTATTTATAATTAATTCCATATTTGTTTTCATTATAGGAAATGAAACCCATTGAAGAGATGCAGTGGAAAAAGATGATAGAAAATAATCGTTGCATGACACAGATGGGTGTTCCTCCACTCATCCCTGTTATGAGTATTTTATTTAAAAAATATATATTTCAATAACTTATAATATCATGTGTTTAATTTTGTGTTAATTTTTTTTTGGATACACCCCCTAGACGAGAGATATCTGACGAGGAGCCTGATATTTCTCTCAGTACAGAGGCTGGTGGTAGGAGGGGGGGTGGTGTCAGAGTTGGACGATCATCTAGTGGTCTCGGTACTGAGGCCGGTGGTATAAGGGATCATGGTGTGAGAGTTAGATGATCCACTGGTCGTACCTGATTGGACTATTCCCCTACCACATACATATATTCTACGCCCCATTTTGATCCTGGTGTGTCTTTAGGGACACACGAGATATTTATGCCTTCGATGTTTACACTACCAGTTGGCCAGATGTCTGTGCCATCATCTTTTTCTTCTGGTTCATTATCTCTGAGATATTATATTCCACCTTCTTCGACTCCTACTCCGACACAATATGTGGCTAAGGAGCATACACTGAGGGACACTTCACCTGTATAGGGTATTCCTTTAGCTTTTGCACATCCAGTGACACCCATTGATCCGACTACCACATGTATATTTATATAACTCTAACAAATTTTTATACCAAAATTTATTTTTATTACAACTTGTACTGATATTTTTTTTCTTTAATAATAGATTCATCTACTGATAGGAGGTGGGGGAGGTGGTGTATTCGCTTTCATGCAGTATGGAACCTACATACACAGTTGATGGTTGAATATAATGATGATGGGAAAATGATTGATAAACCTGGGTAGGAATGTCAGGGTTTTTTGGCGACGCTAGCCAAATACTCCAACATCATTCCGGTCAGCCCTCTCTTTTGGAGACATCTACCACACGAAGTCAAGGATAATGCATGGGCACAAATATGGTTAAAAAATCTATTGGATTTAATGTAGTATTTTTTTGTATTTATATGAATTAATCTATTGGGTGTCAGCTTCGGTTTAACTTCCCTGATGGAGAGGGTGTACAAACAACACATTTAAAGGAGCTAGGAGAGCTTTGGAGAGCTTATAAGAATGAGTTGTATGTTGGATGGTGTGATAGAGTGAGAACGAATTTGGAGACAGTACCTATCGTGGATGATTGCCCGATAGAGCAATATCGCCAAATGATTACCCATCAGGCGATTGCCAAATTTAAGGTATTAATCCCATTTGAGGTATTTAAATGATAGTTTTCATATTTTGTATTAATATTATCTTATTTATTATTAAACATTATTTAGGAATATTTTGAAAAAAACAAAAAAAACATTGATTCAAAGCAATACCTCCACACTTTGGGGCGTACTACTATGTCAGATCATGAGAGGCAGCTGGTACAATATAGTTGTTTATAATTTTTCTTTAGGACTTTCCCTTTTTATTGTTTCCTACTTAAATTATGTAATTTATTGAATATTTAATATATGATTATACTTTCACTTTATATTGTTTCAATGTCATTACAAAAGCACAAATTGAATATTGAAGGACGTCTCCCTCGAGCAAAATTGTTTTTCTTGAGTAGAAGGAAAAAATATGGAACTACGGTTAATGAACTGACACAAGAAAAGATTGTAAGTTTTAATTTGTTTATTTAAAATTTTAATATCTATTTTGAAATTTAATAATCTATTAATATTTTTAACAGGCTGCTTTAGAGGCCCTTGATGCCCAGGATCCTGACAATTTTGGGCTACATGATCATTTATACCAGGTTTTGGGAGATGAGCACTCTGGTTGAGTACGCTGCCGACCTGGTAAGAATATAGTCTCAACAAGGTATTGGTCCTCTCCAGGTATCAATTCTAGTACCCCTGAGTTGGAACAGGTCAAGGAGCATGCAATACAGTCTGATAAAAGGGTCACAAAGTTGGAAGAACAGGTTCAAATGAGGGAGAAAGAATTTATGAAACTGATCAAAGCTTTATCTTCATCACTTCCACCAGAGGCCAACACAACTTTTCAAACATATATGTTTTCTATGGGTGCATTATCTAATGCACCAGGCGGTAGTTCTAGTGGAAGTCGAGATGATTACATTCTTGGTGATGGCGAGGATGAAGGTGAGGGTGAGGGCGAGGATGAGGATGAGGACGAGGGCGAGGATGGGGCCGAGGATGAGCACATGGACGATGATGAGGATGATAACGAGGACAAAGATGGCGGTGAGGATGAGGCTGATGATGAAAATGGTGATGGTGTGATCAGGGGCAGATTGACTCATTACATTTTGACTGATATTTATGACATTTGATTTTTGATTTAATATGGATGTGTCGTTCTACTTCAAAGCCTAGAACACCTTGCACACACCCATCACAGCCACCCCACCCTCCTCCCTGGACCCCGGACATCCCCCAAAACATCCCCCTAGAGAGATCTCCGGACAATACCCCCAACCTCCGCCCTGGACCCCGGACAACCCCTCGGACAGTCCCCCAGACATCCCCCTGGACAGCCCACCCACCCTCCACCCTGGACCCCGGACAGCCCCCCGGGCAGCCCCCCACCCTCCTCCCTGGACCCCAGACAGCCCCTTGGATAGCCCCTCGGATAGCTCCCATCCTCCTTGGACCCCGAACGACCCCCAGACAGCCCCCCCTAGACAGCCCCCCGGACAGCCCCCCGGACAGCCCCCCGAACAGCCCCCCGGACAGCCCCCCGGACAGCCCCCACCATCCACCCTGGACCCCAGACAACCCCCCGGATAGCCCCCACCCTATTTCCTGGACCCTGGAAATCCCCCCCAGACAACCCCCACCCTCCTCCCTAGACCTCGAACGGCCCCCCGGACAGCCCCTCGGACAGCCCCCCAGACAGCCCCCCGAACAACCCCCCCCAGACAGCCCCTCAGACAGTCCCCCAGACAGCCCCCACCCTCCACCCTGGACCCCGGACAACCCCTTGGACAACCCCCCACCCTCCTCCCTGGACCCCAGACGGCCCCCCAGACAGCCCCCCGGACAGCCCCCCGGACAGCCCCTCCAACAGCCCCCTGGACACCGGACAACCCCCCAAAAAGAATTGTTCTCAAATAAATTTTTACCACCCATTGAAGGTGAACTTCAGGATGAGTTACTTTAAATGGTAAGACTATAAGAACCTAGTTTTTCAATTTGGTATTAATATTTTTTAATTTAGTATAACTCTTTATTTTTGACCAAATATGGAAGCCTAATGATGTTATAATGGTTTATGGGGCTTCTGGGGCTTGTTCAGAGCTCGAAACCCCGGTCGGCGTAGAAAAACACTATGCCTCACAGTTAGTAAAAAATTTAAGTCCATACCACAAGGTATCTATAAACCATATAGGTATATATATTAGAATCAATGTGCATGATTTTCTCTAACCATGCACTAGTGGATTCACATCATTCATAATGTCTATAGTTTTAGTATAAGATATTATCACTGTTGTTGCACGATTTGCCTAACTGGCATACGGAAAACTGACCAAACGAATTTGGATTGTGTTTATACTTTGTAAAATTATCCATGAGTCATATTTGACGTGTATGAGTCAACCCCGCCTCAATCTGAGGCACTGTGTGGCTGGTATCACTCAAAGTGTCTCTTTTTTGTTTAAAATGGACACCCTTTTAAGTAAAAACAACCGGCATACAGAAAACTGACCAAACATATTTGGATTGTGTTTATACTTTAGGAAAATGATCCATGGGTCATATGTGACATGTACGACTCAACCCTGCCTTAATATGAGTCACGGTGTGGCCGGTACCACTCAAAGTGCCTCAATTTTATTTGAAATGGAAAACATTTTAAGTGAAAACAACAGCTGACATATGGAAAACGGACCAAACATATTTGGATTCTATTTATACTTTATCACAATGATCCATGGTACATTTTTGATGTTTAGAAGTCAACCCTACATCAATCTGAGGCATGGTGCGGCCGGTACCACTCAAAGTGTCTCACCTTTATTTGAAATGATCAACATTTTAAGTGAAAACAACATCTGGCATACAAAAAACCAACCAAACACATTTTTATTGTGTTGATACCTTAGTAAAATGATCCATGGGACATTTTTGACGTGTACGAGTCAAACTTGCATAAATCCGAGGCATGGTGTGTTCGGTACCACTCTAAGTGTCTCTCTTTTGTTTAAAATGGACAACGTTTTAAGTAAAAACAACTGGCATATGGAAAACTGACCAAACATATTAGGATTGTGTTGATAGTTTATTAAAATGATCCATGGGACATTTGTGATGTGTAGGAGTCAAACCCACATCAATATGAGGCACGGTATGGCCGATACCACTCTAAATGTCTCTCTTTTGTTTAAAATGGACATCATTTTAAGTGAAAATAACAACTGGCATACAAAAAACCAACCAAACGCATTCAGAATGTGTTGATGCTTTAGGAAAACGATCCATGGGATATTTTTGACATGTAAGAGTCAACCTATCATCAATATAATGCATGGTGTGGCTAGTACCAATCTAAATGTCTCTCTTTTGTTTAAAATGGACATCATTTTAAGTGAAAACAACAACTGGAATACGGAAAACCAATCAAACGCATTCAGATTGTGTTTATACTTTAGAAAAACGATCCATGAGTCATATGTGATGTGTATGAGTCAACCCTGCCTCAATCTGAGGCACAGTGTGGCCGGTATCACTCAAAGTGTCTCTCTTTTGTTTAAAATGGACATTGTTTTAAGTAAAAACAACTGGAATACGGATACCATATGTATTCGGACTGTGTTAATACTTTAGGAAAACTATCCATTGGTCATATGTAATTTTTAAGACTCAACCCCGAATCAATCTGAGGCATGGTGTGGCCTATACCACTCAAAGTGTCTCACTTTTATTTGAAATGGACAACATTTTAAGTGAAAACAACAACTAGCATACAGACAACCAACCAAACACATTCGGATTGTGTTGATACTTTAGGAAAACGATCCATGGGATATTTTTGATGTGTACAATTCAACCCTGCATCAATACAAGGCACAGTGTGGCCGGTACCACTCTAAATGTATCTCTTTTGTTTAAAATGGACATCATTTTAAGTGAAAACAACAAATGACATATGGAAAACAGACCAAACGTATTTGGATTCTGTTGATACTTTATAAAAACGATCCATGAGTCATTTTTGATGTGTACAAGTAAACCCCGCCTCAATCTGAGGTGCGGTGTGGATGGTACCACTCAAAGTATCTCACCTTTATTTGAAATGATCAACATTTTAAATGAAAACAACAACTGGCATACATAAAACTAACCAAACACATTTGGATTGTGTTTATAAATTAGGAAAATAATACATGGGTCATTTATGACATGTACGAGTCAAACGAGCCTCAATACGAGGCCCGGTGTGTCCAGTACCACTCAAAGTGTCTCACTTTTATTTGAAATGGACAACATTTTAAGTGAAAACAACAACTGGCATATGAAAAACCAACCAAATGCATTCATATTGTATTTATACTTTAGGAAAAATATACATGGGTAATATGTGACATGTAAAAGTCAAACCCACCTCAATCTGAGTCACGGTGTGGCCGATATCACTCTAACTGTCTCTCTTTTGTTTAAAATGAACATCATTTTAAGTAAAAACAACTGGCATACGGAAAACTGACCAAACGTATTCATATTGTGTTGATACTTTAGAAAAATGATTCATGGTCTAGCCTCACACAATCCACTTCTCATGTGAGGAACTCCTACCCCTATTCTAAAACACATGATATTTAATACGCCAAGGAAAACTATATTCCCTAAGTCACACAAGCTCATTGATACACACCCATTATCATCATCACTAAGTTCAAAGAAACCCACCCTAAACCATGAAATTATATTTTTGTTTGGTTAAATTAATTTATTCATTTCATTATTTTGGGTTATTAGCTTCTAATTTCTGAATTCAATCGTGTATGTGTTATAAAAAATGCAATTTTTTATGTATTCTTAATTCTGTATCACATATAATTACGTATTCAGTTTTTAATGTATTGTATTCATAATTGATTATTAAATTATGTATCCTTATAATTATCAGTTTTTAATTATGTATCTTTATTATGTATTGTATTGTATTCTGCATTTACTGCTGTACAATTCACATAGTAGCACACAAAGTAGGCTACTGTGTAAATTGTACAGCAAAGCCTATACCAACGGTTTTAAACCGTTGGTATAGGTTTTGTATGTATTTTTTTACCAACGGTTCAGAACCGTTGGTAAAAACCTTTACCAATGGTTTAAACCATTAGTATAGAGGTGAATGGAAGACTAAAAAAATATATGCCAACAGTTTTGAAACCATTGGAAAATGTGTTTTATAAGAACTCTATACCAACAGTTTACATAAACCATTGGTATAGAGTATATTTCTTCACATATACCAATGGTTTATCTCAAACCGTTGGTATATGTCTATTTTCATGACTTACTTGGCTACGGTTTCTAAAACCGTTGGTATACCTTTCATTTTCAGTAGTGAATACTTTTCCCAAAACTCAATCCTTAACCAAAGGACTATCCATGTGACCCTACATGCCTTAGTAGCATTCATAATAATATAAAATCCTTATTTTATATATGTAAGCATAGAGAAGCCTCTAGAAAAAACCAGTGCTACTTAAGCTACTAAGGGGTCAAGTGTGATCTCCATTAAACATACTCATATCTTTATACAAACATGTACACCAAAATATCCATAAGATACATCATATGAACACTTATATAATACATTTTAACATAAAATAAAGTGACACTAGACATTGAACAATTTCAATATAGTATATATAATCTCATATTTTCTTTATTATTTGAAAAATATTGATCGATTTGATGAATACATCACATATAATTCATCTAACAAATGAGTACCTCACATGAACCTCATCCAAATAGATAATCACATCATATGTGATAAAACTAAGAATTTACATGTGTTTCCTTAGTCTAATTCATTCAAGGTTCATATGTATTAACTCATCATACAAGTGGAAAAATCCGATATTGGTTGCACTCCAACCGATAACATAATTAAAATTATACCCAACCAAACCTATAATTTCTAAGTAAATATGTAGACTTGTACAAGTAAGGTATAAAATTATGAAGGTTCTCATGCTTGGTATCTAGGAAAAATTAGGTAACGTGGATTAATAATAATCATACGACCTTAAGTATATCGATGGATGTATCAAATTCCATGATATATACTTTGGTAGGTCAATCCAAGTAATAAGTCTCTACATATTGAATCATGAATATATTATTCATATCTCATATACATCCCTTTGTAATGAGTTCATGACTCTATTCATGCTAATCTTATCATATCACCAGAACCCATAATACTCCATGATGATTAACAATTAGTGATAACTCAAAATTGTACTTTGAGGGGATATTATCATTCGACCATTCATGTAAAATAACATTGAAACATATATGAATAAATGATAAATAGGTATTTCCTTTATTATAAATTCATGATAAATTATATTCTTATACTATTTTAAGAATATTTAATAAAACCATACAAAATTACCTGTTTATCATCACATATGATAAACTACCAGTTTTAGCCTTATGTTTACTATGTTTTTTGATTTTTGTTCACTCATTACATCTATATGTAATTCATGTCACATCCACATGTAACCATCTAATAAAAAACTTCCATAACTATTTGTGAGTAACATCTATAAAGTAATCTATTTTGAATAATGGTGATAGATAAGAATCATATTCCTAATGTTCAAATCTTTGAACATATTCAAACTCCTTAACTTCACAATATAAAATGTTATGATGTTATATTTTATTTTCTACTTAGAATTATTTACAAGCTTAACATCATCATCATATATAGAAACTATACCATCAAACTTTCTCTTTGAGGTTAATGTAACCATTTATATTTTTATTATCTAGCATGTCCTAAAAACTTTTAAGATAAAGTGACATTCAATTCATTATGATAAACACATGTAACCATTTACACTTCTCTTTGCATTATACACTAAAATATTTTAGGATATCAAGTGAATTTCACTTTGTAAAAAGGCTGGAAAAGTGATATTAATTTTATCATAGTAACCAAATGTAAATTTTTACAATTTTATTTACAGTCACATATCCCAAATCTTTAAGATATTAAGTGAATAATCACTTAATCTTAGACTGAAATAATATTTTATTTGTTAACTTTTAACTTCTCTAAGTTTAAAAATACCTCCACTATTCTCTTAGATAATAAATTCATTTCTATAATATTTTGATAAGATTTAACACAAACTTCTTTATGTTAGGAAATAACACTTATTTCATTTTAGTAGAAATATTTAACAAATAAACTATTATTTCTATATCACATATGAAATTATATGTATTTAAATAATTTTTTTGAATAGAATATTTATTCTTATAAAATGTCACTGATGAATAATGGAAACAACTTCTTTTATATTTTAATAAATGTTGGATAAATATTTTATCCCAGATACAACACTTTTATTCTTATCTTATTTTCAAAACATGTTATAGAATATGATGAATTATAAACCATGTATATTAAATAAATAATCTCAAAGTGTTTATAACAACTATTTTTTAACAAAAAAATTCTTTTATCATATAAGAGAATTAAAATAAAAATACACATCCTTTATTTTAGATCCATATGAGCTTGAAATATATCTTTACATTCAAATCTATGATGTAGAAACTATGTGCTTCATCACTTGAATGCAAACTAAATTTTCTATCCAATTTCCCTTGATCTTGAACTCTAGTATATTTATAACACTTTTAAACCATACATTTGGTATCATATACTATTCAAAACCATAGAATCAGTTTATATAACACATAGAATCTTGCTTTAATAATTTTTATTAAGTTACCAGTCTCTGGTATTACTTAAATCAAGATTATCCTTCCAAGGATTAATTTCAAAGTAAAGTTTGAGGATGATGATGATTCTATTCATCCATAATAGAAGTTTTTAACCTATGAGTATCATGTTTTATATCTTTTCATCAAGGACTTTTAATGATAGTGATACCACTAAAAATAATAAACCTAAACATTATATATATTTAGCAAACCAAGATCAATATTTTAATAAGAAACAACCTTACTATGGTGTGAAATTCATCACTTTAGTCATTTAGGTAGGCTATCAAGTAAATCACAACAGTTGTGATTCTTATATAGTAGAGTGGACAAACTTTGTCTGTATCAATCATATGAATAATAATCAACTCTATTCCTATGGTATCTCAACCATTGGGGTTTCCTAGATAAGTATAACCTAAAGAAAATTTCAAAAATGATCTAACATAGGATAATATAGGGGTACAATATTATGGAATGAAACTACCTGATTGGATAATACAGTGACCCTTATTACTTACTTGTCTTAAACAAGATTATCCCAGGACACACCACAATGGCGTGGAACTACTCGATTGGATTATATAGGTCTTGAAAAGTGATGTTTTGGAAGGAATGTCACACTTAGTATTTGATTTTTTTAAAATTTATAAAAATATCACCTATTTAATATACATCATATTCATATTAAATTCATAACTATTTCATCTCATGAAATTTTTATCTTCTCATGTTTTATTCATTTTATATATGCATCATTATAACAAATTTAACTTTGTAATAACTATTTCATTCACTATTTAATTTTTTCACACCATATTATTGTGTAACCCTTTATATAACCCATAGTTTTTGTTACTCACACAAATATAGAATCCAAACACATTCATACATATTCAGATACATCTTGTAATAAACCAAACTAGGTTGACTCGACCTATGAACCAAACCACTCCACTACATGGCCCATAGTGCATTATTGGTCACCATGGACTGGCAGAAAACATCAGGGTATCAATTATAACCAATTGAGAATGGTTTCACCCTTTGGATCCAAATAAAAAACACATGGATTCCACTTGAAAGTCTAGTATGACCCATCTAAATATTGGATTCCCATGCCAAAAAATAAACATTTTTAGAGTTAAGGACAAACAAACATAGTGAAATCAATATAAATAACCAATAACATATAAACATATCATCACAAGCATAATAAAACAACATTGAACATCGATACACAAAATGAATCAAAATATAACCAAGTATTAAGAGGTTGATACAAAATATCCTAAAAACATCAAGGATCCCAAAACACTCTACATGAGTTCGACCTCTTCATGGCCTATGGTCACCACCGAGAACATATTCAGAAAGGTATAAGAACATAAATAATAGACACAAAATTACATGGTTCCATTTCCTTTACCTATATCCTATAAAACCAAGTCCCCATATACCTAAAGGCATATAAAGAGTGTGAGGAAAATCCTAGTAAGATACCACCATGAATCTACCCATAAGTTCTAGTTTGAAAACAATGTTTTGAAATCAATTTCTTTGAAAATAATACATGAATACATTTGGTTTTATAAAAAAAATCCATGTTTGAAAATGATTACAACACATGAAATGAGATATCATAAGCACAATCATGTAATGGGAAATAAGAAACACAAAACAAACACCATAATCCCTACCTATAGATCTAAGGTAACCAGGACTAGACTTAGGAACAATAGAAAACCTATTAATCCTTCAAATAGAGATTAATCATCTCATCAGGGTACTAATTAATATCATTATCACACTCAGTATAACCAGGCCACTAAACCAAGTTGAAGCACAATCTATATTAGGGTTTGTGTCCACCTGGGTTACCAATTCACCCAAGGCCTCCCATGTATTTTTAATAATAAAAAATACATAAAATCCATCCCCATAATCATATAAATGAGTAAATAAAAAATCTAATGAAAATTTTATGTGAAAAATCCTTTAGAAATTCATTTGAAACCATTTTCTTTTTTAAAGTATTTCATCAAACACTTAGCAAGAAAAAAACTAATCTTTCAAAGAAATCCATTTGAAAAAGAATTTAAATAAAACACATGTAAAAAGCCACAATTAATGATCATATAATATACCTTAATAGATCATAAAAATTATAATTTATCAATTAAAACCAAATAAAAACCAATAAATAAAAGTACACCATGTGATAGACTCATTAGGCAAAAGCATATACCACAAAAATCAAGTGAAACTTGTCACCTTCATCTAAGATCACTAGAATTGAGAATAAATGATCATAAAAAACATATAAAAATAAAAAAATTACATTAAACCATTGTACTTAACCTTAGTTTATATCCCCATTAACATCTAGGGATATAAATTCAAGATAAATAAAAGAACAAGGGAAGAGAGGGAGAAGGGAGGAGAAAACCAAGTGAAATTGAGCCTTACCTTGAAAAAATCCACAAAAATATAGGGATAAAACCAAGGAAGAAAGAAGAGAAGATATCCACCAAAGGTAGGGGATATTTGAATGAGTGAGGTAAGAGGTATATAAAAATTAGTTATAATTGATCAAGGAAATATATGTAAATTCATAATTTTAAGTGAATTGGGTGGGTCACATGGTATAGACGCCTGGTTTGGAAAACCATACGCCAATTGTACGAGCCACCCACCCTTTAAAAAATAGGTTGCATAGTTTTATAAGAGTGAATTCATGATTTAACAAACCATTTAGTAACCATGAAAAATAATTCTGGGATCTATCACCCCACTCTCGCATGACCAGGTTCACAATTAGCATCATCTGTGTGCTAACTGTGCACTTGATTTGTTTTCCAAAAAAAAAACACGTTTTCGACCCCCTGAATCTTGAAAAATACAAAAATAAATAAAAATAGGGTAAAATAAAAAACAAATACATACCATTGGACCATAGGGTTTCACAATTCTCCTCACCATTCCACTTTATACCCCCCAAAAGTCCTCAAGGTCCTGAATCCACAAAAAAGGTGAGGACACTACTCCCTCACCAATACTTCATGATCCCATGTCTCATGGATGTCTTGAATGAACTACCATAACACATAGGCTAAAGTTATTGACTAAATACACAACACATTATTCCAAAAATCCATAATGAAAAATAGATGGTCTACAACAGAGGTATCAGGCTTCACTTCCAGGTCCTTCTATTTGATCGCGTGGGATAAATCTAAATGGTACTTCTTCGGTTGGGAGATACGAGACACATCATGAATATAAATAATATAAAGTGGTAAATCTAACTAGTAAAACACCTTAACAATATTCTCTATGATCCTAAATAATCCAATATAATGTATCACCATCTTACCTTACCTCTCAAGCTGACAGTGTCCCAACCAAGGAGAAATTCTCAAAAACACCCGATCCCCAACTAGAAACTCCAACATATAGTGTTGGCGATCTATGTATGATTTATAAATAATATGATCCATATATAATATCTTTTGTATAAACTATTCCTTCTCTACCATCTCTTAAATGATGCTCATCCCCAACAAGGAGCGCTTACCCAATTACATCCAATAGAGAGGAGACCGATACAGTGGCCCATACAAATCCTAAAAGGGATCAATATTGATCTAATATTGATAATAATTGTTATAAAAAAATTAAACCAATGAAAAATGATTCTAAAAATATTTACCAAAATCAAGAACACATGCTTAGAGCATATATTTAATAATATAGAAGGCCCACATAGTCTGACCATTCATCTGTGAATGATATGCCCTACTCAATTTTAGCTGAGAGCCTATTGCTTCCCAAAGGCCTCACTAAAACCGAGATGTAAAGTTTGGGTCTTGATCAAATATGATGTTATAAGGAATTCCATGGAGTCTCATGATATTTCAAATATATAGTTTTCTGATCCCTTCCACCTTTGTTGACTCCTGAATGGGTAGAAAATGGGCCAACTTAGTCAACTAATCAATCACCACCAAAATAGGATTATTCTCACTCAGATTATGATGCAATATGATAATGAAATCCATTGAGATATCATCCCACTTCTACATTATAATGGGAAGGGTCTATAATAAATAAACACATTTCTGATTCTCGACCTTAATTATATTATAGGTTAGGCACTAAGACCTAAAATCAACAACTGATCACCTCATCCCAGACCACCTATATCTTCATTTTAGATCATAAATTTTTTTGGTATCCTTGGGGTGAATAAAATAACTGGATTGGTGCTCACCCTACATTAACTCTAGCCTCAAATCTAAATGAATGATAAGTCCCATTTGAAATAAGAGATAACCCTTGGGATACTAAGAATAATCACCTAAGGTTTATCCACTATTTGAAACACTGCTAATACTTTGACAATAAAAATCCTCTACCTAACCAAGATAAATCTTATCAACTAAGTAAGGAATATCTTGAAAACATGCCAAAAATACTTGATATTACTCTTTATACACATCCAAAATTATCTCAACAAACAATCCCATCAAGCGCCATTCATCTTCTAATTTTTGGTCTTCCTGGGAGGGTAATTTTCTGCTTAGAGTGCTAGCCACCACATTCCAATTTCCCAAGGTATAAGATATATTAAAATAAAATTTCTGGAGATACTCAACATAATGTCTCTACTAAAGATTCTAGTCCCTTAGTGTGAATATATACTTCAGACTCTTATGATCCAACAACACTATAAACCACTCCTTGAAAAGAGATTGGCGCTATATCTTTAGGGTATGCATCCCAACCACTAAAAATTCTATTTTTTTTTGATTTTCAAAATGGCCACTTTGTGGTTGAGTAGTAACCAGAACAACATACTAAAAACATCACGCAGGAAACAATAATGGTGATCCAAATTCAAAATACAAAATTCAAATATCAAAAGCACAAAATTAGGAGATCACAAGAGATATATGCTACCTCATGGTCAATATTCATCAACACACACACCAATAAAAACCCTAAGCATCATATTATATAGAATAACCTTTACTCAGCTCATGAATAATAAAAACTGGAGTTGAATTCAACCTCACTTCCAGATCCTCAAAATATTTTCGACACTTTTTATACTATTCAAAATTCACCCCTTTCAAGTCAAGGATGTCATGGGTGAATACAACCTAAAGAATCCCTTAAAAAAACCTATAGTATTTGAATAAATATAGAAATATCCTTATCTTAAAAAAATTCTTGGGCTACTCCCAAGACATCATTGCTTGGATCTTCTTAGGACCCATTGAGACTCCTTTTTTAGATATCACATAATCCAATAATATCACCTCATGAATACATAATTAGCATTTAGATAGATTAAAATACATGAAGTTCTCTCTCAAGGTTTCCAAGACAATGGATAGATAGTTCTCATGTTCCTCCCTTGATTTGAAGTACACCATGATGTAATCAACAAACACAAACACAAAGTAATCTATATAGTGATGGAAGATCTAATTCATAAAATCCATGAAAGCCAAATTAAAATTGGTAATATCAAATGGAATAACTAAGTACTCATAACGGACATAACTGCTCCTGAAAATTGTATTAGAAATATCCTCTTCCCAAACTCTCAACTGATGGTATCTCGATCTAAAATCAATCACAAAGAACCACCAAGCTACCATAATCTGGTTAAATAGATCATAAATTCTAAGAAACATGTATTTATTCTTTATGGACACCTTTTTGAGATTCTAGTAATCAATGTAAATATAAAGGCTTCCATCCAACTTCTTCTTAATGAGAACTAGTGAGGGCCAAGGTGATACACTTGGTCAAATAAATCCATTTCTTTCATGGTTTTATAACTTAACTTTTAACTCCTTCAACTCAGTAGGAGCCATCCTATAAGATGAAAAATAGATCAGGCTTATCTTGGGAAGTAAGTTTACAAAAAACTCTACCTCCCACTAAATTAAAAAACTTAAAAAACAATCTATAAAGATATCAGGATACCTGACTACCACCACTGGAAGCCGAACCACTAAACCTTTCTCAATAGTATTAAAGATAAAATTGGACAACTGGAATAAGATCCACCTAAAATATGGAATAACTAATTGAGGGTACAACTCACCCATAAACATGTGAAAATTATTATAAATATAGAATAACTAAACCTAATGATGATAATAGTTGACTAGGGCCTTTAAACTGGTGATCCAATCCATGTAGATAATAAGATTAAAAATAACCAGGTCAAGGACCAAGAAACCCCATATAATCTCAAAATCAATAACCACAACCTAACACTCTAAACACTTGAAGCCCTATTCCTTTCTATTTCCAAATGGAATTGAAAGATCCATTATAAATGAAATTTTCTGCAATAAAAATCCTATATAATCAATAATCTTTGAAGATATAAAATAATGGGATACACCTATATCATATAATTCCAAATCTATGGAAGAATTAGTAATCATTGTACCACTCATGGTTTCTAGACCAACATCCACATCCTCCATAATATTCTTATCTTTATATAGATACCCAAATCATGAACCCTATTTCATCTTCTTATACATGCATGAATCCCCTTTTGTCTATGGATAGAGTCCCACACCCTTTGATCAAAGTGAACCTAAGATATTCTGGAGATAGAAGATCTGACTTTTCTTCTCCGAGGATATCATTTGTAAAATAATTAAAGGTTTCCTAAACACCCACATTAGTGGAATTATCTAAGTGTATCTTATAATTATAGATCAGTGTGTACTTCCTTCCTACAATATAATTTGGTCACAAATTTTCACCATGAGGAAGCCACTGGTGCAGAATCTAATGAGCAGTGTGTACCCCCACCACTATGAGAATGAAATTTTTCAAAAAACACACAGATTTTTCTCAAAACAAATAACCAATTGTAATAAATATCAAATATCTTCCAACCAAACATGGTAACTTGAGGTTATTCATGAAGAAGAGCTGGCTAGACACTCCCCCACACCTACCTCTCAAGCTATGAAAGTCCTATATCTATTCTAACTTTACACCCTAATAAAAAGAGGGCTCTAATACCATTTTTTAATAACCTTACCCTATTCAACCTGAATTGTCACCCGAACCACTTATACATAAGGATAGAAGCATGTTTCTGATCACCATGAGTTGGATACAAGAACCATGGTATTAATTATAACCAATTGGGAATAGTTTCACCCTCATAATCCAAATAAAAAACAGATGGAATCCACTTGAAATTCCAATATGAACCATATATAGATTGAATTCCCATACCAAAAAATAAATAATTATTAGAGTATATGGGAAAACAAATGGAGTATAAGTGACATAAATAACCAATAATATATTAACATCTCATTTCAAGCATAATAAAATAATACTCTATATCTATACACAACATGAGTCAAAATATAACCAAGGCTGAAGAGGCTGATACAAAATTTCCCAAAAACAATGAGGATCCCAAAATGCTTCACAGGGTTTGACCTCCTTGTGACCCATTTTCACCAATGGTAACATACTTAGAAAGGCCAACAAACATTATGAAGAGCCACCAAATTTTATAGAACCTTTGAATTTACTCGTATCTAGAAAAACCAAGTTTTCATATGCCCAAAGGCATATATAGGGTGTGAGGAAAATCCTAGTAGGATACCAAAATGAATATATATAATGTATTTACCATGATATTGACTGATGGATTTAGAAAACTAATACTATCCCTAAGAATATTAGTCAATATAGAAGAACCTATTTATGCATCCTTAAGAGATTTATTATCTCATATGGGTACCAATTCATCCCATTAGTACACTCAATTTAACTAGGCCACTAACCCTAGTCAACACATAATCTACACTAGGAGTTTATTCTATCTAGGTTACCAACTCATCCAAGGCCTATCATGTGGTTTCAATAGTCAAATATACATACACTTCATGATCATAATCACATATATGAGGAAATACCAAATCCATGGAAGATTCCATATGAAACACCCTTTAGAAATTCATTTAAATCCAATTTATCTTTAAATATAAGAACAAGGGAAGATAGGGATAAGGGAGGAGAAAACCAATTGAAATCGAGCCTTACCTTGAATAAATTCACCAATAATCATGGGGGAACACCAAGAATGAAAAAAGAAAAGATATACATGACAGGGATGGGTTGGTTCAAACAATTGAGGGGAGTGGGAGAGTAAAATGGGTTATAATTCATCACGGTAAAATAATTAAATTCCCAATTTTAAGTGAACTGGGTGGGTCACATGATTTTTACACACAGTTTGGAAATATGTGCACCAATTGTACATGCCACTCCTCCTTTACAAAATGGGCTACATAGTTTTCCTAAACAGTCTGCATGGTTTAACAAACCATGTGGTAATCATGAAAAATAGATATGAGAGCCCTCAACCCCTATTTAAGGTTGGATGCATGGTTATAATTAACCATGAATTACCATGCAACCTAACCTTTTATTAAAAAAAACCACATTTTCAACCCTCAACTCCCAGAAACTCCAAAAATAAATAAAATGAGATTAAAATATAAAATAAATATATATAATTGACCCAACAATTGTCACACATAATATGCATAATATGACAACCCATATCTTTTATACACCTTAATTCATGATTTATTACATAAATATACACATAATACAATCCTAGAAGATTATGGGGACTAGTGTATTTGGGAGATTAGGTACATGACATATTAACTTGAATAGGGATGCAACATAATTATTTAAAAATTCAATAAAATACCCTTAGGTTCCTTTGATCTTCTAAATATATATGGGATAACCTGAGGATGTACATAAGAAATGGGTGAGCTATAAATCCTATTCAAGGAATAATAAAATTACAACATGATAAAAACAATAAATGTTAGATAAGAGGTATATAAAGGTGATATAAAAGTTTTGAGAATAATAAACATGATTATCTAATCATGATAAATTATGATAACATCAAGGAAATATAGGAATATGGAAAAACATAAAACATGAAATCATAAGCATAAGTCAAGGATAAATTCCATGAAATCATAACATAGTGTGCTTAAGATAACCTCCTGTGAACTATACATGGAATCTAATGAGATAAAAACACTAACCAATGCATTGGAGGGCTATATAATTCCGGTCCCACCCATCATATTCATATCATGTAAATTCATAAGTGCGCCACATAGATCATACAACATGAAGATTTATTTCATAAATTTTAATAACATGATTAAGGAGTGAGAGTTATATATATATAATTACCTAATAAATGAAGGGTAGGTACATCTAGGTGAATACCCTTGAGTGTAAATGGGGATGGGTATTCACAACACAAATGTTTGACATGGGAAATCAATGGATAAATTTGAAAGCATAATCGGGGTACTTAAAGATTCAAGGAAGGGTTTAATGAGAGTGAAATGGGTACCTCATCACTTTGAAATAATAAGTAATATAACAGGGATGTGTAAAAACATACCCCAACATGAAGAATTGGAAATAAAAAGGAATAATATAAATAAGATGATTAAATAAAATGGAGGAGAGGATCCCTTACCTTGAGAGGGAGCTCCTAAATGCTTGGGAGGATCTTATTAAGAGCTTAAATACACCTTAGGAGAGATATAGAGAGGGAAAGGTAGATTAAATTAGTTATAAAAGGGTTTTTAGTGAATATAAATGGAATCTTGCATGGATTCTTATATAAAAATATAGGGGAATTCTTTTTTAATTTCTAAACTTAGGTTCTAGACTCTATATGATAAAATAATCAAAACCAAAAACCTTCCCATGGTTTTTCCCATGGTTTTTTTTAAAATAGGAGTGATTTTAAATATTTTATATGGATAATAATTTAACTCATTAAAATAATACCCTTGGTGATGTGTAGGTGAGTCATGTTCTTAAAGAATTATTTCTAAAACCTTAAAATATAATATAAGTTTTAGAGGATTCATCAAGGGTTCATAAAATTAATAAAATAACTTAAAAAACACATTATTTTAAAGGGAAAACATAATTTTGGTCTTTTAAACTCTTTATAGTATTTATTACATAACTTTTGGGCTTTTATGATGTCATAATACATATTGTATATTTATACAGTATTTGATTTTTACCATAAAACTTAACTATTTCTGAAAAGTATGAAAAAATTATCGTTGGATAATTTAAACATGATGATTTCAAAAATAATATTTATTTTATCAAGATAGTTTTATAAATATGAGAATTTCAAAATTTAAATCAAAATCCATATTTATTGAAGAATACATGTTTTTACGATGATAACAATTTTCTAACCCTTATAAAAATTATATTTTATTTCATAAAATTATATTATATTTTATATTTAAAAAAAAATTATTTAATAATAATATTTTATTAACAAAATTTCCTTCAAGAATTATCAAACTCATAAAAAAATGGAGTCTTGATTGAAACTATATATTTCCCAAAAAAGACAATTTGAGTTTAATCATATAAAAATCTAATTTTTATCAAAATCATTATTTAATCATTTATAAATTAATAATAAAAATGGATAAATATAATAATTATTTTATTAGAAATAAAAATATAAAATTTATACTACTAGGGTCTATAAACATAACCCCTTATTACACCAGTGTATTCCCTAAGGGTAAGACATGTGATGGTGACACTTTCTTGGGGTGGTTCATCGAACATGGTTTTGGGTCATGATCTTGATAACTTGAACTTCACCCATAAATCTCATGATTTAGTTATTGAATCTAAGATTGGGATTGGTCAAGGGAAAATACTAGTGATTACATCTCTCTTTAAAGCTCTAATAAATGGGCTTCATAAGGTATGACCCTACTAGTTGAGACTATCTATTCTTTCTTCTATGTCAATTGGATTTATCATAACCCTTAATATATACTAATAATAATGGTCATTGTACAATTACTATATTATCAAGGATTATAATGCTTAAAGATCTTTTAAATATAACATGATATAACTTATAATGGTCTCAAATAACCAAAGTAGTGCATGATTTTTCAATAACTTCATTACTTAATAAGGAATTTATTCATTTGAAAATGGAAATTCATTTATAAATTTTCAGGTCGTTACACATATGGAACATAGAAATATATGAGGTTAATATTAGCTACATGAGTAAGCCTAGAGTGACAGATATCCAACCCCTCACCTTTCTATAATAAGGCATAATCTTACAGAATGGTGGGTAGTCTGACCCCAAGTCCCTCTCCCTAGGGAGACTTTACTCATGAGGGAATCCAATTCATGATAACTCTAAAACTTAATATTCACAAAAAATCCCAATAACTAAATTCAATCTAATAACTTAAATTACAAACCAAGATCAAGGTAGATAAAAACTAAATTTTATATAGGTGTACCTAGAATGTAATCCAAGGCTTTATCTCCCAGAAGAAATTTATCACATAAATATTGCATATACATTATTCATATGATATAAAGATTTTATAAACATGAATTAAATAAGGAATAACTTCTAAATAAATACACATTTTATAAATTTAAGCATTTCATAAAAATATATGAATTATTCATAAATTAAACCTTAATATAAAAATTTTATAATTAAGATAAATATTATGAATATTCCATAATTTTGGGTATAAACACTTTAGATACCATTTCCAATATGAAATATTTAATATTATATGATATTATTATGAATTATAAACATTTTAAAACCTATTTTTTTTATGTAAACTATTTTTAGAATCTAAATATCATAAAATTTAACATTATTTAAACCATATTTAAACATATCATCGAAATATTTTTGATGTGATATAAATAAAATATTTAATAAGGACTCTTTTAATTTGATAAAATAAAATTTAATTTATTAAAAAAAATTCATCAATCTAAGCCTAAACTACTTTATACTTTAGCTTTATCAAAATAATTTATAAATAATTTATAAATTACACTCATGATCACTAAATAAATACTTTATTTATCATGAGAAAAAAATATGAATTATCATATTTAAATTATGATTATAATTTTTTTTATAAATCCTAATACTAAACATCATTCATGTTATTCATATTCTATAGACCTTTTATAAACATTAATAACATTAAAGAATAAATAATTAAATAAAATTTTATTTAATCATTAGTTATAAATATGAATTAGAATATTTAATTTTAGGCTTATTAAACACATTTTTAATTAATCCCACACTTATAATTTATAATTAAATCATAAACAATAAGATACATATAGAAAAACTTAATATTTAACATTGGATTATATAAAAATATTTTTATTAAAGCCCAAAACATATAATTTAAAACATATTTATAAACTATAATTTTTTTAATTTAAAAGTCTTACTAGTATAACACACATCACATACATATTAAACCCATTAAATCTTATGCAGATGCTGGGGAGGGCCTGTTTCAAGTATAGTCAGGTATCGGGACTTCAAGTTCATGTACTGGATCTTGTGCCTCTAGGCCTTCAGATCATGTATGGGCCATGTGCCTTGGGCCTACGGGTCATGTAAGGAATCCCCCTGAACCCTTAAAATAGGTATTATCCACAAAATAAAATAAAAATCTAAGGCCTTTGAGATTTTAGAGTAATATGAACTCTTTCATATACAACATTTCATTTTAAATATATTATATTATTACAAATTCTAAACATTTTATAATCCAATTTCTATTATATAAACTATTTATATAATATAAATATCACATATTTAAACATTATTTAGACCCTAAACAAACCTATCATCAAAACACTTTTGACGTGGTCTAAATAATATCTTAAATAAATTCCCTTTTAATTCAAAAATTAAAATTAATTAATTATGAACAATTCATAATTATAAATATAAACTCCTTTATATTCTGGACTTATTTATGTAATTTATACTCTATAAATTTCTCTCATGAACTTTAAATAAACATTTTATTTCAAGATCATAAAGCATGACATCTAATTTGGTAAAAGGTATTTAAAATATTAACATTTAATATTTGAAATATTTTATTAATAAATGTTTCATAAACATTTATATAATTAATTATATAATTGTTTATAAATAATTAATTTTTAAACTATTTATAAATTAAAATATTCAAAAAATACCTTTTACTATGATTTATAATTTTTTTATAAACCATATAAATTTGAAAAATATATTATTAAAATTAACTCTTAAATATCAATAAAATATTTATAATAAATTTTGAAAAATAATTTAATCAAATAACCATAAAAATTTTATAGTTAATTTATAAAACACTTTTATACATTTCATAAATACTATAAAATATATTTTCTATTATTTATAAATAATTTATAAATAATCTAATTCAATTCGTAATTGAATTTTATTAATAAATAAATTATTTATTTATTTATAAAAAACATGAGAAACTGATATGAAAATTTTCATATTTAATTTAGACCTAAAAAATATTATAATAAAATTTCTAATAGTTCTTATTTATAAAAAATTTATAAATTATAATCTAAATTAACTAAATATTAAATTTAATTAATTTTTAATTTTTTATGGCCACTTGACATCATGTTGTCTCACAACGTAGTTTCACAGTGGAGTATCGAAATTTATATTATGTTGACACTCTACATAATATCAGAATAAAACCTCACAATACGTTAACACTCAATGTATCATTAAGTAACCCAAAACTTTGATGCCCCCTTTTCCTATATTATCATTATAGATTACATTAATTGGTTAATTTAAGGCACACCTTCCAATCCATATTATGTTAACAATTTAATTTAATTTCAAGTGGTGCTCCTAACATTATGTTATCATATAATGTAATGTTGATAGGGGGGAAACCAGTTATGATATCATAAAATGTGTTCTTTATTTAACAGTGAATAAAACACATTAATTTGATGAGGAAGTTTTATTTGATACCACTAGTGGGTTTTAGGGGATCATAAAATTATCTTGGTAGTGGAAGAAAACCCATTTTTTTGAAATCTATCCTTGATAGAATAAACATATAATATAAACAAAGAAAATAAAAGGGAATACCTAGATAACATAAGCTCTATCTTTAATCTTTTATGGAGTACGCTTGATGTTGATCAACATAGAAGAAGATGAAATCCAACTACCTTTAATGAAATTACATCATCCAAAGGACCTGATTTTTTTTATTGAGGACCTATAAACGCATAAGGGGTGATAACATATTCACCTAGTGGTAAACTATGTTTCAGGAGGAAGATAGAATCGAGAGGCTTGCATACAATCGGTCATCCCCAATAGGAGGGATTTCATCCCTTTATATAACCATCCTTGATGCATTTCATTTAATAGAATGCACCAATAATATTCAATATATCAGCACACATTTATTCCCATTAAACTTATTCATTTAATTTCTTCAACGAATCTAATCCATTTAATCCAATCATAATGGATTCCATTTAATCCATTAATAATGAATTATAACTGATGAAGCCACATGGTAAGATACATGCACCCATATTTAATTCATTAATATACAAATTTTAGTGAACACACAATAGAGAAAACATGGTATAACCATCCATGAGTCTCTTGTAAGCATCCTTTTCAGCCTTAATTTCTTCCATAGGTGGCTCATTAAGTAGTGGGGACCCGAACACATATAGTTTCCTTTCATATCATAGTACTATTCATAAGAAACTATACCAATATTGAAAATTAGTTCTGTTAAGTATGTGTTGTTTGTCTAATATTTATCATAGTAAATTTTTGGTATTACTTTCCATTTTTCTAAAAAATGAAAATTATCATATTAGTACTTTTATCTTATTTATCATATATTAGATAATATAGATTTATTAATCTTAAATGTCTCATACTATTTTATTGAATCCTTATTTCCCTTAACAACTAGATTTAAATACCCAGTATCTTAAGTATATTTTAATGGAAAAGATACTTCAAAGCCTCTCATCATAGTCTAAGATATGACTATTCCACTACTCAAAGAGTTTCACAGTAGGATTTTGGATGACCAACCACATTAACTCATTACTCCTTGATCTGTTGAATGGAGTCACATCTCGTATGAATCTATAATTTGGTCTGTCTCAATGTTTGACTCTAAAATTACACCAAGCTATATATGAATATTTATTTGATTCCAATTTTAGTTAATTCGACCCACAAATCTCGTTAAAACTCTATAATAGGAGGATTCACCCTAAAATATGGCTGAAAATCACCTCGTACTATAGTTTTGGTCATAAGTGGTGAAAGATATTAGACTTAATATTTATTTGATGGATTTTAGTTTTCTCAGTGAATAAAATATTTTCTATTTAGAATGCTTATTCTATGTGATCACACTCACAAATTAACTATGATTTAAATATAAAAAATTCACCACACATTAATCTAATTTTATCTATACATGGCTATTTATTATTTTATGTGATCATGTATAATCTACACATTCACAAAAAAATAAAAAAACAATGCATACATAAATAAAAGTGATGTGATCATAATATTTTCTAATAGTTGATCCATTAAATAGAAAATAGATCAACCTAGAACCTAGGGGAAACTCCTGGAGTCACAAATGACTCAAGGTGTAGTACTCACTTGGTCCAATTTTTCTAGCTCTCATATGGTATTTCACCACATCTCCACGTGAACTGGGTCTATTTTCATCATAATCATTATAAAATAATACTCATGCATAGGTGAGGGGTTCTTGAGAATGTGAGATACAATTTGAAAAATGAAATTTAATTAAAACATTAATTTAATTTAATTAAACAGTGTAAAAAAACTCAATGGTATTTCTAAGCATCTACATGCATAAAAAAAAAATTTAAATTCCATAAGGAATGTATGTGATACCACCTACCACAAACAAATATTTTTGCACTTTGACTCCAAGGGTCGATAGTAACTACCAAGGCCTTCCAAGATTATCCTTACTTCCCTTGTCTTTATGGACCCATATTATATCCTAACATCCACCAAGAAACAAAAATTAATTAATTAAAGCAATATAAAATTAATTAATTAAATAAATTAAAACTTGGCATATTTCTAGTTAACTCATTGGGTCAATCCACAACATTGAAAGCACCAAAAATAGGATGTTTCCCACTTTAGATGCACCATTGAATCTTGGATGAAAAAATATCTAATTAATTTTACCAATTCAATGGTCATTAAAATTGTTATAGGGGAAAACTCCCTTGGAAAATCTAAATGGAGTCATATCTCAATGGATAAATGCGCAATCCCAGGTGGACATCATCTCGGGTTCCCTTCTTCCCAAGCTATAGGGAATATCTAATGAGAACTGGTGATTTAACTATCCTTTGGTGAAATTGTAATTTTTACATAAAATGATCATCTAAAGATTTAGTGATAACTAGGGATAAAAAATCATAGAGGGAGGAGGAAGTCCTTACCCTATGATATCGTTGAATCACACTGAAGATCACAAAGAACAGTGGAGGTGAAGGGAGAAGAGATCTATAAGAACCCTCCCACACTCTCCCTATTTTCTTGAATGAATAAGAGTGGAAAATAAATTCTTATAAAGGAAAGTAGACACTTTCACGATGTGATCCAAGTGCCCACACTGTGAATTTTTATGCAATCCATGTTGAGCCCATTTTGACATCTTGAACTATCCTAGCCACACCCCATGAAATAAATTCAAATTGTGACTCATATTAATGATGTGAATGGAATGATGTAACTGTTATCGACATCTTGAAATATATGTTCCTTCTATGGTGTTCAAACAAACCCCCAAGACTCCTACTATAACTTAAAACTTGTTCAAAAACACCACATTTCAACACTCAAATTCCCATAACATAGCTATTATTTTTGTTTCACAAAATAACATGTCCACTGATGGAGAAAAATTAAAATTACTTATGAACTTATAAATCATATAGACATAGTTTATTACAATCTACCTACCATAAGATTTATCAACCCTATTAATCCTCATCAAGCATTTACTAGACAAACCTGATTTGCATGGACTGCTTATCCAAGCTCAATTCACCACATTTTACTCAAGAACACCAAAAGATAATTCACTGCATAACTCCAAAAACAAGCTAAAAAACTCACCAAAACTCAAGAAACCACTCATAACCATTAAATAACACCAAAAAAATGTTTCCTAACACCCCATCATTTCCGAAACACTTCTATTTCATCATTTATGTAATCTATAGGTTCATGGTACACCCCACTATGAGTCTCAACTTAGTATAACTAATTTTAACCCACAACGTTACCCACTATCAGGATTAATCATCAAAACATATTCTCAGTGTTCCCACAACCTACTAGATATGGTTTTGATCTCACTATACCTGAACATAGAAAAAAACACGTTCCATAGTTGGTACCACCAATTGTCTTTGATTCTGAGTTGAAATAGTCGTGCATCCATTTCCCATGCATAAGGTCCTCATAAACTGACCTTTCCATATAAGGATTGGGAAAAACCAAAAAATAATCACATGATAAGTGAAACAAATAACAAGAAACATGCTACAAGATTCTATATATTTTAAAGGATTTTTTCCAAAATGAAACCTTTAATACTTTTTATTGCATTTTTCACCCCTGAAACATGTAATGGAATAGGTATTCACCCCTTTAAGCAAGAAAAATATTTGGTTCAACCCTAGAACCATGTCACGAAACATGGAATAACTAATGAAACATGTCATGAATAGTGGATAACCCCATGAATTTCCTTTGGACCACACCAAAACATCCCAAGATCGATGTCAACACACAAACTCCATCTGGCGTGTCATTTGAATTTTTGAATATGGTATTTTCATAGAACTAGATAAATTAGAATCCACTGGTCATTAATATTCAAACACCACCTTGACTATCCAATGGTTGGTTCAACCAATATAATAACCCTTCTCACTTGGGTATCATCCTCCAATAGCCTATGGCCATCTTCCCACAATATAGTTTTCCTCATGCCACTACATGAGCACAACCCCAAATAAGTCCATTCATGAAACCAATAATACATATAGGTAGCTTGATATATGTCCAATGATCTATCCAAATACATAGGAGGATGGAAAGATATTTGGTATGATCACTGATTACAATGAGACACCTATCCAAAGGCCTTGGGCCTCTCTACCCATAAGCATCTCAGTAACTCTCGACCATAATGATTTGAGAGGGAGTCATTAGAAAAAACTCACTAATGCCACACAAACTAATTCCAAGAATCTATGAATGAATGTTTTCCATTGTACTGCCACCACCACACTACTCTAATTCATCCACTATGACCAAAACAATCCACAATAGAAACAGAACAATCGACTATACTATTCTAAAATTAACCGATCTAAATTTTTCTTTCATTGAATCAATTTTATTTCACCAAAACAATGGGCCCATTTACACATCCCAAATGACATAGAACATTCCCTAGACATTCCAACCATCTAATTCTCATCATAAAACCATAATTTGAACACCTTCCTTTTACCATTCACTAAACCCAACTAAAAAAATTCAATTAGTCTTTTATCAATGGAACTACACCAAAATTCCCATTCAAGAAGATGAACAAGCATCCTAGTTTACCTTCCCCAACACACTAGAAGTTATCTTGGATCTTATCTTAAAATACAAGAACCATATCCATGCCATGATTACTCATATGATAGATTACCTGGTAGAATCATTCTAAAATCACAGATGGTAATCATAAATCGATGAAATTTCAACCTCATCCACACACTTGTATATCACTAGGCACCACTCTAGTCACAAGAATCCACGTGTTCTCAGACTACACAACCTAATTGTTTTCAAATATACAAGACTAGATGTCACCCCAGTCCCATCCTTAAGGTCACATTTGATTCTTAAAGAGCTAGAATGCAATTTTCTCATCACTAAAACCCTTGATCACTTCCCATGAAATATATTTTTAAGATAAAGCATTCACAACATTGGGGTAACCCATCTAATGAGTCACCAATAAACAAACAAAAATACTAACCCACATGGGGTCCAAGTCAAAACTAAGGGCCTCCAGGTTTTTCACCTTGTCCTACTGGTCAACCTTTCAGATGGACACAATTCATGGGGTATAAATCACCCTCATGTCCTAACATCACATGAAATCATCATGTTAAAGATTCCATCTCCAGGGTCTCACAAACGAATGGTGTTGAAATCCCATATAACTATCAAAAACAGGGAACCCATCCTCTCCAAGCATCTTTAGATCAGACTGCTCCCTAGAAGACTAGGTTACGCTACCAAGCCCAAAAACATTCCACCCACAAGGGGTTTGAAGCATCATCATCATGTTCCATACCGACCTACCAGTGTCAATTCACCTAATTTTCATGAGGAATGAATCTTCATTCTCATATTTTAGAATCTATCCATAGATCTACATGACCTAACCTCATAAATAATATATATACAAGTCATATCAACTGATTAGAATGCCAAAAAGTACTTATATGTGAGAATTTCATATGATAAGTTGTTGATACATTAAACAATTTTGCCTACGTCTTTATTGAAATCACACAATAGTAGGCCGACATGTTTTTTGAATCTTATTTTATTTATATGATGAATGCGATGCCTCATACCTTTAAAGTGAAAGATTAAAAATAAGATAAACTATCCTCTTCCCAATGGTTCAAGGTCTAGATATTCACCATAAATAAAATCATCCAAACCACATGAGGATCACCCAATGAAGAAACCAAATAAAAAGGTAACAACAAAAATAGAAAAAACATACCCATGAATTGGTAACCTAAACATCATACTGGAATAGGTATTTTCAATGAACCAACCTAGTTTACTTAATAATCTTAAACACATTGTTAATTCTTCAATCTACCAAATAGAAAATAGTAAAGAAACAAAAAATACTACCATTGATACCAATTTGTAACATCCCACCCCAGATTACTCTAAATTATTAGTTCTTCTAGTTAAAAAAATGACCTCATGCATGATTTCTCATATTCCAGAGATTTACAACCAGTAGTAGGGTTGTACGGTGGTACTGTGAGAAGACTATACCCCCTATGTTAGCGTGAGTAATAAAATATATTATAATTAAATAATATCCATAATAGTAAGTAATAATAGTTCATATAATAAAATATAAATAAAAAAATAACACATTAAGTGTAGAAAATTCTTGAACATCTATGCTATACATACAAAGATGGCTTACTGGACCAGTTATAGATACATACAAAAAAATAAGGAATCTGGACACTTTCCCGGCATGAACCAAGGGTTCATACCTTGAATTTTCAGGTTGTACCTCTCGAACCTATTTTTCACATCGTCAACTCTCATAGATATACCTCATAAAATCCATTCACATATTGAATCATATTCATGATGGGAATGTCCTACTACAACTGTTTTCAGTATCTCGACACATCCATTCCTCCTCCAGTGCTCTCATAAACCCCTGTGACTCCTATCATAACCTAAAACTAATACGAAAACACCATGTTTTAAAATTAAAATTTATTTAACCATTATTTTATTTTCATATCTCAAAACAATATTTCCACCAATAGAGAAAAATTAAAATTCCTACTTAATTTCTCAACTATACGGACATGGGTTCTTAAAAAAATGGTGCTAATGTTTATGGATCTATATTCACATTAAAAGACAAGTTTTTAGGAGAAAACTATACAGGTAAGGTTCACTTGATACTTTTGAATAATCATGTGTGAGATGGTTCTTTATATTATGTTTCATGAACTTATGCTCTCATAGATAGGATAACCTTGAAGTAAATCTTACTTGAATTATTTTCCATATTTTATATATAAATTCATCAACTGAATATAGAAAACAATATTCTTAAATGATGAATTAGATATAAAAATATAAAATATGCAACCATAATTGTAGGAACTTTTTGAGAAAGAAAATAATGTTCATAAATTATTATAATCCATATATGATTTGAAAAAATATCCAAAATAGTGAAATGAAAAAGTTTATAATGTAATCAAATCAAATAGATTTTTAGTTAATCAATCTAATAAATGTATATATAGCAGGTTTCAAGATAATCATAAAATGATTATTTATTTATATATTAATAATATATTGAAATTTAAATCTAATTTAATTCAGAAAATAAATCCAATAGATAAACTATATATATCTTGGGAATTAAAATAACAAGAAAAACTATAATATCATTATTTTATAATCATATAATATTGATATTTTTTTTAAAATTCAAATAAATTTATTTATCACTAATTTCTATGTCATATTCATATATTATTTATTAGATATAAATTATTGATAAACTTATACTCATTAGAATAATAAAAGATTATTTAGTGTCGAATTTATGTTATAATTAGTGTTAGATTCAACAATGTATATAAAATTAGAAATTCATGTAAATATAAATGTAATTTTGGTTATTAACATTAAGATGTGGTTAATATAGAACTTAAATATTTAAATGGTATCATTAATTACTAAATATGTGAAAGTATTATACCAATGTAATACGAATTACAAATGTTGTGGAATGATTTTTTATTAGCAGTTAGGCATTCATGCTTTCCAGATGAAAAATATCATGAGGGTCAATGAAACTACCATTCATAATGGATTAAAACATATAATTATATAGATATGATAAATAATTATGAAAAAGTAGGGTTCCTTGAACCACTTATATTTGAACTATCAATATGATTTAATTTATTGTATCAAGCTGAAAAATATTATGATATTCAAACAACATTGGAAATTTTTTATAAAATTTACAATCATAGACATAACTATATGAGAAAATCAATAAAAGATAATATTATTATTGTGATTTTTTTTGATTTATCTAGAATATGGTGGGTTTTTAACAAAATAAGATTCATGTGATTTAGTGAGTGGAATTTTTAGATGATAGATTTAATGTAAATATCTATGATTTTTAAATGTTGAACCTCAACTTTACACCTCTATGTTTATTTTTTCAAAATTATATCATATATGTGGAGGAAACCCCATGTATAAAAATCATAATAAAATAATGTTTGATATCCATAAATAATGTAGAGTCATTATCTTTTTCAAAAAAATATAATTTTTAAAGTGTTGAATGATTAGAACACTGGTGATTGGCCTATATGAGTATCAAATTTAAATCATTTTAAAAAGATGATGCATTTAGTACTCAAAGATTCATGAAAAATAATATACACATTTTCATAAATATATATAGGGATATATGATAATACAGATCAACAAAAAAATAAAAAATAAAAATTAAATCCAATTAAAAGTTTTAACAAAATGGATCAACCATCTTAATTTAGATATGTTAAAGACCATATATTTCATTGAAACCATTTAAAACAACATGATCATGAATGATCTATTTAAGGATTCTTTTAGAAATACCCCAAGTTTTTTTAATAAATGAATTTTTCATCAATTGTTCTATATCAACAATTATATCCCTAGGACTTCATATTTCATGCCTACATGATATTAATATAATCTCAATTATCTTCTCATTTATCATAGCCACTCCAATTCTCCATCAAAAACATTAATTTATAATTTTTTCTATCTTAGTATGTTCACATGTACATCTTAACATTTTCATTTATGATACCCTTACATTTTGTTCAATAACCCTCGTTAAAGGCCAATACTCACTACTATATAGAATTACAGATCTAATAATAGTCCTATGAATTTTTTATTTCAATTTTAAAAACAAATTTACAATAAAAAAGCACCCTAGAAGTGTTTATGTATTTTATCAATATATTTTCAATAACATGAGAGACATTTATAATAATGACTCCATCACATTGTATAAATGACCCTAAATATTGAAATTTATTAACTAGGTAAATAAAATAGTCTTAAAATATCATATTCATAACATTAATTGACAACAATTTTATAAAATGATACTCTATATATTCTTTCTTTATCTAATTTAATATGATTTTTTTGATTCTAAAGTATCTCTATGAAGATCTAACTCAATATTAGTAGTCACTTTAGATTATATGATGAGAACTATATCATCTGTAAAAATCATGAAATTAGGAATCTCATCTTGAATATGATTTTAATCTCATATAGGACAAAAATAGGTATCAGTTTAATGCTAAAAATTGATACAGTTCCATAAAGACTAGGATGTCTTTAGTGTCACCTACTGGAATTGTAACTCGAGTCACACTCGCTTCATACATGTCTTGTATGAGTTTAATATACCCCACCAACACCCCTTTTATTTAAATATATTCCCATAAAGCCTCTCTAGTATATTTATCATAATCATTTTATAAATTAATAAAAACCATAATCAAATACCGGTATTTTTGGTGATAATACTTCATCATGCCTCTTAATAAATAAATTAATTTTTGGGTTGAATGACCAGAGACAAAGCCAAATTAATTTTCTGAAACTTTAATTTACATTTAGATCCTATATTCAATCACTCTATCCCTAACATCCATGGTATCACTTATAATAATAATTCCTCCATAATTTACACAACCTAAAATAAATTCTTTATTTTTATATATAAGTACTATAAAATTATTCCTCTATTTATCATGATTTTTCTATGATTTCATAATATCGTCAAATAAAACTATGATAAAAATAATACCAAAATCCCTAAATATTTTCACAACTAAAAACATATGTTTTCTCGCCTAACTGATTTATTGTTTTCCATATTTATTGAATAATCTTTACCCTCAAAAGGATGAAATTTTTTATAATGGATTTAATTAGGTTCCTCTATACTAATATACATATTATCCAAATCAAATACTCATATCTTATTTTCATTTAAGATATTATTAAACTATCATCCCTATATTTTCTAGTTCATATCATGTAAATGTTCAAATCATGGAAAACCTTTATTTATGGAAATTCCATTGAAATACAATGTAATGTTTCTTCTTCACAGATAAAAAATTAAAATCCTTCAAATAATGTTGTTATTTATTAGAATTATTATTGTAACTTTTTGGATATTTTAAAAATATTTTTTGAACTATTAAAATAGAGGAAAAGTCGTGTTAAGTCCTATTAAAAAAACACCATTCAGAATAATTAGGTATTTTGAGAATAATTTATAATGAAAAGTTAGTTTGGTACGTTATGACTAATAGATAATGATATATATAATAATAATTTGCGATATTAAGGATCACAACATCAAAATTAATGTGATATTACAAAATCATGATACAACGTGATGCATTATTATATTTTAATGACAAATTATAGTAGGGTGAAACGGGGAACATTAAATTTTTTATATTAATTTAATAGATTTTGATAATGTATTAGTTATATAAATTGAAAATTAAACAAAGAAATCAGGATTTGAATTTAAGTTGAATCAATTTTGTCATTATTCAAAATTGATATAATTAATTCCAAGGGAAAAAAATCTTATTTCAATACATATGTGTGATTTAGGTTGTTTTCATCAAATTAATGTGATCTAGGTCATCAAATCCATGAAAATTAAGTTTAGATAAGTAATTCCATTTTAAACTCTTTGATCCAAGAAGCAGCCAAATTCTATATAATTAAATCTAATTAAGTTTATATGAATAAAATGTTTGAAAAAAAATAATTTATATAATCTAATATGATCCAAAAAATAAGATTAAATTATAAAATATATAATTTTTAAAAATGTGTTTTAAAATATATGGTTTCCTATCTAAATGTTTTTGTTAAACTATTGGTAAGTATATATTGACAAGTCATTTTAAAATCTTGGATCTAATAAGAAACCACAATTTAATTCTTAAATAAAAATTGGGTGTTATGAATAAATTATGTCAATAAATTCATTGATATAATCAAATATGATAAAAAAATTATGATAAAATTTGAAAATATATGAATTTTTAAAATATGTTCTAAAATATATGGTATCATATCTAAATGTTTTTGAAAAATATCAATTTAAGGGTAATTATAAGATAACTAAATATATAAAATTCCCCAGTTTATTTTTCAAAGGTTCCTACCATCTAACAAGAGACAAATTTTTTCATACTTGACATAATATTTAGATTATTTACCAACCCCTTGTTTTCTATAATATTCATTTATTTATCCTAAAATAAAAATATTTATAAAATAACATATATTACTTATTGTATTAATATGGAAATTTATTAACAATCCATACTAATTTTATTTAAGTAGATAATAAATTCCTTTTAAGGAGTTTGATATCATAATGTGATTCAGTGAAAATTTTTAACTATTATCCAAGTCCTCCATTTACCACTATTTTTCTCTAACATTTTCAATGGATAATATTGTTCTCACAAGTTATGTTTTCATGGGGTTGTTAGTGTATGATAGTTAATGAAAACATAATTTGTGAAACTGAAATTATTAATTATTAGTTTCAAACCCAACTGAACATAGAGAGAGACCAGTAATATTAATATATAGTTGAATTGTTCTCTTAACATTAAATTGAATTTGAATAGAACTCATTATAATAAACTATTATTTTTTTCATATTAGATGGACATCCCATAAAGGTTGTTAGTTTTATCCCCTACTGATGAAACTTATTTAGGTCAAGCCTCATATTATTATCATCATATATCTAATTATGAAGTTCCTCCCATATTTATTTATAGTGGTTTACTCTTAAATGAAAACTGTAATTAAATACATAAACATTAGCAGTTTATTTAGTTAAATAGAGTGTTAATGACATGAATATAGTGTAATATGGCTATATTAGTGGACATAACAACATGTATAATCATAATAAATTACACACCTGTGTTTTTATTTGTGGTATGCTTTAAAAAAATGAAACCGATAGACTTCACATGAATATGTGTTTGAGATTAATGTTGTGAATCTATAACCACTTAGAATGAGAGAGATTAAACTTTTCATTTTTCCAAAATAGAGTTTTATAAAATAATATCATTAATAGATCTCTCTAAATGAATATTTTCCTTATAGAATCGAGTGATTTGTGAAGTCACACTGAGGAGAGGGTTGAATCAGTGATGACTTAGTTTTACCAAATTATTTTACTTTAATGCATTCAAATCTCTACACATGTTAGTATATATAGGTGTTTTATGTTTCATATAATTTCATCATTCCAAATAAAGTAAAAAATTTATTTATAACACTACACACATTATTTTACAATATTCAATCCCAATATGGGTATATACTCCTTGTTGTGTTTGGTTCAAGTATGTGACTCAGGAGGTTTAATAATAATTCAAATGGAATAAAAAACTATATCTATATATTTTCATATATCCTCACTAGTTATTTATAGTAACCCCTGAGAGTAAAAAATAATTTTTAAATCTCATTAATAAACAATATCATTTTTCTAACTTAAAAAATCAAAATGTTAAGAACTTCATGAAACTGAGGTTATTGACAACCAATGTATATTAAGTAGAAACTATATGAAAGTTTTATTCTCCCTATAAATATCACAATTTTTAATTTATTCATGTGAACTCAAAAACATATGATTTCACCTTACTCAATATCCATTAATACTTCATATTGTTGTCAATAACAATAACTCCTCATTCATCACGAGTCTTAATGTATATGATATGAAATAGTGGTTAAATAAAATTATTCTCACCATTTTACTTGTTCTTTCACTTCTATTTATTTGAAACTTTAAAAGTTCAATTTAAGTATTATGATATCTCCTATATCCATATTTCTTTTTCTTTATCGATGATAATTGAATAATCAAGAATAAAAAAAATAAAATATCTCATTTATCACATACTCTTATTTTTTAGACTTTTATAAACTCATAATAATATCAGCACCTGAATTTTTTTCCATAATATGAAATATGGAAATACCTTGAAAATCAAAGTAATGGTCCCTCAATTAATACTAAATAAACAATCTTTAAGAGAATATAAAGGTTTAATATTCATAAAAAATAATTTCTAATATATGAATTTAAAACATAGAAATATCACAACAAACCTCTCATCAATATGGAACCTTTATTATAAATTAATATTCATTATTTATATAAGGAAAAAGTATCTCCAAGAAGTCTTACAGCTTTAGTATTTATTTCTGGAATTTAAATTTTTAAACTTGAAACATCAGAATTATTATACGAAGGATGTATCAATATTTAAAATTACATTTTCCTCGTACATTGTCATATATTTCATTCTAATTTTATTTATTAATTCATTATAATTATAAGATAATATTTTACCAAATTTAATCCAAATAATATATATATTTTAAAACCATAATGACTTGAACACATGCTGTAAATATTCTGGTATGAAACATCCACCCACGACACAAACTTCTTCTTGCCCTTCACCAGGTCTCATTTGGACGTGGAATAATATTATTTATGATTAAAGACCACTATTCATAGCTTAAAACACATATATTAAATCAACATCTCTATTAATTAATTTTTATATTTATTTCATTTAAGATGAACATCATTATTTATATCTTAAATATCAATTTAAATGTTTGAAATATATACATCAAAATATTCCAAAAACTCTAGAAAACCACATGCAAGATAATATAGAGAACCATGTATATATGTAATTGACTCTTAATTATCATTTTAATACTCCATTTTAGTTTTCAATATTATAGTGTAGATCTAGTTATTTTCCAAGTATTTTCCTTTATTAGATTCTGTAATTCTAGAGATAATCTTCAATATGCTTCACCTTACTCTTATGTATCACTGTGAAGTCCAAGGTTATTATTACATATGAGAAAGTTTCTCTAATATATTGTCAAGTAGAACCAAATTTATATTTACATATGAGTAAATTACTCTTATATATTCTTAATTTTTTCTTATATATTCCCTAGAAACACCGAAGTTAGTTTTATGGATGACTGTATTATACATATTTAACACAAGAAACTCCTCTCCATAACTTTTCTAAAACTTTTCTCAAAATGATCTTACTATTATGTATTCCTTTCATGATTTATAGTAACTCTCAAGTGACACTGATAGGAATAATCCATAACCTTTTAAATGTTTTTGAAACCCATACATGATATCACTGATTTCCCATTTAATCCCATACACCTTTAGTCTCATATGATACATCATTCACAAAAAACTAGTTAATATAATGCGAGTCCAATTTAATATAACACACATAATATAAATATTAGTTTCTTCTTCTATATCCACTATAGTTAATCTAACATAACACCTGATTAATTCTATATAGCCTAAGTTTTCACATATTTAGTCAAATAAAGCTCCTTTTTCCACAAATATAATCTTATGTTTCTCAAGAAAAAGCTCTGTTTCCATATGTAGAAGTTTTTTTATTATGAATCATCTTAATATAACTAGATATAATTATAAAAAACCTATGGAAATTGAGAATTAATCATATATAAGAACTCAATTTTTATAAAAAATTTAAATAAATTCTTCAAAATATCATTGTCTGCTAAAATTCATTTCAAATAACTTCAAATGACTATTTATATACACATGGTATTTCCAAAATTTTTAAAAAGATTTAAAAGTCAGCTAAAGTATGTATGAATTTCAAAACTCTATAAAGAACCTTAAATTGATCTTATTTTCTACATTAATAACACATGGATTTTAACTTCATCAATTTACACCAGCTAATAGTACTTCAATTAATACTCAACAATGCACCACCTTCCTTAGTTTAGTAATCAGTTTATTTCAATCATCATCCAAGATAGTTTTCATATAATGTAGGAAAATCATGATTAATAACATAATGATGAAAACTCAAACCATCTTAATTATATTAAATAACATCAAGTTACTCTAATTTATCAATAACCTATAGTATAAAATGATCTCATCAGCCATCGACACTTTTCATTCATTTAGATTATGATCTGCTCCATAATCGCTACACATATGAGATATAGAAACATTAAAAAATTATCATATCATTAGATTACTCATCCTAAAACTATTCTTACCTTCATTATCACCAAACACATATTAACTTCCTTCACTTATTAATAATAAATAAAATCCTCATCACAATCTATTGATCTATTCTATCCCAAACACCCTATAAATTATTGAGAAATAATATATAAACATAAACAAAAAATAATCCAAACACCAAATTTTAGAGGAAAATAATTATTATATATGAATAATAATTAATTCATATAATAGTTATTCTAATATAAATAAAAAATCATACAATAATTTTTTTTCTTTCTTAATTACTCCCCATGTTAATAGTAATATTCTACAATGAAATCATTTCAATGAAAACAATTAATATGGAATTAATGTGGTATCTAGACATCATCAATTATCCTCCTTCTATTGAAATCCTCTAAAATTATTTCAAAATTATAAATACTCCTAAGATACCATATTCTTCAACATATATGGTAAATTATTATTATTATAGATCTTCACAAGTTTTAGCAACTTCTGATCCACCACCTTATGTATCCTATGATAATGAATTTCAATGTTATTTTTCAATAATTATTCATGGAATTATTTATCAATTTTAAAGCATGTTTATTATCCTCCAATGGCCTGAAGGCCTTCATTTTTTAATTGATTTTTGATAATCCACCTTTCAAGGGGTGAGGTGGAACCTTTACAAGACTCATAGGTGTAAGTATTACATGGCCCGTAGGCCTTAGAAAAATTCATTGCCCGTAGGCTTAAAACATTACATACAACCCAAACTAACTAATTGGAACTGCTCCTCACCATCATCTTCATCATGAAATCAGCTCTCCACCTTTGCATGGATGTTCGACTAGGCTTTCCCGTGCATGCACATGCTTTTCCCGATGGCAGGTGCCATACCCTCTCATTTTTGCAATCCGTTTAGATTCTACTATGGTGAAATCTCCTTGATCCTCATCCTTCTGAAGTTTGTTCCTTGTAGGTTATCTGGTTTGCATCTGCACTTAAGGTGGCCTGAAGGCCTTGCTGACTCGAAGACCTGGGTGGCCCAAAGGCCTTAAAGGACTCAGGGACCAAATCGGTGGCCCGAATACCCAAACAGGGGAATATTCCCAGCTGCTACAGTGCCAAATAGTTCCTGCACAGTACCCGCTATAGTACCTGCTATAGTTTTTCACAGTACCCGCTACAATACCTGCTATAGTCTGCATAGTTCCTGCCACAGTACTGCTATAGTACTGCTACAATACTGCTATAGTACTGCTACAGTACCCCCGGAAATTAGCCTCCGCTTGGATTTGATCCCGGGTCTCTTGGATGCACTTAAGGAGTCCTCACCAACTGGGCTGAGGCTCATGTGCTAAAGCATGTTGACTATCACAATGAGACATTAACTATTTCTAACTGAAGATGTGATTCTGGGGAAAAAATTTTAACCACAAAATATCCTTACCATACTCTATAATAATAATGTACTCTACATCATTAATGGATAATATGAGAATTCAATAACCTTGAATGTCAAGATACACCTACTTCCAAAAATGTATAATTGCATCTTGATACAAACATCTAGATTTAAAGATCTCTAGCCATATCAACATTAGTGTATCCCTCTAAGAGAGGAATATATCCCCATAGTAAAAACATATGTTTCATGTACCCTTAAAATGATTTATAATCCACTTAATGACATCTCAATGTTGTTTTTCAGTATTAGAGAGAAGTTGAAAAGTGATTTTCATTACGTGAGAAACTTTTTGTCTAACATACTATGACGTACATTAAACTTCAAATCGATAATTAATTTATTATCATCTCCATCACCATATTATCTTCCTTATACAATGGATATAATAACTTTTTAAACTTCATCTGATTAAGTAGAGGAATGATCACTATTTAGGACCCATCCATGTTGAATTGCATCAGTACATGTTTCATATATATCTTCTGAAATAGATATAACATACTATTCTTTTTATTAAATATGATATACATCCCTAAAATATGTTTAGGTACATTGAGATCTTTAATATTAAATGACTTCGATAACTCCTTTAGTTGACATATCATCACTGAATCCTTTCCAATGATCAAAATTTCATCAATATAAAGTAATAATATGATTAAGTTACTATATTGGAATAAATAGAAGAAGAAAAACTGATCTATTACTATTCATTTATATCTTAAACTCACCATGAATGAGTCAAACTTCTTGTATCAATGTCTAGTTATAAGGCCCCAGCCTTAAACCTTACTTAATCTTGAGTTATTATAAGATTACACATTGAGGATCTTTTCGGGTTTAGAGTTTTAGAGAATTAGATCATAAAACTTGCATTACATTCCACATATAAACAAAGTGGTTACATAAAGATAGTATTCTTCTTTCCTATCAATGGAAACATATTTAAAATAAAACATGGATTCTTTCTTGACACTTCCTTGACACTATCATCATATCATGTACCTTTCCCTTGACCTGTGAAAAACATTTCAAAAAAACTTAGGATGAGCATAAAAATCTCAGTAAGGGATATAAAAATATGGAAAGGAAACATGGGTACATATATACATAAGAATGAAATTATACTTTACCCATAAAACATAAGCACTTTAACATACCTCATCAAATCATGAATAAATCATAGAAATCATAAGATATAAAGGTAACTTGAGGCATTCATAACATTCTTACATAGGGAGTAACCCTCTTGGTTACGTTTGGAATACCCATCACAGTATATTCCCTAAATCTCTTTGTAGAAACCTTAAAGTTTCACTCCTTCGCATTACCCAATGCATTGGAGAGCTATATCGGGCTCACCCGCCCTTAGTCTATCACGGAACCACCCGTCTTCATAATAATTCCCAAGAACCTCAACATAATCGTATCACATTAAACATGCATAAAGGAAACATAACATTTCCACCTTTCAATCACAAGATATCAATACCACACATTGATATAAAAATATTATGAAAACCATTTTCAATACCAAAATAAAATAAAAATAAAACATGGTATTTATTTTTCTTTAAAAAAGGTCTGGCTTGTAGAGGAAGCCGAAACTTAAATAATGGTCACGGTGGCGGAGAAGTCGTTGTCGCCGCATACGTACGACAAAAACATTCCCTTTTGTCGTTTAATAAACGCTTCGTATAAAAAAGATTACTTTTGAATAAACGTAAAAGTCAAAGGGGTTTATACACCGTATAAAAGAAGGCTGTGTATAAAAAAAAATATGCCTCAATGAAAGGAGATTGAGACGAAGTCCCATACCTCGGGTCCGACTTGACTCGGTCGTTCTTTAATCTCCTTAAAATCGGGTAACTCCCTTTGATTTGAGATCAAAGGCTTACTTGGAAAGACTTCTGCCCAAAGTGAGGCTTCAAGGAGTAATAGAGGGATGTGGAGAGACAAAATGGGCAGGGTTTGGCCGAGCCAAAGGATTTGGGAGTGTGGGTAAGGAGGTAGAGGTGGGGGCCTTTTATAAGAGGAGAGGAGGGGCACTCTTGGAAAGTAAAGAAATGTTACTTTATTTTAAAATGAGTTTTGGATTCAAAAGGTCCCACATTTATATAATTTGAGGGTAAGGTGATAAGGGTTCGAAATCCACCCATCAAATAGGTTTTGGACATGTGTAGTTCATAGATTTTACATTATCATTTCATTTTATTTAAATCCTTTATTAATGAGGTAATCGCTGCATCATCATGATGTCATAAATAATTTAATTTATTTAAAGTCTAAAAATTATAAAAAAAATACTATGATGTAGGAAATATTTTTATCTTTTAAATTAATATTTATAATAAAAAATCTGACTTGTATAACCCCATGTAAAAATTGTTTTAGTAAAACATCTCATGTTTATGTCATTTTTACTTTAACATTAAATAAAAAGTTATTTATGTCATTTCCCAACCAAAGTGGCTCCATGGGGTCCCCAAGTTGACCCATGGATTTTCCTGGTCGGCCATGACACATCCAATGAGGGTAGGACATGTGTAAAGCTCATATCATATTATTAAAACATTATTTTTACCTTAAACTATACTAATTACCACTAATCGCGATTAAGAACTTAAAAGTTAATATTCACCAAAAAATTATTTTAATCTCATTGAACCACATTTTACTTCTTAATGACAACCATGCATGTCGGATTTTTGAAAATCAAATCACAGAAGTGGCAAAGTTTCATTTAAACGAAAAATCAGTTTCTTTAACTACCACTTAGTGGTTTCACTATTCATCAAAAATTGAAGTTTTTCAGAAAGATACCAAAACTTCACCCTAAGATATATTTGATATTCCAAATTCAAAAATGATTTCTATTTTACAAAATTCAAAACATGTAAGTTGCATTAATTAATTTAATAACTAATTCTCGCTGTCATGACAAATAGCGTGTTTTTATGAAACAATAAGTATCAAAAGATTGACACTAGTTTAAGTCCAATTTCAAAGTGAAATTGATTCCAATGACCAGCATTGGATAAAATAGTAAAAATATATTCTAATTTCACTTCAAAACCAATTCAAAATATAATCTAATCATATAAATAAATTAGATTAAAAAGAGGTTTTGAATTAAAATACAACATTTTTCACTATTCATTAAAAAATGAACTTTATCGGAAAAATACCAAAAATTCACACAAAGTAAATTTTGATGTCCCAATCATAAATAATAAGTTTATTTTGACAAACATAGCTTATAAAATTTTCAAAATATAAATTTAAAAAGGGTTTGCCATCAAAAGGCAGTAAAACAATCTTTTAAGAATATTAGTGTATTTCATGCATAAGATTGTATTTATTTTCATTTTAAGCCTCTAAAACACTATCTTAATAATTAATAGACATAGATAAAAATATCTATTATTCATTACTTACTTGGGATGTTACATCTTTCCCCCCTTTAGAAAATTGCATCCCCGCAATTTATTTACTTATCGAATAAATAGGGGTACTTATCCCTCATTGCATTTTCAGATTCCCATGTTGCCTCTTCCATCATGTGGTTTTTCCACAAAACCTTTACCTGATTAATCAACTTATTTCGTAACACTTGCTCCCTGTGGTCAAGAATCTGGACCGGTTGTTCCTCATAAGATAGGTTCTCTTCCAGCTGAACTACCTCTGGACTCAAAACATGAGATGGATCTGGCATGTACTTTCTCAGCATCGAAACATGAAAAATATTGTGTACCTGAGATAAACTCGGAGGTAAAGCCACTCTGTATGCAACTGATCCAACTCTCTCCAGAATTTCATATGGTCCAATGAACCTTGGACTCAACTTTCCTTTCTTACCAAATCGCATCACACTTTTCCATGGTGATAATTTGAGAAAAACATGATCACCTACCTCAAAAGAGAGATCCTTCCTCCTGTTGTCCGCATAACTCTTCTGCCTGCTCTGAGCTGTTCTCATGTGTTTCTGTATCAGCTGAACTTTTTCTGCCATCTCTTCTACCAATTCTGTTCCCATCAGATTCCTTTCACCCACTTCATCCCAAAAAGCTGGAGTTTGACACCGCTTCCCATATAATTCCTAAAATGGTGCCATCTGCATACTGGAATGAAAACTATTATTATATGAAAATTCAACCAAAGAAAGATGTTGGTCCCAACTTCCCTGATAATCCATCGAACAAGCTCGTAAAATATCCTCCAAGGTCTGAATTGTTCGTTCTGACTGCCCATCTGATTGAGGATGAAATGCTGTACTAAAATTTAATTCATTACCCAATGACTTCTGAAGGCCTTTCCAAAAGTTAGAAGTGAACCTGGGATCACGATTAGATACAATGGAGAGGGGAACTCCATGTAACCTGACTATCTTTTTAAGATACAAACGGGAAAGTTGATACAGGGAAAAAGTATCTCGTATAGCAAGGAAATGAGCAGATTTAGTCAAGCGATCAACAATAACCCAGATTGCATTATTACCTCGAGATGTCTTTGGTAATCCCACAACAAAGTCCATGGATATATTTTCCCATTTCCACTCTAGCACTGGTAAAGGCTGAAGCATCCCTTTCAGTAACTTTCGCTCTGCTTTAACCTGTTGACATGTCAAACACTTCACAGTAAAATCAGCAATATCTCTTTTCATTCCATCCCACCAGTAATACTCCTGCAGATCTCTGTACATCTTAGTACTGCCAGGATGAACTGAAAATGGAGAACTATGAGCTTCACATAACAACTCTCTCTTCAACTGTGAATCATAAGGCACACACAATCTCTTCCCAAATCTCAAAACACAACCATTATCAATGTTGAATTCAGGCAACTTACCTTTCTGAACCAGCTTTACCTTTTTCTGCAACTCACTGTCTTGCTTCTGTTCTTGCTTGATTCTGTCTGATAGAGAAGATCTCACTGATACCTGAAACAAAACAGAAGAACATCCTGCACCAACAACTTCTATGCCAAAGTTCATCAAATCCTTAACCAAAGGATCACGTTCCAAACGCAACATTGTTAATGAAGCATTACTTTTTCGACTCAAAGCATCAGCCACTTTATTTTCTTTTCCCAGATGGTAATGAATTGTACAATCATAATCCTTGATTAATTCCAGCCATCTCCTCTATCTCATGTTTAACTCTTTCTGAGTGAATATATACTTTAAACTTTTGTGATCGGTATATATCTCACACTTTACTCCATACAAATGATGCCTCCAAATTTTTAAAGAAAAAACAATAGTAGCTAATTCCAAATCATGTGTAGGGTAATTTACCTCATGAGTTTTCAACTGTCATGAATCATAAGCAATTACCTGATCATTTTGCATTAGGAAGCAACCAAGTCCTTTTAATGAAGCATCATTGTATATGACAAACTCACCATTCCTAGAAGGAAGTGCCAAAACTGAATCATTCACCAATCTTCTTTTCAATTCCTGAAAAAAATCATCATATTCTTTTGTCCAGATAAACTTAACACCCTTCCGAGTTAGCTTAGTCATTGGACTAGATAACCGTAAAAAATTTCTAACAAACCTTCGGTAATAGCCTGCCAAACCAAGGAAGCTACGAATCTCAGTTACATTTGTGGGTCTTGGCCAGTCTTCCACAACTTTTGTTTTTGTAGGATCAACAATTATCCCATCTTTAGAAACAATGTGACCAAGGAAAGAAATTTTTTGCAACCAAAACTCACACTTGCTGAATTTTTCATACAGTTTCTTTTCTTTTAAGGTTTGCAAGATAACCCTTAAATGTCTTTCATTCTCCTCTTTACTTTTAGAAAACACCAAAATATCATCAATGAAAACCACAACAAACTTATCCAAGAACTCATGGAAAATTATATTCATTAAGTCCATGAATACAGCAGGTGCATTGGTTATCCCAAAATGCATTACTAAAAATTCATAATGGCCATATCTTGTATGAAACGCAGTCTTCGGAACATCTGCTTCCTTTAACTTCAGCTGATGGTACCCTGATCTCAATTCAATCTTTGAAAAATACTGAGCTCCCTGGAGCTGATCAAACAAATCATCGATATGAGGCAAAGGATATTTGTTATTAATAGTGATGTTATTCAAGGCTCTATAATCAATGCAAAGTCTCATTGAACCATCTTTCTTTTTAACAAATAAAACAAGAGCACCCCATGGTGACGTTCTAGGTCGAATGAAACCTTTCTCTAATAAATCTTGCAATTGCTCCTTCAAATCTAAAAGTTTAATTTGATCCATTCGATAAGGGGGTTTTGAAATTGGTTTAGCATCAGGAACTAAGTCAATGGTAAACTCAACTTCCTGATCTGGTATTATTCCAGGCAACTCATCAGGAAAAACATCAGGATACTCATTTACCACTGGCACATAATTAATCTGAACAGTTCCTTTGTTTTCAACGATGTGTTCAAGGTAATATTCATTTCCATCTTTTACAAGTTTCTCAGCCTCTTGATATGTTATCAACAGTAAGGGTTCATTATTGTACAAAAACTGAAAGTCATTCTGAAAAGAAACTTCTTTAGCTCTACAGTCAATCTTAGCATGGTAAATAGAGAGCCAATCCATACCCAGGATAACATCAAACTCTACTAGAGGTAGAACAATAAGGTTTGCAAGTAGGTTCTTTCCACATATAAGGATAGGAAGATTCTTATAAATTCTTTTTGGATCAACATTTCCCCCAGGTGTTTTTACCAAAAGTTTAGGAGTCATTTCTTGAGATGGTATTCCCATTTTACTAGAAAAGTTTTCAGAGATGAAAGAATGTGTAGACCCCGAATCAAACAACACACTGGCATAATCTAAAAAAACAAACAAAGTACCTGATACAACTTCATTTGATGGCCCGACATCTACTGAAGTAGTTGCAAAGGATTTTACCACCCCTTTCTGCTTGTAGTCTAACTGCTTCCCATCACTCAAGATCTTTGTCGGACACTCGTTTGCATAGTGACCCATCTCATTGCACTTATAACATTTCACTAACTGTAAATAAAATTTGGTCTTACCTTCACCTTGATCATTTTCAGTGCAATCACAAGCCTTATGTCCCATCTTACCACATCGGTAGCACTTTCCAGAATTCAGAAGACATTCCCCAGCATGCCTTTTGCCACATTTATCACAAACTGGAAACTTAGTTTTCTTAACATCAGAATTTTTTGAAGAATTCTTACCTTTATCCTTCCACCTCGGTCTCTTCTTCTGTTGGTTGTTATAGAACACTTGATCATCGACAAACTCCATTTCCACCTTCTCAGCACATCGAATAAGATTTTCATAACTTTTAAACTCATGAGAATCTAATGCCTTTCGATATTTTGTCTTTAATACTGAGTAAAAAAGATTTATTTTACTATCAAGGTCTCGGATAAAAATTGGAGCATACCTTGCCAATTGAGTGAGCCTTTCTTCATAGGTAGCCACTGAGTCTTCCTCTTGCCTCAATTCCAAGAATTGTTTTCCATCCTAAGTCGAACAACCTTAAGAAAATACTTCTCAAGAAACATACCTTTGAATTCATCTCAGTCGAGAGAATCAATCTCATCAGTATCCCTAATATTTTTAACCATCGACCACCACTGATCTGCCTCACCCTCCCAACGGTAAATAGCAAGACTAACCTTTGGATTGTCTGAACACCCCATGACATCGAAAATCTTCTCTAGTGATTTAATCCACCCTTCAGCTAGCACAGGGTTAGATGATCCTCTGAATTATGGAGGATGTTGCCTCATGAAATGTTCCACCACTGACATGTTCCTCTGCGGTTGATCTGGCTGATCTCGTGCATGGATACCACCACCATTTATCGCTTGAGTCAACTGTGCCATTACTGCAACAAACTATTCAGTTCCAATTCCGACCATCTCAAGATGCTGATTCGGAAGGTTATTTCCTTCTACATGCCTTCCTAGCACTGCTTCCCTATTTCCTCTGCGGAAAACCATTCTGAACAAACATGTCTTAGATGAAGAAACATGGTAATCTTCAAATGCTATATCATTTCAAAAAAAAAATATATATAATTTTGGATAATAATTTAATAGAATTATAACTCCTAAAGTTATCTAAACTGACCTCTGATACCAACTATAAGGCCCTAGCCTTAAACCTTACTTAATATTGAGTTATTACAAGATTACACATTGAGGATCTTTTCGGGTTTAGAGTTTTAGAGAATTAGATCATAAAACTTGCATTACATTCCATATATAAACAAAGTGGTTACATAAAGATAGTATTATTCTTTCCCATCAATGGAAACATATTTAAAATAAAACATGGATTCTTTCTTAACACTTCCTTGACACTATCATCATATCATGTACCTTTCCCTTGACCTGTGAAAAACATTTCAAAAAAACTTGGGATGATCATAAAAAGCTCAGTAAGGGATATAAAAATATGGAAAGGAAACATGGGTACATATATACATAAGAATGAAATTATACTTTACCCATAAAACATAAGCACTTTAACATACCTCATCAAATCATGAATAAATCATAGAAATAATAAGACATAAAGGTAACTTGAGGCATTCATAACATTCTTACGTAGGGAGTAACCCTCTTGGTTACCTTTGGAATACCCATCACAGTATATTCCCTAAATCTCTTCGGAGAAACCTTAACGTTTCACTCCTTCGCGTTACCCAATGCATTGGAGAGCTATATCGGGCTCACCCGCCCTTAGTCTATCACGGAACCACCTGTCTTCATAATAATTCCCAAGAACCTCAACATAATCGTATCACATAAAACATGTATAAAGGAAACATAACATTTCCACCTTTCAATCACAAGATATCAATACCACACATTGATATAAAAATATTATGAAAACCATTTTCAATACCAAAATAAAAGAAAAGTAAAACATGGTATTTATTTTTCTTTAAAAAAGGTATGGCTTGTAGAGGAAGCCAAAACTAAAATAATGGTCACAGCGGCGGAGAAGTCGTTGTCACCGCATACGTACGACAAAAACATTCCCTTTTGTCGTTTAGTAAACGCTTCGTATAAAAAAGATTCCTTTTGAATAAATGTAAAAGTCAAAGGGGTTTATACACCGTATAAAATAAGGTTGTGTATAAAACAAAATATGCCTCAATGAAAGGAGATTGAGATGAAGTCTCATACCTTGGGTCCGACTTGACTCGGTCGTTCTTTAATCTCCTTAAAATCGGGTAAATCCCTTTGGTTTGAGCTCAAAGGCTTCCTTGGGAAGACTTCTGCCCAAAGTGAGGCTTCAAGGAGTAATAGAGGGATGTGTAGAGACAAAATGGGTAGGGGTTGGCTGAGCCAAAGGCTTTTGGAGTGTGGGTAAGGAGGTAGAGTTGGGGGCCTTTTATAAGAGGAGAGGAGGGGCACTCTTGGAAAGTAAAGAAATGTTACTTTATTTTAAAATGAGTTTCGGATTCAAAAGGTCCCACATTGATATAATTCGAGGGTAAGGTGATAAGGGTTCTAAATCCACCCATCAAATAAGTTTTGGACATGTGTAGTTCATAGATTTTACATTATCATTTCATTTTATTTAAATCCTTTATTAATGAGGTTATCGCTGCATCATCATGATATCATAAATAATTTAATTTATTTAAAGTCTAAAAATTACAAAAAAAATAATATGATGTAGGAAATCTTTTTAGATTTCCAATGAATATTTATAATCAAAAATATGACTTGTATAACCCCATGTAAAAATTGTTTTAGTAAAACATCTCATGTTTGTGTCATTTTTACTTTAACATTAAATAAAAAGTTATTTATGTCATTTCCCAACCAAAGTGGCTCCATGGGGTCCCCAAGTTGACCCATGGATTTTCTTGGTTGGCCATGACACATCCAATGAGGGTAGGACATGTGTAAAGCTCATCTCATATTATTAAAATATTATTTTTACCTTAAACTACACTAATTACCACTAATCACGATTAAGAACTTAAAAGTTACTATTCACCAAAAAATTATTTTAATCTCATTGAACCACATTTTACTTCTTAATGACAACCATGTATGTCGGATTTTTGAAAATCAAATCAAAGAAGTGGAAAAGTTTCATTTAAATGAAAAATCAGTTTCTTTAACTACCACTTAGTGGTTTCACTATTCATAAAAAATTGAAGTTTTTCAGAAAGATACCAAAACTTCACCCTAAGCTATATTTGATATTACAAATTCAAAAATGATGTCTATTTTAAAAAATTCAAAACATGTAAGTTGCATTAATTAATTTAATAACTAATTCCCGCTATCATGACAAATAGCGTGTTTTTATGAAACAATAAGTATCAAAAGATTGACACTAGTTTAAGTTCAATTTCAAAGTGAAATTGATTACAATGACCACCATTGGATAAAATGGTAAAAATATATTCTAATTTCACTTCAAAACCAATTCAAAAGATAATCTAATCATATAAATAAATTAGATTAAAAAGTGGTTTTGAATTAAAATACAACATTTTTCACTATTCATTAAAAAATGAACTTTATCGGAAAAATACCAAAAATTCACACAAAGTAAATTTTGATGTCCCAATCATAAATAATAAGTTTATTTTGACAAACATAGCTTATAAAATTGTCAAAATATAGATTTAAAAAAGGTTTGCCATCAAAAGGCAGTAAACCAATCTTTTAAGAATATTAGTATATTTCATGCATAAGATTGTATTTATTTTCATTTTAAGACTCTAAAACACTATCTTAATCATTAATAGACATAGATAAAAATATCTATTATTCATTACTTACTTGGGATGTTACACTAGTAGTATGTTATAGATGGTACAATATTTCATAAAATTTACATATGAGGGTTTCTTAGCCTAAAACTAAAATACCTTTAAGACACTTTGTGAGGATCTATTTGATGAGGTCTCAATGAAGAAATTATATATTTGCATCCATTTTCTCATGATCCAGGTAAATTGTATCCACTAATATTAGAATGAATAATATAAAATACATCATCACCATTAGGGAAAAAATCTCAAAAAAATCAATTTCTATGTTCTGAGGGAATATTTTGACTACCAATTGAGCATTTTACTTGACCTCTTTTTCGATATCACTCTTATTTATCCTAAACACCCATTTTTTTAGTGGTTTCTTACCTTTGGATAGTTCCACCAAATAATACATCTATATCTTCACCAATAACTCTATTTCCAACTCTGTTGCATATAGTCACATGAGTTTTTTGGGATGAGAAACTATTTCTTGATATCCTTAGGGATCCCCTTCATCATTTAGTAATAAATATTTTTATTTTGAATATTTTTTTGATAGAATATTACCTCATGATTTTTTTTGAATTAATGAAATATTATTTATAGAAATGAAACCATCACTCAGATATTGTGGTGATTCTATAACTTATAGTTTGGAGAGTTTTGTATATACCTACTCAATATTATACTCTATGAACTCTCATACTAATGTTGATGGGTATTATTATACCTTTTCCTCCTCATTGGTAGGTTGTATTATTAGAGTTTCTAGATTATAAATTATTTCATTGAAAAATTCCCCATGAGACATTCTGGGATATTAAATGTCCCCATCCATCTAGATTTTATGGAACACAACAACTCCATTAATGACCAAATTCTTCTCCTTCGGGTCCCAATTCTTGTATATGACACCTCATCTCTATATAAAATAATGATACATGGAATAGATTTTTCATCTAGCTCCTTATTGAGATCTTCAGATACTTGTACAAAATATAAAAATCCAAATACTCAGAGATGAGAGTAAGAAGCATGTTTACCAAACCATCACTTTAGTGGAATCATGGAACTCAAGAGGAATGATGGTGATCTCACCACCACAAAATGGGATTTCATAGTGTCATTATTTAACAGTGCTTAAAAAAGAGTTGATAGAGGGGGGATCATTATCAGTGCTAAAAAAATTGCTGATAAAGGGTTCTTTTAATAGTGCTAAAAAGACACTGTTAAAGGGACTCCCTTTATCAGTGCTTTTTTACTAGCACTGATTAAGGGTAAATTTCAAAAAATTTATATTTCCTAAAAAATAATATGTTAATATATAAATATATTTATAAGGATATAAATATATAAATATATAAATATATTTATATGGATATAAATATATAAATATATTTATATGGATATAAATATATAAATATATTTATATTGATATAAATATATAAATATATTTATATTGATATAAATATATTTATATTGATATAAATATAATATATATTTTTTGAATAAGTTTTAAATATGGTAAATAGGCATTTACAATTGATATATAAGATATTTAGTGAAAATGTCTTATAAAATAATTATAAAAATATTTTTAATTAATAATTAACTAATTATTATCGAGTAATAGTCATTTAATAACAATTTGAATCTAAAAAAAATAAAAAAATCAATAAAATATATAAAATAAGTTGAAAACATAACTTAAACTTCAAATGACCATAAATTTTGATCCGAATGTCCGTTTGAGCTCTACTACATATCAAATCAAATCCTATGATGAGATATATGCCATATTAACCTAGGGGAAACCTTTATCACATTTTTTGAGGCCATAAAATTCCCAGAAGGCCTCTAAAACTGAGTTTTTAGTCGGGGTACCCAATTTTTTTAACATTTAATGGATTTTCAACCTCATTTAAGGGGAAATTTTTGACATTTTTTAGTGGGGATAGAATTTATTCCCATATATTACATTAATATTGATATTATGGATTTAAAATTTTATCTTTTTTCATAATTTAATATTATTTATAATAAAATATATAACAATATATACATATTTTTTATATATTCACACATTTTTTTTAATTTTATAAACAAATAATTAAACATATTTATGTATAAAATATATTTCTCAATATATAAACCTTATATAAATAAAAAAAAATCATTTTATTTAAAATAAAAATGTATGAATATTTATATACCTATAAAATTGTTATATATATAATGTTTATATACATATATATTTGTGTGTGAGTATTGACAAACAAATATATATTTATCTATATATTCTAATATATGTATATAAATACTAATATATAAAATATGTAAATAAATAGAAAAATGTATAATTATATTTATAGATGAACATATATATATATATATATATAAATATATATAAGTATGTATGTATATATTTATGAACACACCCATACACACACATACACACACGCATACACACACACAAAACATATTTTATATATGTATTTAAATATATATTTAAATAAATATATATAAATATATGGATATAAAAAATGCAATGAAATATATATAAATAAATATATATATATATATCATAAAATATAGAACAAAAAAATATAGGTATGTTGAAAAGGCGCTGGAGTATGGGGGGAGGTCTCATGTTCAAAACTCAACAAAGGCAAGCACGCACGTGGGCAGGTGAATGAGAGTCATAACATTGTTAAAGGGGGTTGAGAATCCTAGTTTTGTTAAAGGGGGGTTTAAGGATATCTAAGTGCTATTAAAGGAGGATTGGGCATTGATAAAAGGGGGTTGGTCCACTCTTTTAATTTCTAGAAAAAATTTCTTTTAAAAAATTTCATTTTTTAAATTTTATCAGAACTTTTTTTAGCGTATATTAAAGGGACCCCCTTTTAATAGAGCATTGATTATCAACATGTTTTAGCATTGATAAAGTATTTTTTAAGTTCTGTTAAAACCCTATTCTATAGTAGTGTCTATTAAAGAGGTAACATGCAACTCAAATAACTTCTCCCCAGAATAGAATAAATAGATTATAAAAATACATCATGTTTCTAACCTTCTCTATGATGGATATGTACATAATTTATAGAAATACATCTTATTTTGGTGTATGTGAGACCATCATTTCATTTTTAATTCTTTAAATACAATAATAGTCATCAAAATCTATATATATGTACACAGATCCATTATTTGAATGAAGATACTTTAACATCCTCCTAGTTTCATGCTTCAACATGGAATAAAACATATTTAGTACTCTAGTACATGGTAATTTGTTCCAAATAATGCTAGAACCATTAGAGGTACATCATCAATAAAGGTTAGGAAATATTTTTTACTTTCTAGTGATCCCACCTCCATGGGACTGCATACATAAAAATTATTCAGGATGAACAACTTTGATATCATTGATAAAGTAGTGTTAAATGAAAATATTTGTTGTTTACCATACAAGAAGTAGTTCCAAGCATCTATTTATGTATCATTATCAAGATATAATTGTTTCTTCATCAGGGTGGATAACCCTCTTTAACTCATGTGGTCAATTATTCTATGATCCATATTCGATGATGCCTCTCCCTTCACCATGCTGAGGATGCATGCACAAATATTCACATGAGTTTTTTACAACATAAAACATTTTTATCCTCAAAAGACAATGATGGATATATTCATCATATTTAATGATCAATTTAGGAATATTTTTTCATATATTTTTTTTGAAATTCTATTCCTAATAAATTATTAAGTTGGAGACTTGGAACATGTCTAATATCCTTAAGGGATGATCATGTATCAAATATTTATTTTTACTAGGACATCATGAATGCCAATGATATCATCCAAATTGGTATTCTCCATCTTTACTGAACTAAATTTATTATCTTGATAAGACAAGAAATACTCATGATGTATTAATATTGGACACCTATTCTATTTCTTTACTTAACATGTGATGATATGACCCTTCTTAATCTTTAGATAAAATCATAACTTCTTTAGGGATTGTGTGTGCATATGTACTTCTATGTTGGTTGCTATAATGGTCCTCCTCTTCTAGTATCTTTTTGAAAAATTTTCTTCATATTTTCCTCCATTACACAATGATAACACCTATATATTATCCTCCATCAACTTATGGACCTTACTTTTAAATTTTTATAACATATTAACTCTACACCTAAGACACATACTTATTGTGTCTCTTTTTTATCCATGAAAATGAATTATAATAGGATTTATTATACATAATTTCTTTAGGCCTCCTAATTAAATAGTGAATCTTTTACCATTATCATGGTAAGTTTGTCTCTATATTCCTAATTATTTTGGGAGACCTCCAGTGTATCATAACGATTAGGAAGTGTGAAAAATTGGATGTATCTATTCATCTTCAATAGTTAGAGACCTTAAAACAACCATAAAAATATTTGAAAGAATTTGAAACTTGTTAGTGTGTTTGGATATTGAATTATCACTTTATAGTCAAAGATTAATGAACAACTTAAAAAATATGGTCTTGTTTTGAGTAATATTTCATTGGTATTTATTTTATAAATTCATCAGAAGCCCATATACAATGGTCAATTAAGTAACATAGTGAATAAATGTGTGATCAATCCATTGTTGAATTTTATTGATCATATTCTTTTTTAGATTCTTCCATTCCACTTCCTTATGGGTATCAAGGATGACTCTCTTGACCTCAATGGGGTCAAAAAGAACTTTATCATTAACAAGATCTTCCATTAATTACTTCCAAGTAGTTATAGGAAGTCAAAATTTATTCCTATGGATAATCCCTCCATATATCTTAAACTCAAATTTGATTACACTTGTTCAGATTTTCATACCAGTTAAAATGACCAAAAAAACTTTTACCACACAAGAATTTTTTTTTCTAAAAAAACTTCATGTCATGGATTTATGATAAGAAAAAATTGTATAACCTATGGAGAAATAATATCAACATTTAAATAAAAAAATAAAACCCCATATTTTTATAGGTTAATAATTATTACACAAGAATAATAACTATTCTATGAAATAATTATTCAAATATTAGTTAATAACACCCCATAGTCACAATTTTATTTTTCCATAATTAATACCCATATAAATAATAATATCCCATGATTAAATAATGTTTATTAAAATAATTAACACTGGATTAATATGGAAGATGAACATCATCAACGAATACAAAAAAATATTCCTCTAAATTTTAGAAAGATATTGTTTGAGAAGATGCATTTATTTTAGATATATGAAACACCTTTTATACTAAAAATTAATGATACACAAAGTAGTAAAAAAGGAAACTTATATTTTCATATAATACGAATAAATAAAACATATCTAAAAAATCAGGATAATAATAGATATAAATTTTAATGATAATAGTAGTTCAAAATTTTTCTCCAAATACCACAATTCCTGATTACAATCCACTATAAGATACAAAACATACAAAATGAAGGGAATAAAATAATGTAATCATAAATATCAAATGGTATGGTCAAGAATATATCCACAAGTCAGCTTAGAATTATGAATGCTTGATAATAAGATACGACACTAAAGAAATAAGTGTATGAGGTTGATATATGGACATGAAATTAAAATATTATTCAAGTAGTAGCATAAATCACATTGAAAAACAAAAATGTCAATAGGTAGTGAGAGTGTGCATCAGAATACTAGGAAAGAATTTCAAGTACCACGGGGGTCTAATTTTTGGATTGTATTATTACAGTTTGTAACAATTTTTCAATATAAGAGAAACCCTCACCGTTTTCATGTTAGTCGGTTTGTATTAATGTGGGCCAGCTTTGACTGAATCACATTAAATTTTGAGTTTTCACTTTTTAATGCATTTATATAGATTATTTATTTGTGGAACCCATTTTCACATTTTCTAGTATCACCTTCAATTTAATAAATAAACTAGTGTTGGAAGAACCCAACCTTCAGTGTAAGATGTGAAAAATGGAAGGTGTTAAGGTAATTATGTCTCAACCAAAATTAATCATACATTTTATGATGGTAAATAACATAAAATTTTAATTGACCAATAAGTGAATCCACATTCAGAGTCCATTTTCATGAAACAAGAAAAAAATAACCCATAAAAAATAATTGTCTCACCTTTCCCATGCCTCCAAGAACAAGGGATATACCAATATTGTTGATATACTCAAGATGCACAGTCTAAAAAATAGAGATTTTACTTTCAAACAAAAAAACATTTCTAGCAGATCAATCATAGACCATTTCATCACATCCCACTGGAGTTTTGGAAAGCTTGTGTGATGTTTTCTTGGAAGGTTATCAAGTTGAAATAAGAGAAATCATACAATTAAGGATTTCTCTATCCAATGCCTCACTTAAAGTCATGTAATGCATAACTAGTGAATCATTAATACTAGGTTTAGAGATATTTTCATAAATAAAATGACGATATTTGATAATTTATTAATGAAAATAAAATAAAATAGATGACTATCATTTCCCTCAGGATTATTTAAACATGTAGTAAAGAAAAGAAATGACTATATTTTCCTTTAATCATGTTTGGTTATAGTTTTTAATATAAATTAAATGATATAAACTTGTGTTAAATGGAAAAAATAAACATCATTAGAAAATAATTATTTTAATAAAAAAAATTTATGAAAAAATGGAAAAAATAATGATTTTATTTTAGTTTATATTTATCCTTTGATGTCACCATAATTAGATAAAAATTAAACATTAAACCAGAAAATATATATTAAATTATGTTTTTAAAATCATAAAAAGTATTTCAAAAATTAGATTTTAAATATTAATTAAAATTATTAACATAATAAATATATTTATTTATTTTAAAATAATTATATATTACATTTATACATAATAATCATTATAAATTAATTTTTAGACCTTTAAATTTCAATAATTAAAATATTTATATATATAAAAATTTAATAATATTTATATACAAATTATTTAAAAATAAAAAAAATATTTTTTAAAATTATGTTGAGATTTAAAAAATATTAGTTTGTTGTTATTAATAATAATTATAAGTGTGATGATTATAAAAACATTAATTTTAAAAAATTATAACAAAATAACACTTGTATTAGGATTATATAGGAAATTTAATAATTTGGACACGTTCACTTCCACAAAAATGGGTTTTCACAGCACCACCCTTTAACAACACTAAAAAAAATCACCGCTAAAGGGGGTACCTTTATGAGTGATTTTTTAGCATTATTAAAGGGACCCCTTTTATCAGCATTTTTTAGTAGCACTGATAAAGGAGCATCTTGATCAGGGCTTTTTTTACCAGCATTGATAAATGATATATTTCAAAAAAAATCACTAAAAATAATATATTAATATATAAATATATAAATATATAAATATATCTATATTGATATAAATATAATATATATTTTTAAAATATGTTTTAGATAAGTATAAATAGACATTTACTCTTAATATATAAGATATTTAGTGAAAATGGATTATAAAATATTTTAAAAAATATTATTAATTAATAATTTTCTAATTATTATCGAGTAATAATCATTTAATAATAATTTGAAGACACAAAAAATCAAAAAATTAATAAAATATCTAAATAAGTTGAAAACATAACTAAAAATTCAAACGACCATAACTTTTGATCCAGGTGGCCGTTTAAGCTCTACCACATATCAAATAGAAGCCTGTGATGAGCACTATGACCTCAATGACATAGGGAAAACTTTTTATCATTTTAAAGGCTAAAAAAGTTCTATAAGGCCTCCAAAAATGATATTTTATTTGGGATGCCATAATTTGTTAACATTTGATGGATTTTCATCCTCGTTTAAGGGATTATTTTTGACATTTTTCAGTGGGGACAAAATTTATTTCTAGGTCTTACATTCATATTGATATTATGGATTTGAAATTTTGTCATTTTTCATAATTTAATGTTATTTATAATAAAATATATAACATTATATACATATATTTTTTATATATTCAAACATAAAAATTTAATTTTATAAATAAATAATTAAACATGTTTATATATAAAATATATTTCTCAATGTATAAGCCTTATCTAAATAAAAACTACTATCCATTTTATTTAAAATACAAATATATGAATATTTATATACCTATATAATGTGTATGTGTTTGTATATTAGTGTGTGTGTGTGTATTAACAAAATGATATATATTATCTCTATATTCTAATACATAAATATACATATAAATATACATATAAATATATATAAATATGTACAATTATACTTATAGACACACACACACATATATATAATATACATGTGTATGTATGTTATATATATATATATATATTTATAAACATACACAAAAAATATATTTTATATATGTATTTATAACTAATATTATAAATATATTTTAATATAAGAATAAATATACGAATAAAAAATATAACTAAATATATATATAAATAAATAGATATAAATATATATTAATATATGAGTATATATATATATTAATATAAATATATATTAATATACAAATAAATATAACTATATATATATAAATAGATATATCATTAAATGAATAAAAAAACAAGATGAGCGAGTGGTAAAGGTGCAATCACTCAAGGGAGAGGCCTCGGGTTCGAATCCAAGCAGAGGAAGGGGTGAACAGGTGGGTTCAGGGGGGATAGTGTTGTTAAAGGGTGTGTGTGTGTGTGTGTGTGGGGGGGGGGGGGTGTGCTCCTAGCATTGTTAAAGGGGTGGCGGGCGCACGCACTGATAGGGCTTCCTAGTACTATTGAAAGGGGGGGGTCAAGTGCTGTTAAAAGGGCGTCCCTCTGATTTACATATTTTTTTAATTTTTTTGACCTTTATCAGTGCTTTTTTTAGTGATGATAAAAGACCTATTTTATCAGCACTTTTTTTAGCGCTTATAAAAGGGAACTTTATCAGCGTTTTTTCTAACATTGATAAAAGGAACCCCTTTTTAATAGAACCTCGATTATCAGGGATTTTTTAATACTGATAAAGTCTTTTTTAGCACTGATAAAACCCCATTTTGTAGTAGTGGTTACTATATGGTTTCCTTATAAATCACTATGATTTTAGGTTGATTCTAAATCTACATTCAAGAGATATCTATTTCTCCTCATTTCATTTAAATCGGTGGATTTTTTATTTCAAAATAATCTAAATCAATTTCAATCCTAGAAAATCATTTCCCTTCTCTCTAAATCATACCTTCTAAAAAATTCCCATGAATGCCTCGTATTAACAGAAAAACTGAAGGACCACACCAATGAGGGGGTGAAGCTAAAAACAATTGTGGATTAGTGGGTACTGTTAGGAGAAGTAACAATGAATATATGAAGAGGATTTATAGCATCTTCATTATAGAGAAACACATATAAATGGAAATTATTCCTGAAGATAAATGTGGAACATAACCCACCTTTTTCATGGGATTTAATGGAGACATTGGCAATCAAAAATATTGTGATTTTTTTAATGGGGTTTTATAAAAAATAAGAAAAATGAGTTTGAGTTATAGATATTTCTAAAACAGGTCCCTCCTCTAGGAATAAAGCACTTATATCTTTGTTGATGGCCTTTTTATAAAATAAATTTGGTTATTTTTATTATCTTTTGTTATACACACACACAAACACAAACACAGACACACACACACCAATATATATATATATATATATATAATTTATAATAAAATAAATAGTAAATAATGTAAGTGATATAGTTAAAAAGGAAAGGATAGGTCATTTAGTCCAAAGAACCGAAGGATCTAAACCAATAAATTAAAAAAAATGAAAACTATAAGAGTCCAATATATAAATAAAAATATATTTTTAAATAAATAATCTACTTAAAGTAATTAACATATGATAGTAAAAATTAATTAATAACAAGATCTAAATAATTAGTAATTAATAACATAATTAATAAATGATAATATAAATATAAATAAAAATTATTATTGTTATAATAAACTTATGATTATCATTATCAAATAATAATATAATTAATATATAATAATAAAACTAACATAATTATAAATTACTAATATAATAGTTAAAAATTAATATAATTATCTTAATTATTTAATGAAAATTGGGTGGTAGTCGATTGGTTTGACGAAACCGTTCGAATAAAAAACATTAGGTGTTTAAAACCCTAAAAGGAACATTCAAAGTGGTTTTTTGGGGCTATGGTAGGAATTCTCACACTTGCACATTTAGAAAAAATCTAGCCTACACATAATGTGTGGGTGAATAAACTATACCTTCTTTGACATGTATTCTTTGATATAAGACCACAATGATATCCTTCAGTGTTTATAAAATATGGTACATGTTGGATGAAAAAATTCTAGCATCATTGTGATGCCTATAAGGATGAAGGGCCCACACACGACGTGTGGGATGGTGGTTGCCTACCCACACAAAGTTAGGGTTTAGAGTCGGACAAGTGCATGTCTATATCGGTGGAATTTGTAGTGGATGACATTATCATGACAAAAATATGTGGAGGATGGCCCCAACATGCACCTCTCTAAAGGGTGGTTCTAGAACCACTAATTGACAGTAAATTACTAGTGAATATAATTAATTATCAATATAATATAAAATGATTATTTATATTTTCTAATTAATAATTAATAATTAAAAATTAATTAATAACAAATAGTTAATAATTAATATAATTATTTAGTTTAATAATTTAAAATTAATATATTACCATAATGTAATATAATATAATTATTTCTTTAATATATAATATAATATAATATAATATAATTATTAGCTAATGTAATATAATATAATATAATTAATAATTAATTATACTATATTATAATAACCATTAATTATATTAAATTACATTAACCATTAATTATATTTAATATTAATTATATTTAAAATTATACTAGGTGGGAACCAGGATCACATTAGGCGGGAATTGGTATAAATTCTCATCCTTGCACAAATTTTTCCTTGTTTGAGGGGTATTTTTTAGGGGGTGATCTTTGGGAGATATATGCTCAGTGGAAATATACGTTTATGGGAAACTCTTTGGGGTGGTCTTCAGATGTGATAGAGAATAGATTGCAGGTCTTCACACACATACATATTTAGGTCCATGGTGATGGGTGTTTCTATGAGGGGAATTATTTTAACACCACAAGATTTTATAATATACTTCTATTTATTTATTTTTCATTTCTTTGACAGTTTCTGTAACACACAACACTGATTTTAATTGAAAAAAATATACTATTAGAATATAATGATTATTTAAACATTATTGTTATAAAATAGTTGTTAAAATTGACAGTATGAATATGAATAACCATATTATAAAAAATATTTATAATTTTTTTTGATAAAATACATATTCCAAGTTAATTATTCAATTATTAGTAAATTATTTATATGCTTCCCGAGTAATTTTTTTTCTTCTAAAAAATGTTTTTTATTGCATTTTGTAAAAAAATAAAACAATTAATTTGTTATACTTTTATAAAATTTATTTTAAAAAACGAAATGTGTTTTTTAATCATCATGTATAAATTTTCTTACAGTGAATTTTTGAGAATTTTCTGAAAAGTTTTATTTTCGATGAATAGTGAAATTTTAATGACCTAGATATTTATAGAATAATACCTTTTTCATTTCTATTAATATTTATGAATAAGATATTATTTTTTAAATAAAAGGGTATGCTTTTTCCAATATCATACTCAACACGCAACAACAGGTTTCTTTGAAATCTTATGTTGCACACAACTCTGAGTTATACCAAAAAATAATATAATTATATTATTATTTTAAATGGTAGTTAACGCTTAGCCGTTATATTGGATGGAATGAATAGAAATAAATAAAATATTATTATACATGTTTTTTAAATGTCTTTACATTTATCCAATAAATTTTAGAGGCATAAAATAATAATGAATCTGATTTTAAACAAGAAATACTCTAATATTTTTTTTAAAAGGTCATTTTGCCGCCTTTTGATAGAGAACCCATTTTAAATCTAGTTTTTTTCACTTTTATATGTTATATTAGACAAAATAATCTTCTTATATAGAATCATTACATCAAAATTTACTTTGGATAAATGTTTGGTAAATTTCTGATAAAATTCATTTTTTAATGAATAGTGAAAAATACCACTTTTTAAGTCAAAACTGCCTTTTCATCTAATTTATTTATATAGTTATATTGTACTTTTAAATAGTTTTAAAGTGTAATTGTATTAAATTTTTATAATTAAATCCAATTTTGTTCATTGGAAGTAATTTCAATTTGAAATTGGACATAAACACATGTCTATCTTTTGGTAGTTTTTATTTCTTAAAAACACGTTTTTTGGTTTTGATAACAGGAATTAATTTTAAATTAATTTCTGCAACTTCTGTGTTTTTAATTTGGAAAAATGGATTCCATATTTGGAATTAGTAGGTCCAAATTCTGTAAATAAGTACCTTTTATTTTTATAAATTATGAATAGTAATTTTCGTAATTATTTTATTTACCATGGTTAAAGGGTAAATCTGGTAAATATGGGTAACAAAATATTATTATAATAATATTAAACTACAATAACATGTGTAATAATACTATTGGATGAGATATTTCTGACCATGGATATCCTTGGGTCGATTTTGGGACCCCATGTAGCCACTTTGATGTGAAAATGACATTTTATAAGAATTAATTTAAAGTAAAGAAAAATATAACATAAACATGTCTTTTTTACTAAAACAATTTTTATATGGGGTTATATAAGTGATATATACTACTATAAATAGTCATTATAAATCTAAAAATATTTCCCACATCATGGTATTTTATTTATAATGTTTAGACATCAAATAAATAAATATATTTAAAACATAATGATGATGTAGTGATTACCTTATTAATGAATGATTTAAATAAATGAGATTATAAATATTAAAATAAATTTATTTTGAAAATTTTTATACCATAATAGAATTTTATGGATGAGTATTACTTTTTATCTTTGAATTAATATTTTTTTGTTGAATGAATCAAGTTGTTATGGATTCTTAAAAAGTCATGATATGAATAGTATAAAAATTGGCATAAATGAGTTTTCAAAACAAATACTATTTTATTAAATGATATAATAGCCCTAAAAATATAATATTTGTCAAAATGACTTATATAATGTTGAAAATTTTATTAATGAACCACTTTTTATTATCTTGGCATTTTATAGTAACTATAGTTACCATAAATTATGAAAACGAAAGAAGACATGGTAAGAGTTAATGTTTTTAACTAAGAGTTAAAGCAAAAAGATATGGTTAAATTTGTGACGTAGACTTGTATAAAACCTATTGTTTGAGAGGTTTTAGACCCAATATAATCTTATATTTGAAATAAATTACTTTGAGACCACTTGAAACTGAAAATCATTTTATAATGAAATAATATTTCAGTACCTTTCTAAAGTGCCCCTCCCCCTTCTTATAAAAGGCCATCACCTATACCCATTTAATAACACCTCTAATGACCCTTGGAATATCCAAATTATACTCAAATAAGCTCCAAACATCCCTCATTTTCTCCTAGAATCCTTACCTTGTACACAAGACAATTCAAAAAATCCTTTTGGCTCAAATCAAAAGAAGTTACCCAATTTAGAGGTAACATCTTCTCTCAAGTTCTTTTCTTTTATTTTCCTTATACACTACCTATGATCTTATTATTATTTTATTAAATAATAAAAATAGTATCCTCAATATACTATGATTTTTTGATGAGAATTATTCAAACTACACTTACACACACACCTCCATCTAATGGATATGAACATACTGTTTCTGTGGACGGCGAACTACTGCCTCACAAAACGATGATTGTTCAATTTTACCCTACCACCTCTCATGGTTTCTATTATGATTGAAATATATTTATATATGATATATATTATATTTATACTGTCTCTATACTTCTATTTTTTTTATTTAAAACATACCTTCATACTTTTCATAATGTGTAAATACAATAATTTTATTTGAGGAAGTGCGGACTACCGCCCCCTCAAAGTAATATGAATCATTCATTCCATACATGTAATGTATAAAGGATGTAATTAATGAAATTATGTAACATATATAAAATATTATATTATACTGTAATTATAATATACCTATGTATCATTTAGTTTTCACTCCTTTAAATATGAAAAAGAAATAAAAGTAGCGTTCATGAGTACGTACGACTTACCGTCTCCATGAATGATGCATTTAATTTCTTATCTACAAATGTTATGTACTATTATAAATACATATATATAATGGATATATATTATATTTAAATCATGAATACTATTCTAGAGATAATGGAATTTTTACCACATGGATAATTTTTAATTATAACAAGTTCATTTTTGACTCAAGTACCAAACATCGACAAAACGACTGATATGAACTTAAGTAATTATGTAATATTTATAACATGATGATAAGTAATATAAAATTAATAATAAACTTGAAAAAGGTTCTGAATCAAGTATAAATTAACCTAATTTTATTATTCAGGAATATAAAGAACGAACGAGACAAGTTGGACTCAAGGTAAGAGAACCATTCACCCTCATATTTTAGTCAAAGACTTATTTTATGTTACGTATTTTAATTTACATTTATTATATTGGGTTATGTTATTATATATCCTTAATTATTTCCATTTTATCTCCAAATTATGTGATACACTTTTTTCTCTCATCAAATCATTTTTTTTAATTTTTAAGTGACACTGTTAAGATGCAGAATTTTCATAAGGTAACTTCTTAACCCAATTTCTTTTCTTTGGGTTAAGCTTATACTTCTTGATTATGTTGTGATATGATTATGTGATAAATAAATTTTGATATCATATCTTTTATTTATACTTTATTTATGTTTACTTATAGTAAATACACATAATCGATCTATTTTATTTACAAAATGATCTTTGTAAGGGACTTCGTCTCAATATCCATTCATTGAGGAATATTTTGGTTTGTAAATGACCTTATTTTATATGGTGTATAATTATACCACTTTTTCTTTTAATTTAATTGAACAGTTTTCAAAAGGAATCTTTTTTTCTGTGAAGCTTTTTGCTAAACGATAAAGGGAATGTTTCTTTTTAACATACGTGGTGACAATGAACTTTCTGCCACCGCAAGTATTATTTGATATTTGTATTTATTAACAAGATGTAATGTTTAAAAAAAATACCATATATCCTTTTTACACATTTTGGTATTGAAAATGGTTTTGAGAAATCATTGATTATATCAATATCTTGAAATGATATATTGTGATTGGAATGTGGAAATGTTATCTTTCCTTTATGCTTGTTTTATGAGTTATGAATATGTTATGGTTCTTGGGAATTATTTACATATATGGGTGGTTTTATGATAAACCAAGGGTAGGTGATCCTAAGATAGATCTACAATGCATTGGGTAATGTGACGGAGGTAAATGTTAATGTTTCTACTAAGAGATTTATGGAATATATTGTGATGGGTATTCCAAATGTAACTCCCTATGTAGCTGTAAAAGATACAATGTAAGTATGTTATGGATGCCACAAGTTACCTTTATGATTTATGATTTCTACGTGTTATTTATAAATCTTATTATTTCATGAGGTACATTAAAGAGCTTATGTTTTATGATTTAAAAGTATGATTTCATTGATTTGTATGTATTGATGGACTAATGTTTTATTTCCTTATTTTTTAACACTTACTAATATTTTTATGCTCATCCAAATTTTTTGAAATGTTTTTTCACAGGTTATAAGGAAGAGTAATTGAAAGGAATAATTCCAGAAGATTTATATCAAGAAAATAATTCTTGTTTTATTTTAAGGAGTTTTATTTTTGTGAAAAAAATTGGATAGAGAAGAAGTGTCTACTTTGTAATTTTTGAGATGTAATGTAATAATTATGAATCAATTATATAAACTCTAAACCTAAAAAGATCCTCAATGTCGAATTCTTAACTTAACTCAAGATTATGTAATGTTTAAGGTTGAGGCCTTATAGTTGGTATCAGAGGAATGGTTTAGACAACTTTGGAGATTAGGATATTTTCTTAAGGGTTAGGGATATGATTATGGGTTTATAATTTTAAGGTATATTATAAGTTCAATGAATTATAAACCCCTTTTGAGAATTATGTTATTTCAAGGTGATTAAAAGTATTTTTGGAGACATTCACCTTTGAGGAAATTATGGGTTATTGGTTTTTGGGATGCAAAATGTGAGGTATGAAATAACCTTTGAGGTTAAAAATTGTTATGGTTATTTTGAGGATTTTATCTCATTTTTCTAGTGTAATTAGAATTATATTTTTTTTGAAAAATGACAACACGCAGACCGTATGACAATTCTTCATTTCTAGAAATACCATGGGAATTGAACCCACAATCGAAGGATGATAAAGGCTCATCACATACTACTGGCCTACGTGAAGTCCCTGGTTAGTATGACTTATTCTTTTTTGTTAAATGATTTTATGGATCAATAATAAGTTGATTTTTGGAACTTATTCTTTATAAAATGGATATCCTTAGTACAAGGAAAAAAATTTAGTGATTAAGTGATAAATGTTATTTTGGAAGACGTTTTCTATTTTGGGAACACTATATGCCTAAGGAAAATAGAATACTATGGGTTTTCATTTGAGGAGTAATGGTTGAATTTTATTTCAGAAGAATCTATGTTTTTATTGTGGACATATGGAGATTTTGGTTATTTATGGAAATGCTTAATCTATCACGGAGAATATGTGATTAGGTTAATTACTTTTAAGTATGAGACTTTAAGAGTAGTCGATGTTATTTGGAGATAAATGTTAATATTTATCATGGAAGACTATGTGATAAAATCCTTCTGAATTTTGGGGTTCAATATTAGTTTAGATTATTTTGATGAATTTTAAGGAAAATTGTGTATTGAATGGTATTTTTTAAAATTTGGGTATTATTTGTTGAATTTTGGAGATTAAGAGTATTATTTATTTTTATAAAGGATTATCCTTTTTGAGGATTATCCGATCTTGTACTTACCATTTTGGTTTTGGTTATTGTCTAAAGACAGGGAAAATATATAGTTCATCATTTGTGGATTACGTGATTCTCTATAAGTTGATTTTAGAACTTCAGGTGTGACCAATTCATATTGAGTACTCATCATTTGGAGAAAATATGAGTTTGTGGTAGAAATTTATTAAAGGATGAAACTCTACTTGAAAAGTAAGTATATTTCCTTATGTTGTTAGTCAATATCATAAATAAATTCCTAAAATTTATGAAAAGGAACTTTAAACAAAAAATTTTCCCGTTAAATTTTCCTACTAGGGAATCAAATGCCCTTTAACCCATCACATGTTTATGGTTTTCTGGTAGTTAACTTTCTCCTAATCATGTTTTCTAGCACTCTCTATCAGAACTTGACACTTAGTTTCTATTCCATATCCATGTTTTCCTACATGGAATCCCAATATGTGTTATCTTGAGCGACCTTTGTAATTCTATTTATTTATTTTAAAGTGATATTTTTATTTACTCTTTTTCCGATGTGAGACTTTTAATGATGTTTTCAAGCTTAATTTTAAAATTGTGAAGACTTAATTTTCAAAAGGGGGGAAGGATGTAATGAACCAGGTATTTATAGAATAATAATTTTTTCATTTCTATTAATATTTATGAATAATATATTATTTTTTACATTAAAGGGGATGATTTTTCCGATAGAATAATCAACAAGCAACAATAGGTTTCTTTTAAATATTACGTTGCACACAACTTTGAGTTATACCAAAAAATAATATAATAATATTATTATTTTAAATGGTAGTTAACGCTTAGCTGTTATATTGGTGAGAATGAACAGAACTAACTACAATATGATTATAAATGTTTGTTAAATTCCTTTACATTTATCCAATAAATTTTAGAGGCTTAAAATAAGAATGAATCTGATTTTAAGTATGAAATACTCTAATATTTTTTTAAAAGGTCGTTTTACCACCTTTTAATGGAGAACCCATTTTAAATATAGTTTTTCACTTTTATATATTCTATTTGAAAAAAATAAAATTATTACATAGAATCGGGACATAAAAATTTACTTTGGATAGTTTTTTGGTAATTTTATAATAAAGTTCATTTTTTAATGAATAGTGAAAAATACCGCATTTTAAGTCAAAACTACTTTTTCATCTAATTTATTTATATAGTTATATTGTACTTTTAATTGGTTTTAAAGTTTAATTGGATTATATTTTTATTATTTAATCCAATTTTTGTTATTGGAAGTAATTTTACTTTGAAATTGGATATAAAAACATGTCAATCTTTTGGTAATTTTTACTTCTTAAAAACACACTTTTTGGTTTTGACAATGAGAATTAATTTTAAATTAATTTATTCTAATTATTTGTTTTAAATTTTAAAAAATGGATTACATATTTGGAATCAGGAGTTCCAAATTGTGTAAATAGTTACCTTTTATTTTTAGACATTATGAATAGTAACTTCGGTAATTATTTTATTTACCATGGTTAAAGGGTAAATCTGGTAAATAAGGGTAAAAAAATATTATTATAATAATATTAAACTATGCTAAAACGTTTCCTAATACTATTGGATGAGATATGTACGACCATGGGCATCCTTGGGTCGATTTTGGGACCCCATGGAGCCACTTTGATGTGAAAATGACATTTTATAAGAATTAATTTAAAGTAAAGAAAAATATAACATAAACATGTATTTTTTACTAATTTTTTTTATATGAGGCTATATAAGTAATATATGAAACTATAAATAGTCATTATAAATCTAAAAATATTTCCTAAATCATGATATTTTATTTATAATTTTCATACATCAAATAAATAAATATATTTATGACATAATGATGATGTAGTGATTACCTTATTAATGAATGATTTAAATAAATGAGATTATAAATATTAAAATAAATTTATTTTGAAACTTTTTATTCCATCCAAGAATTTCATGGATGATTATGACTTTTTATATTTTAATTAATGATTTTTTTCTAAATAATCAAGTTGTTATGGATTCTAAAAAAGTCATGATATGAATAGTATAAAAATTGACATAAATGAGTTTTAAAACAAAATAATATTTTATTAAATGATATAATAGTCCTAAAAATATATGATTCGTCCAAATAAATTATACAATGTTTAAAATTTCATTAATAAACCACTTTTTGTTCTCTTATCATTTTATAGTAACTATTGTAACCATAAATTATGAAAATGAAAGAAGACATGGTAAGAGTTAATGTTTTTAACTATGGGTTAAAGAAAAAATATATGGTTAAATTTGTAACCTAGACTTGTATAAAACCTATTGTTTGAGAGTTTTTTGACTCAAAAACATCTTATCTTTTAAATAAATTACTTTGGGACCATTTAAAACCGAAAATCATTTTATAATAAAAAAATATTATTTCAATACCTTCCTAAAGTGCCCCTCCTCCCTCTTATAAAAGGTCATCACCTCTACCCATTTAATCACACCTATAAAGCCCCTTGTCCCATATAAATTATACCCAAATAATCTAAAAACATACCTCCTTTCCTCATATAATACTTACCTTGTATATAAGGCAATTCAAGAAAGCCTTTTGGCTCAAATCAAAAGAAGTTACCTGATTTAGAGGTAACATCTTCTTTCAAGCTCTTTTCTTTTATTTTCCTTCTACACTACCATTATTATTATTTTTTTACATAACAACAAAAATATCCTAAATATACTAGGATTTTTTTATGATAAGTATTCAAACTACACTTACACATACAACTCCATCTAATGAATATGAACATACTGTTTCTGTGGACGGCGAACTACTGCCTCACGAAATGATGATTGTTCAATTTCCCCCACCACCTATCATGGTGTCCATTATTATGGAAATATATTTATATATGATATATATTATATTTATATTATCTCTATTCTTATGTTTTTTTATTTAAATAATACCTTTATGCTTTCCATAATGTGTAAATATGATAATTTCATTTGAGGAAGTGCGGACTACCGCCCCCTCAAAGTGATATGACTCATTCATTCCATACATGGAATGTATAAAAAATGGTGTTAATGAAATTATGTAACATATATAAAATATTACATTATACTATAATTATAATATACCTACATATCATTTAGTTTTCACTCCTTTAAATATGAAAAATAAATGAAAGTAGTGTTCATTCGTACGTACGACTTACTGTCTCCATGAATGGTGCATTTCATTTGTTATCTCCAAATTTTATGTAATATTATAAATAAATATATATAATGGATATATATGATATTTAAATCATTAATAACATTCTATATATAATGGAATTTTGACCACATGGACAATTTTTAATTATAACAAGTTCATTTTTGACTCAAGTACCGAACATCGACAAAACGAATGATATGAACTTAAATAATTATGTAATATTTATAACATGATGATAAGTAATATAAAATAAAAAATAAACTTAAAAAAGGTTCTAAATCAAGTAGAAATTAACCTAATTTTATTATTCAGGAATATAAATAAGGAACAAGACAAGTCAGACTCAAGGTAAGGGAACCTTTCACCCTCCTCTTTTAGTCAAAAACTTCTTTTATGTTATGTCTTTTAATTTACATTTTCTTATATTGAGGTTATATTAAACTATATACTTATTTTTTTCCATTTTATTTCTAAATTATTAGATACCCTTTTTTCTCTCATCAACTCATTTTTTGAATTTTTAAGTGACGCCGTTAGGCTAAATAATTTTTGTAAGGGAACTTCTTAACCTAATTTCTATTCTTTAGGTTAAAATTATACTTATTAATTACGTTGTACTATGATTATGTTAGAAATGAATTTTGATATCTTATCTTTTATTTATAATTTCTTTATGTGTACTTATAGTGAATACACATAATCGATATATTTTATTTACAAAATGATCTTTGTAAGGGACTTCGTCTTAATCTCCATTCATTGAGACATATTTTGGTTTATAAAAAACCTTCTTTTATATGGTGTATAATTATTACCATTTTTATTTTAATTTAATTGAATGGTTTTTAAAAGAAATATTTTTTCTACGATGCGTTTTACTAAATGAAAAATGGAATGTTTCTTTTTAATGTACATGGTGACAATGACCTTTCTGCCGCCACAAGTATTGTTTGATATTTGGATTTCTTAAAATTCCATAATGTTTTTAAAAGAAAAATAAATACCATATACCCTTTTTATATATTTTGGTATTGAAAATGGATTTGATAAAGCATTGATTATGTCAATATCTTGAAATGATATATTGTGATTGCAATGTGAAAATGTTATCTTTACATTATTCTTGTTTTATGTGCTATGAATATGTTATGGTTCTTGGGAATTATTTACAGAAATGGGTGGTTCCATGATAAACCATGGGAGGGTGAGTCTGAGATAGCTCTCTAATGCATTGGGTAATGTGATGGAGGTAAACGTTAATGTTTCTCCTAAGAGATTTAGGAAATATACCGTGATGGGTATTCCAAACATACCTCCCTATGTAGCTGTGAAAGCTACAATGTAAGTATGTTATAAATGCCACAAGTTACCTTTATTACTTATGATTTCTATGTTTTATTCATAAATATTATTATTTCATGAGGTATGTTAAAGATATTATGTTTTATGATTGAAAATTATGATTTCATTTATTTGTATGTATTGATGGAATAATGTTTTCTTTTCTTATTTTATAACCCTTACTGAGATTTTTATGCTCATCCCAAGTTTTTGAAATGTTTTTTCATAGGGTATAAGGAAGGGTAATAGAAAGGAATAATTCAAGAAGATATATATCAAGAAAATAATTCTAGTTTTATTTTAAGAAGTTGTATTTTTGTAAAAAAAATTGGATAGAGAATAAGTGTCTACTTTGTAATTTTTGAGATGTAATGTAATAGTTATGTCCTAATTATATAAAAATATAAAACTGAAAAATCCTCAATGTAGAATTATTAACTTAACTCAAGATTATGTAATGTTTAAGGCTGGGACCTTATAGAAATATATTGATTATTATTGAAAAATTCCTTTTTGTTTCAAGAATTTTAAAATTTCCAATTTTTTCATAAAATAATCTCAATGTAAATTTATCCCATTAATAATTTTAATAATAATAACCTGGTCCTTGGAAGAAATTTTATGTTCGAATATTTTATAAAAACATTTTATACTTAAGAATATTTTTCTTCTTCAGAAAAACAGCTTTTCATCGTGGTCTATTGGTTTAATGTTAAATTAAATTATTCCAAATTTTTGAATTGAATTTGATGAAACAAATTAATTATTTGGAATCATCATAATTTATATAATATACTTGGTAATACTTAATTTTTTCCATCCTGAATTTTATCCATAGAAAATATTTTTTCACCTCAGTAAAAGAGGTAAATTTGGGTTAAAATGATTGGGTACAACATTAAAATAACCCTAAAACATGCATCTATCCTATTTTATGATTGGTTATTGACCAAATTTATTATAATTTATTTAAATAATTTAGTTTAAATCATTATTTTTAATTTGAGAATCCTAGATTGACTTTTGTGAAAATAAGTTATATTTTATTCAAATTTAAAACTATTGTTGGGTCTTTGCATTTAATGAAATGGTTGGGAGATTCCATTATATTTTGGATTTCTAAAAATGTATAAAAACAATTATATACTTATTATTTGACCAAAAAAATTCATGGAAATAAATTTATTACTTTATTACAAGTTAAATTTATTCTTACTCTTAAATTAGGTAGTTTTTTAAAAATTATTTTTCATGATTTTTGTGTTCTTATATTAAAAGTAATTTATATATCCTATAGAAATTAAATATTCTAAAATATATTCAAAATAATGAATAAATTTTAATTTTTTTATAAGTTCCATTTTATTTTCATTAAATAATTCATTAAACATGGTAAAAATTTAAATCATCCCACTTAAAGTTAAAATGAGTTTAAAGTAGTTAAACTAAGAGATAAGCCTTAAAATATAACCAAACATACCTAAATGTAATTTTTTGAGTGAATTTATGCTCAATAGAATATTATTTTATAATTTGGGGTGATCTGGTAACACTTTATATGATTATGATATATATAGTATTTAATATTTTATGTAATTCCTTGTGTGTCCTTTCTCTCCCCATTAAAAAAATACCACCTCTCCTATCTTATTCATGATCTATGAGACTTATAGATAAAAAAATACCTACCATAATACATTCCAATATTCCTTCCCCAAATCATAGATCTTGTAGTCATTCTAAAAGACCATACTTTTATGGTATAAGGTGTAATCCAAATGAAGTCCCCCAAGAAAGAGGTATAAGTCTTAACTGAGTACATTCAATGTTATTTATTTTTATACCTCTACTAAATATATAGTACCAATTATAAAATAGTTATTTAATAACATTAATTAGTATTATTATTTATAGTGATAATTAAACAACCATTATCAACCATCTTACTATCCATTGGAAAATGATAATGTCACTCATGTGTACGTCTGAATTACCACCTCCATGAAGTGATGTGATTAATTTTTTGTTTAGTATCTTTGTGGATGGTAATAAGGATAGATTTAATTAATTTATATGATATATATTAAATAATTATTATTCATTAATGTTGAATGATTATTTACCTTTCTTTTATTCCATCAATTGAAAAGTGAAAACAACAGTCATGCGTACGTATGACCTACCATCTCCATGAATGGTGTATTTTATTTTTCCACCCATACTTTTTATTTATAAATTTAAATAAAAAAAATATATAATGAGTATACATGATATTTATACCATGATTAATATTTTTTAGATAATGGAAACATGATAAAATTACAAGAACCATAACTACCTAACCAATATTCTCATGAATAATGAAATAATTAACACCCGAAAAGGATGATATTAATAAGGAATTATTAATAAATAGGTGTTGAAATGTTATAATAGGATTATATATGATAATATAAGAATGTAAATGATCTTGGTATATAATAATAATAATAGTATATTTATTATACAGTTGGATAGATCACCATCAAATAAAGTCAAACATGAGGTAAGATATTTATGTTACAATTTTATTGTTTATTGAGATTATTTATGATTAAATTTTTGATAATGAAATTTTATGATCTACCTCTAAAAAAATCATGGATTTTATTCTAATATGGTTAATTCTAGGGATTACATGTATTTTTCTCATTTTTATCTCTTTACTAACTCAAGATACTAATTTTTTATGAAAATAAAACATTATTTCTCTCTTTAGTCAAAAAATCCTTTTTCTCCCATGCCCATGTTTCCTAAAAATGATTTCAATAATGTTTTTAATATTTTAATATGATTTTTAATTCCATTTACCCATTATTTAATTATTAAAATATTTTAAAAGGAATATTTTTATCAAAAAATCCCTTTTCTCCCTTGTTTACCCTTACTAAGAATCTAAGGTCACACATTCTTATGTTTACATTCCCTAAGTCATGATAAATGGTTTATGTAGAGTGTGTATATAAATAATATTATAAGGGAAGATCACTATTAGATATGTTAAAGATATTTTATGAAATAAGAATATTTTGTTTCTAATATCTAAAGACACTAAAAATTTATGGTCTTCAGGCATGCATTTGTGAATTGAATTGAATATTAATATATGAAGATGTAATATTTATGTATGAAAATATTGGGTCATTATTATTATCCTTGGTCACATGGAAATAAAAATGAACCACATGAAAAAAGTGTCGGCCTCAGGTTGACCTTGTGTAGGAAGATAGGTGTGGTTAATATCGTGATGTGGAAGGGGATATCAAGCCCACATAGTTGGATAGGTTCATGATGTCGGGTCATGGGCCCAATACTACATGAGGTGATGTTGGGTTTCACTAGCATAGGGATAGTGATGACCTATTGGTGATGACAATAGTGTGCATGATGAAATAAGGAATTTTATAATTTAGATCTAGACATCAGTTGATGATTTAGACCTTAGTGGGGTTTTACCAATGGAGGAGGTAGGTTAAATAATGGATGATGACTTCAAGGGTATCCTCGAGTATGAATAAAATGACAATAATAGTTGTTACCAGTGGTTTGATGGGTGCACATGTGCATGAAAAAATCCCAATTAAATATGGGGGTGTTGGGAAATATAGAAGTGAGTTGCTAATAGGGGTTCCTTTAGGTTAGGATATAGTGGGACTTTGGGGTAGATATTATGGGGCATATAGTCTAGACGACAAGAAGGATTTTAGGCCACAAAAAAAATAGAGAGTATTTGGGTAAATATTCAGGGGGAATGATTTTAGGCCTTAAAATATAAAAAAAGGTATGTAGGCCTATATTATATATAAATAAATTAAATATAATGGGCATTCATACCTTAGAAGGGGGGTTAATGGGATACCTATATAGTGTCTCATTTTTTTTGATTAGTTGTAAATTCTAATATAATTTGAATATTTCTATGCTAGTGGATGGGTCATGTTGAGAACTAAAAATTAAACAAGGTTCAGGGTTATTGAACATCCAAAAATGGTGTTTTCAGATGTTTTCTAAGCATTGGTGGAAGTTTTATAGGTTTGGAAAAACATTGGAAGAAGAAGAGGCTATTGAAACAGGATACATAATCTATTTACACTATAAATTTAGTATTTATGGTTTAAAATGGTTTTATGGTGTGAACCTTGAAATGTTTATAGTGTAATAAAAGTGGAAGATAGAATGAGAAATTATGGGGGTAAAATAGTGGTTTATGTCATAAAAACCCCTAACCAGGACCACTTACTACATAATTTATGGTGTAAGGCCTAGTTTTATGCTGTAATGCTCCCCAGACCTGTTTAGGTTTTATTTAAAAGGGGATTTAACCTCTTTATCCATCAAACAATAGTACATTTCTGAAGGAGGTTCCCTCTCTCTAACCTAGGTATGGATGGATCTCCATCATACAGAGTCCAATTTGAGCATCGTCGGTCATGTTGGATCACCCTCAATTATTCTCTCTTTCCTCATACCTATTTTTTAGATTTACTTCTTGATTTTTGTGAGAACTTCATGGAATCTCATATGCATTATTATCAAGGCATTTTTCTATTCCTCATATTTCTCTCCTTACACATATAATAAAATATCAATATTTGATGAGTGAATCATCCTAAGAATGAGGTTGGTGGTCTATATGTTTTCCCTTAAAGTTTTTTCATTTATAAAATATTACCATTATGATACATTCCATAATTTCTATGTATTTATCCTAAAATGTAAAATTCATTTAATTAAACACATATACCAATATAAATATGTTACATAGTCCCTTAACATGGTTAGAGGTTTAAGACCTCAAACTAAACCACAATAGATGGTGATTTTTAGAGAAATATTTATATTGACTATGTTCCCAATTTATTAGAGAACCCCTATGGATGTGTTGCGCATGCCCCATGCTAGAGAAAAACCTTATTGATTTAAATAGTTTGGAAAAACCATTGGTCCTTAATAACTTTCTTTATGCCTGATGGTTATGAAATGGTCAATAGTATTAATTTAATTTAGTGGTAGTATGGAAATACTTATACTCTTGGGCCTTTTTTTCTCTAGTAAATGAATTAACCAATTGAACTTTCATGGCATATCGTATGGTTGGTAGGGAATTTCCCATGGCCTATGTATGAATCCTAAATATAAATTGTTGGATAAATTACTTGGAAATATTTAAATAAAAATTATGCCTTTGAATGAATAATATTTAGTGAAAAGTGAAATAATAGATATATTTCTTAGGCCTTTGTAAAAGTGAAAATAAGTTATTTTGATGTATGATTTTGGAAGAAATAAATTTAATGTTTAATTGTATGTTGAATTTTGAATTTTAATGGATATATACCTCATGGATAGTAATTAAATATTTAATGTAACATTCCAATGAATATAAAATGTTCCTTGAGTGATACTGGAGTTCCACTTTACGGAACTCCATGGTTTCAGGATTATAGGGGAAGTGGGATTACTTTATAATGAATTATTAATGGGATAACTTAGTTAGGATTATTGTACATGATGCTTCACATCCCCTTTGTATAGAAGGTTGAACATGGAATTTAAAATCATTTCGTGTTACTAGACATGATGTTTCATGCCCCTTGATTAGGATGTTGGACATGACATTTCACATCATTATTGGGATTATTGGGGATGGTATCCCCTATTCCCTGTTCAGATATATGGGCCTATGAACTTTATTATATTATCATTATTATGCATATTCCATGGTATTACACATCATATCCTCACAAATTCATGTATAAATATGAATATAAATATTTTTACATGTATGAATATATATACATGATGGAACATGTTTATTGACATTTTGACTTAGGTCAAAGCAATTATAGTCACCTCTTTATACCTTGGATAACTTGAGAGTGACATGTTTTTATTTTATTGCACCTATTTAATATTGATATACATGAAAATTGTATCATTATATAGTAACGAATTGGATTTCATTTTATGTTGTCAGTGGTGGCCTACTGAGTTTATATGACATCCTATTCGGGCCACTGTTTGGAACCTAGAAATACATCTTGGTTATAGGATGGGATCTTGGAAGTGCTCAACTTCAGTTTCATGTTTCTATATGAATGTACAGAGTATGAAGAAGATAATAGAGCATGTTCTCAGGAATATATTAGAGATAGTTGGGTTTTTTTGTTTACTTTTAGTTATACTTTTATTGATGCATCTCTACTTCCATATATTCTTGTTCTATTATTTATTATCATAAAATTATATACTTGGTATTGTTTATTGGATAAGTCAATTGGTTATTAATATCTTATGCTGACCATAATTTATTTAAGATTCCTCTATATTTATTACTGCTCTAGATGGTATAGTCTCCCCACTGTACCACCTATAGACCCTTGCTTCTAGTCAGAAGCCTCTAGCATATAGGGATGTGTGCTTGAGGTCTTGTCACAAACTAAAACAAGGAACTATTTTTGTGGATCCTAAGTGAGGACATGGAAATTTGGTTTCAAAGATTTCATTTTTACTTTTTTATAATATTTCTAGATTTCTAGACATGAGAATTAGAACATGTTGACAATTAGTAAATAGCTTGTGCTTGGGTCCAACTAACTGATTTACAAGGAAACGATCAAGTTGCATGGTAATGGACTATTTTTCATGTTATTTTTCATTATATTTTATTATTATTTCCCCTTGATTGATTGGTGTTCTTTATTATAGTTACTAATTTATGGATTTGAACCTCTTGGAATGGTATAAATAGAGATGTGGTGTGTTCATTCATCATTATAGGCACATAGAAATTCACATTATATGATATGTAAATTTCACTATTGATTTCCTATTTCATGATGATTTTTATACCCTTATTAGGTGATTATTCAACATTTTTTCCTATATAACATGCTTGTGTGATTATATTCCATGTTTACCTATACCCATGCTCATGTGATTTATTAGTATGCTAATTTTAATACCATGCATGGGTGATTTTTTAGCATGTATATTAGTGATTCTATAGTAACCCTAGCCTTTTACACATATCATTACATGATTTTAAGCACAATAAAGCATCATATTACAAGCCAATGATCGTAAAGTATAATATCTTGGAAAATTAGGTACATAATTAAACATCATAAAAGGAAATTTTATTTAATCTCCATAATGAGATCCTAAATTCCATTATTCTTATACATCTATATAGGATAACCTGAAGATAACATTAACAAAGGTATGAGCTAAAAATCCCAGTAAGGGAATAAACATAAGGATAAAGCTTTAGCACATGGGTTAGAAGACATGACATAATGATATAAAAAGGCATGGAATATATGGAATCATAACATATAAATATGGAATCATATAAACATGGAGTTATAATAATGTGGAAGCAATATAAATCATTACTTTAGCACGATTCAAGGATCGTTTCACATAGAGGATCACAAGTCAAGGTTAACCACCAAGACCGTTTCACATGGTAGCACGAGTCAAGGCTAACCACTAAGACCGTTGCACATAACATCTCATGAGACTAAAATTTACCCAATGCATTGGAGAACTATCTGAGCACATTGATATTAACATGTTCATGAATATGTTTTCCACATAATGAATCATATATAATCAATAATATATAAACATAAGGGTTCCCATGGAAATAAATGGGTATCATAATCATGTCATAAAGCATAATATATGGTCATATCATACAAGTGTCCATGAAATAAAGGAATCAAAACATACATGGAAATTCATAAGGTAAAATAGGAATTTATCATGGTAGGTTATGTCAAATATAAGTGATAACATGTAAAAAGAGTATTTAATAAATTTTAGCATCAAAAAATTTTAGTGCTGTTTTAAGGAAAATACTAAAGAGCATTTAAAATAGAAAAGAGAATAAATTAATATCACGTGTACAAAAAAATTTCAGAACCTTAAATAATTTATAATAAATATATTATAGTCTATTTCAACCATCAAAATGGTTTCATGACCATAATTGAAGACGATAATAGAAATTGAAAACCCGTCATCCTTGAATGTGATAAATTAACACATCTCAGATGGTGTTTTAATTTCTAGTATAAAAGGAGGGGAAAAGGGATATGATGATAAATTATTCCATTATCATAAAAAAATTATATTAAATGTAATGGACTGGAGTTATCATAACATTTGGATGAAAGGATGTGAGGAAAGAAAGAGAAAAGAAAGGAACTTGAAAGAAAATAAAAGAAGTGAAAAGAGGAATTTACCTCTTGAATTTTTCTTCATTGAGAACCTCTTTAGGGAAGGGGATTTGGGATTTTAAATAGACCAAGGGCTTATGGACATGGGGCAAAATTTATACAAGTCACAAGGCTTGAGAGGAGTGAAGAGAAGAGGGGGGTGAGGGTGGTTTTTATAGTGAAGGAGAGGAGTATTTTCTCAATATTTAATTCATTAGTTTATTATTTTAATCAAGACAAGAAATAATGTTGATTCTTGAGACTAAAAATAGTAACAAGATCATTTTAATTCAAACCAAGGGTTCTTACATCATCCATGATGTTATGAATAGTGTATTTAACTCATAATGTATATATATGGTAATTTAGCATATTTCACTATTCATAAAAAAATCAAGTATTTTAGAAAAATCCAAAAAATTAACCCTAACCAATTTTCAATGTGTAGAATTAAAAAATGACTCTATTTTTTAAAAATATTTTTCTAAAAAAAATGAGAAATTTAATTTTTAATTAAAATCATAATTTACTTAAAAAATACAAATTTTAAAATTAAAACTGCTTTTCTAACACTTTGAAAAATTAATTAAGGTATCGTAAAATTATCTTATGATCAAAAGACATAAAAATAATAATTTATGAATTCTTTTTATGAAAATAAATTTTCTTTTAATTTATTAAATTAATCATAAAATTGTAATTAAATATTTACGACTTACAAAAATACCAACACTTTATTAATAATTTTTAAAATATATATTTACTTATACTATGATATAATTATACCATATTGTCACTTATAAGATAGATAAATTTTATTCATTATTTCATTGGTGAGGTTACTATTACATTGGCCAGTTTACTATTCATAAGGGTCACATTACTATTCCAAAGGTCTAGTTACCATTTCATCAGTATGTGTTCCTTAACTTCAAGAGATACCTTTTATTTCACTCAATCTTAATTTATAAGGTTTTTATTATGTTATATGTGATTATACTATAAGACACAATTATAAATAAGGAATTCCATTGATAAAAAATTGGGTCGTTACATTCTTCCCCCCTTAAGAATTTTTTGCCTCAAATTTTTTTTTACATTCTAAGTTGTAAATAGGTGTGGGTAATTTTATTTCATTACTTACTCCATTTCAGATGTTTCCTCCTAATACTTATGGTTCCACTATACTACTTTGACCAGGTGATTAGTCTTGTTGCGTATAACTTTATCTCTATGATCCAATATCTTCACTGGATGCTCCTTCTAAGAAAGGTCATTCTCCAAATGTACCACCTCTGAAGAGAGTACGTGTGAGGGATCTGGTATGTACTTATTTAAGAGGGATACGTGGAATACATCATGTAATTTAGACATGGTAGGTGGAAGTGCTAGTCGACAAGCCACAACTCCAACACGACCAAGAATCTCGAAGGGGCCAATGTACCTGGGACTTAGATTTCCTTTATTCCCAAACCTCATGACCTTTTCCATGGAGATATATGGAGGACTACCATGTGTCCAACTTTTAACTCAAGGTCTCGTTGACGATTGTATGCATAAATATTTTTTCAAATTTGGGATGCCTTAATGTGATGCTGACTAGTTTTCAAACTATCCACCATTTATTCAACCATTTCAGGTCCTAGAAGCTTACACTCACCAACTTCATCTCAAAATACCAGTGTTCTTCACCTTTTTCCATAATGGGCTTCATATGGTGCCATTCAGATCTTGGAGTGGAAACTATTATTATAATAGAATTCTACTAGTGGAAGATATTGGCACCACCCTCCTTTAAAGTCCATAGAACATGCTCTAAATATATCTTCCAATGTATAAATAGATCACTCAGATTGGCCATTAGTTTGAGGATAATAGGCCGCACTGAAGTTCAACTTAATTCTTAGAGCATGTTGGATACTTTTCCAGAACTTCAAGGTGAATCTTGGATCTTGATTGGATACAATAGATAGTGGTAATCCATGCATCCTTACCACCTCTTTGATATATATCCTTGGAAGTTTATCCAATTAAAATTTCTCTCTAATTGTGATAAAGTGATCTATCTTTATAAGACAATCCAAAATGACCCATATTTCACTGTTTCCTATGGATTTCCTTAGAAGTCTAGTGGAAAATTCCATGGTAATGTTCTCTCACTTCCAAGTTTTTATGGGTAGCAGTTGCATCATCCACTTATAGTTTTGTCTTTCAGACTTCACTTGTTGACATAATAGTAATTTTGATGTATATTCAACAATCTCCTTCTTCATATTCTCCCACCAAAAGTTATCTAAGAGATATCATTACATATTTGTGCTCCAGGGGTCAATAGAGAAGATTGAACTATGTGCGTCATTAAAAATATCCTTCTTTATCTCTTGATCAAATGGTACATACAATCACGACCTGAATCTTACAAATCCTTTCTCATCAATCTTTAACTCATAGGATTTCCCATTTCTAATAGCTTCCACCATTTTCATAATTTCCATATCTTTTCTTTGAGCATCCTTTATTTTCTTCATGAGGGATGGTTGAGAAACCATTTGATAAAGGATTGAAGATATTCATTCCTTAATGATTCCCATGTCTATCCTATGAATATCTAAGAATATTGGATCCTTATCAAATATCATCATTGATAAAGATATAGGACCCTTTATACTTAGAGCATCCGCCACCTTATTTTCCTTACTAGGATGATAGTGGATTGAGCAGTCATAATCCTTGATGATATCTAACCATCTTCCCTAGTGAATATTAAGCTACTTATCTATGAATATATATTTTATAATCTTATGATCAGTATATATCTCACACTTCTCCCCATAGATATAATGCCACTATATTTTCAAAGAAAATATCACAGCTGTCAACTCCAGATCATGAGTGGGATAGTTTTGAACATGGATTTTAAACTTCCTTGAGGCATAAGCTACCAATTTATCATTTTTCATTAGTATAAAGCCTAATACTTTCTTTGAAACATAACTTTAAAACATAATTTTTTCTCCACTTATTTGGACTGTGAGTAATAGCATAGTGATAAGCCTATTTTTGAGCTCCTTAAATCTTTCCTCACATTCTTGAATCTAGAAAAACTTTACCCACTTCCGTATGATCTTGGTCATTGGGTTTGACAATCATGAAAATTTCTTCATAAATAATCAGTAATAACCAGCTAGACCAAGGAATCTATGGATCTCCGTTATAGATGTTGGCATGGGCCACTCTTAAATTGCCTTTGTTTTGGAAGGGTCTACAGATATCCCTTTTTTGGTGATAAAATTCTCTAATAATGATACTTACTCTATCCATAGATCAAATTTACTATAATTTTCATATATTTTATCCCTTCGCAAAGTATTTATCACAATATTCAAATGCTCCTTGTGTTCCTACTTTATCTTGGAGTATATTAGAATATCATCAATAAAGACTATCAAAAATTTGTCTAGATAATATCTAAAGACTCTATTCATTACATCCATGAAAATCTCTAGAGCATTAGTGAGTCTAAAGGGTATAACTATGAACTCATAGTTTCCATAAATCGTTCGAAAGGAAGTCTTGGGAATATCTTTTTTCCTCACCTTTAATTGGTGATATCCCGACTGAAGGTCTACCTTAGAGAAATAATTGGCCCCATGAAGCTGATCAAATAATTCATCTATCCAAGTTAGGGGATACTTGTTCTTTATCATAATTTTTTTTTGAACTCACAATAATCAATGTATAGGTGCATTGAACCATCCTTCTAATTGATAAAGAGGACTAGTGCTCCCCAAGGTTAAGCACTCGGGTATATAAAACCCCTGTCTATATTCTCTTGTAACTACTTCTTTAGTTATTCCAACTCTATGGTGTCTATTCTATAAGGCATCTTTGATATAGGTATATATCTAGGAATAAGTTCAATTGAGAACTCAACCTCTCGATTAGGGGTAAGACTAGGAAATTCTTCAAGAAATACATTAGCGTAATCCCTTACAATGGGCATGTCTTTGAGCATGATTCTCTCATTTGTATCAATCATTTGAGATATACATGCTTTCTCATAAGGAGGTAATATCCAAATTTTAGACAATGATTCTAAATGAGATTAATCTTCCTCCTTACACTTATAAAGAATCGGAGTATGCTTCTAGATGTGAAGAGTGATATCCCTTTCTCGATAGTTGATGTTGGATTTGTATAAAGATAGCCAATCCATTCCCAAGATAACATCAAACTAAAATACAGGAAGTATGTAGAGATTTTCTAGGAGGTTTAGTCCAAAAACGTTAACTGTGGAGGATTTATATGCTTTTGATGCAATAATTTCCACATTTTTTGTTCTCAAAGATAACTCGATCTCCAAATTTTGAGGTGGTGTTTTAATATTTATACTAAACTTGAATGATATAAAAGAACGTGTAGCACCAAAATCAAATAGCATGTTTTCTATTATTGAATGAATAACTAGTTTAACTATCACCACATCATAGTCCAGATCCACCTCAGATGTAGTGATAGTATAAGAACTTCCTTGTTTCCTTGGAGGTTATTGTTGATTTCCTATAACAACCCTTGGCTTAGGGAAATTGTTCGCATAATTCCCATATTCCTTGTAGTTAGAATATTTCACTACTAGCTGATCATTGATATGAACCTTCCTTTCTTCTTCCACATTAGTTAGATTTTTCATATCCCTTAGGTAGTTTTTTTTCCATATGTCCCATTATTCCATATTTGAAGTAATTCTTGGTTCCCTTTAGACAGTTCTCAGGATGCTTCTTCCCATAATTATGACACATGGGATGTTTGATCTTCTTTCCATCATGGGATTTATTTTCCAAACCACCCATATTAGACTCTATTTTCCACTTTTTTTCACTAGGCCCACGCGACCATTAATAGTATCTAATATCCATTTCGACCTTCAGGGCACAATGGAAAATCTCTTCATAACTATCGAAGTATCGAATCACCAACACTTTTCATATACTCGGATTTAGTCTGCTAAATAAGTGATCCACCTTGATGTTGGTTTTCATGAAAAATCTATAGGCGTATCTTGAAAGCCTTATGAAGTTTGCTTTATATTCCCCAATGGAATCATCTTCCGTTTTCTTAAGTCTGAGGAACTCTCTTTCTATCTTAAGATGAAGGGTTCGGGGAAAATATTTATTAAAAAACATTTTTTTGAATTCCTCCCAATCTATGGAATCAATTTCCTCCTAGGACTTTGTATTCTTTATCAGTGTCCACCACTGATCAGATTCCCCATCAAAATAATAGACCGCCAGTATGAATTTATCTTCTCCTGAGCACTAGAGGTCTAAGAATATCTGTTCAATGGAGTTAATACATTATTCCATAAGGAGGGGATCAAAATATCCACTAAACATAGGAGAACTTTCTCAAATAAAGGATTCTACAGCAAATTTCACTTTTCTTGGAGGATTAGGGAATTTCACATGATTCAAGTTATTATTCATAACTCGAGATAACTTAGTAAGTACTGTCATATAGTTTTGAGCACTCGTTCCCATCATATCAAGAATATAATTAGAGAAATTGTCACATTTCCAATCACGTTGATTGTTGGCATGTGTTATTATATTTACCTCCATTAAATAAGAAAAATAATGTACAATTAGACGGATTGAATACTTAGCTAATATGCATAAAAAGTAAACTTTTAACATAAAAGGATAAACTCTTAAAGGAAAAGTATATCCTAACTTGTGATTCCCTAGGTTTAAATTTAGGTTATCCATGATATGTTTTCTCCCATTTATTATTGTGATATTATTTTCTTATTACCTTAATAATGGTTCATACTAACATTATGAATTTACCAAATCATATCCCCCATGAGTGTCAAAATAGGAGTACAACAAAGCCCGTTTTGTGCACCATTTCTCATTCGATTCTAGCTCAACGTGATGTTTTTGGGTTTTAACCCTAGATACATTTTTTCTATAGCCACAAACACTTGTTCGTATCTAGACATGTATTTATTTTCTTGATAAACCACTTACTCTATACTTACCAAAATTTAGGGATGCTTTATTTTACTCAGTATCATCCATAAATTTCTTACTAAAGTGATATATTCATAATTTCCAAAAATAACTAGACCTTTCTCTGATACCAACTATAGTGACCCTAGTCTATCACAAATATCATTACATTATTTTAAGCATAACAAAACATAACATTTAATCCAAGGATCATAAAGTTTAGTGTCTTGGAAGATTAGGTACATAATTAAACATCATAAAAAATATTTTATTTAATATTAATAATGAGATCCTAACTTCTATTATGATCATACATCTGTATAGGATAACCTAGGGATAACCTGAACAAAATAATGAGATAAAAATCCCAGTAAGATAATAAATATAAGAATAAGATTTAGTACATGGGTTAGAAGACATGACATAATGATATAAAAAGGTATGGAACATATGAAATAATAACATATAAACATGGAATAATATAAACATGGAGTCATAGTAATGTGGAAATAACATATATCATGACTTTAACATGATTCAAGGCTTGTTTCACATATATTATCACAAGTCAAGGTTAACCACCAAGACCGTTTCACATGGTAGCACGAGTCAAGGCTAACCACCAAGACTGTTGCACATAACATCTCATAAGACTCAACTTTACCCAATGAATTAGAGTGATATCTAGGAGAACCCATATTAACATGTTCATGAATATATTTTCCACATAATTAATCATACATAATCAACCATACATAAATATAAGGGTACCCATGGAAATAAATGGGTATCATAATCATGTCATAAAGCATAATATGTGGGTGTATCATAAAAGTGTACATGAAAGAAAGGAATAAAAACATACATGGAAATTCATAAGGTAAAATAGGAATATATCATGTTAATTTATGTCAAATACAAGTGATAACATTTAAAAAGAGTATTTAAGAAATTTTAGCATTAAAACATTTTAATGCGGTTTTAAGGAAAATACTAAAGAGCATTTAAAATAGAAAAGGGAATAATATTTTATATAAAATAATAAGAGAAAAAATAAGGGTTTAATAATAAAAATACTAATTTTATAAAAAAAATTGTGGCTTAAAATATATTATAGAGTGCACTTGAAATTAGGTAGGAATTCTGGAAGTTCCCTTAAAACGATCATGCTTATCAGGAAGAATTGATAAGGGAACCACTTAAAAATATGTATATCATTGAAAGAGAATGATTAATAGATATTGATATATGATTTTGAAACACATACACAAAATTTATAAGATTTAATAAAAATAAAAGATAACTTCATTTGGGTAAAAAGAAAGATAGAGCAACCCGAAGGAATAATGGAGGTCTGGGTAGAATCCCTTACCTTAAGTTCGATGGTGTCATTCACTTGATCTTAATGTCCTGAATAACCAAATTAAATTCATTAATTAATATTTAAAAAACCTCATATTCTTTTAATTTATTTATTATAACCTTATTAAGTTCATTTATGACCCTTTTTATGGGATAAGAGGTTTAATTTCATTGTTTGGGAGCATTTGTTTCCTTGGTTTTCATGATTGATTTACTAATATACATGTAAGGATAAATATATAATATGAGAATGGTTGTATAGAATTTGAGTTATATGTTATTATTTAACATCCATAATATTACATGGTTATAAAATTAATTTTGTTATTTTGAGTGAAGATGAATCATTATATAAAATTTTAGTGATAACCATTTTGGTTAATTGGCGGTTTTTGATCACATCAAACACATTTTTCTTTATAAATTAATATCATGTGTAAAAAAATATTTAATAACCTTAAATATGTTATAATAAATATATTATAGTATATTTCAACCATCAAAATGGTTTCATGACCAAAATTTAAGACAATAATAGAAATTAAAAACCCGTCATCCTTGAATGTGATAAATTTACACATCTCAGATGGTGTTTTCATTTCTAGTATAAAAGGAGGGGAAAATGGAGATGATGATGAATTATTCCATTATAATAACAAAATTAAAATTCATTTAAGTTACTGTAGTCATCATAAAATTTTTAATAAATGAGGTGAGGAAAATAAAATAAAATAAAGGAACTTGAAAGAAAATAAAAGAAGCGAAAAGAGGAATTTACCTCTTGAATTTATCTTCCTCGAGAGCCTCTTTAGAGAAGAGGATTTGTTATTTTTAAGAGACCAAGGGATAATGGACATGGGGAGGAGCTTGGGAGGATATTTTAGCATAATTTAGACATGGCACAAGGCTTTAGAGGAGTGAAGAGAGGGGGGGTGGGTGAGGGTGGTTTTTATAGTGGATGAGAGGGGTATTTTCTCAATATTTAATCCATTAGTTTATTATTTTGCTCAAGAAAAGAAATAATGCCGATTATTGAGACTAAAAATAGTAACTAGATCATGTGAATTAAAAAAAATGGTTCTTACATCTTCCATGATGTTAGGAATAGTGTATTTAACTCATAATGTATATATATGGTAAATTACCATATTTCACCGTTCATCAAAAATTCAAGTTTTTCAGAAAAATCCCAAAAAATCACCCTAACATTTTTTCAACGTGTAGAATTAAAAAATGAACTCCATTTTTCAAAAATAATTTTCTAAAAAAATTATAAATTTAATTTTTAATTAAAATAACAATTTAATTAAAAAATTCAAATTTTAAAATTAAAATTGCTTTTCTAACACTTTGAAAAATTAATTAAGTTCTCATAAAATTATATTATGATCATAAGATATAAAAATATCAATTTATGAATTCATTTTATGAAAATAAATTTTCTTTTAATTTATTAAATTGATCATAAAATTATAATTAAATATTTGACTTAAATACCAACACTTTATTAATAATTTTTAAAATATCTATCTACTTATATTATGATATAATTATACCATATTGTCACTTATAATATGGATATGTTTTATTCATTATTTATTTTTTGAGGTTACTATTATATTGGACAATTTACTATTCATAAGGGTCACATTACTATTCCAAAAATCAAGTTACTATTTCATCGGTATATGTTTCTTAACTTCAAGAGATACATTTTATTTCACTAATTATTCATTTATAAGGTTTGTATTGTGTTCTATAAGTAATATTATGTGATTATACTATAAGAAACAATTATAAGAAGGGAATTCCATTGATAAAACATTGGGTCTTTATAGTTTCCTTTTTATATAGAAGATTTCCATGATTATTTCCATATTTACGAGTATTATTGATCTTTAATAGCATTCATTGTTATAATAATGATAAATAATTTTTTATTAAACTATCTACATCAAAGTAAATGGGGTTTTCCCACCTATCTTGTTGGTGGAATATTAATTAAAAAATTATGGCTTCTTTCATCCATTAAACATTGGTTTCATAACTTGAAACATTAATGGTTTCAATTAAATGGGAAACCGTAAAAATTTATAGAGTATGAGATTTTATAAATTGGTAAGGGTAACCCATATAATTGAACTATCATATATAGAATTGTCATATTCTGAGATTAATTGTAAAAAAACCTAGTTCCAGTTACATAAATGGAAATTGTAACAAATAAAGGAAACAACATCTATCACTTGGCAATGGTAATTGATCTAACCAAACCATGATGCATATAAATGTATAAATAATGAATTTAAATCCTTATAGAAATGTTTTTCCATTAAATTAAGGTTTAAAGTTTAACTTATAAAGGATTGTACCTCTATAATTTTAGAATGGAAAACCATATGATTAAATCCCTAAATGCACAACTAGACCAATGTGGGTCAGTTGGGGAATGTTTATTATGAGAAAAACCCATCAAGGGTGTTTTAAATTTAAAATTTTATTCAATTTCACATATATTGTATGATGATTTTAATTTATAGAGTTTTTATTCCAAAAAATTGGGTATCATTGACCATCTAACTGAACCCTAGATTACATGAATTACCATTATAGGTCTATTATATTCTTCATTACCTGGGTAATTAACCCAATGGGAGCATGTTTATGCTAATGTGATGGTTGTTTAAAGTTTCAAAAGCTAATTATATAGTGTTATGTATAAATGTATGGTAGTATATTACTAAATCAACTCCCTTTTAAGGATAATAGAACTTTTATTTCCTTTTTCACTTTATTAATATTGAGATTTAGTTAATTAAATTTATAGTCCCAAACAAAATTGTGTTTTCCTCTATATATTGTGGGATAAATTTTCATTCAAGAATCCCAATTGAGAGAATCATGTATAAGTAAATGGTTTAAAAGGAAATTATAATATAATTTACCTAATGTTTCATGGTGCCCACTAAATAAATTTCTTAGTACAATTTTCCTATATAAATGGTACTTGATATCCCTTATGAGATAGGTTATCTCAAGGTTTAAATATTCCTTAATGACAACGAGGTTGGTTATATTCACATTATAAGTTGATGCATGGAGGTGATCAATTTTTTAAGTATAAGAATGATGATTCCTTTTTTTTGAAAAGTAAATTTTATTTATCAAACAATTTTAAGGGAAAAAGTGAGAAACCTAGGCTCAAACACAAAAGAAGATAGAATAATCATTAAAAGACAACTTAATCCTACCAGAGTTAAACTCCCTAAATAATTTCCAAGAGATATCATTTACATGCATGTTCATATCATCCATTATTAGATCTTCAAAACCTAAAGGTCAGCTTTTTGCATGATTGGATGTACTCTTCAAGGTTGATATTCTTATTGTTGAATCCCCCAACCAAAATCAGATCATTCTTGTCTATTTTGGCTATTGATCCCCATTGAGAGTCATTCTTAAAGATCTCCCCATCATTTTAGCGACTTCTTCTTCAGTAGCATTGAGAGAAAAAATCTATTCGGCCACTCCATCTTCCGATCTCATGAGAAATTCCAAGAATTGATCAGGTAAAACACCTGACTTACCCTAGCTGTCCATCAGCTTGGATTTCATTGCTGACCTAGTCTCCATTGGGGGAGGCAGTGAGGAATAATCCTTCTTTTCATGGGTGCCCTTCCATCCATCCTTGGAGGCCCTATCTTATTCAAATTTCTGAACCGTGACATCAAAATCTTTGTGAGAGTTGGTGTGTTGAATATCTGAGGTGAGGCCACCCTCCTGTGGAGAATCCACCAACCCTCACCCCATTTGAGGGGCCTCACCATCAACATGAACAATGTGAAGATCATTCACCTAAACTATCTGGAGGCAAACAAGGAGATCAACAATAGTTGGTTGTAATACTAAACCAGCTGAAGGAACCTCCCTAATAATAGAAATACCTTCCTCTGGTTCTTGACACAAGTCTCCAGCCTCGAGACACTTGAATCGATTGCAAACTAAAACCTTTGGGATGATTCTTCCCGGTATCACCCCACCTGTAGCCTTCACCCAACCCGCACCGTCTTCCTTCTATGCAGATGCCCTTGCTACATTCTGCCTCATCCCATTATCCTCATAATCAATTACCACTTCCATTTCAGCCCCAGTAGGAGCCTTTTCACTTTCACTTCCTGAGCTCGCAGACTCAATAACATGACTCCCTCCAAGGTAAATCTTTATTTTATGAAAAATATTAGCAACTTTCGGTTCAAGGGGTACTGAACGAGCCTTCAACTTTGAATGGTCCTCCTTAAAAGGAAGACCATCAATAGTTTTAGTAGAAAACCCTGAGTCCTCCAACCCCTACCTCCTGTGAATCCAAATTTGTGATCTCTGGTTGACTAACACACCTTGGTATGACACTTCCTTGATTTAGGTGTCCATATAGACCAGGAAATTATCCACTAACTTGTCCCTTACCCTTGTTTCCCAAAGCCACATCCATATTCTGGGAAGAACCAAACCAAACCCGTGGCTCTCTGTGAGCAGTTCTTCTGTTAGCAACCTCAACCTTCGACATACCCTGCTATCTAGACCCACTTCTATAGGTCTCCAACAAATTTCCCAACTGCTTTCAATCAGAGAAAAAATTAACCCAATATTCAAACACCACCTCCTTCCTATAATGAAATTCCTCTCCTACTATGATCCAAATAAAATCATAAGGCTTTCTTTATATATCTACTTCAACACACACCTGAGGGTTAACATGATGGAACACACCAGTGGTTCGACTATCCAAGCAAAAGAACCTACCCACTAGATTTTTGAGAATCCTAATAATGGATGGGTTTTGAAATGGAAGGGTAAGGTTAGGTAAACTAACCCAAATCTCCACCAAAGGTGTGTATCGCTTCATATAAAAGTTTTAAGTCCAACAGTGAAGGTAGAAGCAGGACTCGTATCATTTTTGAGGTGTGAGAGACCAGGATTGTATCAGATCTTCCTCTGACATGAAGAAGATCATGAAATTCCTGTTGTCCAGGAAGCCAATGGTATCTCTTTCCTAAATATCCCATGCATCGAAAACAAATATATCAAAGGCATCCACTGAAGGCCTTCGTTGTAAAAATCTAGCAATCAGGGTCCGATTAAGTAGCGTAGAAGCTTTGTTGAACTCCACAATTGATAAAGGAGGTTAAGGAATCCTTTATAAAACTTAGGAACCTTAGGGTACAGGGAGCAATGCGGGAACATAGTAAGAAACTTGGGTTTGGAGAAGGGGGAAAAGGGAGGCACCACTCCCTTGAAGGACGACGAAGGTCCCTCCCTCGGTGGTGGGGGAGGGACCGACACAGATGCCTCCACCATCATGAAGTAAGTAAGTCATTCAGTAAATCATGAAACTAGTGAGGTGCTTGTTTTTGAAGAGGAGTTCCTAAGGATCTCTTAATGTGTTAAAAAATAACATTCCATGTAGAAGATTCATCTTGACCTTGATGGTGGATAAATCATAGGAGCATGAGTCAGGTCATGATCCAGGTGGTATGTGATGTACACCCTCTATGTATGACATGTTAGTTCAGACCATGTGAATGTGGTAACTATTTAGAATATAACATTTTTGAGAGTCTGAGTGAGGGTTGAGGATTGATGGTTTCAAGAATGTTCCACTTATGGGCATGGTGTCTCATATATTTGGGTGAATTAATGTAAGTTCCCAATGATGAAAGATAATTTGGGAGTAAATTGGGTAACATGAGATAGTTGACCCATGGGTGGACCTTGACACACTATTGGGAAATGTGGTGTCGGGGGTTGGTTAAGGCAGCCATGGAGTATTTTGATGAGAGCATAGCTCGAGTAGACTAATAGAAACCTGTTGATAGAATCTTGGTGTAGTCTTAGTTAGATATGATCATGCCCAATATCTTGACATAATATTGATTATTCTAAGAGAGTTTCAGCTATGTGATGAGGTACCTAATTATACTTTTATGGTTTGATGGAGAGAATTTTTGAGAGGTGAACCCATGTAGTGGTTTAAAGTTTATTTATATGGTGTTTAGTACAACAATGTATATTTAAGGGTGGTGTCCCATGTTGCATTCTAAATACTCAATAGTTTCCATTGAAACTATTCTTAGGAAGTTTGAATGAGTAATGGGTGAAATTTATATTAGCACATGGGATGAGTGGGATCTTATCCTTGTAAGTTGTTATGTTAGAGATGGATGGGGCATGTGATGTAGTAATAAGGGTAATTGTTTCATTGATTTGGTGACAATGATATTCCTAAGGTGGGGAGTTGGATGCCGATCATTAGAGGGAGACCCTCATGTGAGAAGGGTTGTGATACCATGATACTAGTCATGAGGCAGTTTTTTAGATATAGTATTTCATTTGATAAATGAAACAATGTAAGGAAATATTTCTTAGAAAATTATTGGTATAGGTTTGATAAAGGACTTGGTGGAGTCTAAGTAGCAACATTATCTCAATATTGATGGTGATGATCCACAGAGGTTGTATCTGGAATACACTAGTGATCATATTATGAAATGATGATTGTTTTAGACATGGGATATTTCATCAAGAATACATCATCAGAAGTTAGGTATGGAATTTAGTAAGCGAACTTGGAATGGCCTCAACATGCCTTGGAATAAAGGCATTAAAAATCTAGTTTTGGACACACATCAGTTGTAGGAGATGAGAATATCCTAAATAGTAATCTAGAGGAAATTTAACTTGATTTTCCTCATATATTGGTTATGGTTAGTGTGGAACTATATGAGTAATTCCTTCAGGGTGAGACTTGTGCAGTTTATAATGGTCATCCATGGGTTTTCAAGGGAAATATGGGTCAACCGGTATTAGGGTGGTCATTTGGGATTTGACCATCTCGATCAAATTGAGAAACATATCAGGAATATTTAGAGGAAGTTAATAACATGATAATGTAGGCTATTATATTGGTGGGATCATCATGACTCAAAATTGGATGTGGGAAATCTAGAACCTATGATGGGAAGATCTATAAGATGGTTTATGAAAGAGATGATGATTTGATTTTTCTCCAGTTAGATAGGTTATGGTAAGTGTCAGCTTGATGTTTTAAAAGTGGTTACAAGTATTATCAAGATTTTTAGTGATTTAGGTTCCATATTCTTAAAGGGATTCTTGGAGGTGTGTTGGGAATTTTAAAATTTAGTGTGACCATGTGAATAGGAACTCACAAAACAAGTAGGTCAGGTGAAGTTTTTGTTTTCCACTAGGGATTCTCGGGGATGAGAATTTATATATTGGGGAGGTTGTCATGTACTATGTTTTTTGTATGGGTTGGAAATTGTAAAATAATTTCAATATTTATCCATTGGTTAATGGTTACTTTAAATAACTAGAAATTGGAATGATGTTATGGGTGTTTGAATGCCCACAAATGGTGTTTTCAGATGTTTTCTAAGTACCAGTGGAAGTTATGAGGGTTTAGAAAAACATTGGAGGAGGAAGAGGCTATTAAACTAGGATGTAGAATCCATTTACACTGTAAACATAGTATTTACATCTTAAAAGGGTTTTATGGTTGTGCTTTGAGATTTATACAATTTTATAAAATTAGTAATTGGACTAATATACTAGGGTGTAAAACTATATTTTATGCTATAAAAACCCATGGACATGACTACTACTTAAAAAATTTATAGTATAAGATGTATTTTTATAAAATAAAGGTCACTAGAACTATTTAATTTTTATTTAAAATGGTCTTGAACCTCTTTTTCCCATGCATAATATCACAATGCCAAAGGAGGTTTCCTCTCCCTAACCTAGGTATGGATCGATTTCCTTCATAAAAAGTCTGATTCAAGCATCATTGATCATGTTGGGTCCCTGTTAGTTAGTCCCTATTTCCACTTACTACTTCCTTCTATTTTCTTTCTTTATTTTGGCGTGATATTCATGTGATCACATATGTCCTATTATAAATATTTTTTATATTATCCTATTTTATATCATTTCTGATCAAATCAAATATTGATATTGGATGAGTGAAGCATCCTAAGAATGAGGTATGCGGTCTATATGTTTTTACATAAAATTTGTGTCCTTTATAAAATATTTACACTATGACACACACCATATTTCTCATGCATTTCTCTTAAAATGTAAAATTACATTACTTAAATACATAGACCACAACCGTTATGTTCCCTATACCCTTAACATGGTTGGAGGTTAAAAAAATCAACCTGAACCACCATGTATGGTGAGATCGATGAAAATACATATGCTGATCATATTTACCAATCTATTAGGACAACCCTATGGATGTGTTGAGTCTGAACCCTAGTTTAGAAATTCCATATTCAATTAAATAGTTTGGATAAAACATTGGTGTTTAAGAATGTTATTTATGATCAATGATTATGAAATGGATAAGAATATTAATTGAATTTAGTGGTAGCATGGAAATCCTTATACACATTTCCCTCTTTTTATCTAGTAATTTAATTGAAAAACTAAATGATAAGGGCATATCATATGTTTGGAATGGAATTTACCATTTTGTATGTCTATATTATAAATATATATTGTTGGATAAATCAATCATCTAATGTTGAATTATAAATTATTCCCTTGACTGAATGAGATTTAGTTAAAAGTGAAATGATAGATATATTTTTACAACCTATGGAAAAGTTAAAATAAATGATTTTGATGTATTCCTTAGAAACTTATAAATTGAATGTTTAAAGGTATATTTAACTTTGAATTAGAATGCATGCTTACCTCATGGTCTTTAATTAAATATTAAATGTTATATGCCAATGAAAGTACACCGTTTTTTTAGTGATAAATGGGGTTCTCATTACAGAATTCCTTGGTTAAGAGCTTATAGGTAAATTAGGATTAATTTATACTAGAATATTTTTGGGAGCCCACAGTTATGGTTAATGGATATGAAACTTCAAACCCCTTGTTCTAGGGTGTTTGACATAGCGTTTCACATAATTTTGGGCTACTGGCATGAATTTTCACACCCCTAGATTAAGATGTTGGACATGATGTTTCAAATCATTATTGGGATTATTGATAATGGAATTATGTATTTCTTTTTCAGATATATGGTCTTATGACCCTTTTTATATAATAATTATTATTATGTGGATGCCCTAGTCTTACACATAAGATCCTCACCAGTTCATGTATATTTGCTTATATAGACATGTTTACATGTATTCATATATATACATCATGGGACATGTTCAAAGACATTATTACTTAGGTTGAAGCAGGTATAGTTATCTTGGAATCCCTTGATAAACCTCATTGTGACATGGTTTTATTTTACTACACTACTATACTTTTGATATAGCTATACATTGTTTCATTTTATAATAATGGAATATATTTCATTAAACATAATTTTTGGTTTTCAATTTAGTTTATCTCACACCTTTTTTGGACCACTATTTTTGACACCGAATGACCTCTTCGTTCTAGAATGGGATCTTGGAAGCACTCAACTTCAATTGCATGTTTCTATGTTCTGATATGAAGTACCGAGTAGGTGTCTAAGCTTGATCGAATGATGATAATAGAGATAGTTTTTTTTACTTTTACTTATACTCTTATTGATGTATTAATACTCCCATGTATTCTTTTTTAGTAATGTAACATCATGGAATTATCTTTTGGGTATTGTTTATTGGATATGTCTAATGCTTGTTACTATCTTCCAATGGTTTTCATTTATTTATTATTCCTCTATATTTATTACTGGTCTAGAGGGTATATTATCCCCACCATTACACCTTTATACCCTCACTTATAGTCAACATCCTCTAGCATATAGGGAGGCATGGTTTAGGTCTTATTTCTAATTGGCTGAAGAAACCATTTTTGTGGCTCTCGGGTTGTGATGCGAAAACCTAATATAAGTGTTTTCAGGTGTGTGTGTGGTTTTTTGTAGTTGTAGCACAAAATAACAGTAATAATTATATTTTATTATGTTAAATATTATATTATATTATATTATATTAATAATTATATAATGTTTACTAATAAAAAATTATAATGGGTTCTTTAGAGTTCTCCTGTGATGAACATGGTAATGAACAAGTTTCCTCCATTTTCATGGATACTTATCACTTCCTCAGGTTCAATCTGCTATTGAGAGATCCTTCAAAGATGATGGCCTTTCCCAAGAATAATTAATATGAATTCAAGACCCCACATGAGGTACTTAAATCATGGGATAATGATTCTAAAAGAGATTTTTCCTATTTTATGGATCTTATGGGAAAAATAGATTATCAGTGAAGGAATAACAACCCATGTTTGGAAAAATCAAGAAGTTATTAAACATAATTTTATGATTTTTAAAATTTAAATCACTAATAACATGGTTTTAGTTACTGGTAGGACACCAGTTAATGTGTAGGAGTTGAGGGGATGTCTATTTTCTTCTTAGTGATTCATTTAATAGAGGTTTATTTCGATCAGAAAAGGGTTTTTTCACATTATGTTCCCCGTATAAAAATTAAATATAATGGAATGGGGTCACGGTTCAGTATCTCTAATTCCATGAATGATTAATCTCTAGGAATGTGATTTTCATTAATATCCTTTTTATTTTTAGAAACCATGAGTTTATTCATGGGTTTATATCACTTGGATTAAATGAATTTCTTATAATTCAAACACACTCTATTATGTGGCTTCTATAGTTGGTACTCCAATTAAAATGGATCGATCTAGAGAAGAATCCAAATTTGATTATTATGATAATATTTTTATTGAATTTGATCTAAAGTATACCATGACCAATAAGGTTGTTCCATCTATGACTAAGAATTATATTAATCTCCAAATCTAGCATGATATGTTACCTTTTTTCTATATTCAACGTCAATGAATTGGTAACTTAAAGGAGAACTAAAAGATAAAATTTTTCTATGGGGTTTTTTTCCAAAAAATGTTATGATAATAAGAGATTTTATTAGCTTAAAAATAATTGGGGTATCCCTATTGGGTAGGTTAATGGTGTTAATTTAGATTTGTGAGTGATGGGTACTAGACATAATATTGAGTAGGTTCAAGGTGGAATCTATTCCCCCCAGATCAAGAAGAAAACTAACTTGGGAGCTTAGTCACACTATTTAATTTTAAAGGGAGCATGAGGAATTTTCTTCAAAGGGTCCATCCTGGGATGACATATCTGATGGTTTTGAGGTGGCGAAGGATATATCCTTTGATGAACAATATGATAATAAAGCATATAATTAGGATTTTGTTGAATTTAAACTCTTATAGGAGCACCAACTAGCTACTTATAGAAGTAAATAGGAAATATATATGGTCACTATTTTTGTAAAGAAGATAAAATTGAAATATGTTCATGTTTATGAATATAACCATAATGGTATCTTGACTATTGGGGCTCTAGGTTTTAATTTACAACTATCTATTCTTAATATCAAGGGGGGGATTATAGCTCTTTATACTACTACATTTGACACTCTAGACAACATGAAGGCCCTAGAGGCTAGGTTGTTGAATGCTACTCCAAATATGAACCATGGGAAGGTAGACATGGGATATTACTTATAGAACATTGAATTCAGTATAAACCATGGGGATATAGAGGGATCTTAGGAACCTTGTACTAATGTCCTTACTAAAAATGGTACACCTAAAATGTAGGTGGAATTAGGTGTGGGACCTTCCTCACTGGTGAGTACTCACAACTATTTTGAGTAGCTTCATTGAAATAATAGTGATGCTAATTAGGTTAGCATGATGGATAGAATTAAATTAGATGCCTTGGTAGATGGAATTGTGTCACATACTCCTACTGATCTAATTTTAGTAAGGGATTTTTATTCAATGAAGGATGAAAATTCCAGATTTGAAAATGGTAAAAGGCCTTGGTGGATGAAAACAACTTTCAATGGGTCCTACCATATAAATATTGGCCATTAAATTCTTATCATATAGATTCTTCTAGTTAAAATCCATTGAAATCGGTTAGGTATAATCAAAATCTCTATATACAGAATACTAATACATTGATATGAGGAAACAATTCGCATGTTTTGGGGTGTTAGGGGGCTTATTATAACATGACTTTCTGATCAAGAATCAATATCTAAGAATCATTGGAATGTATTTTGATATACATGGTAAACCTATCCTTGATGATGAGACTTGATTCATATATGGGTTGAATTTTTATGTTCTATTTTTAAGTGAAGTCTTCCATGTTTGAACACATCCCCTATGACTCTTTTATCTTTTATTATTAAAGTGGATCGATTATAGTTTGTTCTTATATCATATTAGCTATTAATTATATATAATATTAAAAATTTAAATTGTATTAATTATATTAACTATTAATAATATTATATTTATAATTAATTATAATTATTAACCATTCATTATTAAATATTAATATTAATTATATTAATTATTATATTAATTATAAAATAACTGTAAATAACATTCTTTAAAGTAAATTAAATTTTATAATTTTTCGTTGATTCACTAAACTTCTTGATACATGGTTCAATTCACAATGGGTTTTTATTATAACCCAATAGAAATATTTAAATCTTGGAAAGAATATGGGTAAAAGGGAGATAATGGAAATAAATTTGTAGATCATTGAGATTCTGGATGTTTCACTTGTGAAATAAAATATTTTTTCTTCATGTAGGTTTTGACTGCATAAGAATCTGATGGATCTATGTATTTAGAGTCTGGTAAGGTTCCAAGAGTCTCTATATTTGAAGATGAATATATCATAGTGGTTTCTAATCAAGATTCCCTATATTATAGGATAGACCTATGTTAGTTCTCTCTTGTTGGAATAATTATTTTTACCAAAGTTGACAAGCCATTGTCAAGCATGGATCTGAGAAGAAAGATTTCTACAATATAGAATTTAAGAGGTTATAGAATAATGTATCCTAGAAAAGAAAATTAAAAACATATTTAACATTCAATTAAAGATATTAATCAGGTCTAGGAACATGGTAACATGAATCTCAAGCCTTTTATTCTAAGGTTTATTATATAGGATGTGAATTTTAACTCATACACTGAAAAATGTTCCAATGCTCAGATTTGGATCAAGATTCATGAACTAAATTGGGTATACTAAAAAAATGTATTTTAGATTATATACCCTCTTTTGTGGGAGTTTCCTTAAAAACAAATCAATATATAGTAGAAAGGGAGTTTATTTTCTATGATAGGATTTTGGTGGATGCTAATATTGAGGCCAACCTTTATGATTATATTACAACACTTATTAAAAAAACCCAAAATTGAAGAATGTGTTGAATAAAAATATGTGACTAATTTTTGAATTGAATGTAAGATTGTGTGAAAGTCAATTTCCAACAAAAGGGTGGTGAAAAAACATGTAGAATCTAATATAGTGAAAAAGTATGATGCATGAAAGGAAGTCTGGAAAGGGAATAGGAGGAAATCACTTAATGTAAAAAGTTATTTCTCAAAGTAGGTGTATGTTATAAAGTACCATAGTAAATATGTAAAATAAGAAGTAGGGAATAAGAAATAGAATGTTCCAAATGTTTCATTGAATGTTGGTAAAGGAAAGTTAAAACTAAATTAGAGCTAATTGGATGATGAGGAAGAAAATGAATCGCATTAAGCTGCAGGACATGATTCACTTTTTTTGTATCATTTTAATGGTGAGAAAAATAATTCAAGGAGGGGGTAGATAGTATAAAATGGAAAGGATTTAGAAACACAGGTATAGAGGATTAATATGGAGGTTATAGATGAGGTGGGTCCCACCCTTATTCATGGAATAGTGATTTTACAAGAAAGAAAATATGGGGAATACATGAATTTTCTAAATATCTTACAGGATAATAGTTCTTGAGAACTATGAACGAGTGAATTAGGTGATTGGGGAGGTTCCTTATAGGACTAAATAAAACCCAAAGTAATAACATAAATCACTAAATATAGATGAAAAAGAGAATTAAAGTGCATGATCTAAGAATAAAAATGAAATAAAGAAACCAATTGGTCTTACAGAATTGGATGGAAAATCCATAGTCATTGAATCAAGAATAGGTAAGTTTGATGCATATAGAAATGAGGAGAAAATAACACATGTTAACCAATTTATAAGAGATGAGGTAAAGGCAGCAGATACTCTATAGATTCAAATAATAGAAAAAGAGAATAATGAGTTTGTTATATTATAGAAACCTTAAAAAATTGAATATTAAAACATTTCATTAGAGAATACTGGTGGTTCCTCAACTTCATTGGATGTTTTTGATCCATATATTGAGACCTCAGATGTTGAAACTTAATATTTTTAAGTATAATCCACATATTTTCTGGAAAACATTATGGTTTCTATAACTCTATAAATTCCTATTAAAATAAATCTAGATAGATCCAAAGGATCATCCTTCAAGAAGAATATAAGTGTGAATAGGAATAAAGGAAACTCTAAATCCATACCCAAATCAAAATGAATATTTTGTATTTAAATTTTCAAGGGGTGAATAATGCTGAAATTAACAAATTTTTGAGAAGATATATTCAAAATCATAATCCCAAAATATTATGGTTATCTGAACCCATGAAGAATTTATCCCCATGGATTACTGGATTTTATAAAATAAGCCACCACTTGGTTGGAATAAAAAATTATACTAACACTATAGAGACCCTTTTGGTGATTACTAACTCCTCCCGAAATAATTTTTATATTTTTATCACAAGGAATAAATTTTTGGATTGGGAATTTGATTATATTTATGTTTATCTATTTTTTATCTTTAATAAATTCCAAAAAATATGTATCGATAAAGAATAAGTATCTTACATGAGCTAAATACTATCAATAGAAATATGAAGGATCCATGGCTCACCCTTAGGGACTTTAACATCATCATGGAATTATATGAGAGAATAGGTGTTTTTAGCCTTTCAATAACATCTAGTGAGTTTAAAGTTAGAATTTAATGGAATGATATTATAGAGGTTAAAATGGTTAGTTATAATAAAATCTGTACAGAAGGAATTATAAATAATGGTTTCCAGAAAATTAGATCGGGATTTTGTTAATGAATTTTCTCTGAATATCTAGGACATTATTTATTTCATAAACCTCTAAAGTATTAACTAAGACCCCCATCATACTATTTTTAAAATCATCAAAAGGGGATAAAAACCTACACTTCCTTTTAGATTTAATAATGGATGGGTTCTCCACCTGGAATATAGATGGTTGGTGATGGAAGTCTAGTGTTCATTTCATTATGGGATGGATGCTTACACTTGTTTAGTGTAGCTTAAAATTATAAAGAGGAAAAAAAATAATGGATTGGAGACACATTTATCTCCATGTGATGAGAAATTTTATCTCTTAAGGATAGCCTCAAACTCCTATAGGATTCTAACATTAATAGTGACATTGAAAAATGAATTATCCATGCATTTTAGGTTACCAATAAACTCAACACCCATTTTTTCTGAAAGAATACATCCAAAGGGAATTATTTAGGATCAAATGGTTTAAGAATAGAGAAAAAGACTCTAAATTCAACAATCCTCCCCACTCAAAGAGCTATAAAGTCCATTATAACTCAGTCCCTACTCAAGGAGGGTGATCAGATCATTATTAAAATGTAACATCTCTCATATTATATTGTTTCTTTCTATATGGGTCTCTTGGACTTGGTATTAATACTATTCTACTATATAATATTGTCAATAATATTTTCAATCAAGAGGATAATAAAATCCTCCCCAACATTACTCTTTATTTGGATGTTAAGGACTCACTATATAGCCTCAACTATGGAATCTCTATTAGTCTTGATATTTTCACTAACCATTTTTTATATAATGTTTTGGGATGTGATTCATGATTATGTTTATAGGATAGTTAATTTAATTTTATTGAATGAGTTCCTTCATAAGAGAATCAATTCCCAGTTTCTCCCTTTGATATCAAAGTTTGAGAATGCATTTGAAATTCACCTCTTCATGCCCATTTTCCTTTTCAATTTTATATTAAAAATTATCCACAACATTCTTATCTTGAATTGACCCACCGGGCCCTGCCTAGCTGGTGGTAAACTGAGTATGAAAAACCCAATCCCACCTCTAATAGTCTAGGTGATGGATACAAGTTCCAAGTAGGAAACATTAAAATTAGAGGCCCTAATATAAGTTACTTATTCATAGACACACAACCAACTCGATTTAGCAGTGTAGAGGTATAATAAAATAAAGAACATCTAATGTTTAAAAAATGAATGCAATAAACTCTTAGAAATTAATCTCAGAGTACAAAATCATAATAAAAAATATATAAATGGTAAAAAAATACATGCCTAATTAGAAATATATGGGGAACGCACACTGACAATAACTATAGGAAATAGAGAATGGGAGAGCCAAGGTACAATTCCCAGAGTCTGACCAATGAACATGGTTAACGCAACCATGTAATACTAAGCTCCAATAATACTGGGTCCATAATAGTCATTGTTAATTTGTTTTTTGACTATATATTACACACCATGTGTGGGAAAATCCCATGTAGGGGTGATTATATACACACCCAATAGTAAAATTTGAAATCGAAAAACCTAAAGCATTAAAATAAAGAGAAGTAAACTGATCACCACCATGATATGTCAGTCAAAATATAAGACGACAATCATAATCATAATAACCCAGATATTCTAAAAAATAATCCAAAATGAATATAGAATAGGGATCTACATCCTCATATCCAACTAATAATTAGGATTCAGCCTATATCTTTGAAGCTCCATCTCTGATTCTAAAAAACCATCTGTATCCTAATAAGATACTGAGTGGAGGGAATGTACCTCACCAATATTTTTTATTATTGAGGGGGGACTATCTCCTAGTTATTCATCCCGCATACCCTCTCAAAAATCCACGTTGATAGCCCACACCTTTCCACTATGCTCCACAGTCGAGGGGGTGATATATCCAATGAAATAAATTCTCCCTATCAAGGATCGAAGATGGGGGCTACCGAACTATAGATAGAGGAACCATGCATTGTATAGTATGGAGAATTTCTAACTCTTCCTCCATAAAAATTATGGGGGACTCATGCTTTGGTTTGACATGGGATTTTCAAACCCTGGTAAAATTTTGTTGATCAAACTTGATCATTACTATCAGATATGAATTTCTTGAAGAAGCATCTCATTTACATCACCTTGTGTCACACCCATTTTTGAAAACACTGTCTATTATCAGGCCCTATGCAGGAATCTTCTCAGAATAGACTATTCACATGTACAAATCTAAATCCAGTAAAATCATGATGAAAATACATGGACTTCCATCGATCCTATGGTCTAAATAATAGATTCACCTATCTATGATTGAAAATGGAAATATATTTCCAAATAGATCATGTTTTTTGATCATTTCTAATTAATACATAGGATATGATATTTAATTTCTTGAAAAATAAACCTAGTTAAAAAAAACATGTTTCATATCATGTATGAAGGTCGCTTCATCTTCCCAAGATAATGGTCTAAATTGAACACCTGATATTGGTCTTGAAAGATATATCTAAAAATTAGGTTCATGATGATAGAGATAGATATTCAATCTGACATCGTGTGAAGAAGTTACACCAGGATTTAGACTCCATAATAATAATAATAATAATAATAATAATCATAATCATAACACTTATTATTATTTATCCCCTTTCTTCTCCTCAATTTTGGAATGGGGGGTGGGGGGGGGGGGTTTACACCACCGCCACATAGGGAGGAGGAACAAGATGCCGCTACTATTACCCTATACTGACATCACCACATGCCATCTCAGTGCTTTCATAGAGGAGGGGGAAGGGGGTTGTGCCACCTAAAATTACCATATAGGAGGGGAATGTTTTCCACAAGTTGGTTACTTGACACTTCCACCATGAAAATGATAAGGAACCTAGATTTAGGGTTGACCACACCCAATCCATTACTGGTGGATGAATTCCTACCACCTGATATACTTACAATCTATTCTCACCGACCCATTCTTCCAAACACTAAAAAAATAAGAATTAAGACTCTTGATCTTAACTCCGACCCATATCTGATATCCCGTGATAATGTGTCACACTATGGTCATGTTGTTGATCCCAAATCCAGACCTTCATAAATGATCTATTGTGACAAATATTGATTGTACAATGATCATTCTCCATGTATTTTTTGAACCACTATTCAAACCAATACCAACAAAAAACACATGAAAAAGGGGAGAAAATAAAAATACAAAAAATGTAAGGAATGAACCTAAACCATTGTTCAGGTAGGTCTCAGTCCGTTAATAGAGGATGAGTTGGATTAATAGATTAATCAATGATAAAAAAAATCATAATTTCATTTAAAAAATAAATTCCTCAACTATAAATCTACATTTGACCCATAAATCATTTTTTATGATTGAAACACATTTTAAATAGAATAAAAATAAGAATTTTAAAAAATAAAAAAAATATCTACCTTGGGTTTGGATTGATTTATAGTGAAAAACACTATCTTATTTTTCATTGGAGAGATTCAAGAACTCCATCGATTTATACAATTCTCACAGTACTCTGATCCTCGATCCATGACCCTTGATTATCCACCAGTTCACTTGCCATCAGATATCTCTCTCCACCACTTGCATTCTCTTTAGGGTTATGAGGATGAATCTAAGGATTTTTTCATCACTGAGTTTATATATAGGCGTCTTTAGGGTTTCTCAAATAAATGACAATTAAATTAATTAATAAATTTAATTCAATTAATTCACCCACAAAATCACTATATCCATGTGCTTGATGACGACTAGACTTAGGTCACACCTAGGGTAAAGCACATGTTAGGGATTTAATGGTTGTATCATATTTTATATATGATACACCATTTAGGAGATATTCTATTATTTATATAAAACTATACATGTGTGATATAATATATTAAATATGTTTAATATACGTGCACTGAGGCTCTATGGGCCCCATAATCCCACACTGACTCATCTGTTAACTTAAAAAATATTTTTCAAAATATTCCTTAGTATTACAATGGAAAAAAAGAGTAATTATACTCTCCCATTATTCAATGATTTTTCTCCCATAAAAAGGAAACTTACTCACAACAAAGGATAATGATCTCTAGGGTCTCTTAATAGAAATACATCTCCTGGAGGTTCCTGTACTACAAAGAAAAACACACATAAGGGAAAAAATTTCCCATGAAGGATTTTCACTTTCCAGTTCTCAAAAACCCCTAGGTACCTCAAAAAGGTTAATCAACCCTAAATTTCAAGTTCATGTTGGTAGATATCATGAAAATGGTCATGCACACACCTATATAGCTTCAAAACATGGAATACATAATGCACTTGGTCCAACTATGGTGGTAGGTCTAAGAGACACAACACCACACTAACCCAACATAGTAACTATAAAAAGATCTTATGAATAGAAAAGATAGACTGACACCCTATCCAAATCTTGTATACCTTAATGAGGTGAGATATCTCATAATGAAATATCTCTTCATAAAACTCCAAAGGTTCCCATTGTTGGTTCAAAAAGGACTCCTGAAATTTTTGGGTAGTCCTCATCCTCCACCGGATGAACTAAAAATTTTATGAACATTGATCACACAAACTTTTCCACCACAAATGATATTCCTCTAAATATTACTAGAATAATAGTTACCTGAAAGATCTTCTTAACATGGACCAAAATGATGGTACACTAATGGTGGAGTGGTAATTAGTTTGATATGAAAACCCTGCTAATAGTAAACGATCCTCCCATCTATAGCTAAGAAATAACATGAAAACCCAAAACATGTCCTTCTAAACTTGAATAGTTATATTTACTTGGACATCTGTATAGGGTTGAGACACCATTAAAAACTAAAACCAAGTCCCAAATTCCTCATGAATCCTCTCTATAATCATGATGTAAAGAGACCATCAAAGTATAAAATGATCATTGAGGGAACAAAACGAAGAAAAACTGCCTCCCACATGAACATGCATCCCAAAAACTCTACTAAGAAATCCTTTTGGATTTTTAGGAAGTTATACAAATTGGTGGGGTAGTCAATGATCACCTAGATATAATTATGATCTTTAAAAAATAATCGATGTCCTAGAAAAAACCACAAGTACAACATCCAATTTCCACTTCCATATGGGAAACTCAACCGCCACCTATGGGAAATAGAGACATCTAGAGTAAAACTTAGAAACACAATACAAAATCCTTGGATACTAAACATAATACCAAAGGATATCAATATAAATTTATATCTCATTGGTATACTACTAAAGAAAATCATGAAACCTCATCTTAATATCCTCTCACAGTATGACTAGTGTCACCATTCTTCTTCAAATTAGGATTAAATTCTATAACCTTATGAATATCCATCAGAAACATGTCTAGTAGATATTAGGTCATACAACATCCCACAATTAATATCCCTAAGTTGATCCCCCCTGACACACTAAAAAATAATAGGGGTAAAAACCATCAACTAGAGATAAGCTACACTAGCCTCATCATTAAGGGTCTACAAAAAAGAGGTTATATGGTTTATCACCACTCCCAAAAATAGTGAATGAAAAAAATTTATTTGATAATATGATACCATAATCATGCCCTTGGTAGGATATCAGTATATCATGACATCAACCTTAGCTGGGACCACTTTTAAACCCAATTATGAGAAGAAATATCCCAATAATTAGACCATATGAATCTAGAACTGACTCCATAAGAGTTTACCATAAAGATAGAACTCTCAGAAAATGTATCAAACCATCAAAAAGTGTAACACATGCTCCACCTCAAACATGGAGTACATAAGGGTTACATCAAATAAGATGAACTTGAACTGATCTAAAAAGGGTTAAAGGATCTAGTTCATATGTATCATAAACATCACTGGGGAATCCAACATGTAGGAAGGTGTATCACTAAGAAATCAAATAAATTGTAGTGAATATATGATGCCACATTCTATATATTATCATCTCAAACCTGGAACTTGTGATTATCCATATTTAGGTCAAACTTTGAGAACCAATTCTTACCTAACCATTGGTTAAATTAGTGATTGATACTTGGGGGTGGTTACCCCTTTCCAAAAAGTTACTTTTTTCGAGTGACGTTAAATAATTCCCAACCTAAATCTCTCATTAACCTTATAGGGGAACCACACTATGGTTCCTAGGGAAACACATTGGGTCGATGAAATCCCTTCTATACAGTTTTATCTAACCACCCATTCATCACTCACATCCACATGGGGTCATCGACATGCTAGCATAGATATTGAGCCATCCCTAGGTGAAGGTATATGAAGAAAAAAACCTTTTTACGGGGAATTAATCCTATAAAATTATTAGGAGAGATGTACTTGATCTCCTACAATACCATAGGAAATAAAAAGATTATATAATTCACTGCTCCAAGGATCATACAAGATAATAGATAAGAAATTGGTTGTATCATCATACACATGAGATCATCCTATTCTACCTAGAATCCAATCACACAAATGAATTTAAATTCTATCCCAATAGCCTAGAAACACTATAACCCTAATATGTAATAGTCAAACTAGAAATGGAAAATATAAAACTAGTCCATACCAATGAAAACATCACAGGGCCACATTATGACTATAGAGATATTCAACAGAACGTTCTCTTCTCCCAGAGTCAAGTCACACTATTAGTAGAGGTGTGATCACTAAATCCTCTCTAAAGGAGACTCTAAACACAAGTTTCGTGCTAAAACATCTCCATTGGAATAACTAGGTCTTTAAAAAGGGATATATTCAAGGGAAAAAATTTCAATTTTATACCCAAAATATGTCTAGAGTAGGGAATACATAGATCACACCTTGAGATGCACCTAGATCCACTAGGCCGCATGCCTATACTGTGTAAAGTAATCCTTCCCCTTGTATACCTATTAATCAAAACTAGGGATCACACCATCACCTTAACACACCAAAATGACCTCAAATATACAATTGAAAGGAGATCATTTACCATAACACAACACTATCCTCTTTGGTTTCCATTGACTCACCCACACATTTTTGAGTTATATCACAAAATTATGTTTTAGTGGGAGAAGTGTACCTATTTCTTTCAAGACTAAAGCCACACAAAAATATCTAACATAAGGGATTATAGACACATTGAGTCACCCTAGACAAGTCTCACAACTAAGAACACCATCAAAAGGGTTCCTAACCAAGTAGGACACTTGAACCAAAAGTTCAAGAAAGTCCTCTCTAAGCCAAGATGGGGGTATGTACCACTATAAAAAATGGTCAATATCTATCTCCAAAACATGTGATACATGCTCATCATAGGTGTTCTATCTACCAGTACCACCAAAACCAACTAATACTTAATAAAGAACTATTTTTATGATCATAATAGTCTGATCACTCGAGGTACACACAATATGAGAAACCTAAACCATCCCCTCGATCCAAGCCCCCATTTCCTAAGGGTCTATCTCACTATAAAACCTAAGTGTTATCTATTTTAGGAAATCGTGTAATGTTCTATGTCTATGTAGACCATGGTTCTATCCTACTAGTTCCATTAACTATAAAATGAGTAGAAAATCATCCACCTGGTCTACAGGAGTTAGTTCCATCAGTTTCCCATCAGGTGGAAGAACTAATATATGATTTTATAGAAATAAAATCTATCAAATAGGTCCCTCATCCAAATAAACATCACTCAAATAGTAATTTTCATGAAACTGTATCAAAATACATGTTGGATTTCATCATGAATCCATCATGAAAATCATCAAGACATACAACCGTCAAAGAGAATATCTTGGGAGATGATTAAGAAGGACATAAAAGTAAAAATAAACAACCTTATATGATGCATTTACCATTGGTTCCCCAAAATTGATGTCTCATCATATCGAGTCAACAAGTAGGTAATCAGAGTCTTGGTGTTTGTATTCTTCAGCCTCCACACCAACATTGGGTTCCTTAGCCTGAAATTCAAACTCAATTAATTCTAATAGTATTTCCCTAAGTTCCCAAACCAAACCTCACAACCAGGACTAACTCCAAACACTGAACGAGGGGAAAAACCACCTATGATACCACTCTGTCAGGACCTGAACCACTGAAGCCCACCTGGCCATTGGTAATATAAGTATGAAAACCCCAAGTCAGTCTCTAATATTTTTGGTACTAGAGACAATTATCAAGTAGGGAATACAGAAATGGGACGCCTTAGCCTAAGGTAAATGTTCTCACAAACACAACCAACTACAAGAAAAAATGTCGTGGTATAATAAAACATAGACCATCTAAACTGTAAACAACGAATGAAATAATATTTAAGAGATACATATCAGAGTATAAAAGAATAATAAAAATTATATATAGGAGGAAAATACATACCCAATCAAAAATATAGGGGGGACCAAACTGATAAAAACTATAAAAAGTAGAGCAGGGGGAGGAAAACTCCAAATCCTAATGTCCGACCACTAAACACGGTTGGTGTGACCACGTACTACTAAGATTTGATGATACTAGGTCATTCAAAGTTACTAATAATTAGTCTATTGACTTCATATGAAAAAAAACTTGCGGGAAAATCCAATTAAAGGGTGAGTATATATATATATACACTAAGTAGGACACCCTAAAATAACCAAACACAAAGAATCAAAAGAGAGAGAAGTCATATCATCACCCCAAGTAATTTTAATAATAATATGATACAAAAACCATAATCACAATAACCCATATATGATAAAAAATAAGTACAAATTAATTGAGAATGAGGATCTACTTCTCCACAGCCTATAAAGAATGACGAGCCAGCCTAAAGCTCCAAAGGTCCATCTCTGATAACAAAACACCCCATGTAACCTCATAAGATATATATTAGAGGGATAAATCCTCACTACCTTATACCACAACCAAGGGTTAACTATCTCATATCCATACATCTCACGTAACCTCTCAAGAATCTATGTGGAGGCTCCGCACCATGACACTATTATCTATAACTGAGGGAACACTATCACTAGTGAAGGACTCACTCCCCATCAGAGGATATATATGAGGGTGAAACTACGTAGATAGAGGAACCAAGCCCTATGTGGCATTATGGGTTTCCAAATCTACTTGTGTAAAGAGTATAAGGGACCCACACCTTGGTGTGACATGGGGGTTTCCAACCCCAGTATCACTCTGATGATCACATCTGATCACCGAAACCAACCAATCATTTTTAAAAGAATAGTCTTTCTTACATTACCTAATGTCATATATTTTATTCCAAAAAAAAGTCCACCATCATGTATTTTATAGGAATATACTTATAATTGACTACTCGCATGTCCAAATATGAATCTAGAAAAATCTTGATGAACACGCATAGCCTGCCATCAATCATATGGGGTAAAAAATAGATTCACCAACCTGTCACTACAAATTTCCATGGATTTTCAAATGGATCATTTCATTTCCATCCTCATGGAAAAATACATATGATAGGTTATTTACATTCCCAAAATGGGCACATGGAAAAAATGATTTTTTTTTTCATATCATGTATACTTATTTGTTCATTTTCTTGAGTCATGATTTTGAATTAAACACTTGATACTAGTCTTGAAAAATCTACCTCAATAACAACATCATGATGTTACAGAAAGATCCTTAATCCAACTTTTCATTAAGGATTTATGTTGAGATTTAGATTTCATAATAATAATAATAATAATAATAATAATAATAATTTTTTATTATTAATTTTTATTATTATCTCACCCCTATCCCCCTTAATGATGTGGTGGGGGTAGGGGGTTCATGCAGTTCCACACATGTTGGGGGAAACACGCTTCCACTACCGTTGCCCAACATCATCGCCACCACTGCAGTCTGCTTCCCTGTAATCATAAAGGATGGGGAAGGAGGTCATGCCACCAAAAATATCCATAGAGGAGAGGAGTTCATGGATCATACTGGTAATTAGATACTTCAACCATGAAACATTATGAGGAACTTGAATTTAGTGTTGATCATACCGAATCCATCGCTGGTGGCCAGATTCTAGCCACCCGATATGATTACAATCCATTCCTATTGCACCGCTCTACCAAATACTGAAACCCATGAATGAATAACCTTGATCAGGCCTCCAATACATGTTTTATCTCCTATCAATTTTTTTCAAACCTTGGTTTTCCTCTCAATCCCGAATCCGGACAAAAAAAATGAACTATCACGCTAATGATCGATTGTGCGATGATCCTTATTTGGGTATTCATCGAACTACAGTTCAAAGGAATAAAAATGATTAATTCTCAAATAAAAGTGGATAAAGTTACAAAACAAAAATTAATGAAATTAGTATTATCCGTTTCTCAGGTAGTCCTTAATATGTTGGTAGAGGATGAGTCAAATGAAGTGATTAATATATGATCAACAAATCATAATTTTAGGTATAAAACAAATTAATCATCTATAAATTGACATTCAACCCATGAATCAATTTTTTAGGATTGATTTTAGTTTAATAATGGAATAAAAATATAAGATTAAAAAAAACCTACCTTAGGATTGGATTGATTACTAGAAAAGAACGACTTCACTTCGTCGATGTTTGAAAGATCCAAGAACTCCATTGATGGTGATGATCCTCGTGATGTAATGATCCTTGTTCCATGACCCATAATCATCCGTCAACATGATTTAAACTCTATATATATCCCCATAAAATCCATTCCTTCTAGTGTTATGTGGAAAACCCTATGGAATTTTTCATAATGGGGTTTATATAGAGGTTTCATCAGGGTTTCTAAAATAAATAACAATTAATTAATTAATTAATTTAATTCATTTATATCACCCATAAAAACACTCTACCCATGCATCCAAAACCGAAAATACTTATTTCATGCCTAGGGTAAAACCTAAATTTTTGATTTAATGGCTGTCGCACATTTTCCATTCAAAAAACCATTTGAAATATATTCCATTTTTTCTAAAAAACAACGTGTACATGATATAATATATTAAATATTTTTGATATACCCACACCGAGGCTCTCTAGACCCTAGAATACTAAAAAGACTAAGAGCCTAACTTTGAATGTATCTTGAAAACATTCCAATGTATTATAAATAAAAACAAAGTCATTATAATTCTTCCTAACCAGATTCCTTTGATTACCAATTTTTTTTATAGAATATATTTGTATTTTTCAATGGGGGGACTATCTAGGATAATATTGTCATAAATTTAAAATAAATCAACCTCATAAGGAAACCCACATGGGGAGGACACATTTCATTGAATATTGATGTGAAATATGCCATTGGAATCATGGAATGAGGTTTTATCTATAATGTTCATGGGGAATTTTTATTCAATGGTATGTTTATTGGTTTGCTGAAGGATATTCTTGGATCACCTAATATTTATGTTCTTATTATTGCATAAAATAATGGGTACTTCACTTTCTCAAGTTATTCCATAAAATAATACCCCATCACTACCACCCTATTTTCTATTTTTGATGATTACTTTAGTAGGATATTTATCAATGTGGTTGATCAGAAAAAGATAAAGACCATCCAGGTATCTAGAGGACTTAACAATCCATCCAACCTATTCTATGATGAAAACATAATTATCTTCAAAAAAGGTGATAATAGAAATATCTACCTCTCATTATTGAAAAATGTTAGGATAGAAAGTTAGTATAGAAAATTCCTTTATATACTTCAGGAGGAACATATCTTAGTGTTCTCATGTTAAGTGGATGTCCTAAGGATGGTCACTTCTATGATATTTCAAAATTTTTCAAAAAGTATCTTGTCTCTTGGAAAGGGAAGTCTATATTGATGGATGAAATAGTCAACCTTATTAAAATAGATATTTTCTTTATAATGTTTTATTATTTCATGGTATATATATTTCTCCCTGATCATATCAAGAGCATAATTTCTTCAATAAAAAACATTGTTTGGAGTGGGAGAACCCAGGAAAGAAAATTTTCACTATAAATTAGAATATTTTTTGTAAGCCTATAAAATTTGGGGTCCTAGGTATAAAAAATATTAAAAACATCAATGATTATCTCCAAAACCATTTTATAAGGAGACTTATTATTGAATAATATAAATCCTCGGGCTTCCTTAGGTCCAGATTCTTAAGGAAACTCAAAAATTCAAAAACGTTTTACTTAGAATCCTCTATCCAAACATCACTCAATTATTCCTTCTATAATATTTTTATCATGTTATAGATGGATTTGATAAAGGGATTATTTTTTTCATTTTTGGCTCATAAACTAGGTATAATCTCTCATTAATTACCTTCAAAATGTAGATACCTCACTTGACTCAAATATCTCTATCAAAGACCAACTTGTTGAGAAACCTCCTACTTTATTGAGGAGATTAAAATGATGATAACCAATTATACATTTTTTCCCTTTGGATGACCTCATGGTTTGGGAGACATTCATAAATTGGGTATTGAAATCCATTATATATTATTTCACCACCTATGGGCATGCAATTTTGGATTTCACTTGGATTCATAATAAAAAGGTAAAGGATTAGGCCCTCTTAATGGTCTTTTATTTGGCTTACCTATCACAAAAGAGTAACCATAGATGTATTCTTGAAATCCATCATAATTTGTCTCTACTCTAGATATTCTCTCTTCCATTAGAACACGGTGGATTCCTATGACCACTTTCTAAGTTATGTGATGGATTCATCTTGGTTAAATTCTCTCTTTGATTTGTTCGAAGTGCCATGTCTTAAAACTGCCTCCCTCCAAGATTTTGTTTGAATATTTCTTGGCTCTCAATTTTTCCACATCTTTTAGGTGTCCATTTTAGACCTTTTTTACAATTTTTAGTACGAACATAATTATCAATTCTATTAGTAGATTCATTTTATCCTTTAGGATATTCTCACAATAATTTTTGTTGATACCAAGAAATAAATTAGCTATATAAATGGTTGTTTCTATGACTCCATACATGATTTCATGGTTCTAAAGCATCTTGGAAACAATGCTACGTTCAAACCCCTAATGGTACTTTTATTTATTTTTAACAGTCACTATTTCCAGGATAGTTCAAAATCAATATGGACGGTGCTTTAAAAATAATTCCCATTAAATTGGGTTGCAACTCCATTTTTAGTGATTATAATGGGAATATCCATAGATATTTTATAGAACTCATGGTTTTACTCTATCTATTGAAGTTGAGATCCTCATTTATCAGTTCAACATCTTTTAGAAAATAGAAGGGCTAGTGTAACATGTGATATAAAGAGATTCCACCACCATCATGCAATATGTAAAATTAATACAACTCACATATCATAGAGATTAATGATAATATGGATTAGGTTATTTGATTTCATCCGATCTATTTATTTCATCATTATTCATACCTATTAGTAGGTGAATTTTCAATCATATGGTCCTTCTAACAAGGGAGTAAACAGAAATGAAATTATCAAGTATAACATGTTACCAGTTGATTTAGATAACCCATGTGAAAGGGATCATTTTAAAAATAACACTTTCATACTTATGTACCATTTTACTTTTTAATAATTTTCAATAGATTGTTTGAAAAAAATAATTAACTAATTATTATAACTATCAATTATCAATTAATAATTATATTTAATATTATATATTAAATATTAAATATATTAATTATTAGTTATTAAATATTAATTAGATACATTGATTAAATAATAAATTATAATACTTATTAAATATATTACTAATAATTTCTAATCATGTTAATTGAATTATTAAATATTAATTATATTAATTATTACTTACTAATTATATTCATAACTTAATTATTTTTACAATTATTATTTATAGTATAATTTATTAATTATATTATTAATTATATACTGGGGTTATGGTTTTGATTTTCTAAATCATCAACTTTCACCATTTTGTAATGTTTTTTATTTAAATCATTTTATTTATTAATTAATTTTAATTTCCAGAATTTATTTAAATTAAGTATTCTATTTATTAATTAAATGAATAATTAAATATATATTATTACTAATTATGTTACATATATTATTTACTATTTATTATATTTATTATTCATTATAATATATATATATATATATATATATATATATATATATTACAAATGATAAGAAAAATAATAATAATTGTTAAAAAATGGTTGTGAGGAAGATTAAACATAGCCCACTCTTCCCAATTAAGTCAAAAGTAGGGAGTTTGAACCCCATTCACTCTTCCTAGTGAAGGTAGAAAAATAAATGATGTTTATTAGTTTTCATACTTTTTTTTCAAAATATTTATGACATTAACCTGTTTTCTATTTTTTTAAAAAAAACCCCTTTAAAAAATATCCTTATTTTTCATGTAATGATACAAAAAATTTGTAGAATTTTTAAGAAAATAATTTTCATAAATTTTATAAGGTTTTGGTGAACATGTCAAAGGGTTTCAAACTTTAATGTTCTTATATAATTGTTGGTCGTATTTTCTATGAATAGATTGGAAGATACACTCATTATTGTGCATCCTATTGGGGGTTCGATATCGATTTTCCCCAAATCCCTCTAATTAAATTATGTGGGGGGGGGAGTGGATTTTCCTTTCCCATGTGAAATGTCTATTACTTTCATTTTTTAGGTTACAGGTGAAGTGTAAATATCATTCGGGTCCGTATTGATTGATAGTTTTGTCTAATTGAACTAATAAACCACTTCAATATGTCAAGAAATAACTAATCCCAATGTATGTACTCGATGAAAATCATCATGAATCATATAACCATAGATTGGATCATTTAGGTCAAATTTATAATTAATTTATAGGAATAAGTTTCACCTTTTATCTAGAGGTATTTATTCAAAGATGTTAATCTCATAAAAACCCTATTTGTGTTGTTTTATCATTGTGAATTGAAGACCCAATTAAAGACCCTCTAGTAGTGATCCATTCATATACATATAATCTCTAAACCTCACTATTTTGTTCTTTAAGTTATAGCATAGTGAAGTCGATCACCTTATACCATTCATTTTCAATCATTACCATGATCCCTTCAATCACGAAGGATCGTTCTTGGTCACTCCTACTTTATAGAAGTAAGAAGAATATATTTCATCTTCTACTGAAGAAACCTAAGCTGTTTTTGGTGGAATGAGAAATCAATAGAGAGGAGTAGATTTGCGCACAATTAATTCCATGCACAAATTGTCTCAAACATGTACGTCTCTCCTCCATGAAATAATAGTGTATTTATAATCCTAGAAATATATTTAAATATTATTTAATTTCATAATAGACCTCAATAAAATTATAATCCCATAAGTAACCTCATTCCATGTAATAATAATAACAATTATAGTATTTTATTTCATGGTGTTTGCTAAAATTGTGTAATTATAAATATTATTTATGACCATATAAATAAATATTTATCACTAAACTAATAACTCGGTGTAACGACCAAAAGTTTTTCAATAGAAAATTCCATTCTTATATCTATGTCATAAAAACACAAAATAATGAACTACTAAGTGATAAGTGACCTTTAAATATAATTTTGTTACCCCTATGTTTGGAATTTTAAAAATCTGACATACACGGTTGTGTTCAAGATGGTTTTTGAAGTCTAATGAAACAAAAATAATTTTTAGTGAATAGTAACCTACCCTTATGAATAGTAATATGAACCTTATGAATAGTAAATAAGAGTAACATTACCTATGAATAATAAAATAAAATTTAGACATCATAGAAAGTGATAATTTGACCTTAGTAAACGTTTTTGGTATTTTATAAGTCATAAATAATTAACTATAATTAATTAATTAATTTAAAAGAATATTTATTTTCCTGAAATATATTCATAAATTATTTAATCAATGTCTAATATTTTTTAGATAATTTTATAAGACCCTAAGTAGTTTTTGAAAGAACTGCAAAATCAGTTTTAATTTTAAAAACTATTTTTTAAGTAAATTATGATTTTAATTAAATATTAAATTAATGATATTTAGAAAATTATTTTTGAAAAATGGACATCATTTTTGGATTCTACACGTCGAAAAATGGTAGGGGTAAAGTTTTGGGTTTATTCTGAAATACTTCAATTTTCGGGTGAATAGTAAAAAAATACAGTTTTTCGCATAATCGGTGTACACTAAATTGCATCAGTAATGATGTAATGATGACATAAGCATTCTAGAATTTTAGTTTCGGCCAAAAAATATTAAATTTCATAAATTTTTCCTTGAAATACAATAAATCCAATTCTCAAACCTAAAAAGAACTTTCCAAAGCCTAAAGTCAAAAGGTGATTTCTTAAAGTGTCTTTCTTTCACTCTCCTTTTAATAAAGTAATGAATTCGAATTATAAAGAAGAGTTAAAGCCTAAAACGAATTTTATTATATTAATATATGATTTAGGATGTCAAAAAACTACTATTACAAGTCTAACTTATCATATATTATTTTATTTAATATTTTATGCCAAAAACACCTCCCTCCTCATGTATAAATAAGCCCTCCCCCTCCTCTTGCCAAACCACACCTCTCAAGCTTCAAGAATTGTCTAAGCTCTGCCCAATAATCTCTCATAGCCTCTACCCCACATCCAAGAGCTCCTGGTCTCATAAAAAGACCAAGCTTAGGCCCTTAAGGAGGTTCTCAAGAGGAGGATTCTAAAGGTAGTTTCCCTCTCTCTTCTCCTTTAATTTCCTTTCAAGTTCAAGTTCCTTTCTTGATCTCTCCCTACCTATCTTCATCAAAATTGTTTTGTAACTCCAGTATTATACATATACTGTAATATTATGATTCTAATGGTATATTATATCACCCCACACCCTTTCCCTCTTCCTTTTATTTTATTAAAGAGAACGTTGTTCATGTGGTGATAATTTATCACCTTCAAAAATGACATATTCTCTTATTCCTTTTCTACCTTAAAATCTGGTCATGAAACCATTTTTATGGTTGAACCAGAATATTTTATATGTATTATGTTCTATTTTAAGTTCTGGAAATAACCTATGTCCATACTACTAAGTGAAAAGTTAAAATGATTTGGTTGTGATCCAAAAACCGCTCAAATTAGCCCAAATAATCTTCATTTAATTCTTATCTAATGATTCGGCCACATGGATCTAATATAACTCATTATAAAATCATTAAAGCTTCTGTAATATCATTAATTACAAGTAATATCAGTTCTGGATGTTTACCCATGATCTACCCAAACATCAATTTAAGAATACAAGTGGACCGCTCAAGAAAACCATAAAAACGAACATCCCCGATCAATGTTTTTAAACTCTATAAGTCATCCAAAGGAACATAATATGAAATAATGAAACCATAATGAAACCTATTAATGTATAAAAGGTTCTGGAATTTCTAATTAATGAATATAATGTCATTATACAGGACATTAAAGAGAAGGAGGCATCCGAGTACAAGGTAAGGGGAAATCTCGAACCCAATTTTCTTCCTTCGAGTTCTCCCTCTTTCACTCCATTTTTGATATGGTTACTCCTAAAAGGTCTTTTTTTCATCTTTTCCTTTACTTTTCTGTGATATACATGTTTGTCACTGGTTTTTATGTCCATCAAAATGTTTTCCAAAAGAACTCTTCTTTCAAGATCTCACCTTTTACCTCTCATTCAAGGTTGATGGTTCTTATATCAAGTATGTTGTTCCCTCTTCCTTTTGAGAACCCAGAGCTTATGAATGTGTTATTATGAGATGAAACCCATTCATTTCCATGGGTTATTTATGTACATGTTTGATATGTGTTCTATGTGGCAAGCATGATAATGATAATGTTATGATGTGACGGGTGTGCCTGGAATTATATAGCGCAATATGAATGTTTAAATGTGACGGGTGCGCCCGGAATTATATAGCGCTCCAATGAATTGGGTAAAGTGATTAATCTCATGAGTAAATTTGAAATGATGCGTGAACATGATGCTATATTTGTTCACAAGTATGTGTGGTAGTTAACCACTAAGACATGATGTTTCATTTTTATGCTTTGCCACATTTCAAGTTTATTGTTTATGCTCCTCTCATGTTCAAGATCTTCTTCCTATGTCATGATTATGCTCACCCCATGCTATATTGTTCTTATCTATCCTCTTAATAGGATTTTAGCTCACACCTTTTGATGTATATCCTCAGGTGGCTACATGTACTAAGGAGAGGACAAGTGCTACTAAGAAACTATAGAAGAAGAGATTAAATGAATTTTTATGCTTGATGTTGTACTTGTTATGTGTAGTCCTACTTTTCCCAAGACACTAAACCTCTGGATCGTCCATGTGTAATACTATTATGTTGTTTATCTTTGAAATGATGTAATAGTAATGTAAGAAAAGGCCGGGTCACTATAGTTGGTATCAGAGGAAAGGTTTAGTTAATTTGGGGATTAGGATTAGTGAACCCTAGAGAAAGCCTACAACATGAGACTAAGTACAAATATGCATATAAGGATATTTACCTAGGGATCCCATATGTTATGTTTTTGGTATAATTGTTTAAATGGATAAGTTATTCATGACTTTTTTACTTATGTTTTGTTCTATCCTTTTCTATTTTAGAAAATAGTGGGAACCAGGAGAGGTAATGAAGGAGAAGTACCCCCACCTGTTTGTGTAAAGTGAAATTTCGGGGGTGAATTTTTTTTAAGGGGGGAAGAATGTAACGACCCAAAGTTTTTCAATGGAAAATTCCCTTCTTATATCTATGTCATAAAAACACAAAATAATGAACTACTAAGTGATAAGTGACCTTTAAACATAATTTTGTTACCCCTATGTTTGGAATTTTAAAAATCTGACATACACGGTTGTGTTCAAGATGGTTTTTGAAGTCTAATGAAACAAAAATAATTTTTAGTGAATAGTAACCTACCCTTATGAATAGTAATATGAACCTTATGAATAGTAAATAAGAGTAACATTACCTATGAATAATAAAATAAAATTTAGACATCATAGAAAGTGATAATTTGACCTTAGTAAACGTTTTTGGTATTTTATAAGTCATAAATAATTAACTATAAATAATTAATTAATTTAAAAGAATATTTATTTTCCTGAAATATATTCATAAATTATTGAATCAATGTCTAATAGTTTTTAGATAATTTTATAAGACCCTAAGTAATTTTTGAAAGAACTGCAAAATCAGTTTTAATTTTAAAAACTGTTTTTTTAAAGTAAATTATGATTTTAATTAAATATTAAATTAATGTTATTTAGAAAATTATTTTTGAAAAATGGAAATAATTTTTGGATTCTACACATCAAAAAATGGTAGGGGTAAATTTTTGGGTTTATTCTGAAATACTTCAATTTTCGGGTGAATAGTAAAAAATACAGTTTTTCGCATAATCGGTGTACACTAAATTGCACCATTAATGATGTAATGATGACATAAGCATTATAGAACTTTAGTTTCGGCCAAAACATATTAAATTTCATAAATTGTTCCTTGAAATACAATAAATCTAATTCTCAAACCTAAAAAGAACTTTCCAAAGCCTAAAGTCAAAAGGTGATTTCTTAAAGTGTCTTTCTTTCACTCTCCTTTTAATAAAGTAATTAATTCGAATTATAAAGAAGAGTTAAAGCCTAAAACGAATTTTATTATATTAATATATGATTTAGGATTTCAAAAAACTACTATTAAAAGTCTAACTTATGATATATTATTTTATTTAATATTTTATGCCAAAAACACCTCCCTCCTCATGTATAAATAAGCCCTCCCCCTCCTCTTGCCAAACCACACCTCTAAAGCTTCAAGAATTGTCTAAGCTCTACCCAATCATCTCTCTTATCCTCTACCCCACGTCAAAGAGCTCCTGTTCTCATCAAAAGACCAAGCTTAGGCCCTTAAGGAGGTTCTCAAGAGGAGGATTCTAAAGGTAATTTCCCTCTCTCTTCTCCTTTAATTTCCTTTCAAGTTCAAGTTCCTTTCTTGATCTCTCCCTACCTATCTTCATAAAAATTGTTTTTTAACTCCAGTATTATAAATATAGTGTAATATTATGATTCTAGTGGTATATTATATCACCCCACACCCTTTCCCTCTTCCTTTTATTTTATTAAAGAGAACGTTGTTCATGTGGTGATAATTTATCACCTTCAAAAACGACATATTCTCTTCTTACTTTTCTACCTTCAAATCTGGTCATGAAACCATTTTTATGGTTGAACCAGAATATTTTATATGTATTATGTTCTATTTTAAGTTCTGGAAATAACCTATGGCCATACTACTAAGTGAAAAGTTAAAATGAGTTGGTTGTGATCCAAAAACCGCTCAAATTAGCCCAAATAATCTTCATTTAATTCTTATCTAATGATTTGGCCAAATGGATCTAATATAACTCATTATAAAATCATTAAAGCTTCTGTAATATCATTAATTACAAGTAATATCAGTTATGGATGTTTACCCATGATCTAACCAAACATCAATTTAAGAATACAAGTGGACCGCTCAAGAAAACCATAAAAACGAACATCCCCGATCAATGTTTTTAAACTCTATAAGTCATCCAAAGGAACATAATATGAAATAATGAAACCATAATTAACCCTATTAATGTATAAAAGGTTCTGGAATTTTTAATTAATGAATATAATGTCATTATACAGGACATTAAAGAGAAGGAGGCATTCGAGTACAAGGTAAGGGGAAATCTCGAACCCAATTTTCTTCCTTCGGGTTCTCCTTCTTTCACTCCATTTTTGATATGGTTACTCCTAAAAGGTCTTTTTTTCATCTTTTTCTTTACTTTTCTGGGATATACATGTTTTTCACTGGTTTTTATGTCCATCAAAATGTTTTCCAAAAGAACTCTTCTTTCAAGATCTCACATTTTACCACTCATTCAAGGTTGATGGTTCTTATATCAAGTATGTTGTTCCCTCTTCCTTTTGGGAACCCAAAGCTTATGAATGTGTTATTATGAGATGAAACCCATTCCTTTCCATGGGTTATTTATGTACATGTTTGATATGTGTTCTATGTGGCAAGCATGATAATGATAATGTTATGATGTGACGGGTGCGCCTGGAATTATATAGCACAATATGAATGTTTAAATGTGACGGGTGCGCCCGGAATTATATAGCGCTCCAATGCATTGGGTAAAGTGATGAATCTCATGAGTAAATGTGAAATGATGTGTGAACATGATGCTAGCTTTTTTCACAAGTATATGTGGTATTTAACCACTAAGACATGATGTTTCATTTTTATGCTTTTCCACATTTCAAGTTTATTGTTTATGCTCCTCTCATGTTCAAGATCTTCTTCCTATGTCATGATTATGCTCACCCCATGCTATATTGTTCTTATCTATCCTCTTACTGAGCTTTTAGCTCACCCCTTTTGATGTATATTTTCAGGTGTCTACATGTACTAAGGAGAGGACAAGTGCTACTAAGAAGCTATAGAAGAGAGATTAAATGAATTTTTATGCTTGATGTTGTACTGGTTATGTGTAGTCCTAGTTTTCCCAAGACACTAAACCTCTAGATCCTCCATGTGTAATACTATTATATTGTTTATCTTTGAAATGATGTAATAGTAATGTAAGAAAAGGCCGGGTCGCTATACTCGGATATCTTTTCCTCCTCAATAAATAATTTTTTATATTATCTATCTTGTGAATAAATATTTATTTGTTATTTTTAGTAAAAAATTATTGGAAAAATAATAATTCTTGGTATTCATAATATTACTCATTCCATGGTCATGTTCAAAATAGAATCTAATTTATATCTTAGGTACACTATTGTGTCTAACCCTATAGGCCTATTGTATAGTGTAATTAGGTGAGGTTTCTTAATGTATACGATTGTATTCTAGAAATGGTTCATGTAACCCACTAAGAAATAAGTGGTATCAAAACAACATAAAACCACCTACTATTTCTCACAATGTAATATAACCCCTTTGTATAAATATTATTAAACAAATTAGGTTTATACATTTTGTCACCGACCTATACGCTTGATTACTCTTTATTTGTCTATCTAGAATGAACAGTTAAATGCCATGGAAATGAAAATTTTCATATAATTGGGTCCCAATCAGAGGGCTTGATATATATACTCACATAAGTATGGAATAAGAAAACCTTCCTCAATTTATTCATTAATTCATTCCTCCCATGATTCTCCCCACAAATCCTACCTCAACATAAGAAAATGTTTTCATAGTTTTCATCAATTCATCAAAATACATGAAATAAAAACACATTAATTATAACATTAATGTCTAGGGATCATTTGAAAATTATAGTAATTATAATGAATTGAAAGAATTTGAAATTCCAAAATCTAGGTATTTCCTCATAATCTCCCATCTTAGAGATTAACAAGCACTAACTATATGAGAAGTAGTCTCATCCAATTACGAGTACAAGCACCTACCAGTCAAAATACTATGTGTCCCACCATAGAATGTTGTATAACCATCAGACTATATTTTAGGAGTACATCATAACACTTTAAGGACCACATCATAGTAGGGAACTTCTATGTCATTTCCATGTGACAAATACCCCATGTATATTAACACATTAATGTAATTCAAAATAATAAGTCATCATGTGATATGAAATACATTTTTATTCAACTATTTGAATATAAATAGGTAATATAAAGTATATAGTACATCATTAGTTGGTTCTAGGAAAACAAATCTAACAAAATCCCACCTTAACTATTGTTAAATACTAATAATTATCAGTCTGCTAGCTCTCACATGACAATCATGGTTTTTTGGATATGGAGATTTTGTTAATGGGTCTACCACATTCTCCTTTATATCAAATCTTCTTACTAAAATGAAAAAACAATGAGAAAAATCCCACAAAATATGATACATTCACAATATATTCTTTGCCCAATGGTGTGATATAAGATCCTTGGAAACTGAAAATGCTGCAATATTCTCATAATATACTATGATTACATCCTTACTACTTGTAACTACATCCAACACTTGTATGGGTTTTCATATCTAAACCACCACTTTACTTACTTTATGGGCCTTAATATACTCATAATTTTCTATATTATAAATGACCACATACTACTTTGAACTCTTTAATATCGTAATTAATCTTTTATCATAATATAGTATGATTTTAATAGTTCTCAATTTAGCCAATAATTTTGACTACATGAGGTCCTACTGGTGTACCTTATCCATTGTTTCATGTGGATAGTTCCCTAGAGGTCTCATACCTCTATTATCTATCTCCCTCCAAATATAAATCATGGAGATGAAAAAACATGTCAAATGAATTCATTTTATTATGATTCTTTTAAAGCTCTCTTATCATGGATGATAACATCAAGAATGTGACATATATGGATTCATCCCCATGCTGATAAAAAATATTAATATCTCCATTATTTTCATCCTCAAAAGGAGCAATAGAAATTGGGGACTCCAACACATATAAGTTCCATTCATGGTGTTTTAAAATACATAAAAACATATTCCATTCCTATAATTTTCCACTAGTAAAGTTATTTTCATTATCTAATATGGATCATAGGGAATTCATGTTTGAAGAGCTTGTATTTTAATTCTACAAAAAATAATGAAAATATTCATACTTTATAAAATGATCACAAAAATAAGTGAGAAATAATAAATTTATTATCTTATTAGACTCTAAATATTTTATTTTGTACCACCGCCCATTATCTTTGGAATCATAATGTCTTATAGAATAGAAATTCTAGTGAAAATGATCCATATTTACCTTTTCATATTCCTGAATTTAGTTTTTCAAACTATTTGAGAGTATTCAGGTTAAAGGTATTTCAAACTATGGCCTTATATCTCCTTGATACATAGGGAGGACTCCCAATTCTTGAAATCCTAACTCAGATTTCCTTAACAGCTATAACCAAGTTATACTAATTACCTGTTTGGATGTTAACCCTTGATAATGACTTGGTCAGTTAAACCCAAAAAATTAGTTAGAACTATATAATAATTGAGTGCACTCTAAATTTATTCATAAAATTACTCTAAACTGTGGTTTCAATCATAAATAAAGTATTGTAAGCATTTTATAATGTAATATTATCATAAGAGATTTTTTTTAATTTATGTATAAATTTCACTCATTTACATTTCACATGGAATTGTTAATTTAATGTGAATTATACATAAATTAACTATGTCTTGATTAATATTTTCATATAATCTATTTTCATGTTATCTTATTTATCTAGTATGATCAAATACATGCATCAATCAAGATAAATAAACATGAAAATAAATAGTTAAATTATTATGATAATACTAATGATTAATTTATCAAGTGGATGATAAATCAATCTATGACCATAGGGAAAAATATCCTTTGAGCCTGTCTTGAATTAATCTGTGATATGCTTCCATCAACATGTGTACCTCCTTGGATGGTTTTTCCTCAACCCCATATTAAATTTCATCTCAAAGCTCTAGGATCTCATTTAGTTATCCTTTTAAGTCACAAATAAGTAAGGAGAACCAAATGATTGGTTATGGGAGGTTATAAATAATTAACTATCGACTCACATGGACTATATATTAAAGGAGGGTGGGATGAAACAAAATCCATCATTTTAATTTAAAAATAAATATTACACACCCAAGATATTAAATTAAAAATAAATTAAACCATCACATACACTTATCTACCAAAGCACATGATCTTTCACATGTAAATAAAAATATAACATACAAATATTACAATAATTAATTTATAATCAATCAATTAAAATTAATACCCTTAACATAATAATTAATGGTCATATTTATTAGTTAATTATTTATAATAATTTAACCTATGTAGTATACTGATACATATGATTGAAATATGCGGTATTCTTAAATTCAGTCTTAAATTTATTACACAACATGTATTAGAGGAAACATGATACATTCCCTTATATATTTATTATAAGATGTGTATGATTAAATTAAATGATGTGTAACATACTATGTATGGACCAGATCATGTATAATGTAATTTTATAAAAACTCTGAAGAGACAATGTTTAAATAATTACACAATGTGTAATTTCATGGGTCAAATAATTCAATTACATAATGAATTTTGACATCATGACACACAATTAATTCAAAAAATATGAAAAATTATTTGAAATTTTAAATTACACATTGTCTATTACCAACATACATAATGTTCATTTATTACATATTAAGTGGAACTTATTAATTAACTTCTTTTTTCTACATGGTAGAAAAATCATGTCACATGTTGTGTGTAATTAATACATAGAGTGTTGTTCATTTTGAATCATAATTCATTATCTCTTACATTTTTAATTAAACACATGACTCGATAAAACCATATCCTTGAATGGGTTCGAACATATTAAATCACATGTTCACCAACTGGACGTTATATAATTCTTTCTAGATGATATGAACTACATGACCGAGGAGAAGGTGTGAAATCTATATAAATTTTTTTATATTAAAAGACTTGTAAAACCAACTATATATCATGTAAACACAACTAGACCTATGTTACATGGCTTGATTTAAACATGTGGTGTGTGTATAAAATACACAATGTGTATATCACTTACATGGACACCATATTGAGTAAGGGTTATTGATATCTATTCTATTTACATGATGTGTAATATGGTAGATCATGTTCCACTTTTTTGGTCTACACATAGTGTCATAAATGATCCCATGTATATCAATACCGTATGAAAATTCATGATTGAAAAAAATTCATAAATTTTTGTTGACTAGGAATACATGAATTGTAATTTTTATTACACACTATGTAATCACTATGACCACATAGGAACTATGAGTCCTTCAGATGGAATCTCCTTGAATTATTTAATTGTTATTGTTCATATGATAGTGAACAAACAATTTTTTTTCCCTTATATGAATTGTGAATGATAATTGAAATGAAATTTGAACAAAAGAACTATGTTAATGGATCAAAAAAGTAAATAATTATAAATTTTCATGTGAACTCTTTGATACCACATAAAGGTTCTAGGAACAAAGAAAGTGTCTGTTAGGACCAATCCCAACAATTGTTTTATTTAATTAAATGACTAAACCACTTAGACACATTAAATAATTACTTGTATAATGTTTTTACTTGATGATAGTTGATATGAATCCTATAACCAAAGAGAGGATCTTTCATGTTAGATTTATAATGAATTTATAAGAAGAAATTTTACCTTTGGTTTTGAGGTCACTCATAGAAAAATATATTGATATAAAAAAAAACCATGTTTGTGTTTTTATATCATTTCATGCAGAGTATCCAAAGTAGATCCCCTATAGAAGTGATCTGCACATATACCTTTACTCTCTGAACATGACCATTGAGTCTTCTAGTTTCTAGTGCGGAGAAGCTAATCGCCTTGTTTCATTATTTTTTTATCACTATCATGATCCCTTCATTCATAAAGGATATCTCTTGGTCTCTCGATTTTTAGAGGAGAAGGAATAATGTATAGTTTCTCATTCATAAGAAACCATAATTATGTTCTTTGTGAAATAATAAATCTCTACAGAGGAGGATATTTGAGAATAATAAATATATTTTACAAATTTTATTAGACATGTGTATCTATACTCTATGTAATATCAATATATTTATAAGCCTAGTGCAAGAGTTAAATATTAGTTAATTTCAAAATGTCCTTAAATATCATTATAATTCCATAAATAACCTAACTTCTTGTAATAAAAAAAACAATAATATTATGATTTCATTCTATGTAATGTGATAAATTGATGCAATGATAAATATTATTTATGACCATGTAAATAAATTTTATCAATAGACCAATAACTTAGCCTGATTTTTATCCTCAATAATTAAATATATATTTTTATATTCATGATCTTTTGAATAAATAATAATTTAATATTTTTTATCAATCATTATTTAATAAATAATAATACTCAATCTTCATAATATTATTTATCTCATTGTAAAATTTAAAATAGAATTTAACTGATTTATTGGGTTCACTATTTTATGGGAACCCCATATGCCTCTTTCTCAATGGCATTAGGCAGGGATGCCAAAATTCCATGATTACTATCTAGAAATGGTTCATGGAACCCACTAAGAATGAAGTGATGTGAAAATGACATACAACCCCATATGAATTCTCACTAGTAAATATAATAAATTAGTCTTGATATCTCTAATAAAGTAGGTTTCATAATTATTTTCATCAAACTATATGCTTGAATACTCTATCCTAGACTATCTACAATAAATCTTCAAACAATAATTCCATGGAATTTTTCAAAAATTTACATCCCAATAAAAGGTCCTGATACATAAACTCCCATAAATGTGGAAGGTTGTATATTTATACCCAAATTATTCATAAATGCATTTCACATATCACACACCCAACACATTCTACCTATTTTTGAAAATATGTTGTAATAGTTTTCATCAATTCCTAAAAGTGACAAATTTATGAAGCACATTAATTATAATATTAAACCCCAAGGATCCTTAAACTTGTTTTCATAAAGGAGTTCCAATGACATGAAAATATTTTTAATTCATATAGAAAGGACTATCCATGTAATCAACTATATCAGAGATTACCAAGTGATAAATATGTGAGAATTAGTCTCATCCGCTTAGGAGTGATAACACATGAAAGTCAACATACTATCTGTCCCATTATAGAATATTATCTGACTAGAGGAAAACAATATAGGATTAAATCACAACACTTCAAGGATATCACCTTACCAGGGCCTACTATGTTCTTTATATGAAAAAAATACCCCTCATACATTATAAAATTAATATAATAAAAAGGAGTAAGTCATTATTCTATAGGAATTACATTTAAATTCCCTTATTTAAATATAAATAAGTAATATAAAGTACATATTATATCAACAATTGGTTCTAAGGAACCAACTAAAAAAACATTGATAGGGTGGAAAAAATCCTACTCGATGGTGGGATATAGGTGGCTGTTGCAGTGAATAATGGCCACCATAAGTGGTGGATCAGGTAGTTAAAGTAGTAGTGAAAAAAAATAAACTGGGGAAATGTGAGGTTACTAACACATGAATATAGTCTAGATCAAGGAGCCTCAACATGGATATAGACCATATATTCTGTAGGAGTAGTGGGGAAAAAATGAGAATAATTTATTAGAACAATATTAGTTTGTGGTGCCAATAGAAGGTGGAAATCATAGGCACACTATAGTAGGGAAGCAGATAAAAATAGGGGGAAAATGGGGCCTTAAAAAAGTGCAATTAAAAATATAAGAGCATCCAGACTAGGAATATATATTTCACAAGGACATTTTATACTAATTAAAATATGTCCAGTGGGTGTTCATCAATCGTTGTGGGGAGGGATGTGGCTTGACCCATTGGGGTGCCTAAACGTTTGAGTTATTTTCAGTTTATAATAACCACTAACTAATATAATAATAGTAATATAATCCTTTTTATTTTTTATTTTATTTAATGATACAAGATAGGGTAATATATATTTACTCAAATGATCATGGGGATAAATTAACATGGTTCATGAAATGTAACATAATATTTTTTAGTTTTTTTGATTCAAATTTATGAAAATTTCATAGATATTAATTAGATTGTTTAGATCGTGTTCATGCAAGCCATACATTCTACAAAATTTCTTTATTACATGAATAATATGAACAATTTTCTTGTGAGTTTCATGATGTTATATTACCTTGTGTCATATTCATTCACACAATACATATTTTATCTCAAAAGGACATATGAACATGATTCAAGAAAACTTCCAAATTTTTATAAAAATGTCACCCCTCATTTCTTACATAGTTGAGTTTTATGATCATGAAATATTATTTTTCAAATTGATGTATTGATTAATTGAATGTATGATATTTTTTAAAATAATTTTTTTTGTTTTATCTAATTATTAGTTAAATTAGTTAATTTATATTATTACTAGTTTATTTAATTAATTAATTATTTTATTACTCATTAATGTATTGAAAATTAAATCTGAAATAATAATAATTTTTTAAATAAAAATATGAATAATAATAAATATATTTTTTTATGTATATGTATGGATGATGAATGATCATTAACTAGATCAGTTACTATATTTTTTTTATTTTTTTATGTACATGTAATTGTAATTTTTAATATTTTTATTTTCATTTTTTATGATCTATGTATCATTATTATCAATTAAAATGTAATTATCCTTCCATTCATAGCCATTTTTATGAGTCAATATACCTTTAGTAATCCTAAATTTTATGTGAGTAGTATTGTAAAGGAATTGAGATTCCATAAGTGGTGAGAAAATTCTATATTGGATTTGATGTTAATACAGACACAATGTATCAATGGAGAATGGAAAATGTTGCAAAACGAGAAAACCAAGGCTCATAGATACATGAATTCAAATTTTGGATAACCAACATATTCAAGTATCTATCAATATTTAGAGTCTTAATACACATATCTTCCACTTAACTGAGGGGGATATGTCCATCATGCTGGAGGATATCTCATTTATGTTAGGTCTCTCTATCCAAGGTGTCATTGTGAAAAAACTGATTATTGGTGATTGGTCTTATTTGGTTGAGAAATTACTAATCCTATCAATTATAGACGATGATGGAAAAATTAATGATAATTATCCTCACATTCCCTATATTGATCATCACATCACTTAGTTGGTCAATGATGCTAATGATATCACTATCCTGTGACTAATACATTCTTATATTTTTCAAATTATTGAAGGTATTTCATGCTTCAATCATTCTAAAATGTTCATCTATCATATGTATTTACACTTACTTGAGAAACTACTTAAGAAATTTAGATATAGTTTGATCTCATCTTGTTTAGCATATATTCATAAAGAACTATGCATGTCTTATCACTATAATCATATGTGGTTGCGCCCAAATTTACCCTAATGGTAAAAGCGGTCGTTGAAGTACAAGTAGGGATCGAATCCACATGGACCGAATAAGTAACCTTGAGACGCTATGATTTATTGAGGGATTGGCTATGAAGTGGCCAACTTTGAGGTAGATTTTAATTGAAGAACTAAAGATATAATTTAAATAATATATAATAAAAAATGATGTGAACTAAACAATTATTGATGGTGGGTTGATCTTAGGGTTTTGCTTGGGGTGGATTGGATGAATTTCTTTTCTTAGAAAATTTCATGTCATTAATTCAAGACATATCCAAACAATGAGATAATTCTTCCAAATCATTCACCAATTTAATCCCTACACAATTCCAAGGCCAATCACAAATTCACTTTGAGGATCACTTTAATGAGTACTCAAAGGAAATAGATCATACTAGCACTCAAAATGTGTCATCGTTAAAGTTGGCAAAGATGAGAAAGAATGTAACTCATCAAATGGAAATCCTAAAATAACGAATAGATTTAAATATTAAGTACATGAAATAACATTCAATCCATGACCTTGCTACTCCCTTAGATCAAACCTTAAGAGGTTAGCCCTCCATTGATGCTATTCTACCAATGGAAGCGGGATGTAGACTTAAGGGGGCGGAATTGAAGAAGAAGAAAATTATTAAAAGAACGAACACTCCACCGTTGTGTGATGAATTCACAAGTGCGGGTGTGAATAAATTCACACCTAGATTCAACGGTATCAACGTGTGAATAAAATAAAAAGAAAAAATAAAGAATAAGAACAAATTTTATTAAGATACTCAATGTGAAAGAAAAACTTACATGGGAAAAATTGACGATACGATTACAAAAGGAAAGCAGAAAATTACAATTGAAAGGAAAATATGGATTCAAAGAAAAATGATAGATGATTATTTCCTTCACCACCAGCTCCTTATAAAGTCATATTAGGAGCCTTATGTCCACCCCCAACAATAAATTTACCCCCCAACAATTAAGAGAGTCAAAAGGAGGGTGAAGAATCAAAAGGAAATTGACGTTTCGAAGTTGACCCGGAAAACTGTCCAGATTCGTCCTCCATTTGGACGTGTGCCTTTGACACTTCATATGGCCGAATACGAAGGTGTCATAAATATAAAATATCTTCGTAAATGTGTCTTCTAGAATCTCTCAAAATTTCAGAAAATTTGGCTCAGCCGTTTGTATGTTATGGTCGAAATGGTGGGACGGATTTCTGTGCATTAATGACGAGTCCACCATTTAAATCTCAACTTCAGATCCCTTTATCATCATGAAAAATTCAGAATTAGCTCCGACCACAGTTGAATAAAATGATACTCATATTTTTATCTTTCTACTGTATAAATTTGAGCTTCATTGGGCTTGGTTTCTGGGCCCCACATTTGTTTGATGGGCCTTAGGACCATTATGCTTTTTCCAGAAAGTTTCTGGTTTCAGGCGCAAAATTCTCCATCTTTCTTTGGGATTCATCCATCGGAACTAAAAGATAAAATGTTCCAAACAAAGTGATAAATCATATCCCAAAATTTCAAATTAAAATGATGAATATTGTAATTTCCACAAGCAAATTATTGAGTGGGCCCAAATTGACATTTTAAGCATGAATTGCACAATGATGGGAAATGAAGTTCAATTTCTGAATTGGACTAAAATTGATGTTTATAAACTTTTAAACACATTAATATTAAGAACTTAACAATGAATATTAGCCACTTTAAGTGACTAATCAATAGGTATATAGTAGGTTGTGTTACATAGATATAAATTTGGGCATGGGAGTTCATTTCTTACTTTTATTATCATTTTCTTGTGCCACTACCTATAGAGTTGTTCCATAATTTCTCACAAAGATGATGGAATATTTAAATAATTATTCTATTGAAATTCATGTAATTAAATTAACATTAATAAAATATGTTTTTAATAAATTTATTTGAAGGTGGATCCATGAACACATTTTTCCAATCATTTCTCTCACACATCCATTTTATTTTAATTTTTATGGAAGTTTATATAAAAAATAAGAGGATGAAAGGTTAACTAATCCCTTAAATAATATTACTATCTAGTATTTTATTTTTGGATAGATTTAATACATGTTCATGAAATACTTCTCAGTAACATTTCTAGGTACATTTTTTTATAAAAAAATTATTTATTGACACTAATTCATTTTTAAAGGATATTTCATAAGGAATTATGTTATCCCACATTTTAAATAAGTTATTGTTTATATTATAGTTTAAATCCATATAGAAAGGAAATATAGTATTTAACTACATCCAAGAAGGCGCATGAGATAAGTGAGGGAGATATTCCCTAGTTGTTATGTTTATGAAGCATGGATATTTATATAAATTTTGATGATATAAGGGAAATATCTATATTGAAGGGGAATATCATAAATAATAAATTTAAATACATAATGGTACAAACTTATCAATAATATTGTATGATTAAGATATATCATATGGAATATGAGTGTTAAATATTAAAATTTGATTAGTCTTATATATAATCTAATCTATCATCACTATAGACATTTTGTAGTTATGAAACACATAGGAGATGTATTCATGTGATGAGTAATAGGGTGGATGAATGTATTTAAATCATGTTTTATAACACATTATTAAATGTATGAAATGTATCAAAAATTTTAATAATCTATTTACTAGGTGGTAGTGTCCATTTGATGGGTTATAGAATACTATTGAATACAAGATGAATGTATCTACCATTTGTATCTCTATTATTACTCCTTTTTTCCATGGGAGGTACTGAAATGTTTTTGAGTGAAGGGGAGTCACACCCATGTGAAGGTTAATTCAAATCTACCCATATATAAACCATGTAGAGTAGTGTTTGATGGATTCACTTGAGTGGTCTTTATTAAGAATATTTATTGAATATTGGAGCACCTTAACACTGATGCAAGTTACACACAATTTCATTATTTTATATACATATTTGTGGTTTCAGATATGTATTATAGTGGTCATGGATTATATATTTATTATTGATATTAATTTTATTTAATAAGTGTTTTAGACTATTTAATACCCATTAATTATATCCATGTAGTTCCATGGAATTTGGTTCATGAAATAATCTTTTAATGTAATGAACTTAAATTACGGTTTGAATCATTGTATATAATATATAATATCACCACTAAAGAAATATTGAAATACTTTGGTTTTAATGATATCATAAAATATGATTTAAGGATTCATAATATACATTATCATCACTTGAGATCTAAAAAATAGATCAGTGTTTCATAAGGATGACATCAGTACATGATGTATAATATGTCTCCCAACATTAAAGGATCAAAAATATTTTTAGGTTATTCACATGCGAGACTTATCATATGTTATAATATCCACAAATGTGGGTATATTTGGATTAATCCTATATAAAATTTTCACACCAAATTATTCTTATATAGGTCTTTGATGTGCATGTTTTAATATTATAGGGAATAGCCATGACACTAATTGGTTAATCCTACGTGGGAGGGTTTTAATGCTATGAAAAACCTATATCACAAGTCATGGTATAAGGTGTTTTGTATTTTTACATACATAGTTCAATCATGTTGTTGGTACAAGGAAAAATCCTTTTTAATATCATGAAACTCCTATGAATTGTATTTTTTCACAGACAAAAGGGGAATATCATAAGTCTTAACGACCCTAAGAACTTACTTTATCCTATATAACATTGGTTTATTCATACATGAGAAAATGTATGTTTTTTATTCTTTTATGGATTATTTTTAAACATTAATAATGATGAATTTCATTAAAATGGATTTTTTTGTGCTTCTATTTATCCATCATAGGATGCCACTCTAGTCATATAGTTAAATATATTATGTATTTTATTTATTTATTTTCCCATACATTTGAATTTATAATTTAATTAGATAGTTTATAAAAAAAAATATATCATATAAAAAGAATTTTAAGAAATGTATTAATTTATAAAGATATTTATCAGTTAATTAATTATAAATTTTCTATAAATAATTAATTAATAGTTGAATAAATATTTAACAAATTATTATTCCCATTATTAAAATTTAATATTGAAATAATATTTTCAAAACTATATTACATGCATTATAATTAAAAATATTGTAATTATTTTGATATTATGAGGCTAATTTTTAAAATGTTTCTAAATTTTACAATGAGGCATAAATATAAAAATGATTATATTTATAATATAAAATTTTCATAATATTAATTTGAAATGTTAAAATTTAACTTGTTCTTTATGAATTATATAAACCTTTTCAAAATGTATTTTTCTAATGATGTGATTATGGGATAAAATAACATTAATATGTGATATTTAGGTTATGTATAATTGTTTACATAATATAATTAAAGTATAAAAATCTTATTTTTCACTTTATTTGATATAAAATGTATTCTAATTAACAAAATGAAAGAGTTCAAATAGGAAATTAATATAATGTGTTTATATTATAAATTCTGGATTTTATATAATACATAGCTAAATTATAAAGTGTATGAAATTAGTCTTAATTTATGAATTGTTTGTGAATGTTTATATCATGAATAAATAAATTAATTGTTTATTTATTTAGTTTATTCACTTTTTATTCATAAATATAATATTTATATTATGAATTTTTATGTATTTTATACTATAAAGGTGTTTATGTTTATGCTACAGAGCATCATACAATAATATATGGAGTTAGATGTTTGGTTTGATAATGGATATAGTTTTATTCTACATTGAATTTGTCTTGATTAAGGTTATGAGCTTGAATTAAGTATTTAATTATGATATATACGTTTGAAATATTGGTATTTTGATGGAATTGAAGTCTCTCTTGAGTGAAGTATCTTATATTATATGTGATTTTGGTCGCACTGCTCACTGGTTGGGAGGATTATGCCTTATATAGATAATTGAGGGTTTACTATTAATGGATTCATGATTATTCTTGTGGATATTGTCACTTTAATATAATTTTAGTAGTTTAAATGAATTTATTTAATATACTTTATTCATAATATTCATTTTATGTGGATAGATAGAGTTAAATTTTAATTTTAGTTAGTAACATGAGATACTAGTTGTGTAAAGGGTTACTTGTTAATATGGTATGAACATATTTATTCAATGAAATGAATATGATTCTGAAATAAATCATTAGAATCATTCATACATGTAAAGGGGATAACTTGAGGTAAGATGGTGAGATTAAATCCCCTTAAAATAGTAAGTTTTATATTCCTTAAAAAGTGATCACTTGTTAAGATATTGATTATCCAAACCTGTATGTTAATTAAAACTATGAGTTCCCTAAAATTATTTTAGGCAATAAAATAAATTAATAGGTTACCATAACAAGATTATATGATAGTCATTAGCGGTTTCTCTGGGTTAAATTTAGTTAGGATAACATAATAAGATTAGGTTAAAAAATAAATAGAGTTGATTTTATCCATTTGTTGTATTTCACAAAGTTTTATACCCAAGAGTAATATATGATAGGATTAGGATAATTCCATACTTAAATAACTATGTGGTGAGAGAAATTATAATGTGGAATCATTGCTTTGTAAAATATGGAAATTCTCTCATTATAGGACATGATGAGTTTAAAAGGGGTTATCATTTTAGTGGAAGAACATTTAATAAAATTATTTATTGAATATTTTTTTGGAATGATGGAGTTAGATCCTGTAACACCCCAGGTAAATAAAGAATATGACATTTTTATATTTATCCATTTTTTTGAATAAAATGTTAATATTAATTTAAAGGGAACGCTATGCTTGATGGCTTACCCAATACGCAACAATGAGTTCCTTTGAAATCTTACGTTGCACTCTAATAATAAAATAAAATTATTTTAAATGTTAGTTAACACGTAGCCGTTGTATTGGCGGAAATGAATAAAAATAAATAAAATATGATTATATATGTTTTTTAAATGTTTTTACATTTATCCAAGAAAGGATAAAGGCTTAAAATACGAAAAGAATTCAATTTTAGGCATATATACTCTAATTTTCACTAAAGGTCCACTTATCAACTTTTGATGGAGAACCGTCATTAAATATAGTTTTGGTCACTCTTATACATTATATTGGACCAAATAAAACTCTTCTTTAGAATCGGGACATCAAAATTCACTTTGTGTAAATTTTTGGTATTTTTCCGATAAAGATCATTTTTAATGAATAGTGAAAAATGTTGTATTTTAATTCAAAACCTCTTTTTAATATAATTTATTTATATTATTAGATTATATTTTGAATTGGTTTAAAAGTAAAATTAGAATATATTTTTACCATTTAATCCAATAGTGGTTGTTGGAATTAATTTCATCTTGAAATAGGACTTAAACTAGTGTCAATCTTTTGATACTTATTGTTTTATAAAAACACGCTATTTGTTCTGACAGCGAGAATTAATTATTAAATTAATTAATGTAACTTATATATTTTTAATTTTTTAAAATAGACACCATTTTTGAATTCGTAATATCAAATATATCCTAGGGTAAATTTTTGGTAATTTTCGGAAAAACTTCAATTTTTGATGAATAGTGAAACCACTAAGTGATAGTTAAAGAAACTGATTTTTCGTTAAAATGAAAATTTACCACTTCTGTGATTTGAATTTCAAAAATCTGACATACATGGTTTTCATTAAGAAGTAAAATGTGGTTCAATGGGATTAAAATAATTTTTTGGTGAATAGTAACTTTTAAGTTTATTAATCGCGATTAGAGGTAATTACTGTAATTTAAGGTAAAAATAATGTTTTAATAATATGAAATGAACTAGACACATGTCCTACCCTCATTGGATGTGTCATGTCCTACCAAGAAAATCCATGGGTCAACTTGGGGACCCCATGGAGCCACTTTGGTAGGAAAATGACATTAATACCTTTTTATTTAATGTTAAAATTAAAATGTCACAAACATGTGTTGTTTTACTAAAAAACTTTTTATATGGGTTTATACAAGTCATATTTTTGACTATAAATATTCATTAGAAAGCTAAAAAGATTTCATACATCATAGTATTTTTTTTTATAATTTTTAGACATTAAAGAAATTAAATTATTTATGACACCATGATGATGCAACGATTACCTCATTATTTAACGATTTAAATAAAATAGAAAGATAATGTAAAATCTAAGACCTAAACATGTCCAAAACCTATTAGATGAGTATATTTAGAAACCTTATCACCTTATCCTAGAAACACATCAATGTGGGACCTTTAAAATCCGAAAATCATTCTAAAATAAAGTAACATTTCCTTACTTTCCAAGAGTGCCCCTCCTCTCCTCATATAAAAGGCTCCCACCTATACCTCCTTACCCACACCTCTAAAGCCTTTGGATCGCCCAACCCCTGACCATTTTGTCTCTCCACATCCCTCTCTTACTCCTAGAAGCCTAACTTTGGGCAGAATTCTTCTCAAGGAAGCCTTTGAGCTCAAATCAAAAAGAGTTACCCGATTTAAAGGTAGTGTCTTCTCTTGTGTTCTTTTGTTTTATTTTGCTTCTCCAACCCCCTAAACACTTTTTATTCTTTTATTTTGTAAAAACTACAGTATCTTAAATATACTAGGATGTTTTTATAATAATAATTCTAGCTACACTTACACACACCTACATCTAATGGTTAAAGAACATAATGTTTCTGTGGATGACGAATTTCTGCCTCACGAAACGATGATTGTTCAACACTCATATAACACCTTCAAAGGTGTCCATTAAGATGTCACTATATTTATATATGATATATAATATGTTTATGTTTTACTTAATCTTCTGTATTTTTCTTTTGTGGCATACCTTTATGGTTTCCATTGTGGGTAAACACAATAATTTCATTTTAGGAAGTGCGGACTACCGCCCCCTCAAAGTGATTTGATTCGTTAATGCCATATGTGGGATGTATAAAGGATGGATTTAAAGTTATTATATATTATGTATGTTACATATAAATGATTAATATAATTCTTGAATTAAAATATACATACCTCTCATTTGGTTTTAATTCCATTAATATGACATAGAAATGAAAGTAGCGTTCATGCGTACGTACAGCTTACCGTCTCCATGAACGGTGCATTTAATTTCTTACCTCTAAATGATTATGAATACTTGTATATTCTGGATATATATGATATATATGATATAAAAATCATGAATATCATTCTGGATATAATGAAACTTTGACCACACGAACAACATGTAATTGTAAGAAGTCCACTTTCGACTTAAGAACCAAATATCGACAAAACAAACATTATTAACTTAAATGATTACATAATGCTTATAACATGGAAATAAGTGATATAAAAGGAATAATGAACTTGAAAAAGGTTCTTAATCAAGTGGAAATTAAATCAAGTTTATTATTCAGGACGTTAAAGAACGACCGAGTCAAGTCAGACCCGAGGTAAGGGATCCAACCTCTCTCTTTCTTTTTAAGTACTCTCTTTTATGTCATTTATTTTAAGACCATATTTATTATGTTTGGGGATGTTATTTTATATTCCTCATACTTTAATTTTTATGTTCATATTATGGGAGACCATATTTGATCTCATAAATCCATTTTTGGAAGTTTTAAGTGGCGCCGTTAGGATGCCGAGTTTTCGGAAGGGATTTTTCATCTCACTTTTATTCCCGTGACATTTATGCTATGTTTGCCACTATTTACTTTGAGTGGTGTATGTACTGACCATTATTATACACTTTGTGTATTATAATTTCATTTATGGTTATTTACGTCTTCATTGTATGACCCTTCATCCATGGGGTGTACTTTTCGAAAGTTACCCAACTCGGTAAGGGGACCTTTCACCCTCCTTTTTTATAAAAGACTTATTTTGTTATCCCTTTTAATTCACATACTGTTATGTTGGGATATGTTCTTATATATCCTTATTTATATAAATTTTATGTCCAAGTGATGAGATCCCCTTTATCTCTCTCATCAACCCTTTTTGTAAAATTTTATGTGACGCCGTTAGGCTGTCGAATTTTACCAAGGGAACTTCTTAACCCAATTTAGATTTCTTTGGGTTCAACATGTAGTTATTGAATATTTCATCCTTTGAATATGTGTGAATGACCTTTGATTGTTTTAAACTTAATGTCCACTTATATTGGGTGTATTTATATTTGTCATACATAATTATGAGATTGATTTATCCTTAATTTAAGGATACCTTCTTTATAATGGATTTCATCTCATTTTACGTTTCTTTTGAGACTTCATTGTTGTTATGCACCAATTAACTCTTATATGGTGTGTATACTGTCCTTTTACATATTATATCATGAATCCCTTTATTCTAATGATATTATAAAGTTCGGATTAAATGTTATTCCGCAATTATTTGTATTCAAGAGTCTCTCATTTTGTTAAAAACTCTTTAACAAAAATACCGTTTTAAATGTTTTAAAGATTTATTATTCTAAATATTTATATTTAATGTGCATGTTTTCAAAATGGTTTTCAGTATTTATTTATATGGACATTAATGTTTTAAAATTATAATTCCAACAAAAGCTTCAAAGTGGTATGAGACACTTTGATTCAAAAATCTATTTTAAATGATTTTTGAAAATGGATTGATTAATTCAATATCTGGGAATTACATATTTTGATTGAAAATGAATTGTTGTTATTTAAATGTTTATATTTTCAATATTTTATGTGTAATGATGGTACTTGGACATTTTACGGGTGGTTACGTGATAAACCATATGATGGGTGGTGCCGTGAATACCAGGACGGGTGGTTACGTTATAACCTCCAATGCATTGGGTATGGAAGTCGGCTGTATGGATATTCCATTAAGTATGAGTGGAAGTCAACCGTATGGTTATTCCATTTAAGTATGTTTATGTCCCAAGTTACCTTTATATGTTATGTGTTCTTTATATGGGTTTTATGGTAATATTTTGGTTACAAAAGGGTAAGTAATGATATTTTATTCAGTGAAGAGTTTTTACTACTTCCTAAAGGTGAAAGGTATTACTTTGATAAAGTATACATGGTTTACTTGTTGCTTTGAAAAACTAACAGTTTTCATTCTTTGTGTATCCCTTGATAAGATTTTTATGCTCACCCCAAGTTTTTTTTGAAATGTTTTTCACAGGACTTAATGTGGAATAGGGTCAAGGATGGGATCAAGGCAAAGTCATGCTATCTAATACACGGAACTAGACATGTTTCTTTTTAAGAGTTTTTATTTTATGGAAATTTAGTATAAGTGACTACTTTGTAATCTTTTGAGATGTAATAGTTATTTCCTAATTCTATAAAACTCTAAACCTGAAAATATCCTCAATGTTAATTACTCATTTAATTCAATATTAAGTAAGGTTTAAGGCTGGGACCTTATAGTTGGTGTCAGAGGTCGTTTTAGATAACTTTAGAGGTTATGGTATTATCTAAGCATAAGTGACATTAACATAATGGTTAGGATTTCATAAAGAGTCCTAGTTTTAGATAAAGTGAATGAGTAAGTATATCTCAGTGTTTATCTTCCTCATTAGTACATGATGGTTTTGTTGATATACTCACACTGACCTTTTTGGTTTTAGTAAATGGCTGGATCTAGCAGGCACCAAAGTAATAGTGGATGTGAAGGAAACTGTGACATTTTTCTGAGCGAGCAACTGAATGATATGGGAGCTGCAATGAGAACTATTGTGTTTATCCTCAACCAACTATCTTGAGTCATGATTGACTACCTAAACCTTGGTGATTTCTATAAGGAATCATATATGCGAGAAACAAATCCCTACGGAACTACAGGTAGTAATCATAAAGGTAAGTGTGTTAAAAAACATATGTGTCAAAGATGTGGAAAGAAACACCTAGGAAAATGTTTCAAAGGGACAGAAATATGCTATAGATGTGGAAATGAAGGTCATAAAGCCAGAACCTTCCATGAAAAAAAGAAGCATCCAGTTGACTCGAGGAAAGGGAAAGAAGTTCTTTCTGAGGGATCAATTGAATGTTTTAAATGTGGTGTGCATGGTCATTATGCAAACACATGTCCTATGAAGAAGTTTCGGGAATGGGATCACCAAGATCGTACAAATATTCGTTTACCAATACCTAATGCCATTCCGATTGAGGATGAAGAAACTGACAATGACCAGTCAAAGGTATGGATTATTTCATAACATTTGTTTTCCTATTTTGGAATCTTAGGATATGATTCATGATTTTGTTTGTAGGAAAGAAGTATTTCAGAATAAGTTGTAAAGGAATGGTTAATGGATCATGAAGAATGTTTAATGAGTAAGAAGTCAACATATAATGGCTTCAAGAGTTATGGTGAAATTCTTAAGAGTATTAAGTCTATTTTGATGATGGGGTTACATTAGAAGACTTTTTATAGTATGTGTAACCCTGATGTTTGATATATGAACATTTTATTCAAGGAATAGTTATCTGTTCTTTTGTGGACATAGTTATAAAGAACCATTTGGGTTTATATGATCCTTACTTTTGAGGTAATTATGGGTTACTATATGTTATGATGGAAAGTGAAAGGCATGAGATAAAATTGAGGTTAAATTATGTTATAGTTATTTTTGATGATTTTATCTCTTTTTGGGGAATTATTTGAGAATTATATAGTTTGGAAAAAGGACAACACGCAGACCGTGTGACAACCCGTCACGTCGGAAAAAGCTGCGGGAATCAAACCCACAACCCAAGTGTGACTGGTATTTATCACCTACCACTGGACTACGTGAAGTCCCTGGTTAGTTTGACTGAATATTTTTAGTTAGATGATTTTATGAATTAAGAGTGAGTTGATTTTGGGTTATCTATGGAAATTTGTTAACCTATCATTGAGGATATGTGATTAGGTTAATTACTTTTCAATACGAGACTTTAAGAGCAACTGATGTTGTTTGGAGATAAATGTTACGATTTAACTTGGAAGACTATGTGATTAAATCCTTCAAATATTTGGGTTTAAATCTTAGTTTGGTTTACTTGTGGTCTTGGTTGAACTTTGGGTTTTGTTGGACAAATTTTGGAGATTAAGAATAGATTATCTTTTTTATAAAGGGTTATCCTTTTCTGGATTATCTGATCTTGTACTAACCTTTTTGGTTTTGGTTTTGGTTAAAGTCTAAAAACATGGGAAGTATATAGTTCTCTTTTATGGATTAGGTGATTCTCTATAAGTTGATTATAGTACTCCTAATGTGAAAAAGTCTTCCTAAGTACTCATCATTTGGGGAAAGTATGAGTTTGTGTAAGAAATCTAGTAAAAGTTGAAATTCAACATGATAAGTAAGTATGTTTCCTTAAGATCAAAAATAAATTCCTCAATAAAAAGTAAATTAAAACAAAAATGTTTTCTATTAACTTTTCCTACTGCGGAATCGAATACCGTTTAACCCATCACAAGTTTGTGATTTACTTGTGGTTAACTTTCTCCTAAACATGTTTTCTATCACTCTCCATCAGAACATGACCCTATGTTTTCTCCTATATGTCCATGTTTTCCTACATGGAATCCTAGTGTGGGTTAACTCGGGTGACCTCTGTACTTCTCTTTCTTTCTTTTAAAGTGATTGTTTTACCGACTCTTGTTCCGATGTGGGACTTTCAATGATGTTTCCGAGCCCAATTTTAAAATTGCGAGGACACAATTACCAAAAGGGGGGAAGGATGTAACACCCCAGGTAAATAAAGAATATGACATTTTTATATTTATCCCTTTTTTTGAATAAAATGTTAATATTAATTTAAAGGGAATGCTATGCTTTATGGCTTACCCAATACGCAACAACGAGTTCCTTTGAAATCTTACGTTGCACTCTAATAATAAAATAAAATTGTTTTAAATGTTAGTTAACACGTAGCCATTTTATTGGAGGGAATGAATAGAAATAACTAAAATATGATTATATATGTTTGTTAAATGTTTTTACATTTATCCAATAAAGGATAAAGACTTAAAATATGAAAAGAATTCAATTTTAGGCATATATACTCCAATTTTCACTAAAGGTCCACTTATCAACTTTTGATGGAGAACCATCATTAAATATAGTTTCGGTCACTCTTATACATTATATTAGACCAAATAAAACTCTTCTTTAGAATCGAGACATCAAAATTCACTTTGTGTAAATTTTTGGTATTTTTCCGATAAAAATCATTTTTTAATGAATAGTGAAAAATGTTGTATTTTAATTCAAAACCTCTTTTTAATCTAATTTTTTTATATGATTAGATTATCTTTTGAATTGGTTTCAAAGTGAAATTAGAATATATTTTTACCATTTAATCCAATAGTGGTCGTTGGAATTAATTTCATCTTGAAATTGGACTTAAACTAGTGTCAATCTTTTGATACTTATTGTTTCATAAAAACACGCTATTTGCTCTGGCAGCGGAAATTAATTACTAAATTAATTAATGTAACTTATATGTTTTGAATTTTTTAAAATAGACATCATTTTTGAATTTGTAATATCAAATATATCCAAGGGTAAATTTTTGGTAATTTTCTGAAAAACTTCAATTTTTGATGAATAGTGAAACCACTAAGTGGTAGTTAAAGAAACTGATTTTTCGTTTAAATGAAACTTTACCACTTCTGTGATTTTAATTTCAAAAATCCGACATACATGGTTGTCATTAAGAAGTAAAATGTGGTTCAATGGGATTAAAATAATTTTTTGGTGAATAGTAACTTTTAAGTTTATTAATCGCGATTAGAGGTAATTAGTCTAATTTAAGGTAAAAATAATGTTTTAATAATATGAAATGACTTAGAAACATGTCCTACCCTCATTGGATTTTTCATGGCCGACCAAGACAATCCATGTCAACTTGGGGACCCCATGGAGCCACTTTGGTAGGAAAATGACATTAATACCTTTTTATTTAATGTTAAAATTAAAATGTCACAAACATGTGTTGTTTTACTAAAACAATTTTTATATGGGGTTATACAAGTCATATTTTTGACTATAAATATTCATTGTAAAGATAAAAATATTTCCTACATCATATTATTTTTTTTTATAATTTTTAGACATTAACTAAATTAAATTATTTATGACACCATGATGATGCAGCGATTACCTCATTATTTAACGATTTAAATAAAATAAAAAGATAATGTAAAATATAAGACCTAGAAATGTCCAAAACCTATTGGATGAGTATATTTAGAACCCTTTTCACCTTATCCTTGAAACACATCAATGTGGGACCTTTAAAATCTGAAACTCATTCTAAAATAAAGTAACATTTCCTTACTTTCCAAGAGTGCCCCTCCTCTCCTGTTATAAAAGGCTCCCACCTCTACCTCCTTACCCACACCTCTCAAGCCTTTGGATCGGCCAAAACCTGCCCATTTTGTCTCTCCACATCCCTATATTACTCCTAGAAGCCTCACTTTGGGCATAAGTCTTCCCAAGGAAGCCTTTGAGCTCAAATCAAAAAGAGTTACCCGATTTAAAGGTAGTGTCTTCTCTTGTGTTCTTTCGTTTTATTTTGCTTCTACAACCCCATATACTCTTTTTATTCCTTTATTTTGTAACAAATATAGTATATTAAATATACTAGGATGTTTTTATAAGAATCATTCGAGCTACACTTACACACACCTACATCTAATGGTTAAATAACATACAGTTTCTGTGGATGGCAAATTTCTGTCTCACGAAACAATGATTGTTCAACAATCATATAACACATTCAAAGGTGACCATTAAGATGTAAATATATTTATATATGATATATAATATGTTTATGTTTTACTTAAGCTTCTGTATTTTTCTTTTGTGGCATACCTTTATGGTTTCCATTGTAGGTAAACACGATAATTTCATTTTAGGAAGTGCGGACTACCACCCCCTCAAAGTGATTTGATTCGTTAATGCCATATGTGGGATGTATAAATTATGGATTTAAAGTTATTATATATTATTTATGTTACATATAAATGATTAATATAATTCTGGAATTAAAATATACATACCTCTCATTTGGTTTTAATTCCATTAATATGACATAGAAATGAAAGTAGCGTTCATGCGTACGTACGGCTTACCGTCTCCATGAACGGTGCATTTAATTTCTTACCTCTAAATGATTATGAATACTTGTATATTATGGATATATATGATATATATGATATCCAAATCATGAATATCATTCTGGATATAATGAACCTTTGACCACACGAACAACATGTAATTGTAAGAAGTCCACTTTCGACTTAAGAACCAAATATCGACAAAACAAACATTATTAACTTAAATGATTACATAATGATTATAACATGGCAATAAGTGATATAAAAGGAATAATGAAATTTAAAAAGGTTCTTAAGCAAGTGTAAATTTACTCAATTTTATTATTCAGGACGTTAAAGAATGATCGAGTCAAGCCGGACCCGAGGTAAGGGATCCAACCTCTCTCTTTTTTTTAAGTACTCTCTTTTATGTCATTTCTTTTAAGCCCATATTTCTTATGTTTGGGGATGTTATTTTATATTCATAATACTTTAATTTTTATGTTAATATTATGGGAGGACCTATTTGATCTCATAAATCCATTTTTGGAAGTTTTAAGTGGCGCCGTTAGGCTGCCGAGTTTTAGTAAGGGAATTTTCATCTCACTTTTATTCCCGTGACATTTATCCTACGTTTGCCACTATTTCATTTTAGTGGTGTATGTACTGACCATTATTATACACTTTGTGTATTATAATTTTATTTATGGGTATTTACATTTTCATTGTATGACCCTTCTTCTATGGTGTGTACTTTTCAAAAGTTACCCAACTAGGTAAGGGGACCTTTCACCCTCCTTTTTTTTAAAAGACTTATTTTGTTATGTCATTTAATTCACATACTATTATATTGGGATATGTTCTTATATATCCTTATTTATGTAAATTTTATGCCCAAGTGATGAGATCCCCTTTATCTCTCTCATCAACCCTTTTTGTAAAATTTTATGTGACGCCGTTAGGCTGTCGAATTTTACCAAGGGAACTTCTTAACCCAATTTTGATTTCTTTGGGTTCAACATGTAGTTATTGAATATGTCATCCTTTAAATATGTGTGAATGACCTTTGATTATTTTACACTTAATATTCACTTATATTGGGTGTATTTATATTTGTCACACATAATTATGAGATTGATTTATCCTTAATTTAAGGATACCTTCTTTATGATGGATTTCATCTCATTTTACATTTCTTTTGAGAATTCATTGTTGTTATGCACAAATTCACTCTTATATGGTGTGTATACTGTCCTTTGACATATTATATCATGAATAAATTTATTCTCATGATATTATAAAGTTCAGATTAAATGTTATTCCGCAATTATTTGTATTCAAGAGTCTCTCTTTTTGTTAAAAACTCTTTAACAAAAATATCATTTTAAATGTTTTAAAGATTTATTATTCTAAATCTTTATCTTTAATGTCCATGTTTTCAAAATGGGTTTCAGTATTTATTTATATGGACATTAATTTTTTAAAATTATAATTCCAATAAAAGCTTCAAAGTGGTATGGGACACTTTGATTCAAAAATCTCTTTTAAATGATTTTTGAAAATGGATTGATTAATTCAATATCTGGGAATTAGTTATTTTGATTGAAAATGAAATGTTGTTATTTAAATGTTTATATTTTAAATATTTTATGTGTAATTATGGTACTTGGACATTTTACGGGTGGTTACGTGATAAACCATATGATGGGTGGTGCCGTGAATACCAGGATGGGTGGTTACGTTATAACCTCCAATGCATTGGGTATGGAAGTCGGCAGTATGACTATTCCATTAAGTATGAGTGGAAGTCGACCGTATGGTTATTCCATTTAAGTATGTTTATGTCCCAAGTTACCTTTATATGTTATGTGTTCTTTATATGGGTTTTATGGTAATCTTTTGGTTACAAAAGGGTAAGTAATGATATTTTATTCACTGAAGAGTTTTTACTACTTCCTAAAGGTGAAATGTATTACTTTGATAAAATATACATGGTTTACTTATTGCTTTGAAAAAATAACAGTTTTCATTCTTTGTGTATCCCTTGCTAAGCTTTTTATGCTCACCCCAAGTTTTTTTGAAATGTTTTTCACAGGACTTAATGTGGAATAGGGTCAAGGATGGGATCAAGGGAAAGTCATGCTATCTAATACATGGAACTAGACATGTTTCTTTTTAATAGTTTTTATTTTATGGAAATTTAGTATAAGTGATTACTTTTTAATCTTTTGAGATGTAATAGTTATGTCCTAATTCTCTAAAACTTTAAACTGAAAAAGATCCTCAATGTGAATTAATAATTTAATTCAATATTAAGTAAGGTTTAAGGCCGGGGCATTATAGTTGGTATCAGAGGTCGGTTTAGATAACTTTAGAGGTTAGGGTATTATCTAAGCATAAGTGACATTACCATAATGGTTAGGATTTCAGAAAGAGTCTCAGTTTTAGATAAAGTGAATGAGTAAGTATATGTTAGTGTTTATCTTCCTAATTAGTACATGATGATTTTTTGATATACTCACACTGACCTTTTTGGTTTTAGTAAATGGCTGGATCTAGCAGGCACCAAAGTAACAGTGGATGTGAAGGAAACTGTGACAGTTTTCTGAGCAAGCAACTGAATGATATGGGAGATGCAATGAGAAATATTGTGTTTATCCTCAACCAACTATCTAGAGTCATGATTTACCACCTAAACCTTGGTGATTTCTATAAGGCATAATATATGTGAGAAACAAATCCCTACAGAACTATAGGTAGTAATCATAAAGGTAAGTGTGTTCAAAAACCTATGTGTCAATGATGTGCAAATAAACACCTAGGAAAATGTTTCAAAGGGACAGAAATATGCTATATATGTGGAAATTAAGGTCATAAAGTAAGAAACTTCCATGGAAAAAGGAAGCATCCAGTTGACTCGAGGAAAGGGAAATAAGTTCTTTCTGAGGGATCAATTGAATGTTTTAAATGTGGTGTGCATGGTCATTATGAAAACACATGTCCTATGAAGAAGTTTCGGGAATGGGATCACTAATATCGTACAAATATTCGTTTACCAATACCTAATACCATTCTGATTGAGGATGAAGAAAATGACAATGACCAGTCAAAGGTATGGATTATTTCATAACATTTATTTTCCTATTTTGGAATATTAGGATATGATTCATGATTTTGTTTGTAGGAAAGAATTATTTCAGAATAAGTTGGAAAGGAATGGTTAATGGATCATGAAGAATGTTGAATGAGTAAGAAGTCAACATATAATGGCTTCAAGAGTTATGGTGAAATTCTTAAGAGTATTAAGTCTCTTTTGATGACGGGGTTACATTAGAAGACTTTTTATAGTATGTATAACCCTGATATTTGATATATGAAAATTTTATTCAAGGAATAGTTATCTGTTCTTTTGTGGACATAGTTATAAAGAACCATTTGGGTTTATATGATCCTTACTTTTGAGGTAATTATGGGTTAATATATGTTATGATGGAAAGTGAAAGGCATGAGATAAAATTGAGGTTAAATTATGTTATGGTTATTTTTGATGATTTTATCTCTTTTTGGGGAATGATTTGAGAATTATATAGTTTGGAAAAAGGACAACATGCAGACCGTGTGACAACCCGTCGCGTCGGACAAAGCTGCGGGAATCGAACCCACAACCAAAGTGCGACTAGTATTTATCACCTACCACTAGACTACGTGAAGTCCCTGGTTAGTTTGACTCACTATTTTTAGTTAGATGATTTTATGAATTAAGAGTGAGTTGATTTTGGGTTATCTATGGAAATTTATTAACCTATAATGGAGGATATGTGATTAGGTTAATTACTTTTCAATATGAGACTTTAAGAGAAACTGATGTTGTTTGGAGATAAATGTTACGATTTAACTTGGAAGACTATGTGATTAAATCCTTCTAATATTTGGGTTTCAATATTAGTTTGGTTTACTTGTGGTCTTGGTTGAACTTTGGGTTTTGTTGGACAAATTTTGGAGATTAAGAATAGATTATCTTTTTTATAAAGGGTTATCCTTTTCTGGATTATCTGATCTTGTACTAACCTTTTTGGTTTTGGTTTTGGTTAAAGTCTAAAAACATGGGAAGTATATAGTTATATTTTGTGGATTATGTGATTCTCTAGAAGTTGATTATAGTACTCTTAATGTGAAAAAGTCTTCCTAAGTACTCATCATTTGGGGAAAGTATGAGTTTGTGTAAGAAATCTAGTAAAAGTTGAAAGTCAACATGACAAGTAAGTATGTTTCCTTAAGATCAAAAATAAATTCCTCAATAAAAAGTAACTTAAAACAAAAATGTTGTCTATTAACTTTTCCTACTAGGGAATCGAATACCGTTTAACCCATCACAAGTTTGTGATTTTCTTGTGGTTAACTTTCTCCTAAACATGTTTTCTATCACTCTCCATCAGAACATGACCCTATGTTTTCTCCTCCATGTCCATGTTTTCCTACATGGAGTCCTAGTGTGGGTTAACTCAGGTGACCTCTGTACTTCTCTTTCTTTATTTTAAAGTGATTGTTTTACCAACTCTTGTTCCGATGTGGGACTTTCAATGAAGTTTCCGAGCCCAATTTTAAAATTTCGAGGACACAATTCCCAAAAGGGGGGAAGGATTAACACCCCAGGTAAATAAAGAATATGAAATTTTTATATTTATCCCTTTTTTTGAATAAAATGTTAATACTAATTTAAAGGGAACACTATGCTTGATGGCTTACCCAATACGCAACAATGAGTTCCTTTGAAATCTTACGTTGCAATCTAATAAAAAAATAAAATTATTTTAAATTTTAGTTAACACGTAGCCGTTGTATTGGAAGAAATGAATAGAAATAACTAAATTTGATTATATATGTTTTTTAAAGGTTTTTACATTTATCCAATAAAGGATAAAGGCTTAAAATACGAAAAGAATTCAATTTTAGGCATATATACTCTAATTTTCACTAAAGGTCCACTTATCAACTTTTGATGGAGAACTGTCATTAAATATAGTTTTGGTCACTCTTATACATTATATTGGACCAAATAAAACTCTTCTTTATAATCGGGACATCAAAATTCACTTTGTGTAAATTTTTGGTATTTTTCCGATAAAGATCATTTTTTAATGAATAGTGAAAAATGTTGTATTTTAATTCAAAACCTCTTTTTAATATAATTTATTTATATGATTATATTATCTTTTGAATTGGTTTCAAAGTGAAATTAGAATATATTTTTACCATTTAATCCAATAGTGGTCGTTGGAATTAATTTCATCTTGAAATTAGACTTAAACTAGTGTCAATCTTTTGATACTTATTGTTTCATAAAAAAACGGTATTTGCTCTGACAACGGGAATTAATTATTAAATTAATTAATGTAAATTATATGTTTTGAATTTTTTAAAATAGAAATCATTTTTTAATTCATAATATCAAATATATCCTAGGGTAAATTTTTGGTAATTTTTTGAAAAACTTCAATTTTTGATGAATAGTGAAACCACTACGTGGTAGTTAAAGAAACTGATTTTTCGTTTAAATGAAACTTTACCACTTATGTGATTTGAATTTAAAAAGTCTGACATACATGGTTTTCATTAATAAGTAAAATGCGGTTTAATGGGATTAAAATAATTTTTTGGTGAATAGTAACTTTTAAGTTTATTAATCGCGATTAGAGGTAATTAGTGTAATTTAAGGTAAAAATAATGTTTTAATAATATGAAATGAACTAGACACATTTCCTACCCTCTTTGGATATGTCATGACTGACCAAGACAATCCATGGGTCAACTTGGGGACCCCATGGAGCCACTTTGGTAGGAAAATGACATTAATACCTTTTTATTTAATGTAAAAATTAAAATGTCACAAACATGTGTTATTTTACTAAAAAAATATTTATATGGGGTTATAAAAGTCATATTTTTGACTATAAATATTAATTGGAAAGGTAAAAGGATTTCCTACATCATATAATTTTTTTTATAATTTTTAGACATTAACTAAATTAAATTAGTTATGACACCATGATGATGCATCGATTACCTCATTATTTAACGATTTAAATAAAATGGAAAGATAATGTAAAATCTAAGACCTACACATGTCCAAAACCTATTGTATGAGTGGATTTAGAACCCTTATCACCTTATCCTCGAACCACATCAATTTGGGACCTTTAAAATCCGAAAATCATTCTAAAATAAAGTAACATTTCCTTACTTTCCAAGAGTGCCTTTCCTCTCCTCTTATAAAAGGCCTCCACCTCTACCTCCTTACCCACACCTCTCAAGACTTTGGATCAGCCAAACCATGCCAATTTTGTCTCTCCAAATACCTCTCTTACTCCTAGAAGCCTCACTTTGGGCAAAAGGCTTCCCAAGAAAGCCTTTGAGCTCAAATCAAAAAGAGTTACCCGATTTAAAGGTAGTGTCTTCTCTTGTGTTCTTTTGTTTTATTTTTCTTATACAACCCATAAACTCTTTTTATTATTTTCTTTTGTAACAAATCAAGTATATTAAATATAATAGTATGTTGTTATAAGAATCATTCTAGCTAAAATTACACACACCTACATCTAATGGTTAAAGAACATACTGTTTCTGTGGATGGAGAATTTCTGCCTCACGAAACGATGATTGTTCAACACTCATATAACACCTTCAAAGGTGGCCATTAAGATGTCAATATATTTATATATGATATATAATATGTTTATGTTTTACTTAAGCTTCTGTATTTTTCTTTTGTGGCATACCTTTATGGTTTACATTGTGGGTAAACACGATAATTTCATTTTAGGAAGTGCGGACTACCGCCCCCTCAAAGTGATTTGATTCGTTAATGCCAAACATGGGATGTATAAAGGATGGATTTAAAGTAATTATATATTATTTATGTTACATATAAATGATGAATATAATTTTGGAATTAAAATATACATACCTCTCACTTGGTTTTAATTCCATTAATATGACATAGAAATGAAAGTAGCGTTCATGCGTACGTAGGGCTTACCATCTCCATGAACCGTGCATTTAATTTATTACCTCTAAATGATTATTAATACTTGTATATTCTGGATATATATGATATAAAAATCATGAATATAATTCTGGATATAATGAACCTTTGACCACACAAACAACATGTAATTGTAAGAAGTCCACTTTCGACTTAAGAACCAAATTTCGACAAAACAAACATTATTAACTTAAATGATTACATAATGCTTATAACATGGAAATACGTGATATAAAAGGAATAATAAAATTGAAAATGGTTCTTAATAAAGTTTAAATTAACTCAATTTTATTATTCAGGATGTTATAGAACGATCGAGTCAAGTCGGACCCGAGGTAAGGGATCCAACCTCTCTCTTTCTTTTTAAGTACTCTCTTTTATGTCATTTCTTTTAAGCCCATATTTATTATGTTTGGGAATGTTATTTTATATTCCTCATACTTTAATTTTTATTTTCATATTATGTGATACCCTATTTGATCTCATAAATCCATTTTTGGAAGTTTTAAGTGGTGCTGTTAGGCTGCCGAGTTTTCGTAAGGGATTTTTCACCTCACTTTTATTCCCGTGACATTTATGCTACGTTTGCCACTATTTCCTTTGAGTGGTGTATGTACTGCCCATTATTATACACTTTGTGTATTATAATTTCATTTATGTGTATTTACATCTTCATTGTATGACCCTTCTTCCATGGGGTGTACTTTTCGAAAGTTACCCAACTCGGTAAGGGGACCTTTCACCCTCCTTTTTTTAAAAGACTTCTTTTGTTATGTCTTTTAATTCACATACTATTATGTTGGGATATGTTATTATATATCCTTATTTATGTAAATTTTATGTCCAAGTGATGAGATCCCCTTTATCTCTCTCATCAACCCTTTTTGTAAAATTTTATGTGACGCCGTTAGGCTGTCGAATTTTACCAAGGGAACTTCTTAACCCAATTTCGATTTCTTTGGGTTGAACATGTAGTTATTGAATGTGTCATCCTTTGAATATTTTTGAATGAACTTTGATTGTTTTAAACTTAATATACACTTATATTTGGTGTATTTATATTTGTCACACATAATTATGAGATTGATTTATCCTTAATTTAAGGATACCTTCTTTATAATGGATTTCATCTCATTTTACATTTCTTTTGAGACTTCATTATTGTTATGCACCAATTCACTCTTATATGGTGTGTATACTGTCCTTTGACATATTATATCATGAATACCTTTATTCTCATGATATTATAAAGTTTGGATTAAATGTTATTCCACAATTATTTGTATTCAAGAGTCTCTCATTTTGTTAAAAACTCTTTAACAAAAATATCGTTTTAATTGTTTTAAAGATTTATTATTCTAAATATTTATCTTTAATGTCCATGTTTTCAAAATGGTTTTCAATATTTATTTATATAGACATTAATGTTTTAAAATTATAATTCCAATAAAATCTTCAAAGTGGTATGGGACACTTTGATTCAAAAATCTCTTTTAAATGATTTTTGAAAATGGATTGATTAATTCAATATTTGGGAATTACTTATTTTGATTGAAAATGAAATGTTGTTATTAAAATGTTTATATTTTCAATATTTTATGTGTAATGATGGTACTTGGACATTTTACGGGTGGTTACGTGATAAACCATATGACGGGTGGTTCCGTGAATACCAGGACGAGTGGTTACGTTATAACCTCTAATGCATTGGGTATGGAAGTCGGCCGTATGGCTATTCCATTAAGTATGAGTGGAAGTCAACCGTATGGTTATTCCATTTAAGTATGTTTATGTCCCAAGTTACCTTTATATGTTATTTGTTCTTTATATGGGTTTTATGGTAATCTTTTGGTTACAAAAGGGTAAGTAATGATATTTTATTCAGTGAAGAGTTTTTACTACTTCCTAAAGGTGAAAGGTATTAATTTGATAAAGTATACATGGTTTACTTGTTGCTTTGAAAAACTAACAGTTTTAATTCTTTGTGTATCCCTTGCTGAGCTTTTTATGCTCACCCCAAGTTTTTTTTGAAATGTTTTTCACAAGACTTAATGTGGAATAGGGTCAAGGATGGGATCAAGGGAAAGTCATGCTATCTAATACATGGAACTAGACATGTTTCTTTTTAAGAGTTTTTATTTTATGGAAATTTAGTATAAGTGACTACTTTGTAATCTTTTGAGATGTAATAGTTATGTCCTAATTCTCTAAAACTCTAAAACTGAAAATATCCTCAATGTGAATTACTCACTTAATTCAATATTAAGTAAGGTTTAAGGCCGGGGCCTTATAGATCCATTGGAAGAAGATGTATGAACTTCTATCATCCCATACTATACACTGGTTTATAACTCACATGGTTTTACTTCTATAATGATATTATTGGGGAATCCCCAGGGTAGATCTCCTTGGACGAGGGTCTGGTGGTTAATTCCACCCATATCAAATTTTATAAGTACAATAGTAATACTAAAAAATAGTAGGAAAGTTGTTTGAGGACACAAAAAATGTTACTAGAGTAGTGTGGACTTCAACATTGTTATTATAGAAGAGCTAACATAAGACACCAAAATGGTATTATATCTCCATAGATATATTTTCATAATTACCATGTCATAATCAACTTATTATGTTTATATGGAACCGTAGTACCATAGGTTACTAAAGAATTGTGTTGTATTGTGATTACATTTCAAGATATAGTTTCAAAAATCTGATATATTTCACTATAATTCTCTCCCATACATAGTGATATTAATTTTCCTCTCCAAGGAAATATAGATTTTTCTCAAACCATGTTAATATTTATGTTCAATTTAATGTTTTTTTTATTTTTTTCTATTTTACTTTGGTTTATAGAATTTATTTTCATTTTATATCACAATATTTTTTTACCAACTAGTTTTAGAGGCTAATTTTTGAAGATAGTGGTCATATTTCTAAAATTGAATGATTGATATATGCAATGACATGAGATTAACAATATATTATACTTAAATAAATATCATATTAAATAGTTTGTTTCACTCCCTATACCAAGATAAAATGAAAAAACATAATATATTTTGAATATTAAATATGACCATAGAAGCATATCCATTAAATTATTTGGTATAATTTGAAGTAAACATATCATGAAAATTAACAAAAATGTAAGAATAAATGGAACCATGAATAAGAAGAGGTCCTTATTAAGATGATTTTTCTGAGCTCAAAACATAGGTAGATTAAATAGGGTTTTCCCAAGACTAATACCAAGCCAAACCTGAGTAATTACAATTTGAGAGAAACTATAGAGGGGATAAGCTGAGCCTTGTAGAGATTTCCACAAGATCCATGCTACCAGAACCGCCACCCGAAATAGAAATCAAAGTTTATTTGATGTATACGTCTTACATAAAGATCATAATGGGTTATGTAAGTATAAATTAGCATTATGTCGACATGCAATAAAATATTTATATGCATATATATATATATCAAATATTTTCATACTTTTCAGAGGGTAATTTTTGATCAATTCAATTTCTGCCTAAAAATGTATTTTTTGGAAATCCGTGTTTTACTTGAGGAACTAAAATTATTACATTTAAATAATAACAAAAATATATTTATTTTAATAATAATAATTTTCCACCAGATTAATTTGTAATTTATAAGAAATAGAATAGTTAATATAAAATATACCATTTTCCTATAAAAAAGAGTTTCACTATATTTTATATTTTATATTAAAAAAAATTAAAAATTTTAGGATGTTAAATCTTAAAAAATAACTCAATTTTTTGATTTATAATGGAAATATTAACATAATCTTAATTTGTGATATTTTTCTAAAATAGTCGATTTTTAAGTGAATAGTGAATATATTTATTTTTTTATCAAAAAAGTAATATTTATTATATAATAAAGTCCTAGATTTTTATGAAAAACTTTTGGATAAAATATCAATTTAAGAAGTAAAGTTATAAATTTTGAAATACAATAAAACATTGTATAAAAGTTTATGAACTTATGCAATATTTTCTAATAAATCAAAACTGTTTTTTGTTTTTTCATTTAATTAAATGTTATTTTTGTCAAATTTGGTTTTCAATTTATTTGAAAGACACATAAATATTATTTTTTATAATAAAATAACCAAAATAATTAAAATAAAAGACATGGATAACTATACTCTATATATAAATTTCAATATTAAAAATACAATATTTTCAAAAACGGTTTCTACACGTTACATACTCTGAAAATAACAGTAAATTTTTATCACTTTTATAAATATAATTAAATTAAATAATTTTATAATTATTATATTATTTAATAAATAAAATTTAATTTTTGGCATAAAATTAAGTTACCAAGGTAAATATTATTTACTGTCATAAGACAATTATTTTTCAAATAATGATACATCTCTAAATATTTTGTATTTTTTAAATTTAATGGATTGATTTTAAATTAAGACTCTAATATGATATTTATAAACATATATAAATAAATTAAAACACATTTAATTATTAATTAATTTGTAATAATATTAAGAAAACCTTAAAATTAAATCATAATTTTTCTATAAAATTGTTTTTTTAAAATGTTTTATGTTTTAATTTAATAGTTAATTTGTTCATATTTAAAAATTTAATTTGGTATAATAGAGCCGAAATTTTGATTCAGTATTTAAAAATTTGGTAGGAAGGGTAATCATATATATTTTTGTAATAAAATTATTACAATGATTAGTTTCTAATCAGGATTAATAAGGGTAAAATTGGGTAAATAAAGTATCTCAAGTTTTTAATAAATAAAATTGCACTAAAACCTTATGGAAATAATTTTTAGGTATCAAAGTCATTCCAAAATGAATAACATTCCATTTATTCACCTAACTCACGTAATCCACCCAACACCCATGTGATTCTATTCTTACCCCTACCTAACTTTAGATTCCATGAAAAACCCTTATTTTTCACCTATAAAAGGAGCTCACTACCACCCATTATCTCATCCATCTCTACCCAAAGGAATTTAACAATAATTTACTATATAATTACCTCTCTAAATCCCTTACAATAAGTTTTTATGGTCCTAATGAGTCCTCCCCAAGAATTAATAAGCTCATTATAATGGTAATGGTTCTACATATCCTTCTTTTTATTCATGTACTTTTTTTGATATAATCCCATTGAGTTTCAATTTATTAAAATTTAATATATTCATAATCAACCCTTTACCTTCCATATAATGCACTATTAATGAGATACTACCCCTATATCTCATTAAACCCTTCTCATAGTCTCTTTTGTGTAATATTTATGCAGCCTAAATGGATCCTTTATTGTCTCCCTCCACTTTTAAATTCAAATGATTACTTTATTATAAGCCTTTTTTATTTCCATCTGATTATGATTCCACAATTTTATAATTGATACTTTAATTTAAAAATGATTTTATATTAATTATTTACTACCATTAACAATCATTAATCCCATAACATAATCCTTTTGTATACTTGTAATGTTTCTAAAATCTTTATTTGATTTTCCATTCCATATTTCATGTTATGAATACCCAACTATAATATCTTCCAAGGGTATCCATATAGATGTAAAATTATTTTATTGTTTTTTTAATTCCATTTTTGAAACCTAAATTAACTACTAGTGGGTAAAAATGATATGTTCTTATGATCCTTGATTGATAAGGAATATATAATGATAAACATATGAAGGGTGTGTCCCGAAATCGCTCCATTTTTTTGGATAAAGAATTAATCTATATAGATGACATGTTCATGGTACATTGGAAGTATTCCATGGTAATTATTTATGATATAATGGTGAATAACCATATAAATATTATTTTATAACAATTTAGTTATAAACTATGGTTATATTCTTATTAATGTATCATGTTAATATTATATCCACATTTCCATGTCATGCCTAATGTAAAAACTAATCATGTTAATCATGTTTTAACTCCTGTCCTTATGATCACGTTCTTATATTATTCCTATTTTTTAACCCATTATGTTCATTTATGCTATGTTTCCATTGTTTATCCCTTACATGGATTTATGCTCACCCCATTTGTAGAGACCCAAATCTTGATGTACATATACATTACATTACTTTTACAGAATACTTAATTCATAACAAAAATAGACACCCAAGGACCGTAATAGTTTAGTGTCTTTGGAAACTTGGAACATAATCTTCTAATCATGGTGAAAGATCTTCAATATCTCCCATAAAGATCTTCCACTTTTGTTTTCTTACCTAAAAACTTTCTTTATATCATGGGGAAAATAAAACATAAAAAGGCTGAGCTCAAATGCTCAGTAAGGGTAATCATGGAGAAAATAAAACAAACTATATACATTTGAACTTAAAAACATGAACATAAAGTTTAAACATCAAAATCTTGAGCAATGACATAAAACATGGAAGTATGTAAGGCATAGATCATAATGGAACATCAATCATGATAAAATAGCATGAGAATAAAACATGTAATTGTGGAAAACCATTAAGAACATGATGTGATTTCCATAGTATCCAAGGCATTGCTGCCAAGACCATCATAATGGACAAAGTCCATTACTGAACCCGGTTTACTTGCCGTTCCAGCCCTGTAATACTGAACCAGATTTACTTTCCGTTCCATCCATGTCTATCTCATGAGATATAAATCATTACCCAATGAATTGAAGGGAGATATAGGTCCCACCCATCTTATAATGAAATCATTCTTACGTGTGCCATAAAAAAACATAAATCATTCATCATAACCCAAAGAATAAAATGGGTTTCATAAACATCATCCCATCATAACATAATCCATATAAAACAAATGGATATAATTTAATCATAAGAAAAATCAAACCATGTAAATAATAGAGACATTATACTTTAAACATAATCATACTAAATAATGTCATCTTATATGGGAAATAATTTTGATAAAACACTTCAAATAAATTCTTGAGGAAAATATCCTTTCTTCTTCAAAATAATTTTATTTTCACAAAATTCCATGTAATTTTAAAAGAAAAGGATTTTGTTAAAAATAATCATGAAATCATGTAGAGTAATCTTCATGAAAATAAGGTGTTATGAAACCGTAAAAATCTGTTCATGCCGTATAAGTTAAAAAAAACATTCTCCTCATACTTTTTCCAGAAGAGTCAAAAAATACCTTGTATGGTAAACAAAAGAAAGATTCCTTCCATACAATGTGGTAAAAGTAAAAAAAAGGAAAAAATGAATTTAAACATACATGGAAGAATATTTAACACTTTATGAAAACATTTTAAAAAACATGGACATGGATGATAAATATAAACCCAATAAATACTTACAAATAAACAATCTCGGATAGAAACAAGATTGGAAAAGTTACCCCTTACCTTATGTCCAATTTCTTCCATATGTGTCCGAGACTCATGTATATTGGGTTTAAACATATTATTAAATTATAATAGAACCATAATAATATTTATGATATCATATATGATTCACTTACGACTTTATATTACCCATTCATTTGTCAATTCCATGTTAAAGCAACGTTTTGGGTAAAATCGTTTCATTTATCGTACGTGTTTTGACTTGTAATTATTAATATGATTACTTAGATCATGATTAATTACTTACAGAATGGAAAACATGATTTATATATAATATATATTCATAATATATATATATATATATATAATTGATCGATAAATGGAATGAAATACACCGTTCATGGAGACGGTAGGCCGTACGTACGCATGAACGCTGTTTTCATTTCCTTATTAAATTGAATGGAAGTAAATGAAATATATATATTCATAAACCCAGTAGAATTATTATGTCATATATTTCATGATTACTTATTATATATACTTTATAATCATTCTTGAATGGTTAAAATGGAGAATGAGTCTGATCGCATCGTGGAGACGGTAAGCCGTACGTACGCATGAGCGACAATATCGTTCCCATAATTATTGAATGGTATTGGAGTGGATGATAGAATATCTCAGAATTAGTATCATTTTATAATAACCATATATATTTATTCTTTACACCATTATACCCATCCAAGTAAGCTGGTGGTGGAAAACAGATTACACCACGGCATGGAGACTGTATTCCGTACATACGCACGCGCAGTGATTTCATTTTCCTTAGGATGGATAAAAGGTTAAATGGGGTTGTTTTATATTTATAATAACATATCAGTATATTATTGATACTTATGTTATTACTTTATAATGAAACAAATAAATAATAGGAAGTAGAAGAAGAAATAAATTTGAAAGAATCGGTAAAAGATATTACCTCTTCTTCGACGCACTTCCTTTGAACTTCCTCTTAAGGAACTAAAGTTTGTCTTTGAAGAAAACTAGGACCTCTAGTATGTTTATAGGGAATTGGATAAGAGAAATGGATAGGTTTTGGCTGATATTGAAGGCTCAAAATTTTGTGAAGAGTAGAGGGAGGAGGTGCCCTTTTATAAGAGAGGAGAGGGGCAATTTTGGAAACCTCCAAAATATTAATTTACAATAAACTCAAACCCCACCTAAAAACCTAAAAAATTACTCAAATTCGAAGATGAGATGAGATATTGTTTTAATATCATCAACCAATAAAATTTAGACATGTTGGGAATTTATTTTAAACCTTATCATTTTGTTTTATCCTTATTTAATCTATTTAATTTTATTTGTGGTAATAAGATTATAAATTATAAATTGTTATAAATACTTATGTGTTGTGAATTGTCCATAATTGGATACTTTATGACATTTTAGACAATAAAATTTCAATTTATAAATTTTAAATATTTTTGTGATTTTTAAACAATTTAATAATATGTTATTTTTATAAAATATCAATAGTGTCAATTTTGACACTATTCAATTATTTGAATTTAAATAAAATTCACACAGAAGATATATTTGAAAAAATATATTTAATATATCTCTAAAATGTAATATTAATCTTGAAAATTAGTGGATCACATTAAATAGTTTATATAATATTTATTTTAATATTTTTAAAACCATTTATTTGATATTTCAATCAATAAAATATTTTCTACATCACTATTGTGTCACCATTAATAATAATTATTTAATCCTTAAAAATTATAAATAAATTAAAATGATGCAGATAATTTTATTATATTTTTGGTGACTTTTTATGTTCGAAATTTTATGAAGTTTATCACTAAATTAAAATTATTACACTTATAAGATATAAGAGAGTGACATGTTGTCACTTTCTTTGGTTTTAATAATAATTACATCCTTTTCATGGTCAAAAGTCCATAAAATGAATATATTCCAACCCTTAAGTGATATGGGTCAATTTGTATTCATACAATAGAATTTTGGCAGGTGTTAGGGTAATTTTATAATCTTATTTTTACCCTTAATTACCCTATTTACCTTTATCTATAGTAAATAAAATTTACCACAGTTACTATTCATAATGTCTAAAAATAAAAATTATCCTATTAACATAATTTGGATCTACTAATTCCAAATATGGAATATATTTTTCCAAATTCAAAACACAAAATTTGTAGTGGTTAATTTAAAATTAATCCCGCTGTTGAGAAAACGAGTTTTAAAAGTTAAAACATTGCAAAAGATTGAAATGTTTTTACCTATGAATTCAATGTAAAATTAATGATAATGACTTAAATTATATTAAATGATAAAGATATATTCTATTTATACTTTAAAACCATTAAATATTATAATTTAACCATATAAATTATCTTGATGAAAAAATTTGATTTTAATTAAAATTTAGCGTATTTTTACTATTCATCAAAATATGAAAGTTAACAGAAAAATATTAAAAAATTATCCAAAGTAAATATTTATGTAATTATTTCAATTAATAAGTTTATTTTGTCAAATTAAACTCATAAACGTGTCAAAAGATAGATTTAAAGTGGGTGCGCCATTAAAAGGCGACAAAACTGCATTTTTTTGAAAAATATTTATTTTACCCGAAAAATTTATTTTGTTATCATACCATGTTCTAAAATATGTGTAAGATAAATGATATTGTTATAAAATTCAAAATGTGATTAATACTATTCATAACAGCTAGTTCATAATAATTTTATAACAATATATCGTTGTTTAGTGAAACTCGGTATTGCGTACAACACACACTATTGAGGAAAGTCGCTCTTACGTGAAACACAAGCCAAGAATAGTGTTGTGTATACTACAAGATAATACGGTGTTGCGTATAGTGAAAACTAATCTTGGTGTAGAGTACAACATAAGACATCAATGAAATTAAAAAGAATATTTCTCATAAAATCTCAGGGTGTTACATTCTACCCACCTCAAAATGATTTTCACCCACAAAATTCATCGGGGTTATAAATAATTTAATACTTGAAAGTTTATTTCATAGAAACCCACATCGTAAAAAGGAATACTAAAACTTAATTTTTAAAACTAAAGTATGAAACGTAACGGTTACCCAAATTAACTCATCACTGGGTTTCCACATAGGAGAACATAGGTGAAAATATGGATATGGAAGAGAAATCTAACCATAAAGTTCTAATGGAGAGTGGTAGAGAACATGGCTATGAAAACTACAACAATCACAAAGCCATAAATTTGTGATGATCTAAGGTACCATCTAATTCATCCGATATGAGGGTACTAGGACAACGTTTTTGGTTTTCAAGATCATTTCCCTAAAGTTGATGAATTTTTTCATAAGGATAAATACTTACTTGATTTTAGTGTAATATCATCATTGGTAATTCCATGAAAAATTTCCACTTCATCTTTTATTTAAATAAATGAAGTTGAATTTGTCCTTCTTGAAATGTTAGCAGATCATGTGATAAAATGATAGGTTATTCCATCTGTCTCAGATATAAGTCCATCTATGGTGAGATTAACAGTATATGATTCCAAAAATGGACTTATACTTCAACTATCATACCGCTTAATAAAATAAAACTAATTTATACTAACCATGGACCTCTTGTAGGCCAGTGGTAGGCAATAAAGGCCTGTCGCACTTCGATTGTGGGTTCGATTCCCGCATCCTTGTCTGACGCGACGGGTTTTCGCCCGCCCTACAGGTTGTCCTTTTTCTAAAACTATACTATTATAAAATTTTAGAAACATTATCAAAATTTATGTCCTTAAACAATACTATCTGATGTCTAACTTAATCCATTCCAATCTTTAGGCTTATCCAAAATACTTCTATCCGATCTCATAGTATAAAGAAAAAGATTACTAGAGAGGTCATATACAAAGCATGTGATTACCATCTTTTATCCCCCATATATCATAAGATATATATTTTTGGTCATATTACAAACATTTGAATACCTTAATCATGTATTATCTTAAAACATGAATTACCATAGAAACTTATTGAAAACATGAATGCTGTCAAAATTTAATTATTTCCACATACCAAAATTCCAAAATTTCTATATACTCAAACCACGAGGTCACTTTGTCCTTATATCAGTGATGAGATCATTAATAATATCAAACATATTATTTTCTATGTATCCCTTCATTATGCGCATATCATCTTCTATCCAAAAATATTTCAATCACTTTTCATGGTTACCGGTAGCATATTCTTATGGAAAACCACAATGGACCAATACACAGATATTTCAATATACCATAAAAGTACCTCAAAAACATTATTCTTGAATTCTAATACATAAGACCTTAAATCCATCCTCTTTAATGATTGGCATGGAATAGTTCCTTCCACTATTTATAAGTAACCTCTTAGGTCAGGGTATTGAGTTGGATAATGCCCATGTTCTCCACAGATAAGACATTGAACTCTATAACATTCTGTCACTCTATGACCATTTTCCCCACACAGATAACATCTTCCTCTCCATTTGAGGTATTCCTCAAGGTTCTTCTTCCCTTATTCTTGATATGTATAAAGCTTCATCTTCCTTTCTCTATGTTCCTCTCCATTAGAACATGCATAAAATTCCATCTTCCTCTTATTTGATGACTTAGGAATACCACTAAAGTTTACCTTGTTAATCATATATCGTGATGACTGATTCAGCATAATCACAATATCTTTCTCTCTAGGCATTACACAATTTCTCTGCTCATAGTCACCAATTTGTCCATCAGATTCAATATTAACCCAATTCCTTCTGGTTCCCTCCATTAACTAAAACTAGAAACCATTGTGTAAGAAATAGTTAAAATAATTAGGAACCACATAATCATAAAAATTCACTTATAGGACGTATAACTTATGACACCTTCTTTAATCTATGACATATTAGGTTCACCCTAGTTTATTCATGATTGTTAATATAATTCTAGGACTGTAGCCATTACTTATACTTAACCTTAGGGATATCCCTAGAAATACCTTAGAAATATCTCTAGGGATCTCACTAAAGTTTTCGCATCCTAGTTTCCAAAGGTTGACTAAACCTTTCCTCTGATACCAACTGTAGAGACCCAAATCTTGACGTACATGGACATTACATTACTTTTTCAGAATACTTAATAGATAACAAAAACAGATACCCAAGTATCATAATAGTTTAGTGTATTTAGAAACTCAGAACATAATCTTCTGATCATGGTGAAAGATATTCAATATCTCCCATAAAGATCTTCCACTTTTGTTTTCTTACCTAAAACCTTTATTTATATCTTGGGGAAAAGAAAACCTAAAAAGGGTGATCTAAAATGCTCAATAAGGGTATTCATGGATAAAATAAAACAAACCATAAACATTTGAACTTAAAAACATGAACATAAAGTTTAAACATCAAAATCTTGAGCAATGCCATAAAACATGGCAGTACGTAAGACATAGATCATAATGAAACATCTATCAAGGTAAAATATCATGGGAATAAAAAATTTAATTGTGAAAAACCATTAAGCACATGATATTATTTCCATAGTAGAAAAGGCATTGCTTCCAAGACCATCATAGTGGATAAAGTCCATTACTGAACCGAGTTTACTTGCCGTTCCAGCCCTGTAATACTGAACTAGATTTACTTTCCATTACATCCATGTCTATCTCGTGAGATATAAATCATTACCCAATGAATTGGAGGGAGATATAGGTCCTACCCATCTCATATTGAAAACATTCTTACGTGTGACACAAAAAAACATAAATCATTCATCATAACCCAAAGAATAAAATGGGTTTCATAAACATCATCCCATCATAAAATAATCCTAATAAAACAAATGGATATCATTTAATCATAAGAAAAATAAAACCATGTAAATAATAGAGACATTATACTTGAAACATAATCATACTAAATAATTTCATCTTATATGGGTTATAGTTTTGATAAAACACTTCAAATGAATTCTTGAGGAAAATATCCTTTCTTCTTCAAAATCATTTTATTTTCACAAAATTCCATTTAATTTTAAAAGAAAAGGATTTTGTTGAAAATAATCATGAAATCATGTAGAGTAAGCTTCATGAAAATAAGGCTTTATGAAACCTTAAAAATCTGTTCATGCTGTATAAGTTAAAAAAAACATTCTCCTCGTACTTTTTCTGGAAGAGTAAAAAAATACCATGTATGGTAAACAAAAGAAAGATTCCTTCCATACAATGTGGTAAAAGTCAACAAAGGGTAAAAATGAATTTAAACATACATGGAAGAATAGTAAACACTTTATGAAATCATTTTATAAAACTTGGACATGGATGATAAATATAACCCCAGTAAATACTTACAAATAAACAATCTCAGATAGAAACAAGATTGGAAAAGTTACCCCTTACCTTATGTCCAATTTCTTCTGTATGTGTCTGAGACTTCTGTATAGTGGGTATAATTATATTATTAACTTATAACAGAACCATAATAATATTTATGATATCATATATGATTCACTTACAACTTTATATTACCCTTTCATTTGTCAATTCCATGTTAAAGCAGCGTTTTGGGTAAAATCGTTTCATTTATCGTACGTGTTTTGACTTGTAATTATTCATATGATTACTTAGATCATGATTAATTACTTACAGAATGTAAAACATGATTTATATATAATATATATTCATAATATATATATATATATATATATATATATATAATAGATCGATAACTGGAATGAAATACACCATTCATGGAGATGGTAGGCCGTACGTACGCATGAACGCTGTTTTCATTTCCTTATTAAATTAAATGTAAATAAATTAAATATATATATAAATAAATAAAGTAGAATTATTATGTCATATAATTCATTATTACTTATTATATATACTTTATAATCATTTTTGAATTGTTAACATGGAGAATGAATCTCATCGTATCGTGGAGATGGTAAGCCGTACGTACGCACGAGTGACGATATCATTCCAATAATTATTGAATGGTATTGGAGTGGATGATAGAGTATCTTAGAATTAGTATCATGTTATAATAACCATATATAGTTATTCTTTACACCATTATACCCATCCAAGTAAGGTGGTGGTGGAAAATAGATTACACAACAGCGTGGAGACGGTATTCTGTACGTACGCACGCGCGGTGATTTCGTTTTCCGTAGGATGAATAGAAGGTGAAATAGAGTTATTTAATATTTATAATAACATATAATTATATGAGTGATACTGATGTAATTACTTTATAATGAAAAAAATAAATAATAGGAAGTAGAATAAAAAAATAAATTTGAAAGAATCAGTAAAGGATATTACCTCTTCTTCGACACACTTCCTTTGAACTTCCTCTTAAGGAACTAAAGATGGTATTTGAAGAAAACCAAGACCTCTAGTATGTTTATAAGGAAGTTTAAAATAGAAATAGATAGGTTTTATCTGATATTGAAGGATCAAAATTTTGTGAAGAGGAGAGGGAGGAGGTTCCCTTTTATAAGAGAGGAGAGGAGCACTTTTGGAAACCTCCAAAATATTAATTTACAATAAACTCAAACCCCATATAAAAACCTCAAAAATGACTCAAATTAGAATATTATATGAGATAAGGTTGTAATATCATAAAAAAATAAAATTTATACATGTTGGGAATTTATTTTAAACCTTAACATTTTGTTTTATCCTTATTTAATCTATTTAATTTTATTTGTGGTAATAAGATTCTAAATTCTAAATTGTTATAAATACTTAATTATGTGTTGTGAATTGTCCATAATTGGATAGATTATGAAATTTTAGACCATATAAATTTCAATTTATAATTTTTAAATATTTTTGTGATTTTTAAACAATTTAATAATATGTTATTTTTATAAAATATCAATAGTGTCAATTTTGACACTATTCAATTATTTGAATTTAAATAAAATCCACACAGAAGATATATTCGAAAACAAATATTTAATAGATCCATAACATGTAATATTCATCTTTAAAATTAGTGTAACATATTAAATAGTTCATATAATATTTATTTTAATATTTTTAAAACCATTTATTTGATATTTCAATCAATAAAATAATTTCTACATCACTATTGTGTCACCATTAATGATAATTATTTAATACCTAAAAATTATAAATAAATTTAAATTATGTAGATAATTTTATTATATTTCTGGTGAATTTTTATGTTAGAAGTTTTATGAAGTTTATCACTAAATAAAAATTATTACACTTATAAGATATAAGAGAGTGACATGTTGTCACTTTCTTTGGTTTTAATAATAGTTACATCCTTTTCATGGTCAAAAGTCCATGAAATGAATCTATTAAGACCCTTAGGTGATATGGGTCGACTTTTATTCATCCAATAGAATTTTGGCAGGTGTTAGGGTAATTTTATAATCTTATTTTTACCCTTAATTACCCGATTTACCTTTAAGTGTAGTAAATAAAATTTACCATAGTTACTATTCATAATGTCTAAAAATAAAAAGTAGCCTATTAACATAATTTGGACCTAATTATTCCAAATATGGAATCAATTTCTACAAATTAAAAACACATAAGTTGTAGTATTTAATTTAAAATTAATCCCACTGTTGAGAAAACAGGTTTTAAAAGTTGAAACATTGCAAAAGATTGAAATGTTTTTACCTATGAATTCAATGTAAAATTAAAGATAATGACTTAAATTATATTAAATAGTAAAAATATATTCTATTTATAATTTAAAACCATTCAATATTATAATTTAACCATATAAATTATCTTGATGAAAAAAGTTGTTTTTAATTAACATTTAGCGTATTTTTACTATTCATCAAAATTTGAAAGTTAACAGAAAAATATTAAAAAATTATCCAAAGTGAATTTTTATATAATTATTTCAATGAATAAGTTTATTTTATCAAATTGAACTCATAAACGTGTCAAAAACTATATTTAAAGTGGGTGCGCCATCAAAAGGCGGCAAAACTGCATTTTTTGAAAAATACTTATTTTACCCAAAAAATTTATTTTGTTCTCATACCATGTTCTAAAATATGTGTAAGATGAATGATATTGTTATAAAATTAAAAATTTGGTTAATACTATTCATAACGGCTAGTTCATAATAATTTTATAACAATATATCGTTTTTTAGTGAAACTCGGTATTGCGTACAACACAAACTATTAAGGAAGGTCGCTCTTGCGTGCTACACAAGCCAAGAATAGTGTTGTGTATACTACATGATAATACGGTGTTGCGTATAGCTCAAGCTAATCTTAGTGTAACATACAACATAAGACATCAATGAAATTAAAAATAATATTTCTCATAAAATCTTGGGGTGTTACACCCTTGTTTTAAAAAATATCCCTAGGGAATCATTTGTAGTGAGGTGATCTTGGATTTCATAAAAAAGAAGTCTTTAAATAGTGTTAGATTTTTTTCATGTTTTATTATATGATCCATGTATTTAATGTATTATTATCTTAGTATTAAAGATACTAAACCTCAAAATCACATGAATAAATGTTCTATGTTATAATTTTGTTAAGGAATTATGTCTAAAACCATATATGAAATTATGGGTTGTTATATTATATAAGAAGTGAATGTGAAGAATGAATATTTTTATGGATTTTATTTTCATTACTAGAGGATACATATCAAGTAATATCATTATTAGTAAAATATGAAATTTCCAATTCTCAGTGTTAAACCAATATATATAGATAATACCATGTAATAGTTACTAGGTTGTCATGTTTTGAATGTTATTCAACTTACATTAGAAAAAACATGGAGTTAAATATTATGTAGAAGAAGATGATTGTTGGGTTGATGAAAAATATTGTGAATATGCATGGGAATCCATATAAATCAAACAAAGTGTAATTGATGGGGTTAATTTTAAGAACCCGGTTCGTATTCTTGAGGTACGAGTTTCTTATTTTCTCCTTTCCTTAAGTGTTTTTGAGAAAATATGGAAAATGGGGAAAAATTCTAAATTTTGGAAGTACATGCCATGTACTTTTCCACACACCATGTACTCTTGGCAGTGTGGGATGAGTACACATGGTGTGTAGCCATGCCGGTGACGAAGGGTGTAAAAACCGGCTACATGTCGTGTAGTGGGTATGTACACGCCGTGTAGTCAGTCAGCAGGGAAATAGTAAGGCGGTGGAAGCAGCCGCCAGCTGGGCGATAGTACACACCGTGTAGTCAAGAATACACACAGTGTACTCATGTCGATGGATGAACAGTTTGGCGGTGCCACCAGAGGAACAATTAAATGAAAAATTACACGCCATGTACTTGAAAGTACATGCAGTGTAGTTTGTTTTTTTCGATTAAAATGGGCAGTAGCCTCCTCATTTGGTAGAGGAGGAATTTGGGTTCGTTTTGGAGCAAGAGGGGAGGCCAGAGCTTTAGAGATCCGCCGAGCGCATGTCGGGAATCAGATTCTTCCGCTGACGATCTCGTTGGAACCGTACAGGTAAGCCCTCCACTCTCCTTAAGCCTTTCTTACCAATTCTTTCCCGAGGGAAAGTTATTTAAATTTGAACAGATTTTCTTCTAACCCAGATCTACGTCGTCTTTGGGAATTTTTAAAATCGATGTTCGTGTATACCGTTTGTGGGTGTTTAAGGTAGGTGGCTTGGTGTTTAATTTTCCAACTGATGTGCGTTTTGTGTACCAATGTGATATGCGCCCATGAATGGAGTGTCATATGACTAAGGCCTTGTTGAATTAAATAACTATAATTGTATAGGTAATTTAAATGTGATAATAAATTGTTGTTTTGGATCACTGCTTGGATCCAAGACCACCCTGGGGGTGCGTTCCTCTGTTTAGCCGTTTGGCCAGGATACCCGAGGGTATGCCTTTATAACCATGATTATAGAATTTACTTGAGAGGAATTTCATGTTTATTGCTTATTTATATGTTGGGCATGACCCGGTTACTTTCTTAGCATGAGGGAAGTGCTTTACTTAGCCTGAGGGCAATGCTTTACTTAGCCTAAGGGCAGTGCATCTTTTAGCCTGAGGGAAATTTCTTCTATGCCTGTAGTCAATAGACTCTATGACTGAGGGCGACACTGTACTCCTGAGGGAAATATCTTTTATTCCTGTGGTCAATTACCCGTGGGTTACATTTCAAATTACCTGAGGGTAAGGGTTTGCGTGTCTAAGGACCCTGACTGTTTACATAAAAATACTATGTGGTGGTTTCCTTATAATGAACGATTAAATGAATAATAAAATAGAAATATAACTGGTAAAGTTAGTTACTTTTGAGTACTGATTAATTTATTTCATTTTACTACTGCACACTTTTGTTGCATATTTTCACATAGTTGGGCACGAGCCTTTGGTGGGTGCCTACTGGGATTCATTTCTCACACCCTATTTTGGTTATGTCTTCAACCCAAACAGATTACATATCTGTAGGTGTGGATAAGCGCAAGGGTCCTTATACAGGTACTTGATTGCTGCTGAGGAGTAGGGGAGCATGGGACCGAGCTTAGGCTCGTGATGCTACCGGGTGTTTTGTTTTGGTTTTTCTGTACTCGGTATCATATTATACTGCTTTGTAACATGTTCTGGATGTTTTCTTAGAACTTTAGGAATGTTGCATCTACATTATATATATATGACTGTTGGTTTTCTTTACTGCAGTTGTTCATTTAAAATTGTGTATGTTTATTTTCTTCCGCTGTTGTTGTTGTATGTTTTATCTGGTATTCCGCTGCGCTACACTTTGACAAATGAGGGCATAGTTTCCCCACTATCAGACCTGGGCCCTCGCTGCTAGTCGACAGCCTCTGGAGTTTGGGGAAATGCGCTTGAGGTCACATAGCGAACCGAGTTTGGGGCACCTGTTGAGTGGCACCTGAAATTGGGACGTTACAAAGTGGTATCAGAGGAGTTATTTTCTTTGACTTACTATTTATAGCCTTAGTCAGGGATAGGATGAGAACGGTAGTTGTTAATAAGCTATGCCCAGGCATTGCTAACCCGTGTACAGGGAAAATCCAATTTACCTCGTGTTGCTATTTTTCTGATTTTTCAATTTTTACAGTTGAATTGATTTTCACCGAAGGGTGACGCACTTGAGATTGTTATGTTTATATTTTATTCATGAGTTCTATTTAGTTGCAACCCGATGAGATGAGGGTATGCCATCTCATGCATCATTTAGGAACATGCTAGAAATCACATTCCATGCATAGTTTCCATGCCATATAGGTTCACTAGAAATTTCATGTTGTTGTGATAGATGTTGTGCTAGTAAAAGCATGCTGTTGTGATAGCTACTTGGATATATACCTGCTGTTTGATAAGGTATTATTGAGTGAGCCTGTTTATAGAATGGCCGCCAAACTTTGTTTTTTGGAGAGTATGGGACCTCATTGATCGGAATTTGGTGGATAATTGGCTGTTTATCCGGTTATAACACATATAAGATGCAAAACTTTGATTCGAGGGGAGTATGGGCCCTCACGGATCATAATTTGGCACTTAGGTGTTGTTTTTCAATATTTTCTGGGTTTTGTAGAAGTTTCTGAGGAATAATGTCTGGAAACCCAGTATACACGCCATGTAGTACCTTAAACACGCCGTGTATGTTCTTCTGTTCGGGAAGACATGAAAACTTTTTGAGTACACGCTGTGTACTCTAATTACACACCATGTAGTCTCTTACCGTGACATAGACCATGTGGGAAGGGACATGGGGAAGGAAAATGCTTGGGGCAAACACGCTGTGTACCGGATGTACACACCGTGTAGTGTTGACCCAGTGTCCGCCCGTGTAACTAACAACACGGACGAAGGAGACCTTAGGAAATACACGCAGTGTCCATTATGGGACACTCTGTGTATTATGACTTGGGATCCGACCATGTAACTAATAACAAGGGTTAGTGTAATCCTTTCGTGTTCACGCCGTGTCCATATAGAACATGCCGTGTAGTGTGAGCCGTGTATCCGGTCATGTAACTAACAAAACGGGTCAGTGAAGCTCATCTAGAACACACTGTGTACCTGTGGGACACGCCATGTAGTCTTGTCCGAGGATAGACCGTGTGGACTTAGCCGTGTGGCTGGGAAACGGTGTAGTGTACACACCGTGTGCGGGTTTAATACGCCGTGTAGTTCAAGCCGAGTAGTCGGCCATGTCACAAATGAGATGGGCAGTTGTAAAATTAAACCATACACGCCGTGTAGCTTAAATACACGCCGTGTAGATTAAATACACACTGTGAAGTTTTGTTTAATGGGAGCTGTGTGGCTTAGCCGTGTGGAAGGACCCGGGCAGGGAAGAGAAGTCAGGTACACGCCGTGTAGTTAGTATACATGCTGTATAGTCTTGTTTTGAAAATATTGAATGCCTTCTTCATCGTTTTCCCTTTTTGGTCCCTTTTTTCAGACTTTGATAATCTTGATCTAAGGTGTGCGTTTGACCTTGTAGTTTCATGCTGCCGAGACATTCACGCGTTGTTCGCTAGGAGAGAAGCAATGAGTATAATCCAGAAATGGTGGGCCATGGGCTACCAGTGGATCCTCCAGCAGAGACAGATGCGGTGCCAACCGTTATACCGGACAGAGGCACGAAGGTGCAGTTCCATGAAGGCTTTATGCGGTTCATGCAGACCTTTCAGGGAGCACTGCCGACTGCCACATCTATGGTTGAGCTGACTCGTATATTCCAGCAGCAGCATCCACCTATGTTCTCAGGGGATGGTGGACCACAGGCTGCAGAGTCTTGGATGGGGTCTATGCAAACTATTTTTGAGCACCTAGATATGTCTTCAGGGCGGAGGGTCAAGCTCACAACTTATATGCCGCGTGATTCCGCCAAGAGGTGGTGGGATATTACCACCCAGTCAGAGAATCACAGAGACATGGCGTGAGAAGATTTCCAGATAGCCTTCTATGACTTTTTATTCCCAAAGATGATGAGGGTAGATCAAGCTCGAGAGTTCATAAATCTGCAGTAGGGTGCTATGTCGGTGATGGATTATTCTTCTTGTTTCACCAAGATTCATCATTTTGCACCCGTTTTTGTGGGCGATGAGACGCTGAGAGCCAGACGCTTTGAGGATGGTCTTTGATATGACATCTGAGCACTGGTGAATGTTTTCAGGCTGCCTTCAGTACATGCTATTGTGAACCAGATGCTGATTACAGAGAGGAACCTGCGGGAAGCTAGTGGTGTGGGCCATGGTGGTTCAGCACCAGTTTCTTTTACTATTTCTACTAGTAAGAGGAAGAGACAGATGGACTTCTCTCAGGGTGGAAGTTCCATCCAGAAGAATGTTTCAGGTGGCTAGGTCATATGCTACCAGTGTGGTAAGAAGGGGCACAATAGACCTCAGTGTCCACGAGACCCAGTGGAGTGCCGAGATTGTGGGAATATGGGGCATCTGCAGTGCTTTTGTAGTGCATTTACATCAGTGGCTAGTGAAAGGGGTTCTGTGCAGACTCCACATGTGGGGGTAGGACCAACAGCTTCTTACCAGTCGGGGAACTGGAATACATCAGGGCGTGCAGGTAGGGATGGTGGTTGTGGCCATGGTAGCCAGACACTAGGATCTCAGAGGTAGTAGGGCGGAACATCTCAGGGTAGCCAGGCTGTGTCGTAGGGCCGTGGCACTGGACAGGCATATGCAGTGCAGTAGACCCAACATGAGTAGGATCCCGAACCTTGTACAATCATAGGTACTATTCTAGTAGCCTCTGTTTTATCTTCAGTACTTTTCGATATGGGTGCTACACATAGCTTCATATCTGTGCCCGTTGTGGAGATCCTAGGGCTCTGTGTTTCTTCTACTATTATGACGCTAGACACTCCGTTGGGGACTAGAACGACTGGTGTGCATCAGTACAAGGAGTTCCCCCTTGAGGTTGGTGGGTGTCACTTCCTTTGTTACCTCTATGTCTTAGAGATGACAAGCTATGATGTCATTCTCGGGATGGACTGGTTAGTTCCCTTTCAAGACTTTGTGGATTGCTACCGTCGCAGGGTGATTTTCACGTCACCATAGGGCGGAGAGTTTTTATACAAGGGCGAGTGGGATGTTCAGGTGAGTCAAGCCGGACCGGAGCATCACGGGCAAGGTGGTATCACATCCCAGATTGCGAGATTATATTTAGACGACCGGGGGACTTTTCAGAAGGTTTTTCCTCTAGTGGTTGATCATTTCAGGGATGTCTTCCCGTATGAATTTTCAGGTCTTCCTTCGGAGCGTGAGGTGGAATTATCTATTGATCTTGTGCCAGGAGCAGCACCGATGTCCATTACTCCTTATAGGATGGCTACACCAGAGTTGCAGGAGTTCAAGAGACATTTAGAGGAGTTACAGGAAAAGGGTTTCATCCGACCCAGTACTTCTCCTTGGGGTTCACCGGTCCTCTTTGCGAAGAAGGAGGATGGTACCCTCAGACTCTGTGTGGATTATCAGAAGTTGAACCAGTTGACGATTAATAACTGATATCCCTTTCCTAGGATTGATGATCTTTTTGATCAAATTCATGGAGTACAAGTGTTCTCAAAGATTGAATTGAGATCAGTATATCATCAGCCATGCATTAGACCATCTGGTATACTTCTCAAAGCTCTCAGGAGCAGGTATGGTCTATACGAGTATATGGTTATGCCATTCGGACTCATGAATGCACCAGCAATTTTCATGGCTCTAATAAATCGTGTGTTCCATCCTTATCTGGATTCTTTTGTGGTAGTATTCGTGGATAACATCTTGGTGTACTCTCACACTTGACATGACCATGCCACCCATCTTGAGATCATATTGAGTACATTGAGAGAGCATTAACTATACGATAATCTCTCAAAGTGCCACTTTTGGATGGACCAGATAAACTTCCTGGGTCATATCATCTCAGAGGTAGGAGTTTCAGTAGACCCAGAGAATGTGAGAGCAGTAGTTTCCTGGGAGCAGACTAAGAACGTGTTTGAAATATTGAGTTTCTTGGGGCTGACTGGTTACTATAGACGCTTCATACAGGACTTCTCCCACTTAGTAGCACCATTGATGGGTTTTACTAAGAAGGGTGTGAAGTTTTTTTGGTCAGAAGCTTGTGAGACAACCTTCCAGGAGCTGAAGGTAAAGTTGACATCAGCACCGATCCTGATACTCCCAGAGCAGGGGAAGAGCTATACAGTTTACTGTGATGCATCAGGTATTGGGCTAGAAGCTGTGTTGATTCATTTAGACCGAGTAGTTGCGTACGGGTCTCGACAGTTGAGTCCACATGAGGGGAATTACCTGACACATGATCTCAAGTTGGCTGCAGTTGTTCATGCATTGCGCTGTTGGAGACATTATCTCTTGGGAGAACATTTTGTGGTGTTCACGGGCCACAAAAGTCTCAAGTACATCTTTACCCAGCGTGAATTGAACCTGAGACAGTGAAGGTGGGTTGAATACCTTCATTCCTTTTATTTTGAGCTTGCATATACACCTGGTAAAGGTAATGCAGTAGCTGATGCACTGAGTAGGAGGACTCAGATACAGGCAGTGTAGGAGGCCAGTGGTGAATGGCAGCTGATGGCTTTGTTCTCTGAGATTCATCTGGAGGTGCACGACAGTCAGGGGCTGACCTATCTTTCATCTTTAGATGTGACATCTACCATCTTGGATAGAGTGAGGATGAGACAACTATCTGATTCATAAGGCCTAGTTCTACGGGAGTCAGTGGAAAGTGAGGACCCTACTCCTAGGTGGATGATAGGTGATGATGAAGTTTTGCATTTCCATGGACAAGTGTGGGTTCCAGGGGATATACGTGAGAAGATGATGTGGGAGTTTCATGCTTCAGTCTGGGTAGTTCATCCCGGAGTTACCAAGATGTACCGTGACTTGAGGCGACAATACTGGTGGCCGAGTATGAAGAGCGAGATAGCTAGTTTTGTTACGAGATTTTCCACCTGTCAGCAGGTGAAGGCAGAGAATCAGAGGCCAGCCAGACTGTTACAGAAGTTACCCATCCTAGAGTGGAAATGGGATGATGTCACGATGGACTTCGTGACTAGGTTTCCGAGGTCACCTCGAGGCAATGATGCCGTGTGGGTTATTGTGGACAGACTCAAGAAGGTAGCTCACTTTTTTCCAATCAAGGAGACCTTCGGTGTTGATGATCTCGGAAAGTTGTATATCCGAGAGGTCATACGTCTTCATGGGGTACCACGTTCTATTGTTTCAGATAGGGATTCCCGTTTTATGTCTCGTTTCTGGAAGAGTTTTCAGAGGGCACTAGGTACACAGGTGCTTCTGAACACAGATTACCACCCTCAAACCGATGGTCAGTCAGCGCATACGATATAGGTGCTTGAGGACATGCAGCGTGCATGCATCCTAGACTTTGGGGGATCTTGGGATAAGCATATAACCTTAGTCGAGTTTGCCTATAATAATAGTTTTCAGGCAACTATTGAGATGAAACCTTACGAGGCTTTATATGGTAGGCCATACCGATCACCCTTGTGCTGGTTAGAGGTAGGTGAGACAACTTTCTTGGGACCACATCTCATGCAGGAGACTTCTGAGCAGGTCCAGTTGATTCAGAAACTGATGACTACCGCATAGTCTCGTCAGAAATATTATGCTGATCGCCGCAGACGACCCTTGGAGTTCGTGGTTGGGGATCAGGTTTTCTTACGTGCTTCACCGAGGTTGGGGCACAGACGGATCAAAAGATAGGGTAAAATTTCACCGAGGTATGTGGGGCCATTTGAGATTCTGGAGAGAGTCGAGCCAGTTTCCTATCAGTTGCAGTTACCAAAGAGGTACCGAGCCATGCACGACATCTTCCATGTATCTCAGTTGTACCGTTATCATTCAGACCCGTCTCACGTTTTTCAGCCTGAGGAGGTTGAGCTTGAGTTAGATGAATCCTTTGAGGAGAATCCGATTCGTATCGTTAATAGGAGCATGAATGTTCTACAAGACCGGTCTGTGACAACCGGGTACCGGTGACAGCACAACCACCCCGCCTTAACACGACCGTCGGGTCCTAGCCACCAGGTACCACCAGTTTCCCCGCAGACACGTGGGGCCCACCCTAGGGTCCACCCACATGCCTGAACTGGTCATCTGACTAATGACAGTCCCCACATGCCAACACATGTCCTTTTCAGTGTGCTTTGTCCTCACTCACACACACCCTAGGAAACTTCCCAGAAGGTCACCCATCCTGACCACTACTCCAGGCCAAGCACGCTTAACTTTGGAGTTCTAATCAGAAAGGCTCCCGAAAAGGAAGATGCACCTTGTGGACATGAGTCATATCATCTAGTCATTTAACCCTTTATCATTTGGGGGTGTTACAATCACCCCCCCTTTAGAGCACAACGCCCTCATTGTGGGCCCTACATCTCAACCCAGGCAGTGCACCGCACTTAAGGCTGGGTTCCTCCTCTGATACCAAATGTGACAACCGGGTACCAGTGACAGCACAACCACCCCGCCTTAACACGGCCGTCGGGTCCTGGCCACCAGGTACCACCAGTTGCCCCGCAGACACGTGGGGCCCACCCCAGGGTCCACCCACATGCCTGAACTGGTCATCTGACTAATGACAGTCCCCACAGGCCAACACATGTCCTTTTCAGTGTGCTTTGTCCTCACTCACACACACCCTAGGAAACTTCCCAGAAGGTCACCCATCCTGACCACTACTCCAGGCCAAGCACGCTTAACTTTGGAGTTCTAATAAGACAGGATCCCGAAAAGGAAACTGCACCTTGTTGACATGAGTCATATCATCTAGTCATTGAACCCTTTATCATTTGGGGATGTTACAATCAGCCCCCTTTAGAGCACAACGCCCTCGTTGTGGGCCCTACATCTCAACCCAGGCAGTGCACCGCACTTAAGGCTGGGTTCCTCATCTGATACCAAATGTGACAACTGAGTACCAGTGTGCTTTTTCAGCCCCCTTTTCAGTGTGCTTTTTCCTCACTCACACACACCCTAGGAAACTTCCCAGAAGGTCACCCATCCTGATCACTACTCCAGGCCAAGCACGCTTAACTTTGGAGTTCTAATCAGACAGGCTCTCGAAAAGGAAGGTGCACCTTGTTGACATGAGTCATATCATTTAGTCATTTAACCCTTTATCATTTGGGGATGTTACACGGTCAGTTCCTCTCGTACGGGTGCTATGGCAGCATGGCCGAGTGCAGGATGAAACCTGGGAGCGGGAGACCGGCGTACATGCTCAGTGGTCAGAGTTTCTCATGGCTATATCTTCTCCACCCTTGGAAGGGAAATTCGGGGATATATTTCTTTAAGGGGGAAAGTTTGTAAGAAACCAGTTCTTATTCTTGAGGTACATGTTTTTTACTTTCTTCTTTTCTTAAGTGTTTTTGAGAAAATAAGGAAAATGAAGAAAAATCCTAAATTTTGGAAGTACACACTGTGTACTTTTCCACACGCCGTGTACTCTTGGTCGTGTGGGATGAGTACACATGGTGTGTAGCCATGCCGGCGACGAAGGGTGCAAAAACCGGCTACACACCGTGTAGTGGGTATGTACACGCCGTGTAGTCAGTCGGCAGGGAAATAGTAAGGTGGTGGAAGCAGCCGCTAGCTGGCCGACAGTACACTCCGCGTAGTCAGGAATACACACCGTGTACTCATGTCGACGGATGAACAGTTTGGCGGTGCCTTTAGAGGAACAGTTAAATGAAAAATTACACATCGTGTACTTTGTTTTTTGCTTAAAACAGGCAGTAGACCCTTCATTTGGAAGAGGAGGCGTTTGGGTTTTTTTGGATTAAGAGGGGAGGCCAAAGCTTTAGAGATCCGCCGAGCACATGCCGAGAATCAGATTCTTCCGCCGACGATCTTGTTGGAACCACACAGGTAAGCCCTCCACTCTCCTTAATACATTCTTACCAATTCTTTTCCGAGGTAAAGTTATTTACGTTTGAACGGGTTTTCCTCTAACCCTGATCTACGTCGTCTTTGGGCATTTCTGGAATCGACGTTCGCGTATACCGTTCGTGTGTGTTTAAGGTAGGTGGCTTGGTGTTTAATTTTCCAACTGATGTGCATTTTCTGTACCAATGTGATATGTGCCCATGAATGGGGTGTCATATGGCTGAGGCCTTATTGAATTAAATACCTAGAATTTTATAGGTAATTTAAATGTGATAATAAATTGTTGTTTGGGATCACTGCTTGGATCCAGGACCACCCCGGGGGTGCATTCCTCTATTTAGAAATTTGGCCAGGATACCCGATGGTATGCCTTTATAACCATGATTATAGAATTGACTTGAGAGGAATTGCATGTTTATTTCTTGTTTATATATTGGGCATGGCCCGATTACTTGCTTAGCCTGAGGGCAGTGCTTTACTTAGCCTGAGGGTAGTGCTTTAGTTAGCCTGAGGGCAGTGCATCTTTTAGCCCGAGGGCAACTTCTTCCATGCCTGTGGGCAATAGACTCTATGCCTGAGGGCAACACTTTTTACGTCTGAGGGAAATATCTGTTATTCCTATGGGCAATTACCTACGGGTTACGTTTCTGATTACCTGAGGGTAAGGGTTTGCGTGTCTGAGGACACTGACTATTTACATAAAAATACACTATGGTGGTTTCCTTATAATGAACGATTAAATGAATAATAAAATGGAAATATAATTGGTAAAGTTAGTTACTTTTGAGTACTGCTTAATTTATTGCATTTTACTACTGCACACTATTGTTGCATATTTTCACACAGTTGGGCACAAGCCTTTGGTGGGTGCCTATTGTGATTCATTTCTCACACCCTGTTTAGGTCATGTCTTCGGCCCAAACAGATTACATTTCTGCAGGTGTGTATAAGGGCAATGGTCCTTATACAGGTACTTGATTGCTGCTGAGGAGTAGGGGAGCATGAGACCAGGGTTAGGCTCGCGATTCTACCAACTGTTTTGTTTTGGTTTTGCTGTACTCTGTATCATATTGTACTTCTTTGTAACATGTTCTGGATGTTTTCTTAGAACTTGAGGCATGTTGCATCTACATTATATATATATGACTGTTGGTTGTTTTTACTTCAGTTGTTCATTTAAAATTGTGTATATTTATTTTCTTCCTCTGTTGTTGTTGTATATTTTATCTAGTATTCCGCTGCGCTACACTTTGGAAAATGAGGGCATAGTTTCCTCACTATCAGACCTAGGCCCTCGCTGTTAGTCGGCAGCCTCTGGCATTTGGGGAAATGTGCTTGAGTTCACATAGCGAACCGGGTTTGGGGAACCTGTTGAGTGACACCTGGAACCGGGACATTACATGAATATTCAATATAATGATGATCATCGGGATGATTTTTCATAATCATGTAAATTAATTCCAAACCATCACAAGTAATTTGAAATTTTTGGAAATTATTCTATAAGATTAGGCAAGTGAATTGGTATTACTATATTTATTTCTTGATGGATGGTAAGATACTATAATAGATGTTAGTAGTTCTTCAGGTAATAATATGATGGAGCTGAATGATGTGAATGGTTTAGTACGTAGTGAGAATATTTGGATAATAGAGTCAGCAAATTCTTTTATTCTACTCTACACATTGACAGAATAGACTGATACAGGTAGTGAGATAATCATATAGGATGACCATAGTAAAGAGAAAATTTCCATGAAAAATAAAGTTTGACTAATATTACCTTCTAGACTTTTGGGAATAAAGGACACATCAAGGAGTGTATAGAAAAATAGAAGTCTCTAGAAACCAAAAAATAAAAAAATCTAAAAGAGATGATGATGTTTTTCTGTTGAGTGTGTATATCCCTATGAAGTATTAGATTGTAGACTTATGTGTGTATTTATATTTCATAATGGAGAAGTTAAACATTCATAATTATGTTTCTAGATTTTTTTGAAAGGAATATCTTGATGATTATGAACCCTTACTGATTGTGGTAAAGGATGATGAATGGATCAAAACTGAAAGTATGAGTTTAATCATATTAGAGAATGTGCGATATATTCCTAGAATGATAATGAATCCCAATTATATGTAGTTTCATGATGAAGGATTATTTTTCATTGCATTATTTGGTAGGTCATGGAAAATTTCCAATGGAGATATATTTATAGATTATGGAGTAAATAATGGAACCTTTTAAGATATAAAATAAAATTTCATGGACATTCTTGTAATAACAAGTTCCACTGAAGATTAATAATGATAACATTACATGTTAGGACACATGAGTGAGTAGGGGATAAATATATTGGATATATAAGGAATTATTCTAGATTTAAAGTGACTATAGAGTGGATTATGTGAATAAAATATTAGGAAACCGAATAAAGTATATTTTATGAAAGGAGGTAGAACACTAACGGTTAGGAAGCTGGACTTGGTGCACACAAATGTTTTCGAATGTACACCAGTACATTCCATTGATGGTTTACTATGCTATTTGAAATTTTTCAATAACTCAACATGGATGGTATGATTTTACTTTCTAAAAATAAATTTTTATGTATTTAACATGTTTTAGAAGTGGAAGACTTTGGTGGTGAATGAATGAGGATAAAAAAATATTCACAAGGTATGAAAATGGATGAGAGTATGATTGTAATGAGTTTAAGGAATTTTATGATAATAATATATTTTATTGGGTGGTTATTATTTTAGGTATAAAAAAACATAATGGTGTGGCTAAGAGGATTAGTATGGCATTGAATGAATTTTCTAGGAGTATTAGGCTACACTTGAGGTTACCCAAGAGTCTTTGGGAAGATTCATTGAATATGGAAGTATATCACATCAATAAGAGTCTATTAATAATAATGGGAAAGTATCTACATAAGTATATCTAGTTAGAAAAAGAGGTAATACTATGTCATTCATATTTTTTTAGAATATGTACACTTAAATACTAATTCGAGGGAGAATCTCAATTCAAAGTCCAAATTATGTTTCTATATTTCATATAGTACTAAGGAGTTTGGATATTGATTTTGGGATAATGATAATATAAATATAATTAGAATATTTAATGTGATATTTAGTTAATGTTTGATTTATAAGGACCATCAAGTAGGTAAATATAATAATGATAATAAAGAATTAGAGTTCTTGGAGAAAGTGGATCTTGAAGGTGTACTTGAGAATGTGGCACCAGAACTAGTGGATCCTAATAATAAATTGGATTTAAGGAGTTATAAAATGATGAAAATAATTATGGAGAGGTAATCATTATCTTTACACGATTTTTATTGATTTATGGTAGATATCCTGAATGTATTAAATAGAAAATGTAGTTAAAGGGGCTAAGAAAGTGTGATTTGGAAATAAAGGAGTAGATTTATTATTTTTATGATAATAATTCCTAGGATCTAAATCCTTTAATATATGGAAATGAAGAATTTTATAAAAAATGGGTTTATAGGGCTAGGTAAGAACATGATTGTAAGTAGATGTACAAGTAATGTCTAGTTGTGGAAGGATTTAAATAGAAGGAAGGTATGGATTTGACTAAAATTTTCCCACCTATAGTGAATCGCACCACCATATTGGTGGTTCTTAGTATTTCTCTATAATAGGATTTAGTTATTGGGAATATTGATGTAAAGACTACATTTCATTTTCTATATTTAGTTTAGTATATTTTATGGAGAAACACGAAGGATTTTATAAGTGTGGAAATGATGACTTGGTGATTAAACTCTAGAAAATTTTATATGGGTTAACGTAGGTACCCATGTAATGAAATAAAAATTTTTCTGCAATCATGGGTAAAAATTGATAAAAAGGTGTAGAAACTTGATGTATTATATGGTTTTTACCTGGCTTGATATTTTTCAAGTTGTAGGAGTTGTGACAAGGTACATAGATAACCTCTAAAAGAAACACTCGGAAGATTTGAAGTGGATACTTAGGTATTATAAAGGATGAAATGAAACATATTTATACTTTTGGAAAATAAAGTCAATGTTTGGAAATGTAGATGTTAACCTTTGAGGTGATATTACCAACAATAGAAGTACCACATGTTATATGTTTACCTATTTAGGAACTTCATAATGCTGGATATATCTATTATTGAAGGTGGATGAATTATCTACCACAATAGTAGAGTATATTTTTTTTTCATAAGTTAAGAAATATATTGTTTGGATGAATAATTTCTTATAGGATCTAGATAAAAAGAGAGATAAATTTATTACATTTTGACAGTCATAGTGTAAATAAACCTATATAGAACCCATTGTTTTATGTCCAAATAAATCATATACATTTAAATTATAATTTTATAAGAGGCTTGATACAAGATGGAATATTGGAATTGAAAAAGATATATAGAAATAATAATCCAAAATACATGTTTATAAATCCAATAGTGATTGAGAAGTTGATATACTACTGAGCCTCTATTTCTCTTCATTGATGAATGAAATATGAGAGGTATAATATAAAAGCATACTATGGGGGAATGGAATAGGAAACATCATGAATCCTTTTCATGAACTTGATGATTTTATGGTAAATTTCCCATTACTGAGTGGAGAATAGGTGGTTATAAGGTTATGTAAGTTGTCTAAAGATAAAACTGTGGAATGTTTTCAATTTGTTGGATGATACAATAACTAGGAGGATATTGTAATGGTGGATTCTGATATATCATATGAAGTTAGACACACTCCTAGTGGGTCGAACTATACACCAATATTTTAATCTCATGATTCAACCTCTATAGTGAGGTCACTGGGGTTTCTAAGGGGGAAGCACCCCCTAGACTTACTATAAGAATCACAATATCATCAAAGACTTATTGTGTGGAATTGGCATTATATAATCTTGGGTTACTATAAATTGTGTTTCTTTATGAGATCATATCAATCTAGGGTTTGGTATTTTTATATTTTCCCAAAAATTCCTTCCCAAATATATTGAAATATTTTTTCATCTCCATGGATATAGTTATTTCCCTTGAATAAAATAAATCTTGGTGTTAAATTTCTTATTATTATTCTTATTCGTTATCTTTTTTTTTTCTATAATTTACTCTTCTTTCTAGAATTTATTGTCATTGTAGATCTCAACATTTTTGTAATATTTTTTTGTAAAACATAATACTCATATAATACAAGATTTATTATAGATAAATAAAAGCATCACTATCAAACTTAAATTTTGAGATTAATAATTTTAAATGGAGATGTTTAATATAAGAATATTCTTGGATATGTATATAAATTAAGAAAAGTTACTAATTAAAATGCTATGTGAAAGAGTAAATCATTATTGTGTAACAAAGTGTTGATATTTTTAATAGATGAGTCTAAATTATTAATAGAAGCATAATATTATTCACTTATGGTCATAAAAGAATTAAATGAAAAATAACATAATGAATTTTAGTCTCAAACATCATACTCAATATGATTGAGTGTCCTAATGACATGGTGATAATGAATATATCCACTAAGGGTTTTTCTTGTTTTTAAGTTCATTTTGTTTTCATCTATAGATATAATCCAAAAATGGTAATGAGATCAATAAAATTTTATCCAATATTCTTAAATTGTTTAGAATACACTAACTAGGGAATTTGATGTCCAGGTTTTGGTGTTGTGTAGGTAGTATAAGTCGGTGATAGTTCATTCCATAAAAGAGAAATTTTGTTATAGAGTGTAACAATTTTTATTCTAGTAATCATCCAGGTTATGGAAACTTATATTTTTTAGGAAGTAGGATTAATGTTTCCATAAAATGGAAAATTTAAGGATTCCAAAATGGATTTGTGAAATTCCATGGAATTTCCATTTCAAGTTTTTTGTATTAAAATTTGAATAGTATATGATACGAAATGTAAACTTTACAAATGTTATAAGAAAACAATCTTTTAAAATAAATATAATAATTGACAATACATGATATTTTTATTCAAATAATGAAGTTAACGATTTCTAAATCAAATAATTGGTTACAAAGGAATATATCAATATTATAAATATCTACGTGAAGGTTGTGTTTAGATATATCATTGATATTATATGATGAGAGTATTTTTTTACTAAAAATGAGTTGTTATAAACAAAACTATATGTTACACATGGTTTATGATTCATTGGATACTAAAACATAATTTGAGAATACGATATGGATAAAAATTATTTTTCTAGGATAAAGAAGTTTATCTAGATGTTTGTTAAATTACGAGGACTTGATATTCCACTACACATCACTTGTATATTTTAATGAATTGTATTCCTTTTTAGAAAATTTCACAAACACATAGAATTAATTATATGTTGTTGATACAATATTTTATTTTTTAAATATTCCCACTAAAATGAAATAAGTGTTATTTTCTAAAACAGAGGAGTTTACCTATCTTAATATTATATTTTTAAGAGAATATAGTGTCTAAGGGACTGGTCATAGTATGTTTGGACTTAAAAAGTTAAAATAAAATGAATAATAAATTATTCTCATCAAACTAAATTTAACTTTATACCCCAAAAGTTTTAGGATATGTTTGTAAAGAAAAAATGTAAATAATTGAATTAATTACTAAATTATTTCAATGAAATGGTTGATGAAAAGAGTTACAAGACTGATGAATATATACATAGAAGGAGTTATATGATGAAAATAAAAGATATTAACATGTAACATTTTATTTTAGAGAGTTTAAGAGATTGAATATTTTTAAGGATCTTAACATTTGGAATATAATTATAAATTCTTTGTATTATTTGAATTATTTTAATTTAAAATATGTTACTCACTAAAGAGCTCAGTGGGGGTGTTTTATTAGGTGGTAACATAATTATATGGTAGGAATTATATTGACATGTAATGATTTTAACAAAACCCCTAAAATTTGAAAAAATTATGTTGGTCTAAATGTCTATCATATATGACACATTTGAAGAATTATTTTTATGTGGCTTAAAATTATTCTATCACAAGTTTAAGAATATCAAATATATCATGTTATATAAAATGTAATCTCAAATTTTTAATTTGGTCTAGTTTTCTACATAATGTATATATTAATACAAATTCTGTGAAGTGAAATAATAATTGATATCTGAAATCATGAATTTGATTTATCCCAAAAAAATGTTTATCAAGGATTATTATAGGTTAGGATGAAAAATTAAGGATATCCTAAGTAAAATTCTAAAATAAAGATATAAAATATTCTCATGAGGTAAAAAATGATTTTTTGCACAAGATTAACCATTCATAATACCAAATTGAGTGTCATATAATAGGTATTTTCCATACTAGGGGTGCATAGTTCATATTTAGAGTACCCACTATTTTTGGTTTTTGAGATAACTAGTACCAAAAATTTTAATACTTTGATACCTTTCTTTTTAAATCCTTGAGTCTCAGATATAAAAAGGTTATTAGGTATTTTACTAATCATTTTATTAGTTAGATCACTACCAAGATGGGATTTATCCTATCATATAACTAGAATTACATCAGGAAGCATGATTAAAAAAAATGAGGAAGTGTACATCCTTACCTGGATAATATATATGATGTCTCCATCTCTTTGCATGAGGGGAATGTGATGTGATCATCCATGAAGATAAATTACATGTGATGTATTCATCAAACGGGTCCATCTATACTTATATAATCAATGAAATATAAGATAGATACATTATATTAATATCCTATATGGCCTATTGTCACTTGATGTCATTGAGATAGGGAACAAATAAAAATGGAATCTTGCATATGTTATAGTTAGTGGACACAAGTATGGAGATACATATGTTTGTTAGATATCTTTCCAGATCCTTTTACATAATAAGTGACACTAATTATTTTAAACAATCAACTATTTGATCAAATTTATAGATTCAATGATTCATATTTATTTTCAATTCTAAAAGGACTACGGGTTAACATATTTTGGTTAGCTAAATGGTTATTGAGTTTCACTTAGATATATTCTATGAAAGTATTTTAAAATTTATCTAAAATGGTTTTGGATGGGTATTCAAAATTTATTCCATATGATATGAAATATGGTGAAGTTGTTTATATTTTTATTAATTGTTTTGGAAGATATCTGAGAGGTGTGTGGATATGATTTTAGAAGTTATTCTATGTGATATAGTATAATGTGAAATGACATTGAGTCTATATGTCGTTAGTGTAAATGGGAGATCAAAGGAGATATGTGTTGATAATATCTTTGAACCCTATAAAAAATAAAATATATAAAACCACTTACAACTAGATTGTGGGATGAGGGGTTGAACCATATAGAATGAAATATTATGTGTACCAAAATCAATAAACAAAAAATAAAACGGTGTAAGAAAAATAGAGATGATAGTTATAACATCTCTACCCAAACCATTAGATTATGAAGGATTTAAATGACCCAAAGGATAGGTAACATCCCCATGGAACTAAATGCTAATAATTATTTTCATAGGATTTACCAAAATATAGGTGAAAATTTGACCATAAATGATTAAATTGAAAAAATACCAATATGATTCATTATACAAAACTAGAATAATCCCAGGCATATAAAAAATAATAATCAAAGAAATAATAGAATAGTTAAATAGAAAAAAATACTCCAACTCAAGATAATAATACTCAATGTAAATATGAATTGAGATAAAAAATACACAAGGTACTAATGTAGAACCACTTGAGATGCTAAGACTTGAGATCCACCCCAAGATCCAACTCTAAACATCCAATATCACAACATCATAAAGCTCCTCTAGTAAAAAAAATCCTTCCCCTTTTATGTACCATGATAAATAGAATCTACATTTACACCAAGGTTCATATGAAGGGGGTGAGTATACAACCTAGATGGTAAAACATGAGACTTTCCCAAAATTCCACTAAAACATGAAACATATTACCCCTAATATTATTTAAAATAAAAAACATGAAAAAGAAAAAAAAAGTAGTTTATAGAAAATATGTATATTAAAAGGAAGTGAAATAACTCACAAAAAAAGCACACCAAAGGCATGAACATACACGCTCACACACAACACCATCCAATAAAAACATTTCATAAATAACATAATTTGATTCTCCAACTCATGAGTGGTTTCTATCCTTCTAGTCCCAAGTCCTAAATCAGTGACATAATTCAATGCACCAAAAGATTGGAACCGTGACCATGTCAATCCCACATGTTCCTAAACATATGAATATGAAAATACATCCACTAAATTCATTCTAAGACCTCACATTTAATGACTTTATTTTAAAAACAAGATTAATTAAATCATTTAATCGAACACCTTATGTGACTCAATTGTGATTCCATTTTTGAAGACCAAATAAGAAAAGAGATTTCCAATGGACATTTCAAAATAATATCCCAACTAAATAAATGATCAAATTATTTAGAAAACAACAAGACTCCATGTCCTAGGAGTCAATGGTAAAATATGAGAAGCCACCTACCCCCAAATGGTTACACATGCAGAATTATAAAATGATTTCAATGATCCTAGATTCCTAATCCACTTATTCAATGAATCCCAAATATTATTTATTAAAAAAATATATAACCAATATAATAAGTCATGAGAGGTTATATATATAGTTACTCTTTAAATAATAGTTTAGGATCAAAGAGAGAAAAGAAGGGTGATGCTATCATATTCAATTTCAAGGATCCAATTCTCTTTGATCCATTGGACTCAATCAATAAAAGTAATATTATCACCAGAATCTCTTAGGGGAGTACTAGAATTAAAGATCCTAGGTTAAAGAAGGAATAATAAGGAGTTTTATGGAAGTTTAAGGTATTAAATTTAATTTTTAGATATAATTATTATCATCAAATGGTTAGTCTGTTTAGTATGTAAAACTGTGCACTAATCATAAAAATTAGACTATTCTAGAAAAGTTCCAAGATGAATAGTTTTGAAGAAAAAATTTTCAACCATGCATCTTCCTATAAGAACCTTCAATCTCTTTCATGATTACATGGGGAATTTTCATTATTTCCCCCAACCTTTCTCAAACCACACACCATCTAAAACCTCTCAAAAAAAAAATAAGGACACCCAAAAAATTTATGAGTCATAACTCAACAATTATATAGATTCATATAATGAATAAAATAAAGAAATAACTTACACTAGTGGTGTTACACTCTCCCCACCATGAGGAAATCTGTCATTAAGATGTTGGAGGTTGGTGTTTTAATTAATCAATTCTTACCCCTTCTCCAGCATAAAGCTCATTAATTACCATGCCTCCTCTAGAATCATTCCTAGAATCCATAACACTTGTACTAAAGAGATATGTCTCCTTTGAAATATCTTCTATTATTTATGCAGAATATGAGTTGATGCATGGATAGAAATAACATATAGTTTAAGAGTGACATAATCTTAGTGTGTCACATAGATTGGGTTATGTTGGTACTTCTTTAATTGCGATATAAGGAAAACATTATGAATGAAAATTAATATTAGTAGTAATTTTAAATGATATAAAATGTTTCTAATACATTCCAAAACATAGAATTTCTCAATTTACTAAGGAGAAAAATTTCCTTTCTTTCCCAACTGATAGTGAGAAATTATCAGGGATACATTCAAGAATATATGTCCATATACTTAAAAAAGATAAGGGTTTTGGAGAAAATATATATATGATATCTAATGGATTTTGGCCATTGTAATATGTTTTATTATCAACTAGATTTTGGAAATAGTTTATTGGAAATGACTTGTTCTGATTAATGATATTTTCCTAGTCTCTACCCAACATTCTAGGGATCAACATGGATAATAAAAAAATTCAATGAATTAATACATTTTTTAGGGATATATAAATTTGTTAGAATAAAAGTATATTAAAAGAAAATAATCTTCCTGTGAACCAATTGAATGTATAACACATTCTCAGGGAATACCCTATTCTATTTAGGTCATGTGTTCCATACAACAAATTATTTTTTGATTTTATCTCATGATCATGGCCAAATGAGTTCCAAGGGATTTTCAAAAGGATTGAAATAATCATAAAGTGAATTGAGGGTATCAAATTTGAAATAATAGATATTGTAAATTTATGCAATTTCATAAATTACTTAAAAAAAGAATTTAAAAATCCTCTATCATATTTTACTCTAAAATTAGAATAAAATTTTTCAAATTAGTTACTTGTTCCACAATAAACCAAATATAATAATGTTTCTGAAGATTACATGGTAGACTAGTGAAAATTTCTATATAAATCTGTTCAAATTCCCAAATGGGTATAGGAATCTAATACAACATGCCTATTGGTCATTGATATTTAGCCTTTACCTATTGGTTTGTGATACTTTTAATAATAGTGTTATCTAATTTCCATTTCATACTTGACCAATAAAAAATGAGTCTTCATTTACCTATCCATCATTTGAATTCCCTGGTGAACTACCTATTTTGAATGTTGAAAAGTAGAAATAATATTTTCTTGGAACGATAAAGTAACTAAAATTTGATTATAAATGCTTAACATAGATTTTAATCTACTATATAAAACTCAATGGTCTCAAATCCATTGAGTTTTGATCTCATAGAAAAGAAATCTAATAACTTTTTCTAAGCCTTTTTGACATGACTCACTAAATCATCAATTATGTAAAAATGAATGAAAAATTCATCATGATTCTATTCTATGAAATCCAAATTCTTGTCAGAAATTACTTCCATATTAATCTATTGGTCATGAGATTCTCAAATAACCTTTTTCTATGAATTCTAATTCAAAATATATTCCACTAAATTTCTATTTTCTAGTGTATAAACTATGTCAAGGTGAAACATTGGTAAATATTACATCTATCATTGTTTCCTTAGGTTCACATATCTTTGTAAAAATATGTGTTTTAGGATTTTATGATCCATAAATGTGGTGAAATTTTCAGCAATGATGTATTTTAACATTTTTTATTGCATGGACCATGAAAACTTACTCTAGGTCATGCATTCAATAATTCATTTCATGTGTTTTCAAATAACTCAAGACATAAGCGGCAACATTGTCTCCTTGAATTAGAAAACAAACCTATATTGATTTAGACACATCAAAATATACCACATATACTTTTCTTATATAAGGATAGGTGATAAAGTGAGTAAAACATTAATATCCTAAATGAATTTATGGAAATCCTTATTCTATTTGAGTGGGATACCATTTCTTGTTACTGCAGTCATTGGGGAAGTGAGCCTTAAGAATTCCCAAACAAAGTGACAATCATATCCTAATAATCATAGAATTATTAGTATCTAGATTAAATTATTAAGTTTTTTTCAATAAATATATGCATCAATATTTTCAGTAATAATTGCTATTCCGCTTTTTGAAATTTCATTCCCAGGGAAATAAAACAATTGTATCCAGAATCCACACTTAGAGAATTTAACATAAAGTCATTTCACCTGAAATGTACTCAATAATATCCATATTATTATCATGGTCAATTTTAGTTCATGATTACACCAAAATATTATTGAAAAATACCACAATAATTGAGTCTAGACACTTATAGAATATATAATTAATTAAATCAATTAAAAATGCTTATGCATTTGTAACTCCAAAGGGAATGAAAAAAAAATATGTAGTTAACATAATGAATTTGAAAATAATATTAGTAATACCTAATTTCATATATATAAGTTAGTTATACTTAGACTATAGATCAATTTTAGAGAACTATTCAGCTCGTTTTGATTGATAAAAAAGTCATCAATTAGAGGAAGAGGGTACCAATTCTTGATTGTAACATGAATTAATTAACTATATTTAACAAAAAAAGAGGAAAAATATCTTCTATAATTATAAAAAAGGACCAGAGTGATCTAAGGTAATGTGATTGGTTTAATAAATCCCATGCTTTCCTATTATTCTAGTTAAAACATTAATTCCGATACTTCATTTGGTTCTATTCTATAAGATGGAAGGGAAATATGAATAATTCATGGAAATAAATATATTTAATTTTTATGTTTTGTTTAGGTGTTAACATATATAAATCAGGCGCAAAAGAATCATAGTATGGGTTTACTATATTGGGAATAATCGTCATCCCATTTTCATTAATAATATCCATAATTATCATTGCCAAATAGGAAGATATGATTCCATCTACAATCACAAAAGGCCCTAATATTCCAGAATTCAATCCCAATGTACTTTGAATAAGTGAAAATAAAAATTCAAGGATGTAAAAGTTACCTTTGGAGTGTAATAATAAATATAGTCTATAAATTCCAAATCTATTACATTCTAAATAAAAAATTGAAGATATCCATTTCCAGGTCTGTAAACTCCCACAAAACGTTAACATCATCTATGGTAATAGGACATGTTATATATTTGAATCCTTTTCATTCCCATATCCCAAGATTTATTTTGATGATAATGAAATGATACATCATTTCCACTTGAAACCAAAATTTATTTACTACATGTGAATAAATAAAAAAGAGGTATGTTCTAGTATCAAAATATACTTTTATTAGAGTGAAGTTGAGAAGAGTGACACCTCATACCATTGAGGGACTTGGTTTTCTAGCTATGATCTTATATTCAGATGCCTACACTAGTTGGTCAAGTCACACTAGGTATTTATTTATTCCTTATAATGGTAGTGTTGTATGTATACCCAAGTTTTTCTTTGAATTAGCTTTATTTTCTTGACTTCAAGGGTGAAAACTATTTTGATAAGACCACCCTAGTTGAGAAAAAGATATATGAGACTAATTTGAGCTATCTTATCCCACTGGATTCATGATACTTGTTCAATACACTTGATATGTACTTTATCTCCACCACTATGATATTCCTAAGGTGATGCTTTACAATCCATTTTCATATGTGAAAAAAGAGCCACATTGGAACAGACATGGTTACATACTGCATTATGGTGGGAAAGGTACTTGATAGATGTTTTCATTTTACGGTGATCTTATTTCCTAGGAGTTAGTTTTCCTCCTCCTATTGTTTCTAGAAATAGATTTTCCACATGTGTCTCTATAAACAAAAACATCTAATACAATAACATTCCAAGATATTTCTATTTAATATAATATATACCTATTGACCAAATCTATTCAATCACCAATCAAGAACACAACTACATTGGAAAAAATATCTTTATTTATCTAAACTTCAAAAATACATGACTTATATGTGAACTAGTTGTTACCTCTGAAGAAAATAAAGCTAAGTTCATAAAAATGTATATGAATTTTTTTATGGTTAGATTTCATTTCTTGAGGCTAAATAAATATATCATTTTTTTCACATTGAAGGTATACTGAAAAAATTGTTTTTTGAACAATTATTTGAATCCCATCCAAGTAATTATGTGGTTGAGTTTATCTTGAATAGATAATTCCCCACATTTCCTTGTGAGATCCTCTATTGTATATACCCCTGGCTTTTTCTTTATATCTTCAAGAATTGTTAGGAAACATATAATTTGATTGATCTTATTAAATCATGTATTTATTTTTTTTGGTATCGAGCTCCCCCAAAAAATTAGTGGATTATTTTTCTAAGACTAAAAGGTATTATCAGTATGGATTTGTTCTCCAATTTTAATCCCTTTATTCATAGATTGGAATTATTTCAAAATTTTATTCTCAAGTTCTTGGTTCATCTGTTGTTTAGAATAAACCACTCTCTACTACCCCCTCTTTCTAGTTTCTATGTCTTCAAACCGATTCCATTATTATACAACCACAATCATAATCTACATTAAGTTATAATAAGTTTATTTAATTTATAGTTATAATGTATATTGTAGCACGATAATTAAGGTCATAGAAACATAATTTCAAAAAAAATTATTTGAAATACCATAATAATAATGAAATCTTAGTGGGAAGTAACTTTAATAATGAATGCTACCTAAAAATCATCAGATATACCCATGATGATGAGTTTACGACTTTATATAAGTGTTGACCAACATGTTTTTTTATCGAAACTACCTTAGTAACTTGATGTTTGACATAAATAGTTCAGATGCATCTTATTGTGCTCTATATTTCAAGTAATAAAATCTCTTCTCACCTTATTACCATCCAAGTAGACATACCATAACAAATTGATACCATTTGTAACATCCCAACCCAACACATTGTCTTGGGTAGGATTAAAATACCACTAACCTTGTAATGACCAATAATTTTATCAATGGAATTTCCCTTATTATATTGTTATCAAATCTTGTAATGTATTATAAAGCACATCACCACATTATAAAACCAATAACCTATAATTATATTAATATAAATAATATATTTAGAGAATGATAATGTAAATAATGTATGAAAATATTATAGTGGGATAAAAAATAAAAAATAAGATATCTAAAAGATTAATATTTGGATCTTTTCGATCTCCTATAAAAACTGAACTCACGAATAGAGCTATAAAAATGAACCATAATATTAGTCATAAAATATTATTATTGAATATATATATATATATATACTTGATATAAAATATTAGTGAATAAATAAATAATGTAATATTAAGTATTTATAAAAATTTGGGGACCCATATGACAATTAAAATTTGACTGGTGGAATAGTAATCTTACTATTTGAATAGTAACCTGACTGTTGGAATAGTAATATAACCATTAGTCATAGTAATCTGAATGTTTGAATAGTAACCTCACCTAAGGATGTTTAATATAATGTCTTATAAAATTAAAATATGATATATTTAAACCATAGTATAAATAAATCAGTTTTTTTTAAAAATGATAAATTAAGTTTTTTAATTTTTTTGTAAAATAAAAATTCTTAACTAAACTTTTATAATAAATATAATGATTTTGAAATGTGATTTATATTCATAAAATTAATTTATAAATTAATAATAATTTTTTATAATGATTGCATAATTTTATAAGACCAAAAGTAATTTATTAAAGGGGAAAAAATAAGATCATAATATAAAAGTTTAATTTTTTTTGAATAAATGATGACTTTATATAAAATTTAAATTTCTAAAATTTAGAAAATAATTTTCATAAAATGGAATTCATTTTGGAAACATAAATTTTGAAAATTTTTTAGGGATAATTCATTGTATTTATCTAAAATTGTTAATTTTTTTATAGAGTGAAATACGATAAAATATGATATTTAACATTATAAGCTAAATACATGATTTTTTGAGTCATAAATTATGTAATAACCCACTATTTGGAAACACAAGATCCATTTACTATATATAGTAATAGTAATAAATGATATTTATCGTATTGATCAAAAATAATAAACTAGTGAATAAAATATTCAAAAACACCCTTATCATCTTATTAAAACCAACCCTCACAACACCTTATCCTCACACCTTATATGATTTAGATATTTCCAAATTTATTCCCAATTCCCCTGCTAATTATCCCTACCACATCCTATTGCTTCTGGTCTTACTAAAATTCAAATCCAAAGTACCTTAAGAAGTTCTTCCAAGAGACGACATTCAATAGGTAATATTATCAAACTATATTTTTTAATTTGTTTCTTCCTATACATTATCCTCACCTCCCTCATACAATATACATTAATAAATACTTTATAGTATATAGAATATTATTTTATGGTTCTAGTGTAATATCTACCATCTATCCTCTTTTCTTCTCCTCTAATTCTAAAAATAGAAATATCATCCGCATTATGTCGGCTCACCACATCCGTGGATGATGAGTTTTCATTCCCAATATTACCTAAATATTAGGTTTAAATTCATTTATAATTGTTTAAAATGAACTAAATATTTATAATATATATTTTGTCACATTCTGGGATGATTATATTTTCATAACATTATATAGAACAGAATTTGTTCATAATAGTCGGTAAAACTGATAAAATGATCTAATCGAATAACATTAATGTTTTTACTAAAATAATAATCCAAAATTTCAGAAAAAAGGATATTTGGGACCATTTAAAATTTTTAAGTACATGAATACCATTTCATTTCACTTATGGATTTTTTTCCATTTGATAGGAACATCAATAATTAATCAAAAGTGATCCGACCTTGGAAGCATGAAACAAACAGCCCAGAAACAGTGGAATTAAGATTTATATCTCATTGATATGGATATAAATGAAAAAAATAATATTATGATAAACCAAATATAGGTGAAAAGTTTTCTCAATCAATTAATTAATTAACATAATTTTATTATTCTGGACATTAATTGCAAGCATAGATATATTCTGGAACCTAAGGTAAGGGATCTCTTTGAACCACCCTTTTTCTTTAGGTTATGACCATTCTCTCTTCAAATAAAATTATATATATATATATATATATATGTTTAATGTTATTTAATAAATCTAAATTATATATAAATTTCTCTAATATATATAAAAATCTTATTCTCACTTACATTGATGGGGTAATACATTCCTTAAGTTCATTTCTCAAATGCCTTTATGAAATCTCCTCTGATTATGATACAAGGAAAGAATATGCAACCCATTTCTTTCCATTAATATTTATTATGTTTACTCATTATGATAATTTTACTTTTTTGGATAAAATTATAATGTAAAAGTTATAATGGGTGTTCCCAGATAACACTCCAATTCATCGGGTGGTGTTTTTGTCTCATGAGAGGTTATGTATGGGATTAGAGAGTAAAAAAATCCATGATGATACTTTTTCCACCATGTGATGTTGTATTTTATATTATAAATTAATTATGTGAATGTCATATTTTATGTTTTAGTCAATTTTTTATGATGCAATCATCTTATTATCCCATGTTCTTTATGTTTTAATCCTAAGTGATTATTCAAGAGGCATCTCTTTAACAATGTCTTCCTATCCCGTTTGAATCACATGTTATGATTCATTATCATGTTTATTCCCTTAATGAGCCTTTTAGATCACCCCACTTATCAATGTATTCCCCAGGATATCATATTTGTTTTTAAAATCTAATGTAATTTATTTTATCATTATATAGATTAAAATAAAGATGTTTTATTTTAGTTTCATGTTAGCATTTTATGTAACTAGTCTTCCAAAGACACTAGTACTTTCAATAATTTGGTTGTATTTATTGTAAATTTATATTAAAAATAATATAATAATATGTGTAAAAGGATTTGGTAGCTATAGTGGGGATTAATTGATGGTCTAGTTTATTTTTTTAATTAGAACATAAATACATTTTTTATGTTAGAAAACCTAATAGGAAAAATCATCATGGATAAACTAGATTAGAACCTAGAGACTCATAAGTTGGGATTTAAGACTTATTTATAATTCATTCCACCTATTATTCTAGTTTCTCACTTTATATGTTTTTTAGATTATGAATTATCATCCTTATTTTTTCCCTTTTTTAGTTAAGTTGATAAATAGGAGGAACCATCCCAATGACCATAATGATTGGAAATGAAATGATTGGTCTAATGATATTAGTAATCACATGTGTGTGGTAGATTATTACTTCATGGAAGTACATGATCAACTGAATCATGTTATGATTAATATCTTTAATTATGAATAACTCCATCTTTATCTTATGAAAATTAATGTCATAGTCAATCATTTTTTGAAAAAAGGACTCCTACCTTTTAAAGATCTTATAATAACCTCATCACAGAACAATGAATTTACACCATTGGGATAATATTCTCTATCCTCCAATGATCAAAACAAGATAATGTATTATTTTATACAAATCATATTGAAGGGTAGGATGATCAGTTGTGTACCCTAATCAAGAACATGATGTTCAAAAATAAAATTGATTCCATGGAAAGGGAAGGATTTAAGAAAATATTTTTCAATAAATAATTTTACCAAACTATATATATTAAAATAGAGAGGATATTCCTTGTACTAATGAAAAAGGAATATGATTCCATCAGGGATTATGATGAAAAATTCACTAGGCGTTCACGATACACATGTGGAAAAGTAATCTACACTGAAAGTATGGTGTATCAATTTTTAGTTGATTAAAGCTGATTCAATGAAAATATTTATACATTTCAAACATTGATAGCTATAAATACATTTTCAGTTGTTCTCTCATGGTGTATATGAATATTGGTGACTCTCAATGGTCTAATTATCTTAGAGATAAGAATCATAGAATGAATTTTTCTTCAGGAGGTTAAGTGGATAATCTCCAAGGAGTAAATAAAACACATCTTCCATATTTAAAAATTTGATAAGAAACATCCTTTAAATTTTCTCAAGGTAAACAAAAGATACTTAAAATGTGTAAAAGAGGGTAATTAAGCTAGTAAATACCAAAGGGATAGGAAGGATCCCATTAATACGACATAGGAAAAGAAGGTTCAAATCAACACTCACATAATAGTCTAGTTTTTCAAATTCATGGAACATAAGTATTATGTTAACCAATTCACTAAGATAAGGCCTATTAGAGAGAATCAACAAAAACATTCACTAAGTCCTAGAGGGAAAGGAAGTGAATGTGTTGTCACTACTACAGAGTTGAATCTCGATAATGACATGGCAGCTGATACACTATGTATTCATTATAGAATATAATACATTTTTTTAATTTTTATTATAGTTACACATACTTTTTATACATATATATTACATCTAAATAGATGAATATTAGTTATATAACATAATAATCCACACCAGAGTTGTATAACTTTAGTATCATTAAAAAAATGGGACCATAAACATATGGTTCATAATAGTCCTACATTTTCACCCACTTAGATTTTCATAACTATCACCCTTTTTAGAAATATCATACATAAAACCATTATTCATAACATGAGAAATTAAACATAGGAAAACATGAGCTCTAATTCTCAGAAAGGGTAAAAAAAGGAGATATAAATGTTCATATAAGAATTACATGATAATAAGGGTATGATAACATGATATTAACATTTTAAAACCATAACTTTCATATCATAGATCATAATAAAAAGTCTTAGAATAAATATTGGTTTTTTATAAGACATGAATCATAAAGGAAACAAAGAACATGATGCATGTGAGAATAACATTTTCATAATAAATTGAATTGTGGAATAAACATACAAATAGAAAATTATTTTCTTAGTAGTAAAATATTAATTAAATTACTATAATAGTGTATTGGGATCACTCCCCAAATCACTGTAGTAGTCAAGGTTCACCTCCAAGACTATCATGGTGGGAAAAGTCCCTTATTGAACTGAGTTCACTCTCTATTCCTATCCTTTTTATTTTAAGAGATATCAATCTTTACCCAATGAACTGGATGGAGATATAGGTACTTACAATCACATAATGAAAATAATACATATTTGTTCCAAAATACTATAAATAATTCATTATATTATAAACTAGGTAAAAGAATCAGTTTGATAAATATTTCATCATATAATAACCTAGGGAAAAGGAATGGGGTTCTTAAAAATTTTATGATATCATTACTCATAGAAAAGAAATGTTTTTCACAAACATTGAATCCTAGTATAACCCATGGAAAATAAATGTATTTTATAAAAATATTTTCATCATAAACATAATTCAATCATGTAATGAGTAAGGATGTGATCATTCTTTAATATACATATTGAAGGATAAGAAACATTTAAGGTTGTTATCTTTGATCAATCAAAAAAACATTAAAACATTTTTGAGGAAAATAACCTTTCCATTTAGAAATAGATTGGTTACAATGTAATTTTTTTTAATATATTATGGAGAAAATTTTATTTGAACATAACCATTGGAACTTATAAAAGAATTTTTACAACATCAAGTGGCCATGATACCATGAAATTCTGTTCATGCTGTATAAGTTATTTTTTTCTTTCCTTAAATTTGTAAAAAAAGTCATGATATACCTCATTTGAAAAAAGAAAAGAATATTCTTTAAAAACCGTTTTTTTTATTTTAAAATGGTGTGAAAATTTATTTAAAATATCATAATATAATAGTAAAAACCGCTTTAAAGCATTTTTAGAAAACATGGATATGGAATAAAAATGTTTTTTGACCAAATAGAGAAATGAATTCGGCATTCCTTAATTTTTTTTGGTCAATTGAGTAAGTGATATGATGGAAATGAAATTAAAACATGTATTTAAAATAAATAACCGTAGTATAAGAAATGTAATAAGTTTCTTTAGAGGTAGATTATAAGATTTCATCATCAGAGGTAGAGTCATAATCAGTCTTGAAAAACAATGATATTATGACAATAAAACCTTACAAGGAGTTCTCCTTTATTATAAATAACTATAAAATCCTATATATAATCCCTTTATAACATTTTAATACTCTATTTTTTCAGTAATTCCTTATTTAAATTGTTTTCTCAGGGTGTTAACTATTTCTTTTATCATGAGTATATCGGTTCAGTAGTTTCTGTACCTATAAATTTATATTGGTTACATCATCTATAGAATATTAATGATGATATACATATCATATATATTCATAATATATATATTTATAGTCCTTCATAATAGTTAGAGAGAGAAAAATTAATTACATTATTCATAGAGATGGTAGGTCATACTTATTCATGAACAAAATTTTCATTTTTAAATGGATTGAATGAAAGAAAATTAAATAATAATTCACCATTACTGAATAAATATATTTTTATAAATATATTATATATTCATTAAATTTATCTTTATTACCATCCATTTTAAATAGAAATGAAAAATGAATCACATCTATTCATGGAGGTGGTTGTCCACAAGTACGCACAAGCGACATTATAGTTTTCCAATGGATTGAATGTTAAGTAGGTGGATGTTATATTATAATTATAAAAGTATATTTATTTCATAAATATCATATATAAATATTTAACCCATCATAATATTTATCCATAAAATATGGTTATGAATAATGAATTGTATCATTATGTGGAGATGGTAAGTTGTACGTATGCAAGAGTGATATATTCACTCCTCATTTGATGTTAAAGAGTGTATATATTGGTGTTTTGATAACAATAATAATATTTCAGAATATTTATAATAATGAAGTTATTATTTTATGATAAATACCATATATTTGTAGGAGTTAAAGAATAGTAGAAAATAAAATGATCGGTTAAGGTGATTACATATTCTTTGAGACGACTCCTTTAGATCTCCTCTAAAGTGATATAGGGTAGTCCTTTTGGGAATGAAAAAACCTATAGAATGTGTATATAGAATTTTAGAAGTGAAATTGGAAGATTTTGGTTGATATATAAGTCTCAATGTTGTATAAAAAAGTGAGGGATGAGTTTCCCATTTATAATTGGGGTGAGGGACACGTTTTGAATTTCTCAAAAGATTAAAATACAATATATTTATTATTAATCTAAAGGAATAAAAATGGTTAGGCATTTTTAGCTAAGGTAGGATATGGTTATAATACCATTAACAAATAGAATTTAGACAAGTTTTGGGGACTTTTAAACCTTATCATTTTGATTAACACTTTCTTAACCAATTTTATTTTTAACTATAATAATAACTATTCCAATATTAAAGGGTTGTAATTTTTACTTATAAGGTGAAAATTTCCCCATAAATGGCCAAATTATGACATTTTTCAACATATATTATCCAAATATTATTATTTTTTTATTTTTATGTATTTTAAATAATTTAATAAAATATTATTTTGATAAAATATTATTATTGTCAATTTTGACACTATTTATTTAATTTTACTTAAAGAAATAAAGAAAAAGTTTGGATTATAATACAATATTTAAAAAAACACTAATCTTTCATATCAACCTCTAATTTTTTTGAACACTATAACATAATCAAATTATGTCACTTTTAATAATTTAAAAATCAGTTATTTTATTTTTTGTTTAATTGAATAATTACTATTTTGGTGTTTTGTAAGCATTAAATTTAATTATATAATACCTAAAAAATTCAAATAAATTACCATCATGAATAAATTTCATTACTCAAAAAATTACTATTATTATTCATTCATAACTACTTTTCCACCATAGAATCTCATAAAGGATATTTAAATATAAGAGAGTGACTTTTTGTAACTTTATTTGATTTAATAATAAATAAATTATTTTTATAGAAAATTATCCATTAAAATAATAAATTTAGAGACTAATTTGATATAGAAAGAATTATCTTCATATAATAATAATTTTAATGAAATTGTTTTTCCCTAAAAGTAATATTTTTTCTAGATTAACCAAATTTATACTTTACTTGTCACGACCTGTCCCCCGGGGTCCGTGCCGTGACTACCCCAAGCCCGACTTCCATAGGCTAGGGGCTGGTGACTAGCACCAAAGGTGTAATTCCCTAAAACTGGGAAGAAATTGCCTTTATAACCTGTAAACACACACATCAAGATACGAACACGAGTAAAATATATAACCAAAAGAGTGCTGAAAGTAAAAGGGGCCGAAATACAAGCCCAATAGTAAAGGTACAAATACAACTAAAAACAATACAACTGAAGAAAAAGAAAGAAAATAATCTACTGGGTCATCCTCTGAAGTTCCTACCTGAAGGGTCGGTACAGATCGCCTCCTCAGTACTCCTCGTCCGTCCGTCTCCTCCATGTACCGACTCATCATAAGGTCCACCACTAGGTACCATCCAGTCCTGGTACTCTCAGCCTCAGCCAGCACTGTCCGTCGTCTGCATCCAATACAACAAGGTGCAGGCATAGTATGTGTAGGGGTGTGTATAATGATACTCAGTAGGGACCCCGAGACCCTCAATGTCTCACAAAATCCACCAAGGATAAACCAAAAATAATGAAATGAACAGATAACCCTACTTAGGTATATGCCCATACATATACCTAAGTTATCAAGTGATCCATTTCAATCATGAGGAAAACACAGAAAAACAGACTCAGCTCAACTGGGATTTTATTCTAGGGGTATTATCAAGTAACATCCCCAGTCACATTGTCGAAAGCTCAACTACTGGAGAACTCATCCTCTATCGAGTACAGTGGGCCTGCCGCGACACCAAACCCGCTTCCCACTAACCTTGGACTGTTGAGGTACTCCTCCTGTTGAGTACCGTGGGTCTGTCGCATCACACATATGCGCTTCCCACCGTGGGTCTGTCGCGTCACCAAGCACGCTCCCCCTCATGACCTGCTGAGTTATTCCTCCTGTAGAGTACCGTGGGTCTACCGTGACCCCAAGGCGCTCCCCACTATGGGTCTGCCATGACACTAAGGCACTCCCCACTGGGCTTGTAGAGTCACTCCGAGTTAAAACAGTCAGCAGTCATCAGGTCTCAGCCAACTACTTGGTCTCCGCACCATGCTCACTCATCTCCGAGAGGAACCACTCCATGACCTACTAGTCGATACTAAAACTCTCAAAAAGTCCCACGAATAAGTATCTCAAAGGTTCTCCACGTCATAGGGGTCTCAAAAAAACAGACAGCGCGTCAATCAGACGCTCGGTCTGTGAGTTATTAGCCTCTTAGTCCCGGGGCCCCGATTGGATTTGTGGATGATCCAACCTGACCGTATCTCAATTATACCCCAAAATCCAGTGAGTTATACTCAAAGGGACCATCACGCTCCAAGATTTTTAGCGCCGCTGATGGTTCTTCAAACGGACGTCAGATACCAAAGATATTACCGAAGGAGCGTAAATGGGTCGTAGTGGACCCGGGTCCGATCCGACCTGGTCGGACCAACCCAGGCTAGGCCGACCTGGCCTGACCCGTTGGGTCTGGCCCGACCCGTTGGGCGGGCCAGCCCGTTGGGTTCAGCCCGGCCCACTGGGCCCAGCCCAGTAGGTCGTGGGGGGGGGGGCTGTGGAGAGCCGTGAGGGCACAGACTGGCAGCGAGGGCGCTGAATGGCCGCGGGTCGGCGTGAGGGAAGTTCGGCCCGGAGGGCGCCACATGGGAAACTCGGCCCGGAGGGCACCGCGAGGGCAGATCGGCCTGAGGTGCGAGGCCGGTTCGGCTTGGAGGGCCGCCGGGGTGGGGTGGCCGGGGCCGGTTTGGCTAGGAGGCCGAAGCGGCCGGGGTGGCTCAGCCAGGGCAGCTCGGTTGGGAGGCTGGGGTGGCTGGGGGCCAGTTCGGACGGAAGAGGCATGGGGCCGGTTTGGCCGGGAGGTCAGAGCGCCGTGGGGGCGGCGCGGGTCGTGAAGGCCGCGGGTGGCGGCGCTGTTGCCTTCATCGCCTTCCTCCGTTTTAAAGAACACCTCAAAACAATACAAGGGTTACAGAGAGGACTAGACATGTTAGTTTGGCCTGCACTCTCCGCATTAGAGTGATAACAAGAGGCTCACAATAACGAAGAACATCAAACCCTCCCGCAAAGATTCTTCCCAACCCGCAAAAGAAAAACAAGGAGGGTGTACTTGTGAAGTGATAATCAAACAGGATTAAACCCCTACCTCATATTGTTTGTTAATGACGATGATGATAGAAGGTCAGTCATTGAAGAAATTCTATGTCAGTTTCCTCCATAAGGTGCTTCCGAGGAAGAAGTCAAAGATGTTCCTCACTGGCGTTCTTCGTGGAGGAAGCGTTTCTCATTGGAGAGCGTAATACTCCATGTGTTGGGCGTCACATCACTTTACCAGTACTTCGTCTCTTGGTGAAGCCATCCCAAATCCTCCTCCCAAGCTCCATATATATAGGATAGCGGGGTAGGTAGGTAATGATCATGGAATTTATGACGGTTCATTTATTAGGATCCTTCCAAAATTCCAACGACGCTGTTACTTAATATTTAAAAAAACGGGTCAACCAATTAATTTACATTGGCATAATAAAGTGGTACTGATTAGTCACTAAAATTGGATAATATTCATTTTTAATATCTTTATATTCATTGTTCCAAAGTCCATAAACATTTTTTTAGTGTATTACATAAAAAGAAATTCATTTCTCATCTTAAATGCAATTCATGTTTAAAATGAAAATTTGGTCCCAATCATTCAATTATTTGTGGAAAACATTATATTCATTTTATGAATTTGAAATTTTGTGATATTATTGATCACTTTGTTTGGAACATTTTATCTTTTAGGTCCGGTGGATGAATCCCAAGGAAAGATGGATAATTTTACACCTGAATGCAGAAATTTGCTGGAGAAAGCATAATGGGCCTAAGGCCCATCAAACAAATGTGGGGCCCACAAACCAATCCCAATGAAGATCAAATTTTTATAGTATAAATAGAAAAATATATGGATCATTTTATTCAACTATGGTCAGAGCTAATTCAGAATATTTCAATGAGATACAAGGGGATGAAGTTTAGAATTAAAATGGTGGGCCATAGCAGAATTCTCATAAAAACAGCCCACCATTTTGAACATAACTCCAAGAAGGCTACACCAAGTCACCTGAAATTTTGAGAGATTATATAAGACACATGGAAGAATATATTTTCTATTTATGAGACCTTCAGTTTTGGCCGTATGAAGTGTCAAACGCACACGTCAAAATGGAGGATGAATCTGGCTGGTTTTGTGGTCAACTTTGTAACATTAATTTCCTTTTGATTCTTCACCCTCCTTTTGACTCTCTTAATTGTTGGGGGGTGAATTTATTATTGGGGGTGGACCTAAGTCTCCTAATATGCCTATATAAGAAGCTGGTGGTGAAGGGAATAATGATCTAACATTTTCCTTTGAATCCAAGTTTTTCTTTCAATTGTAATTTCCCGCTTTCGTTTTGTAATGGCATCATCAATTTCTCTAATGTAAGTTTTTAATTCATGTGTAGTATTTTAATAAAATTTATTATTATTCAATTTTTATTTTCCTTTTATTTACACGTTGATACCGTTGAATCGTATTGTGAATTTATTCACACCTGCACTTGTGAATTCATCACACAACGATGGAGTGTTCATTTTGATTAATGTTTTTTTTCTTCTTCAATCCCGCTTCTTTAAGTCAATTACCCGCTTCCATTGATAGAATAGCATCAATGAAGGGCTAAACTTTTATGGTTTGATCCTAGGGAGTTGCATGAGTTGGATTGAATGTTATTTTATGTTCTTAAATTCTTAAATTTGTTCTTTATTTTAAGAGTTCCTTTCTTTGATTTATCTTCTTCTTTGTCTTCACCGACTTTAATGATGACACATTTTGAGTGCTAGTACGATCCAATTCCTTGGAGTGCTCATTTAATTGATCCTCTAAGTGAATTGGTGATTAGACTTGAAATTGTGTATGGATTAAATAAGAGAATGATATTGAGGGATTATTTCATTTAATGGATACCTCTTGAACCGATGAACATAAAATCAAATGAAAAACAAATACATCCAATAAAGCCCAAGAGACAACCTAGGATCAACTCACCTTAATTAGTTGTTTTAATTCGAGTAATTTTATTGGATTTTTTTTAAATTAAATCTACATTTCTTCAAATCAATCAACACCATAGTTGGCCACTTCATAGCCAATCCCGCATCTAATCAAAGTGTCTCAAGGTTTCTTCTTCTGTCCCTGTGGATTCGACCCCTACCTGTACTACCACGACCGCATACCTGTAGGGTAAATTTGGGCGCAACCAAATTTTGGCGCCGTTTCCGGGGACCAAGTAAGTCACCTTAGAACATCTTTCTATTCTCCCTCATTTCTCTTTTCTCATCCCCATTTTTCTTCTCTTCTCCCCTTTCGATTTTTTTGACTCCTGAAAATCCTGATTAAAAATTTATAAATGAATCCAATAGAGTATAATCAACAATATCCCTTCAAAAACTTAGGATGGAATTAATAATAAAATTCAAATTGGGAATCACCAACCGTTTTTAATTACTTGGATCAACCTTTTAATGAATACCCCACACCTGATAACATGAACGATATTTGTAATGATGAATGTTTAAAAGATCAATTTCCATACCTATCAAGAATGATTGAAAAGATAAACAATGAGTAAGTCCAAGATGTTCAAACTAATTTCCAACCTAATCCTCAAAAAATCATTGAGAAATTATGTCAGCAAATGGAGAGAATGACTTCCGAGGTTTCATCCTTAAGAGTAGAACTTAAAATCATTGAAATGGTTGTAGAAACCATTCCCACTGAGGTTGTCTCTTCCTCATCACTAATACAATAATATTGTCTTCCAAAAACCTCACATGAATTTATTGAAGAAACAACCATTGGATTTGGGATAGTTGAAGATAATGAAGGAATTTTTGATGGGTGCTTAAATCAAGAGGAAATTAATTTTATGGATTCACAAGGGGAAAATTTGTCTTCATGGATTGAGTGTTCGGAATATTGCTCCAATAACAATTTTTTTGAATCACCCATAATTGAACCATTGGGAGATATAACAAATATTGTGTCTATAACCACTCATGAAATTCAAATGGAAAATTTTGTGGATGAATCATCTTTTCAAAAGGAACCAATTCTTTCAAATGTTTTTAAAGAAGAAACAATTTTTGATTCAAATTATCATTCTTCTTTAGGAAAATTCAATCAAACTGAACTCGATGTTTTAATACATCCTTCTCTACTCAATAATCCCTCTATTTATGATAACCAAGACCATTAAATTATCATCAATTTTCATCAATAATCTCACCAAGTAGGAATGAACCTTGAAATCATAGGAAATACTCCAGAAAAAACACGATCAACCATTACCAAATTTCCTTGGACTTTCACACTCATTATTGACCATGGGATTTCACATGAATCAAATTATAAAAAAATCAATCTGAATCAAGTTGAAGTGGAAAAAAATGGGGTCCTAAAAATTTTGAAAGTTGGAATTGGATATGGTGGGGGGTTCAAGTCGAGATAACGACGTTAAACAAAAGCGTTGCATGGGAGGCAACCCATGGTTTTCATGTTTTCTAATTATTTTGAATCATTTTTTATATAATAAATTACCATAGACTGTTGAACTATTCTTCTTTTATGAGTAAGGACGAGTATGAAAGGGGAGCACCATATTCATCTGTGTCACATGGCGTGATCTCTAAGTAATACCTTACCCAGAAATCTAAAAAGAAGACAATGTATCACCAGTTTATTTTGTTTTGTTTATTTTTTATGTTTTTATAGGTTAAAAATAATAATAAAAGGACATGTCATAAGTCATAAAGAAAATCCATTCACCACCATCCAAGCCACTAAGACTCAAATCCATGATTGAAGGGAGACTATGGCATGTGCTATCATCATCAACCACCAGGTGATTTCATTCAATTATTATCATTTTAAATTTCTTCTTTGAACTCCTCTCCTACCCCCTTCTAACTTTTCTTTTCTTTAAATACTGGGGACAATGTTATTCTATTTTGGGGGGAGGTGAAATAAAAAATTATTTTTTTTCAATAAGAACATGCATGTAAAGAAAAAATTCTATTAACCTTGAACATGATAACACACATTTCAAACTCTGAAATTGGATATCAAAAAATTTGGATGCTTTGATTCCGATTTTACTGCAAGTTTAAGTTCATGAGCATAGTTTTTGGAAAGTGCGGTTGTCTAATGTGATTTTTCAAAGTTTACATTTTTATCCTCTTAATAAAAATTCCACAATGCACGTCTACTGGATCGTGGGTGTAAATTTGAGTTCTTGGGTCCCTTTTATTATAGCATAGGGTTCTGGGGCCACTTTTAGTTTAATTTGAGTATCTAAAAAGAACAAAAAAAAAAAAACAAAAAAACAAAAAAATAATTAAAAAAAAATAATGGCCACATAGAGCAATGTTTTGTCCAATATGTGTGGCATCCGACACTTGGAGATCGTGACTCCATAGTTGTCTTGCCCAGAGTTAGGCTTTATATCTCTATTGTATAGAATGGAATTGACAATATGTGTGGCATTCGACACTTGGGGATCGCGACTCTATAGTTTTCTTGCCTAGAGTTAGTCTTTTCATATCTATTGTGGTTAAAAAAAACAAAAAAAAAAACAAAAAAAAGGATACTCATCTTAAGGATTAATGTGATTCCCACCTAGTGCTTCCATTTTTCCCCTTGAACAATAAAATAGGCCCCATATCTTTTGTGATGCACAACACTTTATCATGCATAATTGGAATTGGATGAAATGTGGCGATGAATTTGAACAAAAGAATGGGCTTGGGCTTGGGATATGCTTATGGACCTTGCTTGTTTTAAATGATTTTTACGGGTTTCATAATTTTTTTTGCTATGAGGTCTTTGGGTGAGCAATGTGAATTAAAATGTTTTTGGAAAAGGGGATTTGAATTTCATATTTGTAATTTATTTTGCTCGGGACTAGAAAAACTCAAGTTGGGGGGTGTGATTAGTCACTAGAAGTAGCTAATATTCGTTGTTAATATCTTTATATTCATTGTTCCAAAGTCCATAAACATTTTTTTAGTGTATTACATAAAAAGAACTTCATTTCTCATCTTAAATGCAATCCATGTTTAAAATGCAAATTTGGGTCCAATAATTCAAATGTTTGTGGACAACATTATATTCATTTTATGAATTTGAAATTTTGGGATATCATTGATCACTTTGTTTAGAACATTTTATCTTTTAGGTCCGATGGATGAATCCCAAGTGAAGATGGAGAATTTTGCACCTGAATGCATAAATTTGCTGGAGAAAGCATAATGGGCCTAAGGACCATCAAACAAATGTGGGGCCCACAAACCAAGCCCAATGAAGCTAAAATTTTTACAGTAGAAATAGAAAAATATATGGATCATTTTATTCAACTGTGGTCAGAGATAATTCAGAATATTTCAATGAGATACAAGGGGCTGAAGTTTAGAATTAAAATGGTGGGCCATAGCAGAATTCTCATAAAAACAGACCACCATTTTGAACATAACTCCAAGAAGGCTACTGTAACACCCTAAGATTTTATGAAAAATATTATTTTTAATTTCATTAATGTCTTGTGTTGTACGCTACACCAAAAGGAGATTTCACAACACACATCCTTGACTTTCCTTTCATTACACGCAATCACGACCTTCCTTGATAGCGTGTGTAGTACGCAATACCGAGTTTCACTAAACAACGATATGCTATTAAAATATTATTAAAACTAGCCGTTATGAATAGTAATAACCACTTTTTGAAATTTTTTAAATTTTATTTTTCAAAATGGACTTCATTTTTGGATTCGGAATATCGAAATTAGCTTAGGGTGAAATTTTGGTGATTTTCGGATAACTTTCATATCTTGATGAATAGTGAAAATTAGTAAATTTTAATTAAAAACAACTTTTTCAATCAAAATAATTAATAGTGATAAATTATTAATTTGGGTAGTTTTGAAGTATATTTAGAATATATTTTTACAATTTAATACAATGTTGGTCATTGGATGTAATTTCACATTTAAACCAGTTATAAACAAGTTTCAATCTTTTGATAGTTATTATCTCTTAAAAACACGCTATTTGTTTTGACGACGGGAAATAATTTTTAAATTAGTTAATGCAACTGATATGTTTTGAATTTGGTAAAATAGACATCTTTTTTGAGTTCATAATATCAAATATATCTTAGGCCTAATTTTTGGTATTTTTCTGAAAACTTTCAATTTTTGATGAATAGTGAAACCACTAAGTGGTTGTTAAAAAACTGAATTTTTCATAAAACTTAATTTTACCGCTTCTGTGAGTGGAATTTCAAAAATTCGAGAGACAGGGTTGATGTCAGTAAGTAAAATGTGGTTCAATGAGATAAAAATAATTTTTTGGTGAATAGTAACTTTTTACTTTTTTTTACCACGGTTAAAAGTAAATAGGGTAATTAAGGGTAGAAATGATATTATTATTACCCTAACACATGTCCTAATTCTATTGGACAAGTGTAATTCGACCAAAAACAAACTTAGGAATACAATATGACCATTTAGGACCACTTGGATTAGATTAGGACATTTATTATTAATTTATTTAAAGAAGGGTTAAAAGAGTTAAAATCAAAGTTTATTTACTAAAACATTTTTAATATGGGGTTATACATAAGATAAATTCGACTATAAATATTAATTGGAAATATAAAAAGATTTCCTACATAATGGTATTTTATTTGTAATTTTTAGACATTAAATAATTTAATTTATTTATGACACAATGATGATGCAGTAATTATCTTATTAATGAAATGTTGACATAATTGATGTTATAAATACCCAAATAAATATAATTTGAGACTTTTTATAAATTCCACTAATTTTATAGGTTAATATGACATGCTATTATTTATTTAATTAACTTTTTTCGAACTTATCATTCTTCTATTATTTTCACAAAAATAAATTACTAAATAGTGTCAAAATTGACATAAAATAGTTTAAAAAAATATATTATATTATTAATTGTTATTTTATTCCTAAAAATCTAAGGTTCGGAAAAATGACTTAGATAAGGTTATATATATTAATAATAAACAACTTGGGGTTCTTTTGTCTTCTTATAGTAAGTTTATTAACCTTATAGTGTAAGAACACAAGAAGACACGGTAAAAGTAAAATTATTTAACTTAATGTTAAATCTAAATGATAAGGTTAAAATAGGAACCTAAACTTATCTAAATTCTATTGTATGAGAGGATTTCGACCCATCCCCACCTTATCCTCTAAATAAATCAATTTGGAGCTATTTAAAACCGAACTTGACTTTATAATAAAATAATATTTTTAGTTATTCCAAAGGTGCCCCTCTCCTCCCTTATAAAAGGGCACCTCCTCCCTCTCTTCCTCACAAAACTTTGAGCCTTCAAGCTCGGCCAACCCCTGAAAAATTATCTTCTCCACTTCCCTAGCAACATCCTAGAGGTTCTGGTCTTCCTCAAAGACCAATTTTAGTGCCCTAAGAGGAGGTCTCAAAAAGGCGCTTCAAAGAAGAGGTAATTTCCGTTACCGATTCTTTCACCTTTATTTCTTCTTCCACTCCTTCTTCTTAGGTTGTTTCATTATGAAGTAATAACATCAGTATCACTCATATACTGATATGTTATTATAATTATGAAACAACCCTATTTCACCATCTATCCATCCTACGGAAAATGAAATCACCGCGCGTTCGTACGTACGGAATTCCGTCTCCACGCCGTGGTGAAATCTATTTTCCACCACCACCTTACATGGATGGGTATAATGGTGTAATGAATAACTATACATAGTTATTAGAACATCATATTGATTCTGATATATTGTATCATCCACTCCAATTCAATTCAATAATTATGGAAACGATATCATCGCTCGTGCGTACGTACGGACTACCGTCTCCACGACGCGATGAGATTCATTCTCTACATTAACCATTCATGAATGATTATAAAGTATATATAATGAATAATAATTAAATATATGACATGTTAAATCTACTGTATTTATGTATATATATATATATGTATGTCATCTACTTACTTCCATTCAAGACAAGGAAAAGAAAACAACGTTCATGCGTACGTACGGACTACCGTCTCCATGAACGGTGTGTTTCATTTCATTTATCTATCTATTATATATATACTGAATATATATGATATATAAATCATGTTTTATATTCTAGAAGTAAGTAAATCATGATATAAGTAATAATAATGTCAAGAACAACAAGTCCAAACACCTATGATAAATGAAACGATTTTACCCAAAACGCTTCTTTAACATGGAATTTACAAAAGAACAGGTAATATAAAGTCATAAGTGAACCATATATGATATCATAACAATAAGTATGATTCTGGAATAAGTCAATAACATTATTTAAATCATTATACATGAGGTTCGGAAACTTACGAAGCAAATCAGACCTAAGGTATGGGAAATATCACAATCTCATTTTTATCCGAGATTGTTTATACTTTAGTATTTACTGGGGTGTATTTTATAATCCAAATCCATGTTTCCTGAATATATAATATTCTTTCCATCCACCTAAAATTGTTTAAATCCAATTTTACCCTTCGGTGAGTTTTTAGTAAAAGATATGAAAGGAATCTTTTTTCATTTTTCATACGAGGTACTTTTTGACTTTTTCGACAAAAGTACGGAGAATGTTTTTTTAACTTATACGGCATGAATGGATTTTTAAAACATTATTTCCAAGAAGCTTAATTTAAAAGTTTTCAAGTTTATTTTTAATCAACTTCTTTTAGTTATAATTTTATGACATGTTAAGAAATGAAAAGTGTTTTTGAAGTAGAAAGGATATTTTCCTCAAGAATGGAGTTCAAGTGTTTTATCAAAATTATTTTCCATCTATGATAATAAAGGGTTGTGTTTTTATCCCTATTATTACATTGATTTGATTATGTTGTGATGGAATTATTTTTATGAATTCCTTTATCTTATATGAATTGTTTTATGATGTCACAATGTTTAAGATTCCCATTTTTATTACATGGGTTATGCAATGATGTATGGTTTATGATTTTGTGGAACACATAAGAATGGTATCATTATGAGATGGGTGGGACATATATCTCCCTCCAATGCATTGGGTAAAGATTTTATATCTCATGAGATAGACATGGCTGGAATGGTAGGTTATACCGGTTCAGTAAAACAGGGCTGAAACGAGGGTGACTCAGTTCAGAAGTGGACTTTTTCCACTAAGATAGTCATGTCAATGAGTCTTGACTAATAAGAAAAGATTCTCTATGATTATGTGTGTATGCCACAAATTTTAATGTTTTAAGTTATGATTATTGTGATTACATTTCACTTCCATGAGTTATCCTGGGTTATGAAATTATGATCTCTTTTATAGGTTAAGATTTCCAAAAGTTATGTGCTTATGTATATGATGTGATTGATATTTCTTTTGTTTAGCCTTACTGAGCATTTGAGCTCACCCTTTCATGTTTTCTTTTCCCCAGGATATAAGGAAAGGTTTTAGGTATAAAAAAAGGGAAGATCTTTATGGGAGATGTTGAAGATCTTTCACCAGGATTAGAAGATTATATTCCAAGTTTCCAAAGACACTAAACTATTACGATCCTTGTGTGTGTGTTTTTGTTATGTACTAAGTATTCCGCAAATGTAATGTAATTTCAATGTACGTTAAGCTTCGGGTCTCTACAGTTGGTATCAGAGGAATGGTTTAGCCAACCTTTGGAAACTAGGATGCGAAAGCGTTAGTGAGATCCCTAGAGATATTTCTAAGGTATGTCTAAGGATGTCCCTAAGGATAAGTATACGTATAAGATACAGTCCTAGAACTACGGTAACGATCATAGAATTTAACCTAAGAAGTTAGATATTGAGGATACTCCCCCTTTATAATGTTGTTTTCCCTAGCATGATTTTTGCCTCTCACACTATTCTTTTTGGGTTTTAGACGATGGATGGAACCCGAAGGAACCGTGTTGATCAATGCAATGGACAATGCAATGATTGTCCTCCTGAACAAACAAATGTTATGGGAGATGGAGTGCAAAATATTATTTCTATACTTACACAAGCTATGAATCATTATGGACTTCCAAATGAGCAGAGAAGGGAACAATATTCTATTGAGTCCTTCATGAGGCAACATCCACCTTCTTTCAGTGGGACTTCCGATCCACTTGTTGCTGAACAATGGATCAGTACCACTGAAAAGATATTTTCAGTTCTTCAATGTTCTGAACATGATAAAGTCATCTTAGTAGTATATCGTTTGGAAGGTGAAGCTGATCAATAGTGGAATCTTATCAAGAATACGAGCCCAAGAGATGAAATTGAGTCCATGGAATGGGACGAGTTCAAGAACTTGTTTTTCAGTAAGTACTTCCCTCGTATTCTTCGAACAAAGATAGAAAAGGAGTTTCTTGAGCTCAAGCAGAAGGATGATGAATCTATTGGTATATACAAAGCGAATTTTACAAGACTTTCAAGGTATGCATCTGGCATTATCATCCAACCTGAAATTAAAGTTGATCGATTTTTCAGTGGCTTAAAACCAAGTCTTCGAAGGTCATTAGCTATAAGAGACTTCAGTAACTATGAAGAAATTGTGCGTTGTGCTATCAAGGTAGAAATGGAAGTTGGTGTTACATATCCATCTCATGGTTTTGACAAGAAACGAAAGATGGAGTTCAAGGAGAAATCTCAGAATAATGGTGAAAAGAAGATGAATGTTTCCTTATGCACAAAGTGTGGAAAGAAGTATGGTGGAGATTGTCTTAAAGGGACTAGAAAATGTTTTAAGTGTGGAAAAGAAGGTCATCGAGCAGCCGAGTGTCGAAGTAATGGAAAAAGGGTTTCTAATGATGTGAATAAAGAAAACACTGCAGAGAACGCACTACCAACACTTCAATGCTTCAAGTGCAAGGAAATGGGGCATTATGCTAATAAATTCCCTAATCCAAGGGTTAGTGATGATCGACATGAGCAACCGCATAAGGCAAAGGACAAAGGGAAGTCACATGCTATCACTATTGGCGATGTTGAATATGACAACGATGTGGTGGAATGATTAAGTGTTTATATTCCAAAATAATGTTGTATCATGGAGTATTGGAATATTTATGTATTGGTCTAATGTGGTATTCAAAGTGATTGAGATATTTTTGGAAATAAGATGATATGCGCATAATGAAGGGAAAACGAGAAAATGAAATTTTTAACAGTATTCATGAGCTCATGATTGATATAAGGACTAAGTGATGTCATGGTTTGAGTATATAGAATTTTGAGGATTTTGGTATGTGAAAAGTTTTAACTTTTAACTGCATTCAAGTTTTCACTATGGTTCAATGGGTATTCAAGAGAATACATTATTAAGGCCTTTGAATGTTTGGAATTTGACCAACAAGACATATCTTATGATGTATGGGGATCAAAGATGGTATTAAATCTCTGATAATCATTTTCACTATATTATGAGAGTGGACTAAAGTATTATGGATAAGCCTAAAGATTGTAATGGATTATGTTGTACATAAGTTAGTATTGTTTAAGGATAGAAGTTTTTTGGATATTATTGATAGGTTGTTATAGTAATATAGTTTTAGAAAAAGGACAACCTGTTGGACGAGCGACAACCCATCGCGTCGGATAAGGCTGTGGGAATCGAACCCACAACTGAAGTGCGACAGGCCTTTATCGCCTACCACTGGCCTACAGGAAGTCCCTGTTTAGTAGAAACTAGTTTTATTATATTAAGTAGTATGATATATGAAGTATAAGTCCATTTTAGGAACCATATATGATTAATCTCACTATAGAATGACTTATGTATATTTAATAACTTTTGCTAACCTTTTGTTTGAGAAAGATGGAATGACCCGTCATTCTATCACATGATCTACTAACACTTCATGAATAACAAATTCAACTTCATTTATTTAAGAGATGATGTGGAAATTGTTCAAGGCACAAACAACAATGAGATTGTACCAAAATAAAGTAAGTATTTATTCTAATTCAAATTCTTTAACTTTAGGGAAACGATCTTGAAAGCCAAAAATGTTGTCATAGTGCTCTTATATCTGATTAATCAGATGGTACCTTAGATCGTCACAAATTTATGGATTTGTGATTTTTTTCTTTTCCATAGCCATGTTCTCTACCACTCTCCATCAGAACATGATGGTTAGATTTCTCTTCCATATCCATATTTTCACCTATGTGGAAACCCAGTGATTAGTTTATTTGGGTAACCGTTACGTTTCATACTTTTGTTTTTAAAGATTGTTTTTGGTATTCCTTTTTTACGATGTGGGTTTCGATTAAAGAAACTTTCGAATAGTAAACCATTTATAACCCCGACGAATTTCGAGGGCGAAATTCATTTTAAGGGGGGTAGAATGTAACACCCTGAGATTTTATGAAAAATATTATTTTTAATTTCATTAATGTCTTGTTTTGTATGCTACACCAAAAGGATCTTTCACAACATGCATCCTTGACTTGCCTTTCGTTACACGCAATTGCGACCTTCCTTGATAGCGTGTGTAGTACGCAATACCGAGTTTCACTAAACAATGATATGCTATTAAAATATTATTAAAACTAGCCGTTATGAATAGTAATAACCACTTTTTGAAATTTTGTAAATTTTATTTTTCAAAATGGATTTCATTTTTGGATTCAGAATATCGAAATTAGCTTAGGGTGAAATTTTGGTGATTTTCGGATAACTTTCATATCTTGATGAATAGTGAAAATTACTAAATTTTAATTAAAAACAACTTTTTCAATCGAAATAATTAATAGTGATAAATTATTAATTTGGGTAGTTTTAAAGTATATTTAGAATATATTTTTACAATTTAATACAATTTTGGTCATTGGATGTAATTTCACATTTAAACCAGTTATAAACAAGTTTCAATCTTTTGATAGTTATTATCTCTTAAAAATATGCTATTTGTTTTGACGACGGGAATTAATTTTTAAATTAGTTAATGCAACTGATATGTTTTGAATTTGGTAAAATAGACATCATTTTTGAGTTCATAATATCAAATATAGCTTAGGCCTAATTTTTGGTATCTTTCTGAAAACTTTCAATTTTTGATGAATAGTGAAACCACTAAGTGGTAGTTAAAAAACTGAATTATTTCATAAAACTTAATTTTACCGCTTCTGTGAGTGGAATTTCAAAAATCCAAGAGACACGGTTGATGTCAGTAAGTAAAATGTGATTCAATGAGATAAAAATAATTTTTTTGGTGAATAGTAACTTTTTACTTTTTTTTACCACGGTTAAAAGTAAATAGGGTAATTAAGGGTAGAAATGATATTATTATTACCCTAACACATGTCCTAATTCTATTGGTAAAGTGTAATTCGACCAAAAACAAACTTAGAAATAAAATATGACAATTTAGGCACACTTGGATTAGATTAGGACATTTATTATTAATTTATTTAAAGAAGGGTTAAAAGAGTTAAAATCAAAGTTTATTTACTAAAACATTTTTAATATGGGGTTATACATAAGATAAATTTGACTATAAATATTAATTGGAAAGATAAAAAGATTTCCTACATAATGGTATTTTATTTGTAATTTTTAGACATTAAATAATTTAATTTATTTATGACACAACGATGATGCAATAATTATCTTATTAATGAAATATTGACATAATTGATGTTATAAATACCAAAATAAATATAATTTGAGACTTTTTATGAATTAAACTAATTTTATAGGTTAATATGACATTCTAGTATTGATTTAATTAACTTTTTTAGAACTTATCATTCTGTTATGATTTTCACAAAAATAAATTACTAAATAGTGTCAAAATTGACATAAAATAGTTTTTAAAAAACATATTATATTATTAATTGTTATTTTATTCCTAAAAATCTAAGGTTCGTAAAAATGACTTATATAATGTTATATATATTAATAATAAACAACTTGGGGTTCGTTTGGCTTCTTATAGTAAGTTTATTAACCTTATAGTTTAAGAACACAAGAAGACACGGTAAAAGTAAAATTATTTAACTTAATGTTAAATCTAAATGATAAGGTTAAAATAGGAACCTAAACTTGTCTAAATTCTATTGGATGATAGTATTTCTACCCACACCCACCTTATCCTAGAAATAAATCAATTTGTAGCTATTTAAAACCGAACTTGACTTTATAACAAAATAATATTTTTAGTTATTCCAAAGGTGCCCCTCTCCTCCCTTATAAAAGGGCACCTCCTCCCTCTCTTCCTCACACAACTTTGAGCCTTCAAGCTCGGCCAAACCCTGCCAAATTCTCTTCTCCACTTCCCTAGAAACATCCGAGAGGTTCTGGTCTTTTTCAAAGACCAATTTTAGTGCCCTAAGAGGAGGTCTCAAAAAGGCGCTTCAAAGAAGAGGTAATTTCCGTTACCGATTCTTTCACCTTTATTTCTTCTTCCACTCCTTCTTCTTAGGTTGTTTCATTATGAAGTAATAACATCAGTATCACTAATATACTGATATGTTATTATAATTATGAAACAACCTTATTTCACCATCTATCCATCCTATGGAAAACGAAATCACAGTGCGTGCGTACGTACGGAATACCGTCTCCACGCTGTGGTGAAATCTATTTTCCACCACCACCTTACATGGATGGGTATAATGGTGTAAAGAATAACTATACATAGTTATTATAACATCATATTGATTCTGATATATTGTATCATACACTCCAATTCAATTCAATAATTATGGAAACGATATCATCGCTCGTGCGTACGTACGGACTACCGTCTCCACGGCGCGATGAGATTCATTCTCCACATTAACCATTCATGAATGATTATAAAGTGTATATAATGAATAATAATTAAATATATGACATTTTAAATCTACTGTATTTATGTATATATATATATATGTATGTCATCTACTTACTTCCATTCAAGACAATAAGGAAAAGAAAACAGCGTTCATGCGTACGTACGAACTACCGTCTCCATGAACGGTGTGTTTCATTTAATTTATCTATCTATTATATATATACTGAATATATATGATATATAAATCATGTTTTATATTCTTGAAGTAAGTAAATCATGATATAAGTAATAATAATGTCAAGAACAACAAGTCCAAACACCTACGATAAATGAAACAATTTTACCCAAAACGCTTCTTTAACATGGAATTTACAAAAGAACGGGTAATATAAAGTCATAAGTGAACCATATATGATATAATAACAATAATTATTATTCTGGAATAAGTCAATAACATTATTTAAATCATTATACAGGAGGTTCAGACACTTACGAAGCAAATCAGACCTACGGTAAGGGAAATATCACAATCTCATTTTTATCCGATATTGTTTACACTTTAGTATTTACTGGGGTGTATTTTATCATCCACATCCATGTTTCCTGAATATGTAATATTATTTCCATCCACCTACAATTTTTTAAATCCAATTTTACCCTTCGGTGAGTTTTTAGTAAAAGATATGAAAGGAATATTTTTTCGTTTTTCATACGAGGTACTTTTTGACTTTTTCGACAAAAGTACAGAGAATGTTTTTTAACTTATACGGAATGAATGGATTTTTAAAAAATTATTTCCAAGAATCTTCCTTTAAAAGTTTTCAAGTTTATTTTTAATCAACTTCTTTTAGTTATAATTTTATGACATGTTAAGAAATGAAAAGTGTTTTTGAAGTAAAAAGGATATTTTCCTCAAGAATGGAGTTCAAGTGTTTTATCAAAATTATTTTCCATCTATGATAATAAAGGGTTATGTTTTTATCCCTATTATTACATTGATTTGATTATGTTGTGATGGAATTATTTTTATGAATTCCTTTATCTTATATGAATTGTTTTATGATGTCACGATGTTTAAGATTCCCATTTTCATTACATGGGTTTTGCAATGATGTATGGTTTATAATTTTGTGGAACACATAAGAATGGTATCATTATGAGATGGGTGGGACCTATATCTCCCTCCAATGCATTGGGTACAGATTTTATATCTCATGAGATAGACATTGCTGGAATGGTAGGTTATACCGGTTCAGTGAAACAGGACTGAAACGAGGGTGACTCGGTTCAGAAATGGACTTTGTCCACTAAGATAGTCATGGCAATGAGTCTTGACTAATAATAAAAGATTCTCTATGATTATGTGTGTATGACACAAAGTTTAATGTTTTAAGTTATGATTATTTTGATTACATTTCACTGCCATGAGTTATCCCGGGTTATGAAATTATGATCTCTTTTACAGGTTAAGATTTCCAAAAGTTATGTGCTTATGTATATGATGTGATTGATATTTCTTTTGTTTACCCTTACCGAGCATTTGAGCTCACCCTTTCATGTTTTCTTTTCCCCAAGATATAAGGAAAGGTTTTAGGTATAAAAAAAAAGGGAAGATCTTTATGGGAGATGTTGAAGATCTTTCACCAGGATTAGAAGATTATATTCCAAGTTTCCAAAGACACTAAACTATTACGATCCTTGTGTGTGTGTTTTTGTTATGTACTAAGTATTCCGCAAATGTAATGTAATGTCAATGTACGTTAAGCTTCGGGTCTCTATAGTTGGTATCAGAGGAAAGGTTTAGTCAACCTTTGGAAACTAGGATGCGAAAGCGTTAGTGAGATCCCTAGAGATATTTCTAAGGTATGTGTAGGGATGTCCCTAAGGATAAGTATACGTATAAGATACAGTCCTAGAACTACGGTAACGATCATAGAATTTAACCTAAGAAGTTAGATATTGAGGATACTCCCCCTTTATAATGTTGTTTTCCCTAGCATGATTTTTGCCTCTCACACTATTCTTTTTGGGTTTTAGACGATGGCTGGAACCCGAAGGAACCATGTCGATCAATGCAATGGACAATGCAATGATTGTCCTCCTGAACAAACAAATGTTATGGGAGATGGAGTGCAAAATCTTATTGCTATACTTACACAAGCTATGAATCATTCTGGACTTCCAAATGAGTAGAGAAGGGAATATTATTCTATTGAGTCCTTCATGAGGCAACGTCCACCTTCTTTCAGTGGGACTTCCGATCCACTTGTTGCTGAACAATGGATCAGTACCACTGAAAAGATATTTTCAGTTCTTCAATTTTCTGAACATGATAAAGTCATCTTAGAAGTATATCGTTTGGAAGGTGAAGCTGATCAATGGTGGAATCTTATCAAGAATACGAGGCCAAGAGATGAAATTGAGTCCATTGAATGGGACGAGTTCAAGAACCTGTTTTCCAGTAAGTACTTCCCTCGTATTATTCAAACAAAGATGGAAAAGGAGTTTCTTGAGCTCAAGCCGAAGGATGATGAATCTGTTGGTATATACAAAGCGAATTTTACAAGACCTGCAAGGTATGCATCTGGCATTATCATCCAACCTGAAAGTAAAGTTGATCGATTTTTCAGTGTCTTAAAACCAAGTCTTCGAAGGGCATTAGCTATAAGAGACTTCAGTAGCTATGAAAAAATTGTGCGTTGTGCTATCAAGGTAGAAATAGAAGTTGGTGTTACATATCCATCTCATGGTTTTGACAAGAAACTAAAGATGGAGTTCAAGGAGAAATCTCAGAATAATGGTGAAAAGAAGATGAATGTTTCCTTATGCACAAAGTGTGGAAAGAAGCATGCTGGAGATTGTCTTAAAGGGACTAGAAATTATTTTAAGTGTGGAAAAGAAGGTCATCGAGCAGCTGAGTGTCGAAGTAATGGAAAAATGGTTTCTAATGATGTGAATAAAGCAAACACTGCAGAGAACGCACCACCAACACTTCAATGCTTCAAGTGCAAGGAAATGGGGCATTATGCTAATAAATGACCGAATCCAAGGGTTAGTGATGATCGACATGAGAAACCGCTTAAGGAAAAGGACAAAGGGAAGTCACATGCTATCACTATTGGCGATGTTGAATATGACAACGATGTGGTGGAATGATTAAGTGTTTATATTCCAGAATAATGTTGTATCATTGAGTATTGGAATATTTATGTATTGGTCTAATGTGGTATTCAAAGTGATTGAGATATTTTTGGAAATAAGATGATATGCGCATAATGAAGGGAAAACGAGAAAATGAAATGTTTAACAGTATTCATGAGCTCATGATTGATATAAGGACTAAGTGATGTCATGGTTTGAGTATATAGAATTTTGAGGATTTTGGTATGTGAAAAGTGTTAACTTTTAACTGCATTCAAGTTTTCACTATGGTTCAATGGGTATTCAAGAGAATACATTATTAAGGCCTTTGAATGTTTGGAATTTGACCAACAAGACATATCTTATGATGTATGGGGATCAAAGATGGTATTAAATCTCTGATAATCATTTTCACTATATTATGAGAGTGGACTAAAGTATTATGGATAAGCCTAAAGATTGTAATGGATTATGTTGGAAATAAGTTAGTATTGTTTAAGGATTGAAGTTTTTTCGATATTATTGATGGGTTGTTATAGTAATATAGTTTTAGAAAAAGGACAACCTGCTGGACGAGCGACAACCCATCGCGTCGGACAAGGCTGTGGGAATCGAACCCACAACCGAAGTGCGACTGGCCTTTATCGCCTACCACTTGCCTACAGGAAGTCCCTGTTTAGTAGAAACTAGTTTTATTATATTAAGCAGTATGATATATGAAGTATAAGTCCATTTTAGGAACCATATATGATTAATCTCACTATAGAATGACTTATGTATATTTAATAACTTTTGCTAACCTTTTGTTTGAGACAGATGGAATGACCCTTCATTCTATCACATGATCTGCTAACACTTCACGAATAACAAATTCAACTTCATTTATTTAAGAGATGAAGTGGAAATTGTTCAAGGCACTAACAACAATGAGATTGTACCAAAATAAAGTAAGTATTTATTCTAATTCAAATTCTTCAACTTTAGGGAAACGATCATGAAAACCAAAAATGTTGTCCTAGTGCTCTTATATCTGATTAATCAGATGGTACCTTAGATCGTCACAAATTTATGGATTTGTGATTGTTGGATTTTCCATAGCCATGTTCTCTACCACTCTCCATCAGAACATGATGGTTAGATTTCTCTTCCATATCCATATTTTCACCTATGTGGAAACCCAGTGATTAGTTTATTTGGGTAACCATTACGTTTCATACTTTTGTTTTTAAAGATTGTTTTTGGTATTCCTTTTTACGATGTGGGTTTCGATTAAAGAAACTTTCTAATAGTAAACCATTTATAACCCCGACGAATTTCGAGGGCGAAATTCATTTTAAGGGGGGTAGAATGTAACACCCTGAGATTTTATGAAAAATATTCTTTTTAATTTCATTAATGTCTTGTGTTGTACGCTACACCAAAAGGAGCTTGCACAACACACATCCTTGACTTTCCTTTCATTACACGCAATCGCGACCTTCCTTGATAGCGTGTGTAGTACACAATACCGAGTTTCACTAAACAACGATATGCTATTAAAATATTATTAAAACTAGCCGTTATGAATAGTAATAACCACTTTTTGAAATTTTTTAAATTTTATTTTTCAAAATGGACTTCATTTTTGGATTTGGAATATCGAAATTATCTTAGGGTGAAATTTTGGTGATTTTCGGATAACTTTCATATCTTGATGAATAGTGAAAATTACTAAATTTTAATTAAAAACAACTTTTTCAATCGAAATAATTAATAGTGATAAATTATTAATTTGGGTAGTTTTAAAGTATATTTAGAATATATTTTTACAATTTAATACAATGTTGGTCATTGGATGTAATTTCACATTTAAACCAGTTATAAACAAGTTTCAATCTTTTGATAGTTATTATCTCTTAAAAACACGCTATTTGTTTTGACGACGAGAATTAATTTTTAAATTAGTTAATGCAACTGATATGTTTTGAATTTGGTAAAATAGACATCATTTTTGAGTTCATAATATCAAATATATCATAGGCCTAATTTTTGGTATTTTTCTGAAAACTTTCAATTTTTGATGAATAGTGAAACCACTAAGTGGTAGTTAAAAAACTAAATTTTTCATAAAACTTAATTTTACCGCTTCTGTGAGTGGAATTTCAAAAATCCGAGAGACACGGTTGATGTCAGTAAGTAAAATGTGGTTCAATGAGATAAAAATATTTTTTTGGTGAATATTAACTTTTTACTTTTTTTTACCACAGTTAAAAGTAAATAGGGTAATTAAGGGTAGAAATGATATTATTATTACCCTAACACATGTCCTAATTCTATTGGACAAGTGTAATTAGACCAAAAACAAACTTAGGAATAAAATATGACCATTTAGGCCCACTTGGATTAGATTAGGACATTTATTATTAATTTATTTAAAGAAGGGTTAAAAGAGTTAAAATCAAAGTTTATTTACTAAAACATTTTTAATATGGGGTTATACATACGATAAATTCTACTATAAATATTCATTAGAAAGATAAAAATATTTCCTAAATAATGGTATTTTATTTGTAATTTTTAGACATTAAATAATTTAATTTATTTATGACACAACGATGATGCAGTAATTATCTTATTAATGAAATATTGACATAATTGATGTTATAAATACCCAAATAAATATAATTTGAGACTTTTTATGAATTACACTAATTTTATAGGTTAATATGACATGTTAGTATTGATTTAATTAACTTTTTTAGAACTTATCATTCTGTTATGATTTTCACAAAAATAAATTACTAAATAGTGTCAAAATTGACATAAAATAGTTTTTAAAACAAATATTATATTATTAATTGTTATTTTATTCCTAAAAATCTAAGGTTCGGAAAAATGACTTAGATAAGGTTATATATATTAATAATAAACAACTTGGGGTTCTTTTGGCTTCTTATAATAAGTTTATTAACCTTATAGTGTAAGAACACAAGAAGACACGGTAAAAGTAAAATTATTTAACTTAATGTTAAATCTAAATGATAAGGTTAAAATAGGAACCTAAACTTGTCTAAATTATATTGGATGAGATGATTTCGACCAATCCCCACCTTAGCCTCAAAATAAATCAATTTGGAGCTATTTAAAACCGAACTTGACTTTATAATAAAATAATATTTTTAGTTATTCCAAACGTGCCCCTCTCCTCCCTTATAAAAGGGCACCTCCTCCCTCTCTTCCTCACACAACTTTGAGCCTTCAAGCTCGGACAACCCCTGCCAAATTCTCTTCTTCACTTCCCTAGAAACATCCTAGAGGTTCTGGTCTTCCTCAAAGACCAATTTTAGTTCCCTAAGAGGAGGTCTCAAAAAGGCGCTTCAAAGAAGAGGTAATTTCCGTTACCGATTCTTTCACCTTTATTTCTTATTCCACTCATTCTTCTTAGGTTGTTTCATTATGAAGTAATAACATCAGTATCACTAATATACTGATATGTTATTATAATTATGAAACAACCCTATTTCACCATCTATCCATCCTACGGAAAACGAAATCACCGCGCGTGCGTACGTACGGAATACCGTCTCCACGCCGCGGTGAAATCTATTTTCCACCACCACCTTAAATGGATGGGTATAATGGTGTAAAGAATAACTATACATAGTTATTAGAACATCATATTGATTCTGATATATTGTATCATCCACTCCAATTCAATTCAATAATTATGGAAACGATATCATCGCTCGTGCGTACGTACGGACTACCGTCTCCACGACGCGATGAGATTCATTCTCCACATTAACCATTCATAAATGATTATAAAGTATATATAATGAATAATAATTAAATATATGACATGTTAAATCTACTTTATTTATGTATATATATATATATGTATGTCATCTACTTACTTCCATTCAAGACAATAAGGAAAAGAAAAGAGTGTTCATGCGTACGTACGGACTACCGTCTCCATGAACGGTGTGTTTCATTTCATTTTTCTATCTATTATATATATACTGAATATATATGATATATAAATCATGTTTTATATTCTGGAAGTAAGTAAATCATGATATAAGTAATAATAATGTCAAGAACAACAAGTCCAAACACCTACGATAAATGAAACGATTTTACCCAAAACGCTTCTTTAACATGGAATTTACAAAAGAACGGGTAATATAAAGTCATAAGTGAACCATATATGATATAATAACAATAATTATGATTCTGGAATAAGTTAATAACATTATTTAAATCATTATAAAGGAGGTTCAGACACTTACGAAGCAAATCAGACCTAAGGTAAGGGAAATATCACAATCTCATTTTTATCCGAGATTGTTTATACTTTAGTATTTACTGGGGTGTATTTTATCATCCACATCCATGTTTCCTGAATATGTAATATTATTTCCATCCACCTACAATTTTTTAAATCCAATTTTACCCTTTGGTGAGTTTTTAGTAAAAGATATGAAAGGAATCTTTTTTCATTTTTCATACGAGGTACTTTTTGACTTTTTCGACAAAAGTACGAAGAATATTTTTTTAACTTATAGGGCATGAATGGATTTTTGAAACATTATTTCCAAGAATCTTCCTTTAAAAATTTTCAAGTTTATTTTTAATCAACTTATTTTAGTTATAATTTTATGACATGTTAAGAAATGAAAAGTGTTTTTGAAGTAGAAAGGATATTTTCCTCAAGAATGGAGTTCAAGTGTTTTATCAAAATTATTTTCCATCTATGATAATAAAGGGTTCTGTTTTTATCCCTATTATTACATTGATTTGATTATGTTGTGATGGAATTATTTTTATGAATTCCTTTATCTTATATGAATTGTTTTATGATGTCACGATGTTTAATATTCCCATTTTTATTACATGGGTTATGCAATGATGTATGGTTTATGATTTTGTGGCACACATAAGAATGGTATCATTATGAGATGGGTGGGACCTATATCTCCCTCCAATGCATTGGGTAAAGATTTTATATCTCATGAGATAGACATGTCTGGAATGGTAGGTTATACCGGTTCAGTGAAATAGGACTGAAACGAGGGTGACTCGGTTCAGAAATGGACTTTGTCCACTAAGATAGTCATGGCAATGAGTCTTGACTAATAAGAAAAGATTCTCTATGATTATGTGTGTATGCCACAAAGTTTAATGTTTTAAGTTATGATTATTGTGATTAAATTTCACTGCCATGAGTTATCCTGGGTTATGAAATTATGATCTCTTTTACAGGTTAAGATTTCCAAAAGTTATGTGCTTATGTATATGATGTGATTGATATTTCTTTTGTTTACCCTTACTGAGCATTTGAGCTCACCCTTTCATGTTTTCTTTTCCCCAGGATATAAGGAAAGGTTTTAGGTATAAAAAAAGGGAAGATCTTTATGGGAGATGTTGAAGATATTTCACCAGGATTAGAAGATTATATTCCGAGTTTCCAAAGACACTAAACTATTACGATCCTTGTGTGTGAGTTTTTGTTATGTACTAAGTATTCCACAAATGTAATGTAATGTCAATGTACGTTAAGCTTTGGGTCTCTACAGCTACACCAAATCACATGAAATTTTTAGAGATTCTATAAGACACATGGACGAAGATATTTTCTATTTATGAAACCTTCAGGTTCGGCCGTATGAAGTGTCAAACGCACACGTCAAAATGGAGGATGAATCTGGCTAGTTTTGTGGTCAACATTGTAACGTTAATTTCCTTTTGATTCTTCACCCTCCTTTCGACTCTCTTAATTGTTGGGGGTGGACCTAAGGCTCCTAATATGCCTATATAAGGAGCTGGTGGTGAAGGGAATAATGATCTAACATTTTCCTTTGAATCCAAGTTTTTCTTTCAATTGTAATTTCCCGCTTTTGTTTTGTAATGGCATCGTCAATTTCTCTAATGTAAGTTTTTCATTCACATTTAGTATTTTAATAAAATTTATTCTTATTCACTTTTTATTTTCCTTTTATTTACACGTTGATACCATTGAATCGTAGTGTTAATTTATTCACACCCACACTTGTGAATTCATCACACAACGGTGGAGTGTTCATTTTGATTAATGTTTTTTTTCTTCTTCAATCCCGCTTCTTTAAGTCAATTACCTGCTTCCATTGATATAATAACATCAATGGAGGGCTAAACTTTTATGGGTTGATCCTAGGGAGTTGCATGAGTTGGATTGAATGTTATTTTATGTTCTTAAATTCTTAAATTTGTTCTTTATTTTAAGAGTTCCTTTCTTTGATTTATCTTCTTCTTTGTCTTCACCGACTTTAACGATGACACATTTTGAGTGCTAGTACGATCCAATTCCTTGGAGTGCTCATTTAATTGATCCTCTAAGTGAATTGGTGATTAGCCTTGAAATTGTGTATGGATAAAATTGGAGAATGATATTGAGGGATTATTTCATTTAAAGGATACCTCTTGAACCGATGAACAGAAAATAAAATGAAAAACAAATACATCCAATAAAGCCCAAGAGACAACCTAGGATCAACTCACCTTAATTAGTTGTTTTAATTCAAGTAATTTTATTGGTTTTTTTTAAATTAAATCAATATTTCTTCAAATCAATCAACACCATAGTTGGCCACTTCATAGCCAATCCCGCATCTAATCAAAGTGTCTCAAGGTTTCTTCTTCTGTCCCTGTGGATTCGACCCCTACCTGTACTACCACGACCGTATACCTGTAGGGTAAATTTGGGTGCAACCAGGTACGTTGGCACAATTTAAAATGCAGAGGTGTTGAAGAGGCTCCCCTCACATTTATTTGGGAGTTGAGGGATTCTCCCAATTAAAGGGGGGTTTCAAGGGGGTTTAATCCCGGGTGGTCCCCACCACCATAATCTATTATGGGTGGTTATGGTTCAGGTGGTCCCCACCACCATAACCTCTCATGAAAGGATAAGGTCTAGTGGTCCCACCATCAAACTTCCACATGGAGGTTTAGTTCCAGTGGACCCCACCTCCCAACACCCACATGGGTGCTGCAAATAAAAATAAAAATGTCACACACTTTTTATTTTATTTTATTCTTACACGAAAAACCCAAAAACTATCTTTCACTCTCAACCCACTGCCATTGATGTGAAAGTATCCTTAAGTGATAATCAGCGCTGAGAGTTCAATGGTGCCATCAGATTTCAATTCCAAGCACCGGTTCAAAAGTTAGAAAAATCCACTCGCATGTTTACTGAACGTACCCAAAATAAAGTTCAGAAATTCATTCCGGGCACTCCGGGCCTTAGAATCACGCAACGCTAATTTTCACGGACTCATAAAATTCCCATATATTAAAAAAAATTACATGGAAATTAAAAGTATTTACATTTTCCCCACCTCAGGCTTTACATCCCCATAAGACACAACTCAAACTAAAGGAACAAGTGGGGGTACTAAGCACACATCTGGGCCTCCCACTCCCAAGTGCTTTTCTGGAGGTTCCCGTGCTACCAACGAACATGCACCAAAGGTATCTACCATCCAAGAAGGACCCGCTCCTGTTGATTCTCAATATCTACTGGAACCTTTGCAAAATTCACCCCATCGTCGATGTCCAGTTCGCTATGGTCGATGATGTGAGAAGGGTCGTGCACATATCTACTCAGTTGGGATACGTGGAAGACATCGTTCAACTAGTGCAACTGAGGTGGAAGAGCTAAGAGGTATACCACCTCACCAAATCTACTGAGGACCTGAAAAGGTCTGATGAATCTCAGAGATAACTTGTCACCTCAGCCAAATCTCCGCAAACCTCGTCGAGGTGAGACCCGTAGAAACACATGGTCTCCATACTCGAACTCTAGAGATCTCTGTCTCCTGTTGGAATATGACTTCTATATGCTTTGTGCAGTCTTCATCTGCTCCTGGATGATCTGCACCTTCTCTATGGTATCCCCAACCATCTCTGGTCCCACGATTACTGACTCCCCTAGGTCAGTACAACACAAGAGTGATCTGCAAGGTTGCCCGTACAATGCCTCGAAAGGTTCCATCCCAATGGTGGAGTGATAACTGTTGTTGTATGCAAACTCCACCAAAGGTAAGTGATCCTCCTAGCTACGACTGAAGTCGAGAACACAAGTACGCAACATGTCCTCGAGGGCCTGAATGGTCTGCTCAGTCTGACTATCCGTCTAAGGATGGAAGGCAATGATCAAATGAAGCTGCATCCCAAAAGCCTCCCACAACCCCTTCCATAGCTAGGAGGTAAGACATGCATGATCAGATACAATTTTATAAGGTACTCCATGTAGCCACACAATCTCTTGTACATAAAGGCATCCCGAGCTCTCTACTGAACCCTTCTCTCTGATCGGTAGGAAGTGGGCCGACTTAGTGAGTCGTTCAACGATCACCCAAATAGAGTCATGTCCCCTGGATGTAAGTGGAATTACTATCATTAAATCCATGGATATCCTATCCCACTTCCAATCTAGAGCCTCTAAAGGGTGAACCAAGATTGTTGGTGCCTGATGCTCCACCTTCACTTGCTGAAAAGTGAGGCATTGAGAGACAAAATTTGCAACTGCTTTCTTCATTCCCGGCCACCAGTGCTGTCATCGGAGATCCTAGTACATATTCGCCACTCCTAGATGTACCGCTAGAGGGGACATGTGGAACTCCCTCAACACTTCCTTCTGAAGTGACACTGGTACCATGTTACATCCTTTGAAGAGGATGACTTACTCCCCACCTTCAGAAAATCCAGCAGGTGCCTGTCCTATGGATATCTGAGCACGTCATGTCTCGCAGTCATTGTCCCCATGCTGCGCCTCCTTGAATTGCTAAATAAGTGGGGGAGTAACTATAAGAGACTGAAGAAAATCTGCCCCATGACGTTCCATGAAGGATATCTGCAAAGTGGCCAGCTTCTCCATCGCCTCACCTAGCATCTGTTTACCAGATCTCACACTGAGTGAATTTTCAACAACGTTCCCATTCACAGGAGTATAGACTATATCGAAGTCATAATCCTGGAGTAACTCAATCCAATGTAACTGTCTTAGGTTCAAGTCCTTCTGGGAGAAGATATACCTGAGACTCTTGTGATTAGAGTACACGGTAAAATTCTCCCCCATCAGATAGTGTCTATACATATTTAAGGAAAAGACCACTACTGCTAACTCCAGGTCATGGGCTATGTAGTTCTGCTCATGATGTCTCAGATATCGAGAGCCATATGCGATCACTGCTCACTTCTGCATTAGGACACATCCGATTCCGGTCCCTGATGCGTCGTAGTAAACTACGTACCCTACGCCTTCCTCTAGAAGCCTTAAGATGGGGGCACTAGTCAGCCTCAGCCTCAGCTTCTGAAAGCTCTGCTGGCATCTCTCTGACCACACAAAGGGTTGCCCCTTCTTCATCAAGGCTAATAGTGGTGCTGCAACTCTGGAGAAATCTAGCACAAATCTCCGATAGTATCCAGCCAAACCCAGGAAACTCCGTACCTCCGTCACACTCCTGGGTGGCTCCCAAGAAAGTACCACCTCAATATTTGCTGGATCCACTGCAAATCCATACTCCGAGATGACATTTCCTAGAAAGTGACCTATTGGATCCAGAACTGGCACTTCGAGAGCTTAACATAAAGCTGGTGCTCTCAGAGTGTGTCTAGTACTACCCGTAAATGATAGGCATGATCCTCCTCAATAGTCGAGTTGATCAGAATGTCATAGATGGAGACCAATACAAAGCGATAAATGTATGGCTGAAAGACCCTGTTCATGAGTCCCATGAACACTGCTAGAGCGTTGGTTATGCCAAATGGCATAACCAAGAACTCTTAGTGGTCGTACCAACATCTGAAATCCATTTTCTGCACATCCTTATCTCAAACTCTGAGCTGGTGATATCCTAATCTGAGTTCTATCTTCGAGAACCACCGATCTCCCTTAAACTGATCAAATAGGTCATAAATCCTTGGGAGTGGGTACATGTCCTTCACGGTCACCTGGTTCAGGCGCCGATAGTCAAAACAAAGCCTCAAGATCCCATCCGCCTTCTTGGTGAACAGAATCGGGGCTGCCCAAGGAGAAACACTGGGCTGAATGAATCCCTTCCCTTGAAAGTCCTCCATCTATACCCACAGCTCACAAAACTCCGTGATGGACATACAATATACTGATGTAGATATCGGTGACATCCCGGGGTACAAGAAAATTTAAAAGTCCACCTCTCTATGAGGAGGTAGACCCAGAATATCATCAGGGAAGACATCCACGTACTGGTCCACCACTACAGGATAACTCAGACTATCCACATCAGCAGCTCTGAGGGTAAGGCTAGCCAACTGATGAGTGATCGGCTGCACTCTCCTCCAAGAAAGTCCATCCTATGCTGAAAAGGCTCCATTCTCATCATGGAAGGTAAACCTGATCACATCCGTGCAGACACACTGCACTTTGTGCCTAATAGAGTCAATCTGAGCATAGATTGTAGATAAACAGTCTATACCCAAGATGACATCATAAGACCTTGACACTGCTACTAGGAGATCCTAGCCTAAGCTCTCACCTCCTAGAGTAAGCTCACACCACCGACACCAATGTGTAATCATCGAATCTTCTCCCATTAAATTCTCTAGCCGTAAGGATCGAGCCAACGACTCTGTTAGAATCTTGGAGCTCCGAACGATGGTAGTGGAAATAAAAGAATGACTGACATCTGTGTCTATAAGTACTATAGCTATGGTGGAATAGACACATACCGTAACTCGTATCATCTCCAGAACGTTGTGGTCGTAGGACTCAGCTACCTGGAGTTGAGCTCTCCCATCTCCACCTACTCCCTACGGTCGGGGTGGACCTCTTGGTGGTGGTGGCAGTAATATCTCGAACTGTCACCCACCGCCAGCTGCACAACCAGCTCCTCTGCCATGTCTGCCTGCTCCCTATGGACCACCTCAATAAAATATCCATCTCTTCATGGGAGGTCCTTCGACCGTCTTCTGATTATCCGAATGGAGGGTCAGATAGTCATGAGCCATGTGACCCTGCCCACTGCATGTGAAACAATGCCCGCTCTTGGCATGTCTGTCTCCCCTTCGATTGCCCCGCACAACAGATCTTGAGTCATGCAGTCGTCCACTTATAGGTATGATACTCTAGGACCTTTGGGACATTTGTCTACTACCAGCTTCATAATACTCCGCTACGTGTCGATTGGTTGTGGATCTCGCTGCTGGAGACTACTCAGCAAGGAAAATCTCCACTAGGAGGGCTCTCTCTAACACCCCTGCCTGCGTCGGGATGCTGAGTGAGATCACCGAAGCCCTGATCTCATGACTGAGTCCCTGCTCGAAGGTTTGGACCCTGAGGAAAGGGTCCCACACCATATTAGTGGAGTATCTTGAGAGGTATGTGAACCTCACTGAGTACTGAGCTACAATCATGCTGCATTGCTGTAGATAAAGTAGCTCCTATATGCGCACTGCACGAAGAGTTTCTAGGAAAAACTCTACCCGAAATAGGCTCTCGAAGTATGCCCAGAGAAGCATCACCTCTTCATGAAACTAGAGCATCAAGATCCACCATCTGCCTACTACTACCTGTAGAAGGATGGCATCAAGAATCACTATGAGATCGGCTGCTGTCCCTACCAGTATGAAAACTCTCACCATGACCTCCAACCAATCCTCAGCCGCCTGTGGGTCCATATATCCCCTGAACCTAGGTGGCCTATGGCATTATAACTCATGCAATGTGCTCAAGAGGCATGAACCGTCTGCCGCTGGGGATGGTGGCATCGGTGGCCCAATGGGGAATGGTACCGCTGGTGCCTCCGCTGGTGCCTCCACCAGTGCCTCTACTGGAAGAGGGCCCTACACCGAGGCCTCATCGCTTGGTGGGCTATCAGTGCATACAACTCTTGGAACTCTAGCCGGATGTCTATGTGGAGGCATCTTGAAAAGAAATAGGTGTGATACGGTTAAAAGTTATACCTGATGAGTAGACATGGTGAGCTGACTTAAAGAAAACATTTAAAAACACACACACACAATCAGTGTTTTCGTGCACTGAGTCAGAAATCAATATTTAGGGTCCTGGTGTATGGATATGTTGGCCGCCACACCAACACTGGACTCCCTGAACTTAAAACCACACCCACTACACTTAACACTATTGATTCATAGAAAAGATCAGAGTCCTAAGTTCCACGGTAGAACTGAAACCTTTGATACCAATTTTTCACGACCCATCCCCCGGGGCTCATACCGTGACTACCCCAAGCCTACCTTCCATTGGCCAGGGGCTGGTGACTAGCACCAAATGCGTAATTCCCTAAAATTGGAAAGGCATTGCCTTTATAACCTATAAACACAAACAACAAGATACAAACATGAGTAAACTGTATAACCAAAAGAGTGCTGAAATTAAAATGGGACAAAATACAAGCCCAACAGTAAAGGTATAAGTACAACTGAAAACAATACAACTGAAGAAAAATAAAGAAAAGCAGTTACTGGGTCGTCCTATGAGGTTCCTACCTGAAGGGTAGGTACAGATCGCCTCCTCAGCACTCCTCATCCATATGTATCCTCCATGTACCGACTCTTCGTAAGGTCCACCACCGGGTACCGTCCAGTCCTGGTACTCTCAGCCTCAGTCAGCGCTGTCCGTCGTCTGCATCCAACATAACAAGGTGCGGGCATAGCCTGTGTAGGGGTGAGTATAATGATACTCAGTAGGGACCCCGAGACCCTCAAGGTCTCACAAAATCTACCAAAGATAAACCACAAAGAATGAAATCAACAGATAACCCTACTAAGGTATATACCCATACATATACCTAAGTTATCATGTGATCCATCTCAATTATGAGGAAAACATAGAAAAACTGACTCAATAAACTCAAACCCCATCTAAAAACATATAATTATATGAGTGATACTGATGTTATTACTTTATAATGAAACAAATAAATAATAGGAAGTGGAATAAGAAATAAATTTGAAAGAATCAGTAAAGGATATTACTTCTTCTTCGACACACTTCCTTTAAACTTCCTCTTAAGGAACTAAAGATGGTCTTTGAAGAAAACCAGGACCTCTAGTATGTCTATAAGGAAGTGTAAAATATAAATAGACAGGGTTTAACCAATATTGAAGGATCAAAATTTTGTGAAGAGGAGAGGGAGGAGGTGCCCTTTTATAAGAGAGGAGAGGGGCACTTTTGGAAACCTCCAAAATATTATTTTACAATAAACTCAAACCCCATATAAAAACCTCAAAAATGACTCAACTTAGAAGATAATATGAGATAAGGTTGTAATCTCATCAAAAAATAAAATTTAGACATGTTGGGAATTTATTTTAAACCTTACCATTTTGTTTTATCCTTATTTAACCTATTTGATTTTATTTGTGGTAATAAGATTCTAAATTCTAAATTGTTATAAATACTTACTTATGTGTTGTGAATTGTCTATAATTGGATAAATTATGAAATTTTAGACCATATAAATTTCAATTTACAATTTTTAAATATTTTTGTGATTTTTAAACAATTTAATAATATGTTATTTTTATAAAATATCAATAGTGTCAATTTTGACACTATTCAATTATTTGAATTTAAATAAAATCCACACAGAAGATATATTTGAAACAAAATATTTAATAGATCCATAACATGTAATATTCATCTTTAAAATTAGTGAAACATATTAAATAGTTCATATAATATTTATTTTAATATTTTTAAAACCATTTATTTGATATTTCAATCAATAAAAATAATTTCTACATCACTATTGTGTCACCATTAATGATAATTATTTAATCCCTAAAAATTATAAATAAATTTAAATTATGTATATAATTTTATTATATTTCTGGTGAATTTTTATGTTAGAAGTTTTATGAAGTTTATCACTAAATAAAAATTATTACACTTATAAGATATAAGAGAGTGACATGTTGTCACTTTCTTTGGTTTTAATAATAATTACATCTTTTTCATGGTCAAAAGTCCATGAAATGAATCTATTAAGACCCTTAGGTGATATGGGTCGACTTTTATTCATCCAATAGAATTTTTTCAGGTGTTAGGGTAATTTTATAATCTTATTTTTACCCTTAATTACCCGATTTACCTTTAAGTGTAGTAAATAAAATTTACCATAGTTACTATTCATAATTTCTAAAAATAAAAAGTAGCCTATTAACATAATTTGGACCTAATGATTCAAAATATGGAATCCATTTCTCCAAATTACAAACACATAAGTTTTAGTATTTAATTTAAAATTAATCCCACTGTTGAGAAAACAGGTTTTAAAAGTTGAAACATTGCAAAAGATTGAAATGTTTTTACCTATGAATTCAATGTAAAATGAACGATAATGAATTAAATTATATTAAATAGTAAAAATATATTCTATTTATAATTTAAAACCATTCAATATTATAATTTAACCATATAAATTATCTTGATGAAAAAAGTTGTTTTTAATTAACATTTAGCGTATTTTTACTATTCATCAAAATTTGAAAGTTAATAGAAAAATATTAAAAAATTATCCAAAGTGAATTTTTATATAATTATTGAAATGAATAAGTTTATTTTATCAAATTTAACTCATAAACGTGTCAAAAACTATATTTAAAGTGGGTGCACCATCAAAAGGCGGCAAAACTGCATTTTTTGAAAAATACTTATTTTACCCTAAAAATTTATTTTGTTCTCATACCATGTTCTAAAATATGTGTAAGATGAATGATATTGTTATAAAATTAAAAATTTGGTTAATACTATTCATAACGGCTAGTTCATAATAATTTTATAACAATATATTGTTGTTTAGTGAAACTCGGTGTTGCGTACAACACAAACTATTAAGGAAGGTCGCTCTTGCGTGCTAAACAAGCCAAGAATAGTGTTGTGTATACTACAAGATAATACGGTGTTGCATATAGCGCAATATAATCTTAGTGTAACATACAACACAAGACATCAATGAAATTAAAAATAATATTTCTTATAAAATCTTGGGGTGTTACACCCTTGTTTTAAAAAATGTCCCTAGGGAATCATTTGTAGTGAGGTGATCTTGGATTTCATAAAAAACAATTATTTAAATAGTTTTAGATTTTTTTCATGTTTTATTATATAATCGATGTATTTAATGTATTATTATCTTAGTATTAAAGATACTAAACCTCAAAAGCACATGAATAAATGTTCTATGTTATAATTTTGTTAAGGAATTATGTCTAAAACCATATATGAAATTATGGGTTGTTATATTATATAAGAAGTGAATGTGAAGAATGAATATTTTTATGGATTTTATTTTCATTACTAGAGGATACATATCAAGTAATATCATTATTAGTAAAATATGAAATTTCTAATTCTCAGTGTTAAACCAATATATATAGAGAATACCATGTAAGAGTTACTTGGTTGTCATGTTTTGAATGTTATTCAACTTACATTAGAAAAAACATGGAGTTCAATATTATGTAGAAGAAGATTATTGTTGGTTTGATGAAAAATATTTTGAATATGCATGGGAATCCATATAAATAAAACAAAGTGTAATTGATGGGGTGAATTTTAAGAAACCGGTTCTTATTCTTGAGGTACGAGTTTCTTCTTTTCTCCTTTCCTTAAGTGTTTTTGAGAAAATATGGAAAATTGGGAAAATTTATAAATTTTGGAAGTACATGCCGTGTACTTTTCCACACACCGTGTACTCTTGGTAGTGTGGGATAAGTACACATGGTGTTTAGCCATGCCGACGACGAAGGGTGTAAAAACCAGCTACATGCCGTGTAGTGGGTATGTACACTCCGTGTAGTCAGTCGGTAGGGAAATAGTAAGGCGGTGGAAGCAGCCGCCAGCTGGGCAATAGTACACGCCGTGTAGTCAAGAATACACGCCGTGTACTCATGTCGATGGATGAACAGTTTGGCGGTGCCACCAGAGGAACAGTTAAATGAAAAAGTACACGCCGTGTACTTGAAAGTACATGTAGTGTAGTTTGTTTGTTTTGATTAAAATGGGCAGTAGACTCCTCATTTGGTAGAGGAGGCATTTGGGTTCGTTTTGGAGCAAGAGGGGAGGCCAGAGCTTTAGAGATCCGTTGAGCGCATGTCGGGAATCAGATTCTTCCGCTGACGATCTCGTTGGAACCGCATAGGTAAGCCCTCCGCTCTCCTTAAGCCTTTTTTACCAATTATTTCCAGAGGAAAGTTATTTAAATTTGAAAATATTTTCTTCTAACTCAGATCTACATCGTCTTTGAGAATTTTTGGAATCGAAGTTCGTGTATACCGTTCGTGGGTGTTTAAGGTAGGTGGATTGGTGTTTAATTTTCCAACTAATGTGCATTTTGTTTACCAATGTGATATGCGCCCATGAATGGGGTGTCATATGACTGAGGCCTTGTTTAATTAAATATCTATAATTGTATAGGTAATTTAAATGTGATAATAAATTGTTGTTTGTGATCACTGCTTGGATCCAAGACCACCCTGGGGGTGCGTTCCTCTGTTTAGCCGTTTGGACAGGATACCCGAGGGTATGCCTTTATAACCATGATTATAGAATTTACTTGAGATTAATTTCATGTTTATTGCTTATTTATATGTTGGGCATGACCCAATTACTTTCTTAGCATGAGGGAAGTGCTTTACTTAGCCTGAGGGCAATGCTTTACTTAGCCTGAGGGCAGTGCATCTTTTAGCCTGAGGGAAACTTCTTCTGTGCCTATGGGAAATAGACTCTATGCCTGAGGGCGACACTTTGTACGCCTGAGGGAAATATCTTTTATTCTTGTAGTCAATTACCTGCGGGTTACATTTCAAATTACCTGAGGGTAAGGGTTTGCGTGTCTGAGGACACTGACTGTTTTCAACCAGGATTTTATTTTAGGGGTAGTATCAAGTAACATCCCTAGTCACATTTTCAAAACCTCGGCTGCTGGATAACTCCTCCTCTATCGAGTACAGTGGGCCTTCCGCGACACCAAGCGTGCTTCCCACTAACCTTGGACTACTGTGGTACACCTCCTGTCGAGTATAGTGGGCCTACCGTGTCACACAGAGGTGCTCCCCACCGTGGGTCTACCGCGTCACCAAGAGTGCTCCCCCTCATAGCCTGCTGAGGTAATCCTCCTGTCGAGTACTGTGGGTCTGCCGCAACACCAAGGCGCTACCCACTGTGGGTCTTCCGCGACACCAAGGTGCTCCCCACTAGGCTATTAGAGTCACTCCGAGTCAAAATGGTCAGCATCCATCAGGTCTCAACCAGCTACTAGGTCTCTGCACTACGCTCGCTCGTCTCTGGGAGGATTCGCTCCATGAGCTACTGGTCGATACTCCAAATGTCACGAATTCCCACGAAGAAGTATCTCAAAGGTCCGCCACATCATAGGGGTCTTAACGCAACAGACAACACGTCAATCGGACACTCGGTCTGTGAGTTATTAGCCTTTTAGTCCCGGGGGACCGATTGGATTCGTGGAGGATCCAACATGACCATATCTCAACTATACCCCAAAATCCAATGGGGTATAATCAAAGGGACCGTCATGCTCCAAGATTTATAGCGCCGCAGATGGTTCGTCAAACGGACGTCTGGTGCCAAAGATATGGCCGAAAAAGCATAAATGGGTTGTAGTGGGCCCGAGTCCGGTCCGACTTGGCTTGACCCTGCCTGAGCCGACCCGGTTCGGGTCGACTCGGCCTGACCCGTTGGGTGGGCAGCCCGTTGGGTTCGTCCCGGACCATTGGGCCCAGCCCAACAGGCCGCGAGGGGCCGCAGAGAGCCGTGAGGGAGCGGTTCGGCCTGGAGGGCGCCACATGGGTGGCTTGGCCCAAAGGGCTCCACAAGGGCAGCTCGGCCCGGGGCACGGGGTCGATTCGGATCAGAGGGCCGTGAGGGCCGTGAGGGTGCTGCTCGGGACGGCTCAGCCTGGGGGTCGGGGTGGAATGTCCGGGAGGCCGGAGAGGCTGGGGTGGCTCTACCGGTGGATGACGCGACCAGGGCGGCTCGACCAGGAGGCTGGGGTGGCCGGGGGCCGGTTCGGCCAGGAGGCCGGGGTGGCTGGGGGCTAGTTTTTCCGGGAGGTTGGGGTGGCCGGGGCACGGCCTGTTCGGAACATGATGCGGCTCAGGGCCGGTTCGACCGGTGGCGGCGCAGGACCGGTTTGGCCGGGAGGCCGGAGCGCTGCGGGGGCAGCACGGGTGGAGGAGTCCGCGGGTGGGGGCGCCGTTGCCTTCATCGCCTTCCTCCATTTCTAAGAACACCATAAAAAACACAAGGGTTACCAAGAGGACAGACCATGTTAGTTTGGTCTGCACTCTTTGCATTAGAGCGGTAACTTGAGGCTTAGAAGAACGAAGCACATCAAACCCTCCCACAGAGATTCTTCCCAACCCACAAAAGAAAAAGAAGGAGGGTGTAATTGTGAAGTGATAATAAAACAACATTAAACCCCAAACTCGTATTGTTCGTTGATGAAAATGAGGAGGGAAGGTCGGTCTTCAAATACGTCCCACATCGGTTGCCTCCGCAAGGTGCTTCTGAAGAAGAAGTTGAAGACGTTCGTCACTGACGTTCTTCATGGAGGAAGCATTTCTCGTTGGAGAGCATAATCCTCCAAGTGTTTGGCATCAGTCACTTTACCTGCGCTTCGTCGCTTGATGAAGCCGTCCCAAATACTCCTCCCAATCTCCATATATATAGGAGAGGGGGGTAGGTAGGTAATGATTTTGGAATTTATGATGGTTCATTTATTAGGAACCTTCCTAAATTCCAATGACGCTGGTACTTAATATTTAAAAAAGGGTCAACCAATTAATTTACATTGGCATAATAAAGTGGTGCATTGGCACAATTTAAATTGTGGAGGTGTTGAAGAGTCTCCCCCCACATTTATTAGGGAGTTGAGGGATTCTACCAATTAAAGGGGGGTTTCAAGGGGGTTTAATCCCGGGTGGTCCTCACCACTATAACCTCTCATGGGAGGTTAAGGTCTGGTGGTCCCCACTTACAACTTCCACATAGAGGTTTAGTTCCGATGGACCCCACCTCACAACACCCACATGGGTGCTAAAAATAAAAATAAAAATGTCACACACTTTTATTTTTATTTTATTCTTACACGAAAACCCAAAAAATATCTTTCACTCTCGACCAACTTTCGTCGAGGTGAAAGTCTCCTTAAGCGAAAATCGGCACTGCAAGTTCAATGGTGCCCTCATATTTCAATTCCGAGCACCGGTTCAAAAGTTAGAAAAACCCGCTTGCATGTTTACTGAAAGTACCTAAAATAAAGTTCATAAATTCATTATGGGCACTCCGGGCCTCAGAATCACATGCTGTCAATTTTTGTAGACTCGTAAAATTCCTATATATTTAAAAAAAAATTACATAGAAATTCCAGGTCTTTACATTACTAATGTGAAAATTTTCACCATGATTACAATTTATATTGAACAAAAATAAAAGGGATAAATTTAAAAAAAATTAAACTACTAATTATAAATATTTAATTATTTTTATCTAATCTAATACCTATAATTGGAATAAATAAATTTTAAAGTAAGTACGCAAAATGATTCAAAATCAACTTTTCGAAAAAATACATTTTAAGCATAAAACTCTTATCCTACGCCTAGAAAAATATTTTTTAAATGTTTAAAACCTTTAATAAAGTAAATAATATATATTTTTCATTAAAATCATTCAAAAATATTGATTTATTTAATTTTTTAATTTGAAAATAAATTTTGTGAAAAAAATAAGTTTTAGAAGAAACATCACTTTTATTTTCATTTTTTAATTCTAATCATTTAAAAACAATGAGTTCATTTTAAAAATGTTTATAAAATATATTTTTTATAATTTTTTTATTAATATTCATACCCTCCAATTCAATTTATATGTGATAACATACACATAATATTTTAATAATTTCACATGGTTCTTTAAAATTGACATTTCCTGTAACACAAGATATCAAAGAAATAAAATTATTTAAATAAAAGTATTTCAAAAAAAATTTAGGGTGTTAAATTGGTTCTAAACATTATTTCTTATCTTTCATGTTTAGTATAACTATTCAAACACCACCTAAAAATATGGTGGTTGAGCTATATGTGAGAAAAATGGAGATGCTATTAAATCACAAGTATATAACTCCTCCACAGATAATGTTTTCATATTGAACCTCCCAAAAAATAGTGTTACTTCCTTTATTAGAGTTTAATGATATAATGGGAATGAATTGGATATAATTATATTAATCTAACATTAAATATTTATATTGGGAGATTATTCTTCACATCCAAAGTCATCATCTGATTATGTACAAGTTTAAGGAGGAGGATGACCCACCTTTGGAATATTTATATCAAGTGTTAATGTTATTTACTTATAAGAAATAATATCTATCTCAAATTAATGAGATAAAGAAAAAAAATAATTCTTTATGTCTTGACAATTATTAGATATTGCACTGATATATTCCCTAAAGAATAATATGTCCTTTGTTCGAGTAGAGTGGTTGATTTCTCAATTGAACTTATAAGTGGTTATATAACTATATCCATGAATAATTTTATAATGGACACTATAAAGTTGGAAAAATTAAATAATAAGTCATAATGGAATCTATAAAAAGGTTTTATAGGCCTGAGTGATTCAGCATGGGGTGCACTGGTGCTTTTCTCCAAGAAGAAGGATGGGTCAATGCGTCTCTACATTGATTATAATGAACTCAACAAAAACATAATAAAGAAAAATTATCCCCTATAATGGATAGATGACTTATTAAATCAACTATGTGTGGACCAATATTTCTCTAATGTGGATCTTTGGTCGGGATACCACCAATTAAAGGTTAAAAAGGAATATATTCCCAATACTTCCTTTCAAACAAGGTACATAAACTATGATTTTATAGTGAGTCTTTTCATACTCACTATTACACCAACAATATTTATGGACATAATGAACAGAGTCTATATAGATTAACTTGAAAAATTATGTGGAGATCTTTATAGATGATATTCTAATATAATCCAAAATATGATAGGAAAATGAGGAGAATTTGGATACTATAGTAAAGGATATGTGAAAGGAGTATGTATATACAAATTATAGTAAATGTGAGTTATGGAAAGAAGAAGTATCTTTATTGGGGAATGTTCTCACCAGGAAAGGGATATCTATGGACCCTTATAAGACAAAGGAAATTTATGAGTGGTCTAGACTATTATATATGTAGTTTATTTGGACTAGATGGTAATTACTAACAATTTTTGAGAAACAAATCATGGTTATAAAACATGATAACCAAGATGAGTTGGAAGAGGTAAAAGTTTTTATGTACCAATGAATGAAAAGTGAGATTAATGGAATTGAAAAAATGGATTACCACTGTACCAATCCTCACCCTCCCTCACATGAGTAACATTTCATGGTTTAAAGATATTCTTCAATGAATTTATTGGGATTTATACTAATGAATAATGATAAAGTGACAGCCTATGCCTCATGAAAGTTGAATGTTCATGGGAAGAACAATCAAATACATGATCTAGAGTTGGTTTATTAATCTTTATTTTAAAAATCCAGCATCATTATCTCTATGGGGACAAGTGTGATATATTTAAAGAACATAAGATCCTAAATATTTCTTACATAGAAGGATATTAATATGAACCAAAAAAATATATTTAGAGATGATCAAGGATTATGAATATCTAATCCACTACCATCCTGGGAAAGAAAATAAAGTAAAAGATGATATAAGTAGGAAGGATTTGACAACATTATCAATAATTAGAATTGAGAAGGATCCATCCATTGTAGACTTGAAAAGGATGGACATGGGAATCATAATGGGAGGAACATCATTATTGCATTCTCAAATTATTGATCAATCATTCCCTTTGGAGAAGATAAAGTATTCTCAAAGAGATGATGTAGAAATTTAGAAGGAGGAAGCTATATGAAAATTGAAATACCAAGAGTTTAAAATTGATGATGGGGTTTAATGATTTGAGTCATGAATTTGTGTACCATCAAATCCTAAGATAAATATAGAGTTTGTGAATGATTTTAAAAGCTTCACCTTATCCACCCACCCATGGAATAGAAATATGTATCAATATATTTTAGAGAACTATTGGTTAGACAATATGAAGAAGGAGATCATGGAATATACATCAAGGTTCTTGGTATGTTAGTAAGTGAAATTTTAATGGAAAATTCCAAGGGGATGTTGTAACCATTACCCATACTAACATATAAATGAAAAAACATTGTCTTGAACTTTGTTACTAGTATTTAAATGATATAAAGAGGAAATAATGATAAATGGGTTGTGGTGGATCATATTCAAATGACCAATCACTTCATTATAATTTGATAGGATGTATCACTTGATAAAATTGCAAGGATATATATTAAATAAGTGGTGAGGATTTATGAAAAACCACTATCAATTATATCCAATCAATATATGAGATTTACCTCCAGGTTTTGGAAGAGTCTCCAACATTATCTAAACACCTATTTGAACTTGAATATGACTTATCACCCCCAAAAATATTGTCAAATCTGAGTAGACTATCCAGACACTAGAGGACATTTTGAGGACATTCTTGTCAAACATCAAAGGAAAATGGGATTAAAATTTTCCTTTGGTTGAGTTCTCATACAATAATAGATTTCACATAAGTATCCAAATTTATCCAAATGACACACATATGGGAACATATGTATAACACCTTCTTGTTGGGATGAAGTTGGTGAATACAAGATACTGGTACAATAAATGGTTGAGTAAATGGTAGAAAATGTCAAGGATATTTAGCGTCACATTAGGGTTTCTCAATCCATTCATGGATTTAACTTATGTGGTAAGAAACACCACATCATTTATTTTCTATAGCTATTTAGATTCACTCATTTGACAGGGTCCCCTTTGAAATAATACAGTGCATCTATCCCCATCGTATTTTGTTTAAATTTTACAGATGGGTGTAGAAGAATAAAATAAATCCCCCTATTTTACTTCTTTTGGGGGAGTGGTGTGACCAAGTCCCTCTATGTCTTCTAAAGATATTATCCAAAGATCAAGAACATAATCCTTAACATAAAATTAGACTACCTCATATTCTAATTCTAGCTTCAAATAATCTTCCATATAGACTGTATCAAAATCAATGCCCATCACCACTACCTCATTAACTTCTTCATACTATAATCCTTCTTATACAAACAATTACAATTCCACCTAGGCTGGTTTAGTATATATTGTTTCTATAGTTTAAAAACAATGGGATTTAGTTAATATTTAACATTGATAAATATTAAAAAATAAAAGTTCAAAAAGGTTAAAATAAACCTAAAAATATCACTCAACAACACTTTTTCTTCCTCCTTGGTGATGGAAAAATCAATTATGTTTGGAAGTGAATGTTCATAATGTTTAGCCTCAACCTCTTGGATTCCATCACCATAATTTGGCATTTTGATCTCTCCTAAATGGAACTCGGGGAAAACTATCAAAATTAATAAAGTTATTAAAGTAAGGATTTAAAGACTTATGGATTTATATACTCTTTATATTATTCTATCGGTTTTTTAAATTCATTTTAATTTAATGTCTTGAAATTATTCTTAGTTTTGTAGAAAAAATATCTAACAGATTCTTCCAAGGTTGGGTCAAAATCCATTTATTTTTATTATTTTTAGTTAGTTTTCTTATGTTTTCTAGTTTAGTGTTTGTTCAAAAACTCATTTTTAGCCTCCCTAAAAATGAATCAAATTTAATTAAGTCCTTTTAGTTAGTTAGATATTTTTAAATATTTTTAATCTTATAACTACTAAATTATAATAGAAATAAGGGTTGTCTCCTAAGGGGACTACATTTAAGGAGCTTATTTGTCACAATTTATTTATTATTTAATTACTATTATATTCTTGAGGGGTTATTCTAAGGTAGGAATGGAACTATCATAATTTTGTAACAAATATTTTAGAGAGGAAAAATAAAAGAAAACAAATAGTAGGGAATGAAATATGAAGAGAAGTTAATAATAAATTAGTGGCCTTCCCAAGTGATTCTACCAGACCATCATTCTTAATTTATTAAAAAGAATTCACTCTACATATTATCTCAACACAAAGTTCAAAATATCTAAAATGTGTGTCTCATTATTTTTGATAAGTTGAATTCATTTATTGATATATCATTAATCAACCTCCTTTCATAAAGAGATAGACAATGTATTAAATGATCATAAAACACCATGATGAAATCAAACCAATGTACTCACAATTCCATTTTGATAATTGAAAAGCTTCAAGAATGTCAACCGACCATAAAACTCCTAACTGTAATGAGTTAATAGTCCGCACCTATTGAACAAACACACATGATAAACTATGTTCCAATCAAATAATGGAATAGAAAGAAAAAAAAAATTATTGAATATGAAATCATTAATCATAGATTTACTATTAAAAAATCACAATTCTAGATAAAATTTTAATTTTGAATGAAAGGAAAATGAAATCTTGGAATGAATTAACCAGTTGAAATCACAAGGTTTGATCTCTAAAAAAACGTAGCCGATCATGCCCATGGAATGACATTAGAGTTGTATATTTTTCTCTATGCTTGTAAATAGTTAGTATTCAAGATCATGAGAAGATATAATAGTTTTTACCTACATCATTCTTATTTGGATAATGTAAAAATGAGTTATTTTTTGTCCACTGTTTTCTATCACAATTTTCATATGTAATTTTCATAATATGGAATCCATATTTTTTACTCACAAAAACTATTTATTTTACTCCCGAACTATTATTGAATATTTTTTCTATATTTATGTGTTGGTAATCATAGACACCCTTTTAAATTTTTTACCTTTTTCCACTATCCAAGTGAATTTAGCAATGCAGCTGACCAACTTCTACCCAAATCAAGGATAATAAATTATTATATGTAACAAAAGAACATTTTCTGAATGACTTCGTAGCACACTCATGAATTATTCTTATTATACCAACATTGGATATGATATTTCCTTAGAATTTAACACCCAAATTAAATCTCCTTCGATGCAAGAGGACCTATATTTTATAAAAATTCCACACATGAATGTTCCTTGACCAATCACGGTATTGAAGGTGGAGGATCACAATCAATTGGAATAGACTTGGTTGAAACAAATTAACAACTAGGATGATTTTTTTTAACAAAGATTATATCCTAAATCAGTTCCACAAAGCCATAACATTGGAATCTCAAACAACAAAAATTCACAGTCTTGAAATATTCAAATCACATGAGGTAGAAAAAGCAAGAACTTAGCTTCCAAACATCCCTGAGGGAAAATATTAAATAGATGGTGTGAATTTCCTTATATCCATGGTCATGTATCAATTAGAATCCTAAGGCCGCTCCTTCCTCATCATCTCAACATAGTAAAATAAAAATAGAGTCCATCAAATGAACCATCCTCAGACCGGGCTTAATTCCTTAATTGTTCATATACAAAACAATTCTTGAACTAGCATGAGTCAAAATCATAGGTTCGTTTAATATCACTAGTTAGTTTTCCAAAACTATATTTGGCCATCATCTCATATTCATCCATATCATTGAATACAACATCGAATGGTGATAGTAGATTCATTCAGTTTCAAAAAATCTAACAGCTCAGCATAGTGACTTCATTAGTCTTAAACATGTAAAATCTGAAATAGGTGACCTAAGTGTCATATCATTTACACGGTTTTGGTCATCATCAAACGTCAATGATGCCTCAACTTTTGGATGCTTCATTAGGCCAAAATCTATGGCTCTAGTTCCAACTCATACTATCTTCAATGCTCTGGTGGGCACAACTTGAGTACACTTCAGAAATTCTATGTCTTCATAGACATAGGAGATAAATTTTATCAATGATGGTATATTTTTTGGATCTATACTCAGATATGGTTTATCTTCATTGCAAACCCAAGCTTCAACAATTCAGCTATGTTGTTGAACCAACCAAAAATAAAATAAAAATAACATAAATAATAATGTAATAAAAAAAAATAAAAAAAATATTAATTCATTTGTTAATTAATTAATAATGAAACTAAAAATTTAAGTAAAATAAAATAAAATTAATTTATTAAAAGAATTAATTATAAAAAACAATTAAAATAAAAATAATAAAAATAATAAAATGATTAATTAATTATAATATTAATCAAATAATAAGATTTATAAAATAAAACAATTATATTTCAATGCCTCTATTTATTAAATTATTTATAGAAATTAAATAAAATTCTAAACTAAAATTAATTAAATAAATGAAAAAAAGGAAAATATAATTTAAATTAAGAAAATATAAAAATTTTAAAAAATACATTGAAATTGTTATTTTAAAAGAATCAGTAGAACTAAATTAAACACCCAATGATGAACAAAATTTTAATTAAAAAATATAAGAATAATTAATTAAACATAAAATAATTATTTTCAAATATTTTTTTAATATCAATCTAATAGAAAAGTAAATTATCCAAATAAAATATTATTTTAATAAATATATCATAATTAAATTAAAGAAATTAAGGGAAAAATTTGCCTCAAAATACATCCACATCAGTAAATAAGGGAGATATCAACATAACATGAGTATAAGGGTATGATAACATGAGAATGTCATTTGAAAACCACACACTAAATATCATTGATCATAAACATGATTCATGGTATAAATATTGATAGTTCATAAGACATGAATCGTAAAGGAATCAATGAACATGATCCATTAGAACATTACATCAGCATAAGACATAAATTTTTGGCATACATATAAGAATAAAAATCTATTTCCTTAACAATCAAGGATAATTGCCAAAAATATCATAGTTGAATGATTTCTCTCCCAAAACCATCATAATAGACAATGTTCACTCCCTAGATAATCATAATGGAAAAAGTTCCTCACTAAATTAGGTTTAATCCCTATTCAAGTCTATTTTATCTCATGAGATATCAATCTTTACCCAATATATTACAGAGAGAAATAAGTTCTACCCATAAAAAAATTAAAATCAAACATACATGTGCCATAATATCATAAAAAATTAATCATATTAGATCCAATGAAATGAAATGTGCTTCTTAAATCCTTCAATATATCTAAACCCATGAAAATAAATGAGTTTCATAAATCATTTCATCATAATATAACTGGTGCAAAAGAAACATGTCCCATAAAAATATATTAATCATAAAAACAAATCATACAGAAAAAGAAGAAATATGTTATCATTAGATCACATCCCTAGTAAACATTATGTAACCTCAAATGATGTCATCATAGATGGAAAATTATTTTGAATAAAAAAATCACTTAGAAAAATTCTTGAAGATGATATCATTTTATTGAAAATCTCTTTTCCAAAAATTAGAAATTTAGAAAATATCATGTAAATAATTTTCATTAAAAATAACCTTGAATACATATAATTAATGTTTTAAAAAAAATCATCATGACAGTGGGAAATTACATTCATGCCATACATGTTAAAGAAAATATTCCTTTTACATATTTAGTAAAACCCAAATATGCCTTGTTTGGAAATTGACATGATGATTCTTATTTAATTTTTTTTTATAAAAATTAAAACATGGGTAAAAATTTATTTAATAAATATTTTTGGGTAATTTTAATACATTTTTAAAAACATTTTTAGAAAACATGGATTTTGATGGAAAAGGGTTTTCGACTAAAGAGAGAAAAAAAATTCAATTTTCATTAATTTTTTTATTGTTTCTTGAGCACATAAAGAGAAAAAAATTAATTAAAAACTTGTATTTTTATGAAATAAACATATAAAAAAATTAATTAATTTCATGAGAAATAGATCATAATATTTAATCATCAAAATCATTATCATAAATAATCCTGATAAATAATGATATTGTAACATCAAACATTTACCACATTGGTATCTTTTAAATAAAAATCCCCATTAAAGAATAGAATAAAATGAGACATTAAATATCATAAGAATAAGAGATTAATGATTTAAAATATCAAATGGGTAGTATATACACCTCATATAACAAGATAGGTTCATAAAATAACTTATGTCCCAAAGAAGGCAATTTGAGACAAAAATATCTTACCTTAAGTCTCGACTTCCTTTACACACATTCAAAATTCCTATATAATACATATGATTTTATTATAAATCTATCATATATATATATATATCATACCAAAATTATTTTCTTATGACCTTTTATTACCAGTTTATTAAAATTTCCTTGTTAAAAATCACATTTCAGGTAATAACTACTTTTTTTTGTATATGTTTTTATTTGGTACTTAAAGTTATCTTAATTTTATCATGGTACCATATCTCCAAAATTTTATCCATGATATAAATAACATATATATTTAGTATATATGTATTTAGAGTAATCCCTAAAATACATTTATAGAAACTAAAATACACCATTCATGTAACTGATATGTCATACGTACGCATGAAAATTGTTTCCATTTTACCAAAGGATGAAATTAAATAAAGGTAAATAATATATTAATTTTATAGAATAATTTTTATGTTGTATGTATAATATATATTAATAAAATTTACCACAATTTCCATCCCTGTATTGTGTTAGTGATAAACTAATCACATCACCTCGTAAGGCGGTAGTCCATCGTACACATGAACGACATTATCCTATCCCCCAAAGAATGAAAAGTAAGAAGATATATGTGATATCATAAATATATATGTATAAAAATATAATAAGTATCACACTCACACACATATATATATATATATTAAATACATCATTATATTCCTTGATTTATAGGGGTTATGGAAAATGAATAACATCGGTCCATGAGGCAGTAGTCCTCCGTATAAATGAATGATGAATTCATATCACATTTGATAGAAGACAAGATGGATTTAGATTATGAAATTAACACAATAAAATATATTTATATTTGAGATAACATATTTATTATATCATCATAATTTAAGTAGATTTAATAGTGGTGGAATAGGAAATAAAATAAAGACACTCGGTTAAGCACCATACCTCTTCTTCGGACAACCTCCTTAGGTAAGAAAAAAGGCTTCATAGTATAAATTTATGATCAAAATAAGGGATCTAAGTCATGGATAGGTAATTAAAGAAGATATTTGGTAAGGTATTTCCTAATTTAAGGTCTTTGAAGGTGTAAAGAGGAGAGGATAGGGGTGGACTTTTATAAGTGAGGTGAGTCGTACACTTTTAATTTTAGAAAAGGAAAAGGTTTACCCATGATTTACACATTCCCCAAGGCACCAAATGGGACTATTAAATATATTTATACATTATAATGTTAAAATATATACATGAAATATATTTTAAACAAAATTTTAGGTCATTTTAACCCTTATATATTTAGTTTAACCCATGATAAATTTGTTTTACCCTAACAACGGTAAAAGATTTTTACTTTTTTCACAATTCATCATCACAAAAAAATAATTTAAACTTATTATATAATATAAATTATTATTATTACACATATGGAATAATTTTTTCAAAATTAAATTCATATAATTGGAAAAAATTTAATTTAAAATTAAACCATTAGACGTGATGAGAAAACGATTTTCTAGTGAAAAAATATTCAAATGTTTAAAAAGTTTTTATTTCAAAATATAATATTAAATAGATTCCAATTACATAAATTGGATTAATAAAAATATAATTAAACCATTTTGAGAAAAATGAAACCTTATAAATTCTTTAAATGAAAAGGCTGTTTGTAATAAAAAACATTATTTTTCACTATTCATTGAATAATTTTTCTTTTCAGAAAAATACCAAAAATGATCCCGAAGCTAGTTTTGGAAAATTTATTTTAAAATTAAATTTTATTTAGTCATGTAAATTATCTAAATTTTTCAAAAACTAATTTTTTTTTTATTTTTCAATAAAATCAGTAAAAACATTCTTTAGAGAAAATAGTATTTTTAAACATATAGAGACTTTACCAAAAATTGAGTACTTCTTTTATCAATATGAATTATTTTATTAAAAAAATTATAATTTATATTTGAAATATTTTTATTTCTATTTATTATTCCATGTTTAATTTCTATATAATAATGAACATGATTAATAATGGAACCAAGGCTGTTTGTTAATAGTAATAGAGTATGGTTTGTGTTTATTATCAATCTACACATGGATGACTAGGGAGTTTTCAAGGAATGTGGTCATATATTTGAAGATGAAAGAAGTATTGAAGGTGGAACGGTTTCCCAATGTTTTACAAATTTTTGGGCCTCAAAATCGAAAAACTATTCATAAGAATGTATGGCATGAAGAATGACGAAGGTATTCAGCAAAGGGAGAGAACTATGTGTCCAAGGACATAGACTGCGTACCGTGGCTAGGAATGGTTCACAGACCATGTATGGAACAACGGGAATGGTACGTAGAGTGGTTCACAGAACCAAAATCAGTTCGCAGCAAAGGTATGTGGATCGTGGCGTGTGGTATGTGGAAGGATGAAGGTTTAGGGGATTATTAAGGTTCACAAAACAGGTTCAATATGTGGTGAGGATTGTTCCACATTGAAAATTTGGATAAATCAGATTAGAAAAATTTATGAAGTTATGTTCCTATTTAATGGGAAGTAATCCCCTTTATTGAGGAGTTGGATTGAAGATTAAAATTTTGGGAAGAAATACAGTGAAGTATGAAGTGGTTCATTGAGGAGAAGACAGTACATGGAGAGAACCATACGCATAAGGAAAAAAGTACATGTAAGAGAGTGTAGTTTGTGGAGGAAGCGCTCGCAGTATGCGGTGGAGCAAGGCACTATGTAGAGTAGGGTAGTATGTGAAGAAGCTGAGCAGTATATGGAGTAAGGAAGTACGTAGGGAAGGGAAGTTCGCGGAGGTGCTGGATGGTATGCAGAAACAGTAGTGGTACGTGGAGGAGGTGATCCGTGGACCATACCCACTAATCAGTATGCATAGGAGGTAAAGTGATACGCATAACACCCAAGGAATCTTGAAAAATTGACCAAATCAGTTTGTGAAATTAATTTCCTTAACCTATCAGTGTTCAGAAAAGTAAATTGCATCTGTGGATGAAAATAGGACTTCAAAAGAGAATCCATTTATAGTTGAGGATGTATGATTTAATTATACTCTATTGAAGTGACCTTCAATTTGATAAACTAAGTGAAGATTCTTCCAACACAGTGATCAAGGGGGAGTTAGTTAAAGTGATCTAAGGGATGCAATGTGCTTTCCCTAAAACATTGTAAAGGTAGTGTTCCTAGCATAGAGTGACTATGCTAAACTATTTTAATCCATAAATTGTGAAGATTAATGGTTATTGGGTACGACCGACACACTATCGGTGTATTCTCCTTGGACGTATCCCTTAGTGGTGAACCAAGTAAAATTAATATGTCATTGCTTTTAATGTGATTGTTTTTTTCTAAACTTTCTCTTCAGACAGGTTTAATAGGTTCCTATCAATGTGGGAACAAGATCCCTCAGTTTAAAAGAAAAATTTGACACCTTGATTCACCCATACCCTCTTAGGGTGTTTCAGTGTCCTTAATTTAAATAATAATATTAACTATTTATCATGGATTATTAAAAATCAATGTTGTGTGTAACAAAATCTATAGAAGAAATTAAATTTATTCAGAAAAATATTTCATAAAATCTAGAGGTGTTACAATTATGATACCAAATCCTTTATTATGTTTTAAAGGGGCCCAATCCTTATATATATTTAATGAATGGATATGAAAATAATAAAGGATGGTGTAAAATCCTACCTTTCTAAAGTGATTTATTAATTATACATCTATATGAATATTAATTAAGCCAAAAAAGTTAATAAAGAGTTATAATAAAAGGTAAAAAATATTTTGGTGTTTTAAATTGATGATGAAATATTTTTACGATTTGGGAAATGGATATGTTTCCCTTAAAAAAATGAACAAGGAGATTCTGTATGATACACATAACTCACCATTCTCTATTCCCATAGGAAGAACAATGATTTATAGATATCTGAGGGAATAATTGACAAGAGATAATATAAAGAGGGATATTATATAGTATATATCATGAAGCATGGTATTTTAGAAAGAGAAGGTTGGGCATCAGAAATCTAAATGTATAGTGGAACAATTACTTATTCTAGAATGGAAATGGGAAATCACAGATTTCACTATCGGCCTTCCTAAGATATGTTTCCACTCTTAATCTCTCTTTTAAAATATTTATTACTTGATCAAATGGACATGTTAAAAATAATTTATGTGGTAATATTACATGGTGTAACACATTTAATTATACCTGATCGAGACCCAAGGTTCTCATAAATATTTTAGAGAAGTCTTCAATAGGCGATGGATACAAATATGGGATTTATCATGAATTATCATCCTTAAACTTATGTTCAATATAAAATTACCATTAATACATCGTAAGATATGATAATTTCACACTCAATAGAATTATAAGGGAGCAGGGATTAATGTATTTTATTAATTTATTTCATATATAATTATAGTTTCAACTCTATAATCCAAATGTAATCATATATAGCTATATATGGGAAGATATGAAGAACTCTGTCATAATTGTATATAGAAGGACCTGATATTTTCTATGATATGATGGAGAAGGTCTAAATCATTAAACAACACAATAATGAGAAAAATAAAAAAAAGAGTTATGCCGAAAATCACAAAAGAGATATTGAGTTTGAATTTGGGTCTAGTGTATTCCTTCAAATATCTACATGGAAGTGGGTTATGAGATTTGATGAGATGGAGAATCATATCCATAGATACATCAATCCATTAAATATTCTTGATCATATAGGGTCTATTTATTATCAAATAACACTCAACTCTCATAAGTGTATGGTTTTTTTCATGTATTACTTCTTAAGTAGTAAATATGAGATCCATCAAAGGTACTATACTCAAAAGTTTTTCAATTGGAACATGATCTATCTTAGGAGGAACAAAAGGTGGAGATATTGGATAAAAGATATATGATTTTAAAACATAATTCCACCCACCTAGATAATGTTATGCAGTGAAACTATAAGTTTTAAGAATTTACATGGAAAAATTAATATGTAATGAGACAAAATTACCCTCAAATTTTTTCATATTAGTTGTGAAATATTGAGGGTGAACTTTTATTAGGGGGTACAATTTAACTTCCAAAACATTCAACACAAAATTTATTAATGAAAACATATCTTATATGCAACATCCATCTAAAATGAACATTCCTTTATCTCATAAATATAAATGATTAAAATATATAAATTATATACATAATGATACACTTAAACACAAAAAAAATCAATGAAATTACTGAAGAAATGATACCAAAAGTAGATACAAATAAAATACAACTAAAATATTCATCATCTCGATCTAACATGAAGATTAAACTGTCAATAATAACTATAGTGATAATAAATCATGTTATAAATAAGATAAAAATATTAAGATATGATTTAATGAGATGTTTTTTTGATAAAATATGAGAATATACATATATATATATATGATTTTTATATGGTCATTATGAATATATAGTTGTTAGGATTATATTTTCAATTAATACATATAACTATAGTATGATAACCATTGAATTAAAGTGTATGAATAGAAGTAACTTCAATATAGAATATATGGCATATAGTTGTATAAGTTAAGATAAAATAAATATGAAATTATTAGTTTAGTAAATTTTAAATTCATATAATTTCATTATTATATTTAGTTTTTTTATTTAAAAGAAATTTATTTTTAAATGATAATTTTCCCCCAAAAATTTCATTTATGAGTTATGTAAAATCCTATTGGTATTAATCATCTCTAAAAATTATATATAGTAAAATTATTTTCATATTTTTAATCTACATATCCAGATTTGGTAAAAATAACATTTTCATTTTTAACACAAAAATGAGTGACAAAGGTAAATATTAGTTACGATGATAAAAATGTTATTGTCAAAGAATTATATTTTTCTCAGTATTGTATATATTTTTAAATTCATTTGATCAATCCTAAATTATTAATCCAATATCTTATTTTTATTCATAATCAAATAGATATAAACTTATTTTATTTGTAATTTATATAGAATAAAATTGAGAGAAAATAATATTTTAAAATACACTTTTTACAAAAATATTTTTTCCTATATAATAAATTTTGTAATTTAAAATATATTTTTCTCAAATTTACAATCTGAATTATATTAAATGGATTATTAATTTTAAATTAGTCTATTTAAATTTGGTAAGAAGTGGGAAGTTATATTGTCTATAAAAAAATTATAATGGTAAATAATTAATCATGTTAACAAAGGGTAAAGAGAGGTAATAAATAATGGACATAATTTTATTAAATTAACATTAATCTTTGAAAGTATAGAAGAAAATTGTGAGGTTTAGATTCATAGCCACATGTCCCACCAACATTTTTTACCCAAATCACCTAACCCCCATGTTCTTCCATCATTACCCATCACATAACATACATTTCAATGTAAGTGTTCCTTATTTTAACATATAATAAGAGTTCACATAAACCCACTCCAAACAAATAAATTCATCTAAAAATATCTTTAATCATTTTCCATTTACATATCCTAGATTATTATTCCATTTTTATAATCATATTTTCAAAATAAGGAAGCCTAATTCCTTTATTTTAGGGGAAGTCATCACGATATGGAGTGATTTCATCAAGTAGGTAATATATTCTTATTTATTATTTTAATTTTAATTTTCATATCCACTATTACTAAATTAATTTTTCAACTATAATGAATTTATATCAACATTAATATGATCCTTATAAAATGATACTACTATTATATAACTTTATACACTTACTCATTCATTTGTATAACATGTTCATGTATAGATATCTTTAACCACCTATATTAATGATGTTATACTATCTCCTCCATGTAAAATATCAATGATAAAAAATACCATATTAATGGAAATATATGTTATTAAATCTAAAATTATGTAATTAATACTTTTATGAAATCATAAAAAAATAATATAAGTCTAGTAAAAAGTATATTATTGTTATCATTAAATTACCTGAAATAAGTTCGTCATGAATTCCTTATAACTTTATTATATTATAATATTTATTTATTTTATATTGTACCATATTTTTATCTCTATGGATTTAATATTTTTACATAAAAATATTCTTCTTTTTTGAATTTCATTCATTTTAAAATATAGTGTTGGTAAGAATAATTCTCATCCATTACATTACATCTTTCTCTTCTATGTACACATTCATTCATTCTAAAATATTTAATTTTTTTATTATTATATACAAATTTGTATCATATTTTTGATTTTTCATATTTCTCTAATCACATTTCAAAAATAAAATTTTCAATTCTTTCTTTGATGCGAGGTTTTCATTAAAACTATTAAAAAGTTTAAAGAGAATTTATTTTCACATTTTGACATTATATAATGAACTCTACGTTAATTTAATTAATCGTAATTTCCTTTAAAGTGATTTTTTTAAAATTATTTATATAACCTCTTAAATAATTACTTATGAAAAGGACTAAATTTTTTATATTTTCTTATAATGATAAAAACAATTTTCAATAACCCTATTTATGATTTAGTTTCCATATTATATATATCTTATGAAGTCATGTTTACAATTGACACTAAAAATTATATTATAATTTTTTTTATCTATGTAAACATCATTTTATGTGTCTTATGTTTCTCTATGGATATTCTCTACTAATACCATCCACCTTCTTTATCTAGATGGATTATGTGCATGCAATAAAGTAGTTGTTATAAAACCCAAATTTTTCCATGGTTTAGATAAGATATATTAGAATTATAGATATTTTAATGTTTATTATATAACACATATATTTGGATGATCATTATGTGATGGCTGTGTTCTATTATATCCCTGAGATGATTGGATCCAATTATATCCCTGAGACAGGTGGGGTCCATTATATCCCTGAGATGGGTAGGGTTCGTTATAGCCCTAATATGATTGGGGTTATAATGTGTCCCTCCAATACATTGGTTGAATATTTATATCTCATGAGATAATAATTTGTAGATATTTTTAGGTTTTACCACATCTTAAATTAGGGATATTGTTGGGTTTTATCACAGCTTAAAGCATGGGTATGGTTTAGTTCTCTCAAAACAAAAATCAAAGACATGGTTGTGTTTGTTTAAATTTTAATGAATGGTAATGATTAAGTTTTATCACAAATTGAAACTTGGTAATGATAGAGTATTCTAAATACTCAATTCATGGAGATGATTGGGGTTTTTAACATCTTAAATTGTGGTAATGATTTGGTTTTCTCACAATGTTATGTTTTTATATTCTTAGGTTTTTCCACATCCTACTATTTTGTTATGTTTCTATATTATACTATATATCCATGATACATAACAAATCTATTTTATAAAACTATTTTATACTCCATAACTCATTATTATTGTATTACATAAACTCTTTCTTATGTCACAATAGATTTTTGATTCTTATATCGTATATATCCTTCACCAACAACTCATATGATTCCAATTTTTATATTTCTCCAATGATTGTGTCTTTACACATTCTCTAATCCTTTATGAATCCTTTATTAGTTTTTTCCTTAATGAAAATCTTAGTTGATTTTTTTATATTTCCCTTCCCTTAAGTAATTAAAGGTAGTATTACATGTATATAGAGTTCTTATATAGAGATGTTTATAAGATATATTGATTCTATAATGTGTAATAATGTATTTATATAGATAGTCTTTAAAGGCACTAAAACATTTTGTCCATGGTTTATTAGTTTAGTTTTTTAAATTATGTGAAATATATGTATAGTTAATGTTAGAAATCTCAAGTAATAGGACTAGGAATTATATCATATATTTCAATTTATGAAATGATTACCAATATGTTATACCATTTAAAGTTGTGTAGTAAGGAGTAATTTCATGAATTTTAAATTTAGTCATATAATAACAACACCATATATTTAAGGTTATGCAAATAAAATAAACGTTTCTTGTATATTAAGATCACACATCATGGATATTAGGTGAAATATTCCTACTAATGTATTAAGTATGGAACATATTCATGATCTACCTTATAAGTAAACATCATTAGAAATACATGGCAAGGATATTTTATTTACATCAAATAAACTACCTATGTTGATAAAATCCAAAAAAAATCTAAAACTGACAACCTTATGGGATATAATATGAAAGGGACCCGAATGCATGGATCCTTTAAAGGAGAAGAAGTGGAAATCAAGAAGAATTATGGGGCTTAAACCATAAAATTAACATTTAAGCATAGATATCTACCTCATTATCCATGATATAATTTAATCATGGGAGGTATTCCCTGGGTTTCTCAAGGTAAAAAATTCTCAATAACAGATGGATACATGATTGATCATCCTTTAAAGATCTACCCTAATAATAAGGATTCAATGTGGGATATTTGTTTCATGAAACAATATTACCATTATCAAATCAACACATGGTCATAAAGGCCACAAAAAATGGGGAATTTAATAGTCATGATAGTAGGGTTTTAGAGGGAAAGGGCTTGGTAATGTTATCTTTATAGAAGAAAAACATGTCTGAAATGATGTCATAAAGTTTAGAGTAAGTAATTGAGTAAAATGAAATTTTTTCACCTTGAATGGTGACCTAGAAAAAACATTATTTGAATGAGGGATCCTTGGCTCAAATTACCTTTACACCACCTTCCATGGAATCTTACTTATACGGTTTCATTAACATGTATTTATATTTAAAACATTTTAAAAGTGATCATTATCATATATTCTCTTATGAGAAATTTGGATTTAAGAAATTATGACCTAAATAAGATATATAATATTGTAGGATTTGGGAATTTCATAGTGTACAAAATAATTGAAAAAAAGGTATGTTTTATTCCATCAGGTATATCATTTTTTAGAATATAGTGATTTTGCATTATGTTTTCTTAGGTGTCATATTGTAAGTCTTATTTGGATCATAATTCAAAAATCTTATTGTATAATTCATTTTTAAATGTTACAATCCACACATAAAATTGAATGTTGTATGTTAATGTATGAATAAAATTCTGTGGTAATTAATATTGGCATTTTATATGCTTAAATGAGTGTGATATTTCATTCATATAATGAATGCATGAATGGTTAAATAAATTTACATATATATTATATAACATACAAGTAAATGATTTGGGTTCTTCAAGAGAAACCCCAAAACCTATATAAAGGAGTCCTTTTTATGATAATTTGTGTGTAAATTCTTAAGAGATCTACTGACTTATTCTCCCCCCCAAATCTCCATTTCTTATTCATTCTTTACATATTGAGACACTATAATATCATGTATTAAGGAGGTCACTTCCCAAAAAATTTGGGTTATTTAGTACAATATATGAATGCACATCATAAGGATTTTTCCATTGGCTATTCTTAGTTATCTTCATCAATTATATATTTAACAAAAAAGTAGGAATGATATCCAAAGTATGGTACACCTTTTTTATTAAAAGTTTTATGGTTTTAGTTTCAATAGAATGATATCAATGGTATTTATTTTTTATAATTATTTATATAATATTAATTAACTTTAAATATATATATATAGACCTAAGAGTGGTATAAAATCCATACCATGAATTTTTATTCATTAAATCATTTTTAAAGAATGAAGAAAATGAATTTTAGGGATATAATACTATAAATTATTAAAAATGTTTTGAATCTTGTACTATGGATGGTCATAAAATATTTCATTTTTACGAAGTGATAAAACTTCTTCCTATGACATGGTATATCAAAGTTAATGAGACAATATATTTCCTTTTACTTTTCTTCAATCATAGAACATAACTAGGTATATTTTATGAGTTGATTGTGTCACTTGGTGTTTTTCAAAAATAGAGAATCATATCACCTGTATGATATAGTGGATTTAAAAATATATGATACCCTAATATTATATATTTTATAAAATGATATATAATAAATACAACCATAGATTACGATATAATATATCATAAAATATGATATCATTTAAAATTTAAATTATAAAAATATTGAACTATAAATTTATTTTATAATTTATAAATTGTTAATAAATTATAGAATATTTATTTTGGAATATATATTTAATTCATAGATTGTATATAATTAGTTAATTTTAGAATGTTTATAAATTGTTAAATAATTAATTGTTAAATGTTTTTTAAATAAATATTCTATATTATTAAAATTTAATATTATATAACTTTTCTAAATATATATTTTATGACTTATGTTAGAACTATATGGGTTTGTGTTGGATTGTTGGAAACACATATAGTTGACCATTGAAGGTGATTTTTTGAAAATACATGTAGAGGATAGATGAATGAATGGGTTTTTACAAATATAGTTTGGATTAAATTTTTTAAAATGGATGTTGGAGTTGGAAAAGGATACTATTAAGGAAAGAGGTCATGCTTGGAGGATTTCATAAAAAATGAGTTCATTATTATAGTCATTTGGTTTATTAAAAAATGAAAGGAATTTAACATGGAGCCTAACATGAAGGAGTGGTGATTATATTTAGGGAAAATATTATTTGAAAACCCCTAAATGAGTTCATGAGAAGATTTATCCAGAATATATTTGGTATAATTCTAAATAAATCAAACTAAAGTGTAGATTTTTCAAATAATCTTGATCCCAGAATGTAAGGATTATTGGAAAGATGAATAAGAATAATTTTAAAGTCCTTAAGTTCATATATAATTTATTTAGGAATATTTGTATGTGTAACGCCCCGACCCTAGTTACCCAAAGCTGATGCATTATTTTAATACATTGGAAAGATTAAAATGAATCAATTACTGAAGGACCGATCAGTTTAATAGTCTTGGAAAATAGATTACATACATGAACTTCACATTACAATTTATAACATAAAACACAACATAAATAATACTTTGAGAACACCATTATTACCTTAGATTAACCTTGCATATCAATCATAATACACTTCTTGGAATCCTGGGAAAACAAAATATAAGAAAGGGGTGATCTCAAATGATCAGTAAGCGTAAATAATTTAGCAGAAGCTATAAACTTTTAAGGAAAGATGTATAATAAAAAAATAACCCTTTTAAATATAAACTTGAACATAAAAAATAAATCAAAAATTATAATATAAAAATTCACATGTATATTTTACTAGTTGAATAATCACATGTAATAAATAATTTCATAACGAGGGAATGCATAATGCTGGACATAATAACTACTACTTCAAGGCCTTGTGCCAAGAAAATTCAAAAATATTCTATCAAGGCCTTGTTCCAAGACACTAGTTTGTCTCATGAGACCTACCGATGCATCGAGGGATATAACAGGCCCCACCCTCCACTTAATAAGTCCGATGCATTCCACATATGAAATGGGTAAAACATAACATAAAAATTCATATTAAAAATAGGATATGAAATGTTAATACTTAATCATAAACCATGAATGGTATAAAAATAACACATCCATAGTCAAACATATCATAACTCATTCAATACAATATAGAAGATCGTATTATAATCAATCAACCTCAATCAAGAATAATATTCAATAAAGGATATTGACATATATAAAATTAATCAGTAAAAATATTTGAGAGAAATATCCCTTTTTCATGAAATCATTTAAAAGTTTCACAATTTATAAAGGAATCCATTTAAAAGATATTTTTGAATCAAAGTTTCCTATACCACTTTGATACTTTTGAAAGGAATTAACATTTTAAAACAATTATGTTCATATGAATAAATCCTTAAAATCATTTTGAAAACATCGACATTAATTAAATAGATTTATAAAAATAAATCTTTAAAACATTTAAAATGATGATCTTGTTAAATATTCCCTTCCATAAAACCTTAAAATATTCCTTTTGAAAACTTTTTTATTAGACATGGACATGGATGATAAATCTTTCCCAGTATATACTTACACATAAACGATCTGAGATAATAACGAGATTGAGGAATTAACCCTTACCTTAAGTCCGATATTCTCCATACGACTCTGAAACTCATGTATAATGTTTTTAAACATATTATTAACTTATATCAGAATCATAATAATATTTATGATATCATATATGATTATTTTATGACTTTATATTACCCATTTATTAATAATTACTACTTAATGAAACATTTCGGGTAATATTGCTTTGTTTATCATACGCGTTTTGACTCGTTATTCTTGATCATATTACTTAGATCATGATTTACTTACTTTCAGAATGTATAATATGATTTATATATCATATATATTCATAATATAAATATATGTAATATATATATATATATATAATGGAATACACCATTCAAGGAGACGGTAGACCGTATGTACGAATGAACGCTGTTTCCATTTTCTTGTCATATTGAATGGAAGTAAGTGAATTCCATATATGTAAATACGTACATACATACATTAATTAATACATACATACATACATACATACATACATACATACATACATACATACATACATACATACATACATACATACATACATACATACATACATACATACATACATACATACATACATACATACATACATACATACATACATACATACATACATACATACATACATACATACATACATACATACATACATACATACATACATACATACATATGTACATACATACATACATACATACATACATACATACATACATACATACATACATACATACATACATACATACATACATACATACATACATACATACATACATACATACATACATACATACATACATACATACATACATACATACATACATACATACATACATACATACATACATACATACATACATACATACATACATACATACATACATACATACATACATACATACATACATACATACATACATACATACATACATACATACATACATACATACATACATACATACATACATACATACATACATACATACATACATACATACATACATACATTCATACATACATACATACATACATACATACATACATACATACATACATACATACATACATACATACATACATACATACATACATACATACATACATACATACATACATACACATGTATGGTGAATTTTTCACATGTATGGTGAATTTTTCACCGTACATACACATGTTTGGTGAATTTTTCATTCATAGGATGAATAGAATAATGAATATGGTTGAACCATATTTATAATAAAATCTATGTTTGTATAATTCAATTTATCTATTATTTTAGTATCGAAACAACAAATAAAGAGGAAGTGGAAGAAGAAAAGAACTTTGAAAGAGGTGATGAAATAATTACCTCTTCTTCGGGTGCTTCCTTTTGATTTGAACAAAAGAACTCCTTAGGTTGGATTTCTTATCAAATTAAGGCCTCTAGGTTTAATTTAGGGTAGTTTTTAGGATATTTGGGCAGGGTTTGTCTGATCCAAATGGCTTTGGAGGTGTGAATTTGAGAGAAGGAGAAGTACTATTTTATAAGAGAGGTGAAGAGCACTTTAGGAAGAGCTTGAAATATTTATTTATTATAAAATTATTTTAGGTTTATAATATCTTAAAATGAATTTATTTATAGGATAAGGTGTTCATTTGTAGAAAATTCTCAAACAATATCTTTTAGACAAGTTTCGGTCACCATATTAACCTTATCTTTTAGATTTAACTCTTAGTTAAATAGTTTAACTTTTACCATATCTTCTTGTATTCTTACACTATATGGTTAATAAACTTATTATAAAATTCCAAGAGAACCTCATGTGGTTAATTAATGATATATTTAACTTTATTTAAGTCCTTTATCCAAATATTATATTTTTAGGAATATTATATAATTTAATAAAATAGTATTTTTTTAAAAACTCATTTATGTCAATTTTGACACTATTTAGTATTTGGTTTTTGTTAAAGTCATAAAAACTTGATTTATTAGAAAAAAATAGATTTAATCAACCATAAAATGTAATATTAACCTATAAAATTCGTGGATGGCATAAAAATTTTCAAATTATATTTATTTTAATATTTATAATATCATTTATTTGATTCTTTCATTAATAAGGAAAATACTGCATCATTATTGTGTCATAAATAAATATATTTATTTTACGTCTAAAAATTATAAATAAAATATCATAATATAGGAAATAATTATATATTTATAATGACTATTTATATTCTAATAGATAGATTATATAACCTCATATAAAAATTGTTTTAGTAAAAGATACATGTTTAGGGTATATTTTCCTTAACTTTAAATTAAAAGTAATTAAATATCATTTTCACACACAAGTGGCTATATGGGGTCCAAAAATAGACCCAAGGATTACTATAGTCGTAAATATATCATATAATAGGGTTAATACATGTTCTAGGGTAGTTTAATATTATTATAATATTATTTCTTACCCTTATTTACCATATTTACCCTTTAAACATGGTAAATAAAATATTTACTGAAGTTACCATTCATAATGTATAAAAATAAAAGGTACCTATTTAAAAAATTTGGACGTCATGATTCCAAAAATGTAATACATTTTTCCAAATTCAAATAACAGAATTTCTAGTAATTAATTTAAAATTAATTTCCATTGTCAAACCAAAAGGCGAGTTTTTTTAGAAGTAAAAACTATCAAAAGATTGACATGTTTTTATGTCAAATTTAAATGTGAAATTAATTAAAATTACCTAATATATATTAAATTATAAAAATATAATCTAATTATAATTTAAAACCACTTAAATTTATAATTTAACACTATAAATTATTCCAATTAAAAAAGTTGTTTTTAATTAAAATTTAGTATTTTTCACTATTCATAAAAATATTAAAGTTATCAGAAAAGTAACAAAAATTTATCCAAACTAAATTTTTATGTACCTCTTATAAAGAAGAATTTAATTTCATAAAATTGAATATATAAAATTTTCAAATATTGTATTTAAAAAGGGTTCTCCATTAAAAGGTGGAAAAATTTCATTTTTAAAAAAATACTTCTTTTATCTGAAAAATTGAATATGTCCTTATATTATGTCATAAAATATGAATGTTAAAATTATATGAGATATATAAAATTCAAAATTTGGTTAATAATCTTTATAAAAACTTTTTAAATGGTTATTTTGATAGGTTGTGGTGCGCTTGAACTCAGTGTTGCGTACATCACACGCTATTGAATTATTTAAAAAGGAAGCGTACCATGGAAGCTTGTGGTGTTACATTATCCCCTCCTTCAATAAATTTCATCCTCGTAATTTAAACTTGGTATTGAAAACCAGGGTTTTGACATTTTAAAATATCTTAGTTGAAATCCCACATCGAAAAATGGATTAATTAGGCCTATATTTTAAAATAAATAAAGGTAAGTATGAAGGTTACCAAGAATAAAAAATACTAGGGTTCCATGTAAAAAAACATGGATATGGAAGAGATAACTAACCATCATGTTCTGATGGGAAGTGATAGAGGATATTATTAGGAGAAAGTCAACAATCTTAAATCCATAAATATATGATGATCTAAGGGACAAGTTGATTCATTACAAAAGAAAGTACTAGGATTTTTTTTTGTTTTATGATAATTTTCCTAGTGTTTTAGAATTAATTTAATTTATAGACTAAGGATACCAAGAAACATACTTAATTTACATGTATAGTTTCATCCTTTAACAAATTTCCACCACAAACTCATCTTTCTCTTCAAAAGATAAAACTCAAAAATATTCTACTTATCTCAATCGTATAAGGTTCCAAATATAAAAATTTACCATTTAAATGAAGAAAACTATTTTATAATAACCAGGGACTTCTTATAGGCTAGTGGTAGGCGATAAAGCCTTGTCACACTTCATCTGTGGGTTTGATTCCTACAGCTTTGTCTGACACAACAGGTAATCACCCGACCTGCATGTTGTCATTTTTCTAAAACAATAGTATTATAACATTCCAAAAATAATCTTAATAAATGTTTTAACCTTACAAAATACTATAAAAAATTCAACTTAATCTATTTATGTCATTAGAGTTATCCAAAATACTTCTGTCCAATTTCTATTTAAAGCGTCTCTAAATTTCCAAAATCAATTGTAACATCAGATTCCCCAAACAACATAATGTTTATCTTATTTTCACATAATGAATATATGATTATCTTTATCATATTAAAACCATAATGAAAACAAAAATTACTGCTGTAAAATCCTTATATATATCAAATTCGTCTTATAATCAGAATATAATTCTTGAATCCAAAAACACAAGTACATTAATTATTCCACTTTGACTGTAGTAACAACATAAGCTTGACCTTGATCCATTTCCTTTTTCTGAGCTATATTTCCTTGACACTCTAGGAAATTGTTTGCATAATGTCTCATATCTTTATAATTATAACATTGCACAAATTATTTATTTCACATAAAATCACGAGTTTGGTGACATTCTTCTCCACATTTGTAACAAACTCCCATTCCTTTTAGGAAAGTACCAGAGTTTTCCTTCCCACAATTATCACATAAGGGGAAATCCTTCTTTCCCTTCTCCCCTTTATCTATCTCTTGCTCCACCATTCTATTCTTCTATTTCTTTACTTTAATTTCATAAGACTTATAGAATTCCATTTCTGTCTTGATATCACACAAGACTATATCTTCGTACAATGAGAAATATTATGAGACCAATTCCCATTGGAGAAAGGTTTTAACCCATCAAATAATCGATAAATTTTACTTCTTGTGTTACGTATGTAGTATTTAACATGCCATGCTAACCTTGTAAAGTTATCCTCATAAATTTCAACATTCTCATCCTCCTTTTTCCTCAGGCTCAGAATTTTTTTTCCATATCATCTTACTATTCACGAGGAAAGTATTTCTCTAGAAAAAGTTCTTTAAACTTCCTCCATTCCATATTTCCCACTTCTTCATCATCCTTTGGGTTTTGAATTAATGAACACCATTGATCTGCATCTCCTGAGAGATGATAAACTTCCATGAAAACCTTTTCCCTTTCATTACTTCCCAAAGAAAGAAATATTTTCTCTAAGGAACTTATCCACTACTCAGCTAAAAAAGGATTTGTAGTCCCATTTAATGTTGGAGGATGTTTTCTCATGAAGCGGTCTAATATTGATCATCCACGTTGTGGATCAGGATGCTCTATATGGGTAAGGTTATTATTCATAACCTGAGTCATATATCCCAATACTGTTATAAGTTGTTCAGTACCAGTTGTATCACCAGATCCACTCTCATTATCTTTCAAAAGAGGAAATTCCCTACATGGATTATGTGCATTGATACATTTTAAATTTCTTCCACTAGGCACCATTTCTAAACATTGACATACACTAGATTAGGTTATGAATCATAATGAATAATTCCAAAAAATTAAAATATTTAACATAAATTGAAAACTTTATACATATATAATCCATAATCATAAATATGTTTCCTTTGAGGACATATTTACTCATAAATCCTTCATAATGGTTTGTAAATAAAATATGAATTATCCTAAGCATATCCCTCAAGAGTGTCAAACGAGGTGTGCAGTAAGGCCTGTTTTCATGAACCAAGTTACCCTAAGTCAAGCCCGGAACACCTTGTTGGAGTTTTCACCCCATGGGACATCTGTTCTAGAACTATTTCCACATATAGTATCTAGACACAGATGTACTGCTTGGAATATCCATGTAATCCTTACTTTACCAAAATTATAGGGGGTTCTTCTATACTTATCCTCAAAGTCTATCTTAGAGTTATGATCCTTAATCTATGTTTTCAAAATATATTTCCAAGGTTATTGATAAACTTCCTCTGATACCAACTGTAACGCCCTGAACCCAGTTACCCAGAGCTGGTGAATTATTTTAATACATTGGCATGATAATAAAGAATCAAGTCCCAAAGGACCGATTAGTTTAACAATCTTGGAAAATAAATTACATACATGAACTTCACATTACACTTTCTAACATAAAACACAACATAAATAATTCTTTGAGAACACCATTATTACACTATATTAACCCTACATATCAATCATAATACACTTCTTGGAATCCTGGGAAAATAAAACATAAGAAAGGGGTGAGCTCAAGTGCTCAGTAAGGGTATATAATTCAGCGGAACCTATAAAGTTTTAAGGAAAAATGTATAATAAAAACATCAACATTTTAAATATAAACTTGAACATAATATGGAAAAAAATAAATCAAACATTACCATATAAACATGAAAATGGATATTTAACTAGTAAAATAATTTCATGTAATAACTAATTTCATAACAAGGGAATGCATAATGCCAGACATAATAACTACTATGTCAAGGCCTTGTGCCAAGAAAATTCACAAATATCATATCAAGGCCTTGTTACAAGACACTAGTTTGTCTCATGAGACCAACAGATTCATTGAGAGGATATAGCAGGTCCCACTCGTCACTTACTAAGTCTAATGAAATCCTCATTTTAAAAGGGTGAAACATAACATAAACATTCGTATTAAAACTAGCATATGAAATGTTAATACTTTAACTATAAACCATTAATGGTATAAAAATATAACATCTATAGTCAAACATATAATAACTCATTCAATACAATATGGAATATTGTATTATAATAAATCAATCTCAATCAAGAATAATATCCAATAAAGGATATTGACATAGTTAAAATTAGTCAGTAAAAATATTTGAGAGAAATATCTCTTTTTAATGAAATCATTTAAAAATTGCATAATTTATAAAGGAAGTCATTTAAAAGAGATTTTTGAATCAAAGTTTACCATAACACTTTGATACTTTTTAAATTAATTAACATTTTAAAACCATTATGTTCATATGAATAAATCCTTAAAATCATTTTGAAAACATAGACATTAATTCAATAGATTTAGAAAAATAAATATTTAAAACATTTAAAATACTGATCTAGTTAAATATCCCCTTCCATAAACCCTTAAAAGATTCCTTTTTAATTTTTTTATAAGAAATGGACATGAATGATAAATATATCTCAGTATATACATACACATAAACAATCTTGGATAATAATGAGTTTGAGGAATTAACCCTTACCTTAAGTCTGATATTCTCTGTACGACTCTAAAACTCCTGTATAATGTTTTTAAACTTATTATTAACTTATATTAGAATAAAAATAATATTTATGATATCATATATTATTATTTTATGATTTTATATTACCCATTTATTGACAATTTATAGTTAATGCAACATTTCGGGTAAAATCGCTTTGTTTATCGTATGTGTTTTGACTCGTTATTCTTGATCATATTACTTAGATCATGATTTACTTAATTACAAAATGTATAATATAATTTATATATTATATATATTCATAATATAAATATATGTAATATATATATATATATAATGGAATACACCATTCATGAAGACGGTAGGTCGTACATACGCATAAACGTTGTTTCCGTTTTCTTATCGTATTGAATGGAGGTAAGTGAATGACATATATATACAAAGATATATATATATATATATCATTATAGTAGACTTATTATTTCATTTATTTCATAATTATGAATAATATATTTTTTATAATCATTCTTGGATGGTTAAAGTGGAGAATGAATCTCATTGCGTCGTGGAGACGGTAAGCTGTACGTACGCAGAAGCGACAATATCATTATATTTATGGTGAAATAGTATGTAATTGGATGGTATATTATATATAAAAAATAATTAACATCTTATATTTATTATTTACATCAATTATAATCATTATTATATCCATCCAAATAATGAAGTGGTGAATAACAAACTACACCACGACGTGGAGACGGTAAGACGTACATTCACACGTATGGTGACTTTGTCATTCATAGTATGGATAGAATAATGAATATGGTTGTACCATATTTATAATAAAATCTAATTATGTATAAGTTACTGGAGTTAGTGTTTTAGTATTGAAACAACAAAGAAAGAGTAAGTGGAAAAAGAAAATAACTTTGAAAGAGGTGATGAAATAATTACCTCTTCTTTAAGTGCTTCCTTTTAATTTGAACAAAAGGGATACTTAAGTTAGATTTATGATCAATTTAAGTAATATAGGTTTAATTTATCATACTTTTGAGGAGATTTGAGCAGGGTTTGTCCAAGTCAAATGGCTTTGGAGGTGTGAATTTGAGAGAAGGGGAAGTACCCTTTTACAAGAGAGGTGAGGGTCACTTTAGGAAGAGCTTGAAATATTAATTTATTATAATTTTTTTTGTTTATAATTGATCAAAATGGATTCATTTATAGGATAAGGTGGGTATGAGCCTAAATAATCTCAACTAATATCTTTTAGACAAGTTTATGTCACCATATTAACCTTATCTTTTAGATTTAACTCTTTGTTAAATAGTTTAACTTTTACCATGTCTTCTTGTGTTCTTACACTATATGGTTAATAAAATTACTATAAAATTCCAAGATAAACTAAAGTGGTTCATTAAGGATATATATAACATTACTTAAGTCCTTTTTTTGAACCTTATACTTTTAGGAATATTATATTATTTAATAAAATAATATTTTATTTAAAAACCCATTTATGTCAATTTTAACACTATTTAGTATTTGGTTTTTGTGAAAGTCATAAAAACTTGATTACTTCTAAAAAAATACATTTAATAAACCATAAAATGTCATATTCACCACGAAAATTCCTGGATGACATCAAAAATTTCAAATTATATTTATTTTAATATTTATAATATCATTTATTTGATTCTTTCATTAATAAGGAAAATACTGCATCATTATTGTTTCATAAATAAATATATTTATTTTATGTATAAAAATTATAAATAAAATATTATGTTTTAGGAATATTTTTATCTTTATAACGACTATTTATAGTCAAATAGATAAATTATATAACCTCATATAAAAATTGTTTTAGTAAAAGATACATGTTTAGGGTATATTTTTCTTAACTTTAAATTAAAAGTAATTAAATGTAATTTTCACACACAAGTGGATCCATGTAGTCCAAAAATATACCCAAGGATTCCCATGTTCGAAAATATCTCATAGAATAGGGTTAGTACATGTTTTAGAGTAGTTTACATTATTATAATATTATTTTTTACCCATATTTACCAGATTTTCCCTTTAACCATGGTAAAAAAAATATTTACTAAAGTTACTATTCTTAATGTCTAAAAATAAAAGGTAAATATTTACACAATTTTGAAATCATTATTACAAATATTTAATCTATTTTTCCAAATTCAAAATACATAATTTTTAGTAATTAATTTAAAATTAATTCCTATTGTCAAACCAAAAAGCGGGGTTTTAAGAAGTAAAAACTATCAAAAGATTGACATGTGTTTATATCTAATTTAAATGTGAAATTAATTCCAATGACATAAATTATATTAAATGATAAAAATATAATCTAATTATAATTTAAAACCACTCAAATGTATAATTTAACACTATAAATTATTTCAATTAAAAAAGTTGTTTTTAATTAAAATGTAGTATTTTTCACTTTTCATCAATATATGAAAGTTATCAAAAGAGTACCAAAATTTTTTCCAAACTAAATTTTTATGTCCCTATTCTAAATAAAAATTTAATTTCATAAAATTGAATATATAAAAGTGTTAAATATTGGATTTAAACAGGGTTCTCCATTAAAAGGTGGAAAAATTGCATTTTTTGAAAAATACTTCTTTTATCTAAAAAATTGAATATTTCATTATATTATATCACAAAATATGAATTTTATAATTATATTGGATATATAAAATTCAAAATTTGGTTAATACTATTCATAACTGCTTTTTAAACGGCTAGTTTGATAGGTCGTGGTGTGCTTGAACTCGGTGTTGTGTACATCTCATGCTATTTAATTATTTAAAAAGGTAGTGTACCATGGAATCTTGGGGCATTAAAGTATGAGAAATTATTTATGTAATAAATATCACAAGTTAATTTAAGGATAATTAGACAATTTTTTTGGAAAAGGCACAAGTATATAGTTTATCATAAGGAAGTATCTGAATATTCATAAGAAAGATATATGGTCTTTATAAGGATTATTGGATTCATAAAGGTCATAATAATTATGATTCATGGAATATATAAAAATAAAATATGATCTACATGAGGGTGATTCCTTACAATATAAGGGTCATTCCTTTATAAATTTTTGTGGTCCGACAGACAACTCAACATAAATTTTCTGAATTTTATTTGTGATATTTTGGAGGTATATTATAAAATATCATAAAATTGTAGATCTATTCTTAAATTATTTAAAAATTATGTTCTTCAAGTTAAAACCATGATTTAAGATAAAATGGAATAAATTATTTTTCATAATATCATGTAGTTATATGCTGTATTTATACTAGAAAGTGAGGATTTCACATCATGAAAAGGTAGTAGTGTATGAATGGGTATTAATGATCCACAAAAATATTTTTTAATATATCCATTATCTTATTTTAAATAATAATGATTGGTTGAAATCACAAATTTGGTGTATCTGGTGTTGACTAATCTACACATCTCACTGAAAAAATGGAGGGGGCAATGTAGAGGTGAAAATGTCAAGGGTTTTTTTGTATCTTTAAGTACATGATATGAAGGTTTGAGGAAAAAATACATGTATTTATTTTAGTACATGAGTTTTATTACTTTGGAAATATATAAATATATTTCATTGAAGAAGAGGAAACATAGATTGGTGAGAAAAAAGTGTAGTTCTTGTGTTTCCATATTTAGAATTGGAAATATATTTCATGGCCCAAGAGATATTGTGAATTGAATATGAGAGATCTTAAACCATGGTTTATGGAGAGAGATAATCTCACATGAAGATTTTATATCTTCTATAATAATAATAGATTTATATTATTGAGTCTTTGAAAGATCTTTTACTATATATCTATGAAACAAGTAAGATAATAGATGCAGTTTTCTTTATTTATCGATATACTTATAGGATGAAGAAGATAAATAACCATGAACCACATTGGGGAATAATATGATGAAAAGGAGGATGATATTTTTTATTTTTCCAAAAAAATAAGGATAATGAAGACAAAATCACTATTAAGTGAAAAATATATTCCAAATCTACACTAGAGGGAAGAGATCTTAAATGTTCACTAAAAATATTTCAAAGATGAAGTTGTTTGAGGAGAAGTTCACAACTTTTCTTTGAAAGAGAAAATTAGGAGATCAATAACCAATATATACATAATTTAATATTCCCCTAGCCATGCAGGATTTTATTCTTAAGGATGGACGTATATGTCATTAATTTTTAGAGTTACCTTCCTCATAGAAGTGTACAAAAGAGTATGATGTCTTATGATCCTTAGGTGATTATGAGTTAGGAGAAAAAATTATAATGTTGTGAGCCTATGTTTAGAGTGAATACAATAATTGCATCCATTGAACTAGTTCAATAGAATATTTTATCATATTGACACATCATAAATGTGTTTTCATTGGATATATCACAACATGGGTGAACTATGTAAAATCTTGGTTTCCACTACATTCTTGTGGGACAATGCATTGAGAGATTTATTTAACATAGTTACTACTTGTTTTGGAAAAATATGAATAAAAAATAATATGTAAAAAGGGAATTAAATGGTTTTAACTTGATTTAAAACATCTCAATTCTCTTTAGATACCTAAAAATTGGTTTTATAGCACAAAGTTTGTGTCTTGTGTTCAACCTTAGAAGCTTATTTTAGTGTTATTCTACAAATATAATCCGAAAGGATGCCCTAATTTTTCAGTGGTACTAAATTTTTATGGTGAAAAATAAATTCATGGTATATATGGATTATATTTCTGTATACACTCATAAATTTATTCTTAAATTATTTTTTATTAAGTCTAAATGTAGTTATCTTTAAATTAAATCAATGAAATTAAGAGATTGATGCTTCAGTTAAAGTGGAATTAGATAAGGAACATAAAAAATGAGATCATCAAGAATGTGTCTAACTATATTTTTTCTAAATATATGTGGATCGATCTTTAATATTCATTTAAAAAATAATCCATGTTGAATTAATTTCAGCTAGTGAACAAACCAAATAAATGATTCCTTATGTATAAATGTAAAGAGAAGAATAAGAGGAAGTCTACCCAAAAGACGATATCTACAAATAAGGTAGTAATTTATAAATCCAATATTATATTTGAATATAAAATTAGTTTTGATAAATAATAGGTATAAAAAAAATTAGACTCTCTTATGGTTCTAAAATGTTGTGGTGATTCTAATGAAGAAATGAAATTATCAACAGATTGTAGATTTGGATATTTCTCAATAGCCCCCAATAAGGTATCCATTCCTCACTATGGAAGGATAAATAGTGGGTAGCTATTCGTGAGATATAATATAAAGATATCAAAGATTTATACTTGGGAAATTAAAGGACAATAAGGGAGGAAGTGTCCTTGAAGTTTAACATAAAGAAAGTGGGAACAAAAATGAATTAGCAATGTTATTTTTTAACGAAATATTATAATAAATCAAAAATAAAACTACCATTAGAAGGAATAAAAGTAAATAAATTTCTATATAAAATCAAATGAAATAGAAGAGACATGGGGAATTCTCTTTTATGATAGGAGACTTAGGGTTCTACCACCACATACCATCACTCGATTGGGATCTCTTCCTAGGATCACTCAGATTAGCTCCCTTAAATAAACAATATGGTCAAATCCTTCCAAAACCTTCCTCAATATCCTAGTATATTGATTGGTATTATTCACATGTAAATACAATCCTTATATAACATGGTCACTCATATATCTCATCTATGACACTTTTTATAGATCAATTACACCTAGGTCCAGGGTTCACCTTGTTGTCAGTGGTTTCTCATTCCTTAGTTTATACCTCACTACTACATGGGTCACTTATATGGGTAGGGTTACATGGTTTCTAAAATAATGAAGAAATAATTTTTCCTCAAATTAGAGAGGATCCTAATGATATATAGCCTTAGAAGTGGATGATTTTTAAAGGTTCATTCAAGTTTCAAAGGATATGGTGTGCTGGTTCAAAATATAGTTTAGCTTGGGAAAGGTCAAATTTATTAGTTAATGTTGATCCATTTCTTTAATATAAACATTAATATTAATTATTAATTTCTTGGGGGTGGTATTTTTGTTATTAATGTTGATAATTTCTTCCAGGTAAGACACTTACCCAATTAAATTAGGCTTCCATTTCCCTTATTTCTAAATCCCGTGAAATTGTTAGCAATAATCCCTCAGTATATGGAATCATTAGAATTATTCAATTTCATATTGGTGTTACTGCTGTGTTTCATCATCTTTAATGCCCTCAGTTTCTAAGAACCCATGACAACACCTGAAAATGAAATTCATTTGGTGAACTGGTTTCTAGTCCCTCCAATGGATTTATTCAGGGTTTTAGTATTGATGGTGCTATCTAGGTCTTGATCAGAATCCACTTACACTATATCGGCCAAACCTATCATGCTTTACCACATCCTTGGTCAAGAATGATGGTGTTCATAGAGGATTTTGGATAGTGATAGTGGATTCATGTAGCAATAATGAATCACCAAAATTTTACCTTAGATTGGCATCACCCTATCTCTATATTTCCATCCTCTACCATTTCATTCTTGAACCATTGCATAGGGCCCCACTTCAATCATATACATTGGTGGTTAAGGAGTATTGGAACAATGCTGGTGGATGTGCATGATAATAGATTCCTCTATATTGTGTGACATTATTTTTTTACTAGAAATTATATTATATATGTAAATGAATCAATAGTCCGAATCTGGTTTGGTGTTGTTTTAAAACAACTGTGGTACAAAGGTAGCTGGTGATGTCTCATAGAGATTGTGCTTTGGCCAACAAAAATAATGGATATGGTTTGGTTTATAATCAGACTCAATAATGAAAGAGTTGGTTTCCAAAATTGAGGGGAAGGATGATAATATCAGGGAACATGATGAAAGTATAAAAACCTACAATGATAAAAATAAGACCCCTCCCATGGAAGCCTCAATAATTTAAACAAAAAAAATCAAAATTAAAATCCAAAAGTAATTAAAATTCAATTGATAATTATATAAAAAAGTATAAATTCCTTAAACTAATCTTAGAACAATGTGGTACCAAAATGATACTATTATGTAAAAATTTTCCACATTATGAGTATGTGTTTTGAATCCCAAAGGCCCAAAAGTGAAAGCGAACCAACTACTATACCAACCACTCAATTATGAGAAAACAAAATAAGGTATGATTACTATAGAAAGTTCTCAGTATGTTTTAACGAAGGTATTAGGAAAATTAGTTATAGTCATAAGAAAGAAATGATGGAAAAATGATTCCATATGGAGGAACACTACTCTTATGTCATAAAATAAAAGAGTTTACTCTAGAAAAGGTCTATTACACAGGAAAACATGTTTATTTTTTTATATGAAAAATAAAGAGATAAAGAAAGGGTGCATCAATCACCGATGTCAGTATACTCACAAAATTCTTATTAATAAAAGAATACAAATATATAAAACTAAATAATGATCTACTCCAAATGTGAATAAGGATGAATAAATTGGGAGGAAGAATCCATCAGAGAAGGAGGATTCTAATGTGTCTCTCATGTCAATTAATTAAGAATAAATACAATTTGGTCTCACAAAAACCATAATATGTAAAGAAATAATGACCAGTGGATGTTTCCTCCAATGGAAGAAGAATCTATATGTGGAAAGTAATGACATGTGATCAAAGGTGGATAAATGCACAAGTGGGATTATTCTTACAATGGAGAATAAATAAAATCCAATAAAATAGATACCCAAAGAAAATATCAAATAAGAGAAGTGTATAAGAGGGATCACACAAATAAGATCCTATTATAAGTAATTAAATAAGATCAACAATGAGGGCGATAAATATAAAGAGGAATTTCATGAATTGACAGAATTTATTTCCCTAAATGTAAAAAAGATAATTTTTAATGAAAAGGGTTGGTCCAATATGACAATACCCATTCCTCAAATTGAGGAAAATGGAGGTACCCATCTCCCTAGATATTAAATATTTTTTAATTATTTGGATGTGATGAATAATTAAGAGGTTGATACCACTCATGTATTAATTTTTATGGAAAAGAATAATAAAGTCAGTTGAAATCATATATATTTTTACTTGAAATGTATTAAACTATTGAAAGTAAGTGGAAATAAAATCTATATTTGATAAAAATAGTAAAAAATTACCATGGATGATTCTAAATCAAGGATGAATAAAAAATAATTTTCTTATAATTTAAATAATACTTGAATCTGGAGATATTTGGAGAATCCATATTTTAAATAAAAAAGGGGTTAATGATAAAATTTAAGAAACTAATGGTATCATACTAAATATAGTTTAAAATAATTAACATTAGACTATAAATTTATTATAAGAATACTAATAAGGAAATAAATATATTTTAATAATTAACATGATATAATTTTATATTTACTTATTTATGTTCTTAAAATTGGTATTAGTTTACCATGTTTATAGGATACAAAAAGATTTTACCCTGATAATGTTATTACTAACACAATATATCCCTAAATAGAAGATAATTATAAAATATAAGATGCTAAAATTCAGATGGAATTGGTGAAAAAAATGTTAATGGATATTTATCCGTATCTAAATAATGATAATGTTTAATGAAGTATAGCAGGGAAGACAACAATTTAATTTTAAAAATCTATTTTTTATGGTTGGTATCATTTTTTAAAATTTGAATCACTTTTGGTGTCCATAGATAATAATAAAATAAGAAATTTAGTATGGTTCACGCCTATATTAAATTATTTTTTATTTACTAAAATTTTGTTTTAGTGTGGTTGAGTTTATAGGAATTTTATTAATAATAATGTGTAAAAATTAACATGTAATAATTATTGGTCTTAGTGAGTGACATGGATACCTTTATGGGAATTGACTTAGACACATACATCCTACACCAAGCCCAGTCTTGTAAGAATTATAATTTTTTTTGATATTATAACTATTATGTGGGAGTCTTAATCATAGATTTTATTTGTGTTAATGTTGTTAAAATGTAATTTGGATTAAAATATTAAGGAAATTTAATTATTCATTTGGACTATTTACCTATATATTTTTAATATAAACTAGAAAGTAAACAAAAAGTTTAATCAATAAGTTGATAGTGACAAATAATTATGTGTTTTAAAAAAGTGGAATAATATGTAAAGAGAGATAGTAGGTCTCCATATACTCAATGAGGGATCAAAAAGTGGGGGAATATTTTTCTATATCCTCAAAGGGAAATTATAAGTTAATGTGGAAACCCTATTTCATTCTGAAGATAGAGTGGGAGTAAATAAGTAGAAGTTTATTCCCCTTGAACTAAAACATTTTAGGGGGAAATTTGAAGTCAGAATGATAATAGAGTTATCCACTTTTTATTTTATTTAGAAAAGGTGAGAGGTAAAGGTTTCCCATTTTCAAAAAAATCTAAAGGGGGATATTATTATAACCCTATGGGTTTTCATCATTTTTTTACCTTACATGTAGAAGTTGGTCGAAGGTTATTTTTTTTTGAATAAAGGTGGATGCTGATTAAATGAATGAGTTGTTTCAATTTATGTGTGCTTATATTAGTTGGATATATCCTAGAACATAAGGATAATTGCAGATATGCGTAAGTATCATCATGGAGTGTTTAATGTTCATCTGGAATATAAGGATTAGTTTTTTTAATGATCATTGTCTATGTAAGTATGATCTATGGACTTCATAAATATCATCATCCAGAAAAATTGGCAAAGGATTGAGGATAATGGTTTCCCAAATAATGATTCTAGATTTTCATAATCATGATTCATTACATGTTTATGTATCATTCAATATGTAATGGTCATCATACGGATGATTAATGGTCTTCATAAACATGAAATAAAATTTATGTGAGGGATATTCCTTGAAACTATGGGGTCATTCCTTTATAAGATTTTGAGTCTTTATGGACAACTCAATGTAATGTTTCTAAATTTTATTGGTGATATTATCTATAAGATTTAGGAAGTTTCTTAACTTGTATCAGATGGTTCTTCATCTAGTCATAAATGAATCAAACATAACATGATTTAGTTTTAATCCAAGTTTCAAGATGAAATGGGGATAACGAGTTGTTTTGATATTCATGAAATTTATACTGTATTAACATCACAATGAAATGAGTCCACATCACTAAGAAGAAGTAGTGCATGCATAAGTATTTATGATCCATATGTATATTTTTTAATACGTCCAACATCATATTTTAAATCTTTATAATTTGTGTAAATCATGGATTTTATTGATATATTATTGACCACATTAAATGACTTAATTTAAAGAATATAGGGGGAGTTTTAGAGGTAGTAGTGTCAAGAATTGTGTTTTTTAATGCACATTATAGATATTTGAGTAAAGAAATAAATGAATGTACTTTAACATGATATTTATCATCCACTTGAAGGCTAAAATGATATTTCATAGAGGATTTTGTTCTTAGGATTCCATATTTAGAATATAGAAAGTATTTCATAGATAAAAAATGATGGGTCTTTGAATATAAGAGATTAAAGTTTTAGATTTATAGAGAGGTAGAATCATTTATAAATATTTTTATTCATTTATATAAAGAATATACTAGGAAGAGGGAGTATTTTAAAGTTACTTTAATATATATATATATATATCTATAAATGTATAGATTTAAAATGTCAACTCTATTTTATCTATCAATATACTTATAGAAAGAATAAGGTAGAAAAACACCATCCTAATGATCTGTACACCAATAATAAGTGGGAGATTATTGATTTTAAATTAAGAGAAGAAGAATTAACAAATCATTTCTATTTAATGAAGAAGATATTATAGAAATTTCCTAGAAGGAAGATCGATTGATAATTCATGGAGAGTCTTTCAAAGATGAAACTATTTGAGTAGAAGTTCATAACTTGTCTGTAAAGGACAATCCTATGAGATCAAGAGTTCATCTATACAAAAATGAATATGAACATATCAATGTAAGTGTTCCCAATTGAGTATTGACCTACATATATTTATACAATGGAATTTTATTCCACAAATTAGTGTGAAATGAAGAAGGAAGGGTAATGATCCTTAGGATTAAGACAAGTAATATAAATGTTTCAAATTTAATGGTTTTATTATAATAAATTATTAAAACTATTTTAAAAGGAGAATTGATAAACTAATACATTCAAGGATTAAATAATACAATATTTGTGTTTTTTAGATTATGTTCATTTTTCACATGATATAATTGGAATATAAAATGTTATATTTCATAAAACATAATATATTTAAGGTAAATGTTGTATGAAAAGGTTAATTTGATAATATTACATTACAAGTAAATAAAAAATACATATATTTATATATGGAGTTCCCATAATGGGTGGATAAATGATAAAGTTTTTATAATTACATGATTGATGAATTTTCTAGGAATATTTTATATCATTTTTAAATCTACAAGTTATTCATTATTTTGTTTATTCTACGTATAATTATTAGTTAAAAATTATTTATATTATGTCTTTTTTCTGGTTTTAGTTTTTAGAGTTAAACATATTCTATAATTTATCATACATATATATAACGAGTTACATGATGGGTATGATAATTTATTTAGTTTTATTATACCTAAAATTTATCTTATAATGGTCCATGATATTGTATTAAGAAGTTTATTACAATTTATACACTTTAGATATTAGAATTATTCTGGGATTTAAATCTATCTTAATTAATGTATCTCTAGTTAGAGGTCATACTAATCACTGATCTAGAAGCTTATGGGTTACCTAGAAAAGTGGGGGTGATATACTAATTACTCCAAGTTACTATTATGGAGATTATATATTCATATAATTTCAATTCTATACATGAAAGTGTTATACATACTTTATTCATGAGATACATTTAGAAATGTGTGAATAAGTGTGTAAGCATTGATTCAAAAATGTTATGATGAATACCTTACCTACTGAGACCTTAGTGAAATGGGTGGTGTGAAATATGTTGAGTAAACAGGATTAAGTGGATGTATTTTTTTACCTTTCTAAAATTTTATATTGTTTCACCTTTATTCCAAATTTCATACTTTCTTAAAGAATTTAAACCCATTTTTGAAAATAAAAAATATTCATTTGGTGTGTAATTTAAAGAAAATGATCTCTTAATCTTTAAATTATACTCCTATAAATGAAATTAAGGAATGAATTAAAAAAATGGTCAATGATTTCATGCCTTAATTAGTTCACTACTACATGACTCAAATTTTTCCTCCAGTACTTTTTGTTATATAATGACCAAAAATTTCTATTATCAAACTTTATGTCATTATATGGCTATGGCCTGCTTACTGATGCAGAAATTCTACCACCAAGTAACAATCTTACACTTTAATTTTTACAAATTTTTCATATTTTTAAATGTAAAATAATTCAATGTATAGGTTATTTGTTAAATAAACCCATGTTGAATTGACATATTCTATGTGGCACAATAATTTATCTCTAGAAGATCAATAATATGAATAAAAAACCAAGATGAAAAATTATTTCATAATTGATAATTTATCACTTTTTTATTAATATTATTGTTAGAATACAAGTTGAAACTTATGATTTTGGGTATATTCAATACTAATAATATATTTATTTATTTGGAGATTCAGACCCGTGTTGATTATTGAGACCATATTAAATCATTTAGGATACATGAAGATTCCTAGATATCCTAAAAGTATGTGTATAATCTTGTACATTTCATTTATGACCTCTAAATTCAATAAAGTTATTATATAAAAACACTCTATTTATTACACGGGGTGTTTGGAATTATCCTATGAGATGTGTACAAGATTAGTGGAGCTCTATTTTTAGGATACATGTATAGTGAATTAATTTTACCAAAGGTTTTTTAGGGGGATATTGACTAATTAACAACATTAGTATAAGATTTTATGATTTAAGAACAAATTAACATAGGGAATTATCCTTTACCGAGAACCAATATCAACTTCAAGGAGTGGTTTCACATGTTCCTGAAAATTCATTAATAAGATCCAAAGTTTAATGGCCCCTGATTTTATTGACTATTTGTATATTGGAGATGAAGGTACTTACTAGATCTATTTGGAAAAGGGAAAATATGTAAATTGGGGTTAGTATATCAACCTCAAGATGAATCCTCTCCCGCATCATGATAACTTCCACACCATGTGGATAAATGAAAACATATTATCAGTTTTTTGTTCACATCGAATCATGGAACTAGGAACCATTAACATAATGGAACACCTAGAATAAAGAAGATTAATCAGTCCAACGACACCAATGTTTTCCAAAATTCATTATTATACACTACACATATAATAAATAAAACATCTAATTCAGGTTTCTAGATCACATATTTTTTCTGATATGTATTATATCTCATTTAAAGATATATGAAGGTCATAACACATTGAATTTTTTTGGTGTTAATTCAAGCCATTCCTTCATAGTGTCTCTAGGGTTTAACCATTATCATTGGATATCCAAGATATTATCAAGGCCTTGGGAACATCTTCCTAATTTAACTTCCTATATGGTGAGATATCAATCAATAATATTGTGGATAAAAATTCATAGATCAATGAAGCATGATCATATAGAGTAGTGATAAGATATTGTATACTAGTTTAATGGATTGAATATAATATAATCTATGAGGTATATGAACCATGTCTATTCACTTGTTTATCCTAATTATTGTAGAGATGAATCGTACAAGAGCCTCAGCCCAGTTGGTGAGGACTCAGAAAGTGCATCAAAGAGACCTGAGTTTAAAACCGAGCATAGAAATAATTTCAAGGCCCTGTAGCAGTACTATAGTAGTATTATAGCAGACACTGTTCGGTATTGTAGTAGTTAGAACTATTCATCTATTTGGGATTTTGGGCCACTGGTTTGGGCCTCAGGTTTTTCAAGTCCTTCAGGCTGGTATGATTTTTAGGCCATCTCAAGGCCTTCGGGCCACCTCAAGGCCTTCAGTACACCTCAAGGATTTTGGGCCACATGAAATTATTCTTAAAAATGACCAGACAAACTCTACAAGGAGCAGACTCTAGATGAGGATTCAGAGCAGACACATTCACCAGAGCAGAAGCTATGTGGATTTTTTTAGAAATAAAGGGTATGACATTGCCATCAGAACCAGCCTGGGCATGCACGAGAATCCTAGTCGAATAGGCCATGCGAAGATGGAGAGCTGGCATCACGATGAAAGAAGCTAATGAGGAGTATTTCCATGTAGTTATACTTTGTATATTTTCTAATACCTACGGGTCATGTAATTTATAAGCCTAGAAGCCTTGTAAGAGTTCACCCTCATCCATTAAAAGGGGGGTTATCAAAAATAAATAAAAAAAGAAGGCCTTCGGGCCATTCGAGGTAGAGATGAATCTCGACCCCATATGTAGAAACAAGAATGGTGTAATATCCAATTTTGGAAAGAAAATTATATTCTATGATGATATTAGAGAATATTCATGTTAGTATTATATTTTCCCCATTTATTTAAAGCATGTGTTTCTTATTATCTAATCCGATTTTTAGAGAACTATTTTTTTGGTTTGATGGCCCCTCAACTATAGAAATGGGGAATCATGTGACCTTTAAGAAATAGAAAGAATGCATCATGAAAAAGTATCACTATAGTAGGTAAAATGATGTACACAACCCTCCTTACTAAATAGAATTGAATAACCACAATAGGATTTGGATGAAATAAGGTTATTTAGTAGGAATAGGAAAATTTTGGCCTCAAATGAGAGAAAATGGATAAAAAATCCCCTAAAGAAAAATGAGTTGGTATCCCATCTAAGGTTATCAAAATCATATCCATTTTTTCCTTCAAACATTACATACCTCAAGGTTTGTTTATTTTTGGAAAACTTGGAAGTAGTGACTATTCCAATGGATGTGTGGGATATCATTCAATAATATATTTTATATTATATAAATTATGAATTTTTATGGATCTTACTAAAATAAAGATTGATGAAAACCCACTGAAATCCATGCACGTGTTAGAGAGATAGAAATAATAAGTTGTGTGGTTGATGAAAAGGATCCTTATTCTAGGAGAGTAATAAAAATCATGGATCTGGGTAATGAGGAGTCTTCCATACGAAATATAGTAGAAGATTATTAGGATGAATGCATTGATCTCATAGATATATGAAAATAAATTTTAGAGTTATCTTTTCTATATAATTTTTATATATAATTTAAATATATGTATCAAGTCACTGTGTAGGGAAAATAGGTTATAGGAAACTCAATAACATCTCACTAGTACATATTACTAGGAAATACTATTGGGGATTAGGTGGATTTTTGGATTCCACTAGTGTATAATCCATCTCCTAAAAACATGATACAATTAGGAGTAGAAATTGTTGACCAACTTGGGGATTTACCCATTCTAATTTAGTTTTATACTAATATAAGGGAGTAAAATCCACCCCATGGACTATGGTGTTGAGATCACAATGTAATATTGACCATAAATATTATAAATGTAAAGAGTGGCTATCTTCTAAATTTAATCATTACGTTTCATCCAATTTTGTATATTAAGACTATGTTTCTACATTATTTGAATGTATTTATTTTTTAATATAGAATCATTGAAACCTAGTACATGAGATGATAAGATTGATCCAAAAATATTGTAACTCCCTAAATCATTGGGATGGAAAATTTAAATGTTATTGTATATGTCATAATGGATCATCCAAAAACCCATTTCATCATCCCAAAAACTCCACTTCCATAGATTATCCATTGAAAATTAGGAGGGAGACTCAAATATTTAAGGAAGTATATCTAAATAATTAAATTTGATCTATATTGTAAAGGGATAAAATATCATAAATCATGATGCTTGATATTCCCATCAACAATGAGTATTATTTTAGGTGGATCATTAAATAAAAAATGATATTATTGTGAAATTATGATCATTATTTTATATTAGGTTATGGTTGGGTTTCATAGTATCTAACAAAACTCATTAAACACAATGGGATAAATACATGAATCCATAAACCAAAATTCACCATAACTGAAAATAAAATTAGGTTATTATGAAATAGATAACAATTTATGTGTACCTTAAATCAATTATCCACTACAAATTATATTTTCTTCATTTGTGGTTGATAAAATCACATTAGAGCTAGGAAAATGGCACCCCTCCTCTAGATGTATCTATGAAAAATATTGAATTTATAAATATTTGAGTGGTACACTATTATCATATATTGTATGCTCTTACCTTGTTAATTAAATGAATGAAGTGTAAGAGAGTTATGATATTAAGGGTGTATAAAAAAATAATTTACAAGATATATTTCCTCCCATATCATGGAATTATGACTCTTTATGTTGAGAATATGAATTAGAAATATATATATATTATGAGTTTTTTTTGACCATAGAAATTTTGTTGAGAGCTAGTGGACGTTTGTTAATGATTGAAGTAAAAGAAGAAGACTTTATAAGAGAATAATAAGATATAGTTATTTTATTTTATTTTGTTGTCAACACATAAATCATATTTACAATTAAGTATTATATAGTGTATCATTATATGTAATGTTCATTACATGGTTGGAGTTATTGAAGGAACATGGAACAAGTTGTAATGTTGAGGGAGTTAATTTGGAGGTGGGGTTATTGATTTAGAAAGTCCATATCTATATTATATTCTTTGAGTAATCTAAAAGATAAGTTTCTTTTTGAGAATGGATGTTAAAATGGGTTGAAGAAGGTGATGTTTCTAAAACCTTAAAAATATGAATAATTAACCGCACCCTTGAGAATTTACACCGTGATGCATATATTTTCTCTCATGATGATATATAAGAAGTGTTTTGAGAAGTTGTGTCTCAAATATGAATAAAGTATGGAAGTTAATGTAGTAGTAGAATTGTTTTATAATTAAAAAAGAGTTAAAATCTTCTAAAGGAAAAAAATATTCCATTCACACATAGGATTAACCTAATGGGTAATTGAGGTTTTCATTTTCATAAAAGATAATATTGATAAATGAAAAAACCCTTCATTTTATACATAAGAGTGACCTTGAACAACCAATGTAAAAAAATAAAAAATTTCTTAGAATTTAATGTTTACTCTAGGGTGATATGTAAGAGTAAATATACTCAATACATGATATTATTTTCTTTGAGAATAAAATTATAAAATACATCAAACATGGTTGATACATAGGTTTTTTTTATTTGAGTAGAAAATTAGGAACATATTTTAATAGGTTTGATACAAAATATTATTACACATAATAAATTCCATACATAAGATTTTATATATAATATGTAATAAATTTATATAATAATAATGTTAAGTTTTTTTTCAAAAAATTTAAGTATGAGTTAGAGAATAAGGGTTGTTATATGAAGATAATAGTCACCTAAAAATTCAAGCTATAGATGGATAGAGGAATGCAAATACCTCAATGATTTATGATATAGTCATGTTGTGTTAAGAAGGTGATGAAATAGAAAATAAAGAGGAGTGGTTTTCATGATATAGTCATGTAATTATACAAAGATATGATAATTAGTGTCTATGTTGTTTTGATTTGGTCAAATATATCACACTATAATGAATTGTATCATGATGTGATCATGAAAAACTATAGAAAATAAGATAAAATTTAAGATGTGAAGATGAAGGATTTTTAGAAGTAGTTATAGGAACTTGTTTTTTACATAATATAAAAATTAATACAATGATTTAGTACAAAGTAAACTATTTAGATCTAATGACTATATAAGATGAATAGAAGTTAAGGATAAGCTGAAGGAAGTTGGTGGTTCAAATTTTAATTTTAAAATCAAATTTGAAATTGAATAAAAGTCTCTTACTGTATCAGGTATATATATAAATATGATCATTTAGGATTATTCAATATAGATATTGGAAAAGATGATACAATAAAGGAGACTCAATGATGTGTACATAGAAATAAAGTGATAAGAATAGTGAAAAATAAGAAGAGTACTTATGAGTGTGAATGTAGAAGAATAGGAACAGATTGAGTACACACTTGGTTTGTGTGTAATCATTACACAAATGTCACGTGTTTAAGAACAATGAATCATTAAAAATTATTTTAAAAATAAAATGAAGTGTGGGAGAACTATAAAATTGTTGGGATACATTCAAACTTAATGATAAGGATAATCCATACCATATAAAAGTACAAGTCAACATCGTACTATATCAAGAGAATATTTGATTGATAAGATTATTAATATTCTTTTATAATTAATAAAGGATTTACCCCACTCATTTTATCCACCATAGTTATTGCATTAGGTGAAATTTTCTTGAGTGATTCCAATACATACCAAGGATTAGCTTGTCATTTTTAGTAGTGAACCATTCATATTAGGTGTCTTTGATTGTTTTTTCCTCTGTGTTTAACATTTTAGTAGTGAGATTTATCACCCTAAAAAGTAATATTGTTTTATTTAATTAGAAATCAGAAATGGGAAGAATTTAATATTTTTCACTTATTCAAACCCTATCATATAATCCACACCATTATTTGGTCCATTAAAATGGTATCATTTTAGTCTTTGTTTCCTTGGAAGATATAGAATTCTAATGTTTACCGCTGTGAAGGTTGTTGAATTTAGTTGGTGTTGAGTTTTTCTATCTTTAATTTTTTTAAAGTGTTCCTTTGTGTTCAATTATATGGTCTCTAAATTAATTTTATGAACATGTACAATATTAATTTAGTGAATTACAAGGAGATCCCCACTTTCTATAGAAATAATTATTATATCTATAAAGATCATATGTCTTATAAATTTTTTAAATTAGTTTTGTTGTTTTGGAGGATTCTTATAATTGTTTTTTTCCTTTTGATGAAGGTGATATGATGAAAATAATATATGATAATAATTTTTATAAAAAAAATTTATGCTCTAAATTCCATCATATCATCTATTTTGGAAGAATAGTTTATAAAGGTTAAAGGTATTGAGATAGAAAAATGTAGTTTAGATAAGTTAGAAAATAATTATGAGGGGAATCCAAAGATGAAATAATGTAAGTTATAGGTTTAGATATTGAAGTATAAAGTCCTAAATATTAATGATGATGAAATGATATATAACATATTCATTTGAGTTAATGAAGTCATAGTTTCATTATATTTTTTAGTGAGAATTTGGAGGAATATAAAGTTGTCAATAATATATTATAATTTTCTCAATAAATATTTTATGTTAAGGTCTTAGTTAATTATGAACTTCATCTTAGTACACTTCCCATATAATATTTTTATAGAATTATTATTTATTATTAAACACAAATGGGATGTTTCTTTTAGATAAAGATAATGGATGATAGGGAAATGTCCTTAAAATATATGAATAAATAGAAAATAAGGAAATAAATTGATGAGGATGAATAACATTCTAATTAATAAGAGGATATTGAAATGAAATTTGACAAAATTTTATCGTTAATTTAAATATTTATACAAATAATAAATTAAATGTTTTTTGAAAATATCATAGTTAAATATTTTCTGTGTGGTAGAGATGAAAATTTATATAAATTTTTTCTAAATTTGAAGAAAATAAAGTTTGTGATGATAATGATGAGAATAAAATAAGTTCAATAAATAAGACAACATAAAGGGATTCATTATTGGGGAAAGTTAGGAATTTATCTAAATTCATGAAGAGTAACTTCTTATCTAAGCTTAAGGATAGTGATAATAGTGAGGATGTTGAAAAGGAAGAGATATCTTGTACAATTAGTGAAATTATTCTAATTATAATGGTGAATAAACAAGAATAAAAAAGTTATGACAATAGAAATTAATAATTTTATTGGGAAAATAAAAAAGGTTTAATGATATAGAGGGAAGTTAAAAAACTCCTATTAATGATTTGACAATTAAAAATTGTAATAAAATTTTGATAAAGGGTTTCCAATTATCTATAAAAAATTAAACATTTTATGTTGAAAAAGATTCATTGTTTAAAAATAATATTTGAAAAGTGGGGAGGTCTTAAAGTGAATAGAGGAAGAAATTGAAAGATGAAATGAAAGATAAGGTTACTAAAAATTTTAATTAACTTTATATTTTCTAATATAAATTTATTATTTTAGAAATTCAACTGGGAATTAACAAATAAAACATCAAAAATATTCTTCAGGAAGTTAAATAAATCCAAAAGTAAATGATTTTAAAATGTAATGCCTCACTAGCCTATAACACCAATTGGTTCTTGGAATGGCGATCAACATTGTATCTCAGGTGTGCCTCCCTGAAGATAGAGGCTTCCAACTATTAGTGCGAGTATAAGGTGGATTGTTAAAGATACTACACCCACATATCAAAGTGAATAATAAAAAAATAAAGATACAAGATACAATATCTAGATAAATAATTAGTAAAAAAATATCAAGGAAAGTTCCCATGCCTAAAAAAAAATCCATACTTTATTATAATGAACTATATGATATTACTTAGGAAAATCAAAAATTAGTATCAGATCATATACATTAAAAACCAAAACAGCAAAAAAAGATTGAAAACTCCCTAGAAAACAATCCTATGTCCTATCCAAGTATGAAACTCCCATGCTCCATCCTAGAATCCTAAATACACATCAACCATAAGGTGATCTCCTATATCCTTTCTTGAAACCATGAAGTTATACTTAGGTACCACATGATAGACAAAGAAATGTATGAGTAAAACTTAGTAGTACATCAGAAATTATGTATAAAAAAATATACAGTCTTAGAAATAAATTTCATGTTGATGTGAATAATAAAATAAAGGCACAATATAAATAAATAAACCATTCTATATCCTCAGGTTCTAATGTGATATATGGTTTCATACTCACATGCTTTATCCTAAATCAGATGAAGTTATTCCTAATAAATCATTAAGAAATACTATTTAACCTAAGTGAATCACCCAATACGTTCTAATTAATAAAATTTCAGAGTCAAACCTAAGTGGTACCAACCATGGAATTCCAAATTATAGGGAAACACTTTTGATTCATAAGAGGATATTCTTAGGAAAACCAAGTAATTAGGCATCACTACCAAACCCAAGGGGTATACCCTTGGTCTTATAAAGAGTCATACATCATTAATGAATGAAATGTGAATCACTATTATCATTCCAAAGTCTTAGGCATCATAACCATACCCAAGGGGAATCACTCTTGGTGTTCCAAAAATTAATTAGCATTTAATCCCATAAGAAATTCATGAATAATTTAATTTATTTTAATATACCATAGGTGTCATCCTCAATCACCCATGGGATCACAACATTTTTTCCCATTTAGTTATCCCAAAACAACCCTCTAAGTGAAAAATCGTCTATAAATTTTAAATTTATTTAATATTTAAACTTCAATCCTCGCATAATAATCATGTACTCGGAACCTAGATAACACATTAGGTATCTCTAGTCACTCATACATGGCCAAATACATAAGTCAGGAAACCCCTAAGGCCACCACATTAATTAACCAAACTTTTCTTACCAATTAAAACTGCACAAAATGTAGTTGTCAATGTCCCATTCACGTGATCACAATCCCATCATAGGTCCGAGCCACCTCCAGGGTAATTACTTAATTTTAATTATATTATTCATAAATTACAATTATTAGTTAAACACGCCGTAAATTTGGTCTGACTATATAATGAAACATAAATAAAATGATGGATGAATTGCGGGAAAGGTTATAAATAACCTTAAATATACTTATAGGTGTCCAATCATCCTATATCAACCTCATATTCAATCTAATCCATTATAAATTAGAAACTAAAATTAATACCATGAGAATAGTATAGAACATATATAATCAATGAGAAACCAAATTAAATTGGATGAAAAAACAAAAAGAAGAATGAAAATTGTTATCCATTCCTTAAGCTTCCAAAAACACCTAACAGTGGGAGAGTATGTGGAGAAACAAAGAATAACCCATCCTTAAATAGGATAAGAACCAATGAGGAGGGACTTCATCTAATGATAATATTGAATGAAAGATCCCCAAAAATTTTAAAACCCACCCACAATTAATTAATAAATGAAATCATTAAAAAACATAACGAAAGGTTACATGGAGTAAAAAAATCATTCACACCATGAGTTTTTGGGGACATGGAGATCCTCCCATTTTCCACTCATTTCATGGCATGGAGCACTACTTCAAGATGTGAAACATGTTCTGTCCATAACTTTCAGCTTTATATGAACCAAATTCTTCCTATAGTATTCACCGGAAAATATTGACCCCCTATATCCTTCAATTACCACTAAATAAATGTTCTCATAAAAAAATTATATGGTTATATTCAAATAATAAGGGTTTGGTATTTGTAACCTTATCACCTTAAAGTAGTCATCATCAATATTCTCTCTCAAACAACATCAGGACTTTGTGCCAACTAACACGGGCCAATGAGCCCATATACCTGACTCCTGCTCTCATGACTCCACCTAGGCATGTTTATATTGTCAAAAATAGGCACTAGAGGAACTTTAATATTTTATGGATCTTTTTTACTCCTATAAACTATACCGATGAGGTTCTCTTAAAATAATACATCAAATAAAAGATCTGTATCTCCTTAATGATCCCACACACTGGTTCCCACCCATGTTTATGATCCACAAAAAGAACCGTTATTTCTTCCCTTGAATTGATTCCACAAAAATAACACTACACTAGGTTTTTTCACATGATACACCCCTAAATCATGTGATTAAATGTGGTTTCACCCCATAAAATGTAATGAAACAACCCAGGGTGACCTAGAACACTGTCCATGATGGCTAGACATAATGTAGAGATCAATAAAAAACCAAAGAATGTCTCATGTTTATCTAAAAATAAAATAAAGTAATTATAAAATATATATGGAATGGGTCAAATCCATAAGACATAAAAACAAATATAAATGGATAACTCCCAAAGTAAAATAAACCAATAACAAATCCCATTCTCCATGTGATCATACATCACCACCTACCCAACTCACTATTAAAATTGAAATTAACCAAGAGAATCTAGTGAGCTACATGATGCACATACGTTCACCTGTATCATAAAAAACACATCTTTATACACCCAAAGGAATATCTTGGATGTGATTTTAAAACCTACTAGGATAACACCATGAATATATACAATGAATGATACTATATCACCTTATTTCTAGCATTAAAACAAATAAAGTTTCATAAATCTATTTAATTTTATTTTTTTTTCATAAAACATCCTTTGGTATTCCTTTCAAATAATACATATCCAAAGAGATAATAATGTGGGAATCAATATCAATGATAACATAAAGTGTTTTAATTAATAAAAATATTTCAAAAAGTAATAAACATGCGAGCATCATAACAAAATACATAGATAAAACCAAGAATGAATCAAAATGGGTCTAGACTATAGGAATACGTAAATAGAAAATGAAACAAAAAATATCCTATAATAACATTAATACTAATGAAATGATTCATACCATAGTTTATCAATATCAAAATCATAAAACCTAGTGGTTCCACACTCACTAATCTTTTTATATGTCCAAAACCCAATAATCCCAAGGTTCCCAATGTTCTCCCATGTACTACTTTTCATCTAAAAATTTAAAGAACCATGAATACATTTTTACAAAAAACTTTCATAATTAAATCATTAATTTTATCATTCTTGAAAATAAAATTTAAATTAAAAATCATCTTTGATGTATTTCATCAAACACAAAAAATGTATAAAACTATTTTTTAAAGAAAATCCACTTCTCTTGCCATCCAAGAATAAATTTCATAAAACAACCCTCGTACATTTAAAATAAATTAATTTCATAAACCAAAACAAATTAATTTATAATAACATCAAGTAATTAATGAGATAGAAAAATTTCTTAGAGACACCTACTCCACCAATGAAGATAACCTAGTTGCCTTCGAGAATGAAGGTTGGAATTGAATATTTTAGTTTCTCATATGAAAAGAAACCTAATAATAATTATAAATTCTCCATAAAACCCTCTAGATAGAGAAATAAAAATCTAATTGGGTTCCAAATAGATAAGGGGAAGGGAGATCAAAGATAGATCTAGAGAAAATAGGAGAAAAAGAGAATAAAATTGAATATACCTTGAAGAGATCCACCCAAATTGATCCATTATCACAAAAGAACCCAAGAAAAAACCCTCTAGAGAATCAAGGAGAAGATAGTTCAAACTGATGAGTGATTAAAAGAAGATTAGAGTAAGAAACCTACAAGGGAGTCATGGAAAGTTTTTATTTTAGAGAATGTGGTATGGGCCACATATTTTGGTCTTATGATTAGAAAAATGATGCACTAATCATGTGGTAGTTATTGTCCCTTAAAAACTGAAGTGTATGGTTATATTTGAATATATATTGGTTTATACAATCTATGATTAGTCCATGAAATATTCTATAGACCAAAACCTATCCATTCCCATAGTTTTCTTGGTGACTCCCAAAGTTATAAAAATCATTCTCAAACCTTTATAATTGATATTGGTTTCAATAAATCCATATCACAGAGTTACTAAATTGTTGGAAAACCTTATTCCATAAATTAATTCTCAATATATTTCCCCCCAAAATTTAAAATTTTGATCCTTGATTCCCCAAAGAAAAAAAACCCTCAAAATTGATAGACTGAGATCAAAATTAAAACATACATGTGACCTAGAGGGCATCAAACTTTTCCCCACCATAAGAATTTCTATCCCTAGAAATCTCTTAAGATTATATACTCGCAAAAAGAGAATGACACTTCTATATCATCAAATATTCCCACTCCCACATCTCATGGTTATCTCATCTGTACTACAGTAGTACACAAACTAAAAGAATTTTTATAGTGCACAACACCTTATCCTCATGATCTGTAATCTGAATAGGTTTCTCAACTACTAAGGTGTTAGGCCCAAGATCAAGATTCCCCTATTCAGTCAAATTTAATGGTTTATGTTAATACATCCTCAATTTTGAGACATAAAATATTTCAAGATATGTATAAATTCCAACCAGTAATCCACCTTTATAATATGTTAGATAATCTCAAAAGGGCCCACAAACCTATATTCCAGTTTACCCTTCTTACCCAAAGATGTCTGAAATGAGGTGAGACCCTTAAAAAAACTCAATGTCCTTCCTTAAACTATAAAGGGTGTTGAATCTAGTCTAAATAGGAATTATAGTTTCTTAGATCTGTCACTAACCTCTTCAGGATCAACTAATCATTTTCTTTCATCTCTTAACCAAGACTCAGTCAAACCAAATACCATTCTCTCAAATCCACACAACATAAAGGACATCTATATGGAATACCATACAATGATACAAAAGGATCTATTTTGATATATTCCCAGTAACTTTTATGATACAAAAATTTTATAAAAGTAAAATGTTTTCCCTATGAAACCTTTAAATTAAGAATTCATGACCCATATATATCATCAAGAATCTGAATGGATCTCTATGTCTTCTCATATGTCTTAGAGTAAAACACCATACTTAATTTCAATTAGGTACCATCAAATATTTACAAAAATTAAAAAATCTAGATGTAAACCATAGATACTAGTTAGAAAAAACTACAAAGGGAACTCCATAGTGCTTCACGATCTCTCAGATACACAAGTTCCTGAGAACATCAACTTTAATTATCTACCAAATAGGTTGGAAATGGTCTAATTTTTTTGGTTAATAAATAATCACCAAAATAAAATCCTTCCCCATAATATTCTATGGTAAACTAACAAAAAATTCTATGGATAACTTATCCCACTTCTATACCAAAATGGTTAAATTATGTAAAACACCAGTTGGTCTCTAGTGACCCTCCATGATCTTTTGGTAAATGAGGCATTATGAAAGGAATTCTAAAACCAACAACCCCATCTTTGGTCCCTAATAATAATGTCTCAAATCATGATAAATCTCAGTATCCACATATTTTATATACCAACTTAATTCATTTCCACTATCCATCAATATATGACTTTGAGATATTGGAAGGACAAATCTTCCTTAGATATGAAAGATACTCTCAGGATACTGAAGTAATTCATCCATGGTATCCCCACCATAACATATTTTACTAAAACAATGATAATCCATGTATGTTGTTTTCCCAATTGAGATATATCCATGAAATGAAAAATTAAATTACACACAATATAATAATATATATCCACGAGCCTATTTCACATATAATTACATCTTAGTGAATAGACTCATTAAATAACACTACTCTACTGATTTATTCAAGGATTGAGTTGGTGACTTCCTAATCAATGCATCAACAACCATATTACCTTTTCTGTGTGTATATGAAAATTCAAAATTAAAAGTATATATTCAACCAAAAGTATATTTCTTAATTTCATGTCTCTCTCAGTGAAAATATACATTAGGATTTTGCGAAATGAATATATAGTTAACCACTCCATGAAGCGATAGTGTTTCCACATATTTAGAGAATGCATAAATATAACAAACTCAAGATCATGGGTAGGATAATTCTTCTCATGTAGAAGTATTTGATGATACCATAGACCATAAACAAATTCCTCTATATCATAATGCATCTTAATCCCATACCCAAGGAATCATAGAAAATATAATTCCCCAATCCAATTTTTGTATGAATTAGAACTCTATCTGATTCAATCTCACCACCATTTCATGAAATATTCTTTGAAATTAATCATTCCACAAAAATTTAACACCCTTACAGGTTTAATCTATCATGAGAGATACAATCTTAAAGATATAATAAAGAAACATATATAATTACTATCCAATCCTAAGAATCTAAAAATATCAAAAAAAATCTAGGTTCTTACCAGGACATCACTTCTTTTTATCTTTTCAAGATTTGCTAAGATGCCCCAATAATATATAACATAGAACAGATACATTACTTCTCATATCCAAAAATATATTTTTTGATATCTTACCATATAGAAAATGTTATTTCAGAGTTCTAAGAGATATATATAAATTATCTCTATGTTCTTATTCTGAATTGTAATACACAAAAATATCATCCAGCACAAAAGACCAAAAAAAGAGTCCAAGAAACAACAAAATATCTTATTCCTAGAATCCATAAAATACATGAGTGTTAGTAATAAAAAATGACATAACTAAATAATAAACATGTCCAAACCTTCTACTGAAGTATATATTAGGAATATCCACCACCAATAATCTTAGATGAAGGTACATCGATCATAGATCAAGCTTAGGAAACCATCAGCCTCCCTAGAGTTGAAAAAATAATACACGATACTAGGAAATGAATATTTTTATTAACTATCACTTGGTTAAACTTTCTATAGTCGAAAAAAATACAGAGACATCCATTTTATTTCTTTATAATGATAACTAACAAAGCCAAAATTGACACATTCAGATGAATAAATACTTTGGCCTCAAGATCCTAGAGCAAGATGTTAAACTCATTTCACTTAGTATGTGCTATATGGTAAGAAGTTAGGAATATAGTACACATATATGGGAGTAGGTCAATAGAAAACTTGACCTATCTTAGGGGTGGTAACCTAAAAAAATAATGAAGGAACTTGCGGTACTCATCCACCATAGTATAAGGTAGACCACTTAAATGATGGTTCAAGTTTTCAACATACTTTTTTGAAAAAAAATCATAATATCAATCCATAATTTTTGAAAAAAAACCCAATATCTTGGATCTAAAATTCCACTCAAACTAAAACATTTGAGTAACCCAATAAGAGTATAGAAACTTAACCTGGTGATAAAAAATATTGATCTGGTCCATATAAAAAACCATATAATCCATGCCAATGACGTTATCAGAGATTTAAAGGTCGGGAACTAGAAAATCCCAATTGGACTCATGGTTAGTGACCATAACATGGAAAAAGGAATATTTGAAACCATTAACTATACTCCTTCCAAACAGAGTATAAATATATATTATTAATGTACTAAGCTCCAAGAATAATCCTAACACATCTATAAACTTAGATGACATATTAAAATGAGATTCACCTGTATCAAATAATTATAGAATCATAAAGGATCAAGTAATCATTGTACCTCACACAATATCTAACCCTGCATTATATTCCTCTGGTGTATACTCTATTGTAAAAAGTAATTCAGTATTAACTTCTCGTTGTTATTTCTTCGTTGCATGAGTATCCCCCTTCAAAAGAGACTGAGATCAACTACTATTTTATAAGTTAGTCTGAGCCTGAGATCCCTTAGTATGTGTGGATCCATCTCTATTTAAATCTAAAATTATTAAAAAAAAAATGATTTATATGAATTTATTTTAAAAAAATGGAATGTTTTAGGTTTTATTGGATAGTTAGACTTAGTATGGCTAGATCTCCTGTACAGATAGCAAACAACCTGATGCTGACTTGAAGAAGCCCCTAAAACCAATCTTGTTGTAAACTAATCCCCCTTAATGTGATTTTATTTTAGGCAAGACCATACACTATGGATACATAATGTAGAAATAGAATCCCCACTTAAACCTATCTTGCTATTTAATTATGCATCATCCATATCTGCTATATCAACCACCTCAGTAAAATATAATAGGAATAAGAGAATCAACATCAATTGAATATAAATGATTAAACCCATCGCGAACCTTTGAGATTTAAGTTACTAATTAGATAAAAGTTTTTTGAGATAGGTGAAAAAACTTAGAAAAGTATATAGAATATAGAATCAATGATTCTACATAAGATTATATATCAAGGATATTAGATAATAAAAATTTATACAAATATTAGATTCAATAAACATAAGGTGAAAACATTGAAAAATGATATAAGGACATGAAAAGGTTAAACTAGATATACCCATAATCAAGTTTCTTTAGAAAACCCTATCAATCCAGCCCAATTATTTTTGAAAAATACCTATCCCCCATGGTAATTCAAGATTATATATGCAAGTGAGATGACCAATCACCCATCCACAATTACTACTTGAGTTTTGACAGTCCTACTCTAGTCTACCGTAAACCTCGAACCAATCCTAGGTTTCCTCATCACACTTCTATATGGAAATTTACTTTCATAACATATTGTAATGAACCAACTAGGGTATGTATGACATTCCACCCATTATGGATCAGCATATGGTGGATATCAACATAAAAACCAAAGAATGACTCATGTATAGCTAAAAAGATGAAAAAAATTAGAGTATAACCTAAGTGGAATGGTTCACTACCCTGAGACTTGAAAAAAAACCAAAGGATAAAACTCAGAGTAATGTAAACCATGAGAAAATAAAAATATCCATGTGAACATCCCTCACCACCAATCCTACTCAATATGAAGATAAAATCAACCAAGAGAATCCATCAAGTAACATGATGCTTTGCCCTTTTCCTATATCCCATCAAACCAAATTTTCATACTCCTAAAGGAATATATAGGGTGTGATGAAAATTACCAATAGGATACCACCATGAATATTTGAAATAGAAATCACCACACAACCAATAGTTATATCTTTAAAACAAAACAAGTTTCATAAAACTTTCTCATTTGAAAACATTTTTCATAAAACTACATTTCATTTTCCATTCAATCAATCTATATCTGAAGATACAAGAATATGTAAATCAACCTAAATGATAACATAGTAAGTTGTAATAAGAAACATTTATATCTCAATGAAATACACATGTGGGAATCATAACCTAAAACATAGGTGATACCATGAACAAATATCAATGGACTCTAGCCTATAATAATTCATTACTAGGACACACAAGGAACACTAATCAGAAATAATGTGAATCTTAAAGATATCAATTCCCACCATAGTCTATTGATATCATAACCATAACCCCTAGAGGGTACATACTCATTAAGGTTTGTATGTATCCATAACCCAATGCACCTACGGTTCCCAATGTTATCACATGTACTATAATTCATCAAAACATTCAACAAACCATACACACAATTTTACATAACACTTTCACAAGAAAATAATTACTGCTCTCATGCTTGAAAATTCAGTTTATAGTAAAAATAATCTTTGAGTAATTTCATTGAACACATAAAGTTCATAAAAACATTACTAATGAAAATCCATTTTAAAACACCTTTTCAGTGAAAAACAAGATAAAATTTCATAAAGAACACTCCTAAATTTGAAATCAAGGAATATCATAAACCAAAACAAAGTAATTTACAAGAAAAAAAATTAATTCATGATATAAGACCATTCTATGAGACACCTACCTATTAAATAGATACAACCTAGTTTCCATTTAGAATAGAGACTGGAAGTGAATTTATTAGGTCCCTAGAAGAATAGATCCATAATAAAAATCAACAATTCCCCATAAAACCCTCATGATTTTCCAATTATAATCCAATTGGATTATAACAATATAGGGGGAAGAGATATAAATGATAAATATATAAAAAAGGATAATATGAGAAGAAACCCAAATATACCTCAATGTGACCCACAAAAATCGATCGATAATCCCTAAGGGATCAAGGAGGGAACCAACTAGAGAATCAAAGAGAGGACTGTTCATGATAATGAAGGATTAAAAAAATATTAGAGTTATAAATGACCAAGAAAATCAAGGAAATCTTCCACTTTTAAGAAATTCAAATAGGGTTCATGATTAGACCTCATGATTAGTCAAACTATGTTCTAACCTTGTGGTTTATATTATCCATTGAAAAAAGAAGTAAAAAATTACCTAGTAATGGACACATTGTTATACAAACTATATTCAAACTTTGAGACAACCTCTAGATCAAAATGATTCCATCTATATGGATTTATTTATGACTTTCACAACTATGAAAACCATTATCAAAACATTAAAATTACTAATTGATCTAACATAGACCTGTGACATAGTTACCAAATAGTTAGCAAAACCACAATCTTGACATTTTTCTTAGAAAACTAAAAATTTTGATCCATGAATTGTGAAATCACCCAAAACCACAAAAGGTATAGATCGATCTCGAAATTAAAAAGAACTTGTGACCCATAGGGTGTCACATGAAACATGAAAATAAAAACCTTCATGCTATAAAATAAGTCAAAAAATAAGGTTTCACCCACTAAGTATTGATAATAATTGGGGTTCATCCCATGAATCATGTTATAAACTACTTCGAGAAGTCACCAACTATTTTCTAACCATCTAAAAATTCTCTAAATTCATCTACATGAGAATCATTCTGATCATCAAACCTCACTAGCCTATAACCAACATGAGGTGCACAATACTAAAGAAAAGTTTTTCTCCCAAGAACCACAAAAAAATAATACACATTCCCTTAGTATATCATCTTAGACTTGAATTGTCCACTCATAATATTCATCTATATACTTATAATAGGTAGTTTTTAAAATCACCTTTATGCCAATAGAATTTTTCAATACTCATAAAATTGGAATCATGAATATTTCATTAAACTTTATTATCACTATACCCGAATTAAATAATCAATCTAAATTCATCCCATTTTTCATAGTTGTGATAAATCTACACCTTAACCAGATAAAATGCTCAAAACCACACCGACCTACACAATTAAGTTCCAATTATTCTAACTAACACCACCATGATTTCCCACTCTATAGAATTCACGAATTCCTAAAATACCAATGTAACAACTTGAAGGGTGATACCACTGGTATATATTAGTCCATTTATCACCCAACCATCACATTAGATCTAATAACATTATTTTTGAGACAATTTATAACAAAAGTAACCATGAAATCATTCATGTGGATAGGTTTTCGCTAAGAACCAAAGTCCCACATAAATAGACTTCTTACCAACATTCCTTACAAGGATCACACCTAGTCATATTAGTCAACCATTGACCTATATCTAGAAGGTGTTAAAAATAGTTCACACCAAATCCAACAAAATATCATCAATGATAGTCATAAATGGATGCCTTAAGTTTTATATATCTAAATTGGTTTCTTATACCCAAGTGATGTGACAAATCATAACAACCTTTGAGTTGGGTTTATAAAAATTCCACTCTTGATGTCTCAGTGAAAAATTCCCAAATCAAAATTAACATGACAAAAAATTCCATGGTTTTTTCCTCACTACAAGACTTCCTTTTCATTGATACATGAGTATGATACTACTCAAAATACACCATCAAGAAACATTGTCATTCATAAGACCTACTCATGTTTCATGAATAAGTACTCAACTCAAGACTTCCTTGAACCTTTATTAATGCAGTGACACCATACACAACCTTTTTACACATTTAAAAACAACCTACACCATACAACCAGTCTTGAAAATTCTTACTCAAAGTCCATGAACTTCCTCATCATCTCATGACTCTCACATTCCACATCAATGTGGGCCCTTCCCAAACTTACTAGAAACTCATATATGTGCTAGTCCTCTAATCACCATAGTTGAGTCACTTTATCATACTTTTTCCATTACATTTAGAAACTCTATGTTTCACAAGATCTAAAAATAATCATACTTCAACTAACTTTTTAAAAAACATCACAACTCATACTTCATATAATATGACCATCTTAACATTTCCACAAACCTTATAACCCTTGGTTCATTTACATTTAGTTTTAGAGACCTAATCTCATGCATTAGTTATACCTCAATGCATCTATTCCCAAGAAAATACACCCCTAGTTATACCCTAGAGAAGCTCTTGATTAGATTATTTTATTCCATAGCCTCAAAGCTCTGATCATCCACTGATCCTATTGAACACCCATGAAAAAAATCCAAAAGTTCAGGAAAAATGAGGTTCTTTCTAACCCAAAAAATACACACAATACTCATAAGTTCCTACCCCTAATGGGTATCTATGGAAAAAATATATATATCCCAAAATAGTCCATACAGACATAAGGAATACCAAACGAAACCACGAAAATATTCCATCCATTATCATGACATTACCTCAAGAGTCATGCAACATTCCCAAGTCAAACTCTATATCCATGTGATTTCTCAAAAACCACCCACTTTCATTTCCTACAAGCCATTAATATATCCATATAGTTTCAATCAAGGATATAAATTTTGTAAAGATAACCTTATATTTCACCAAACCCATAGACAATATAGGTTAAACAAAATCCCATTAACCTAGTACATGGTAAAGGAGTATCTTGTTTGAAATTTCATAACTATGCTCAACAAATCATGTTTACAACCAGGAATTCCCAGAAAGCATACATCCCTATGTTACTTTTATGTGTGATCTACTTCTACCAACATGAGTCATGCTCCATAAGTAATAGGCCCATGCACCTAATAAACTAGCTGACCATGCTCACTACATGTCAACTCATCTAGCCGAAAGCATCTTTCTTGGTGATTTCTTTCCAAAAAACCTAAAACATCACACCCATGGCATGGAAAACCGTGTAATCACTATCCATCTTTGTATCACAAAAAAACTAGTATCATCTAACAAATATCTACTCACTCTTGATCCAACCATTTAGGATTATCCTGCTAACAAGTCTAGGCATCCAACAGATCATGTCTTTTAAAATGCAGAAAAATACCATACTATAAAGTCTGGGCATCTTCAGCCAAAACACACAAGGAATATAGATGACTTCTAAAATAAATTTTATCACTTCCCTTGAATAAATCCTAATATAAATCAATTAATGTTCTTCTCATATCTGAGGAATGGTTATGGTTGGGATAACTGATTTATTGGTTTACCCTCATACATCTCATCTATCTCCAACAATAAGAGTAAAAATCCATGATACACAGTGAAATAATATGAATCACCAATATTATAAGTCACATATCAATATTACAAGGAAAATAATTGGCCAACACAACTTATATAGGAATCTCATAAACATATATACACTAATCATCCCATATCGAAACCATATAACTAATCTATCATTATCCTCCACTCATTTCCTACTCAATAGAGGAAAAAAAATTAGAAAACACATATCATATTTATATTCAAGCCTAAAAACATAAGGTTAACATATATAGAATCAAATCTACCCTACCCTACACACTCACAGGTAAGTCATAAAACCACAAGGGATAATTACAATAACGCTATATCACAATTTTCAAGTAAGATTTCAAAATTAAAGTCACAGTTGGCATAGAATCTCATTATTTTATTCACACCAAATCATATAGGTCTCTCAATTTTGTATCTCTCTCATAATCCAAATCTAACCATTCTCAAGATTAGGTTATGTAGACTATGACCCATAGAATAAAACATTCTAATTTTTAATTCTTTAAAATCATAGCTCCAGGAATGTGATAACAGGTTCACACCCCTCTATTCCCTATATCACATATCATAGGTATCTCATAACATTAGTGCTATGAACATCTCCAACTACCCATAAAAAGGGTAAAGATCATATTCCCATTAACTAAAAATCATATATATATATAATTCATAATTAAACTTTTTATTTTTTTTCATTTATCAAAACATTCATAATAAGGGCCTCATTAACATGAAATTTCAATTACACCATATAGTGGAAAATTATTTATAAGTTATAATTGGACTTTTATATTTATGAAGCCACATAATTCTCAATATAAGATTTAACATAGTAATATTTTAACTTTTACTTTATCAAAAACTTTTCCCAACTAAGGATATGTTAAAAGATATTTCAATTAGAATTTATAGAGGAAAACACTTTATAAGTTGTAATTGACATTATATTTAGATGACTCTTCATAATAATCAAGAAAAATAATCAATCATAATTATTTTAACTACTTATAGGATAAGTTTAGAAAGGTTCCACCATACACTTATATGAAAAATCCATACAAATGGTTGAAAAAAATTTAAATAACTGACCCATGTTAGAATATAGGTAATCAATCATTAGCAACCCCTCAAATAACATGAAAATCATAAATTCTTAATATGATGTATGAATATAGAAAACCTTTCCACATATTACTAGTGATGAAATCAAATAAATAAATAACCTCATAATCATGTGTATCACTCAAGGTAGAAACTATCAATACTAAAATAAATAAAATGAACCACAAAACCATCTTTGAAAAAATTGAATTCCCTCATACATGGGGTGGACATTTCAAGGGACACGTTTTATAATATGTTCCAAAAACACCCTATTTCATTTCTACCTTACCCAAATATTGAGACAATAAAAAGATCTATGATACCACTTTGTAAAATATTTCCACCCCTGACCACTAATCAGTGTCTGGACTGATAGTCACCCTTGTACCTCGAGCACACCACTCTATATGCTAGAGGCCACCGATTAGTAGCATGAGTTTAATTTGGTATTGTAGAGAGACTATGGAAAATTTTAGAGTAAAAAAAAATATAAATAATAAAGAAATTAGATACAACATACAAATAAATATGTAGTAAATAGACATACAGTAAAGTTTCAATATATAAATCAAAACCAAAATTATATCAAAATGAACTTTATACTACATGTCAGGAAAGTATTACATCAACATAAGATCATATACCTAAAAAAAACACCAAATGAAAAATAATAGAAAATCCTTCAAAAATAGTCATGATTCCTGGACCAATCAAAAATTCCATTATCCCATACTAGATATCCAAATAAACATCAACCATTATGTGGTTTCCACTATCATGTACTATAGGCATGAAATTTTTCTTAGGTACCAAATGGAGACCTGAGTAGGGTGATATTATTAATCAGTAAGTTATCACCAATGCTACCAATATTCATATCTTTTCAGATAAATAAAGTACATGTTTACATGCATAATAAAATAATGACACAATATAAATATATAAAACCACTATCAGTCCTCAGATTTTAAAGTGACACATGATATTGAACATAACTTCTTTAGCCTATGTGAAATTTCTTTCTATAAAATATTTTATCTAGAAATACTTCCCCACAAAAGGGAATTGTATCACCCTAGATTTAGTAACCCTGAGCCTATGTTTATTTCATAAAATTTTCACAATATAAAAGGGATAAAATACAAATGTATCAAATATTTTAGTAGTATTGAGTAACTAGATACAAACTTGACTCTAAAAATAAAATTTAAAAAATCAAATAAAACTTAATAATCTAGTGATAAAATCATTATTTTCTATAGTATATCCCTAAAAAAATTCATAGATCTCTTCTTACTATCATGGGGAATGTGAAGCATGATAATGGGTGACCTCAAATGCCCTGTAATGGAATTGATACAACATAACCTATCATAGAATAAATAGATCATGAATAATATGTAAGAGATAAATAACAATAAAATACTCTATATAACTAATATAATAAAAATGGAATATATACATTGATGACATAACAATATAAATAATCACACAGATATCAATAAATAGTTTCATAATGATATAATACACATACCAGACATCATAATCTTACCATAAAGTCTTTGTTCTAAGAAATCATACATAAAAAGGTATGAAATTTTCCAAATACAAAATCTAGTTTGGCTCATGAGACCTACTGATGCATATAGAGGCTATGGAAGACCCTTCCCCTCACTTAATATATCCAATGCATTCATTATATAATATAAATGAGTAAAAATTCAATATATATTCAACATGATTCTTTTATATAAAATCAGACATAAAAAAAGTTAATATTTCTCTAAGTTAATAAATAAAACAATAAAATAATAATCTATCCAATGAAATAATGAGGATAGTATTATTAGAGTATATACCTAGTAAATGAGAGGATTCATAAAATGATGTTAACATAGATTAAAATAGTTTTAAAATATCATTGAAATATTTTTTGAGGAAGATACCCTTTTTATTTTAAAATCATTTTATAAAAATATAAAATTTTCAAAATTATTAGGAAAAAAATTTCATTGAATATAAACATGGAAAATTGTAAAGGAAACTTAAAAGAAAATATTTTTCATAGTGGTGGTACAATTCATTTTTATGGTAAATGTTAAAATAAGGATTCTATTCACACCTTTGGTAAAAAGTATATTATTTATAAAATGAAAAAAATATTCCTTTCAAAACATTAGTAAAAGTAAAAAACATGAGTAAAAATTTCCTTAAAAAATAATTTGGAAATGGTGAATAAACATTATTTATTTTTTAAAAATTTTATATAAAAGTAAAATATTCCAGATAGAATAAAAAAACAAGGGTGATTTTCTATAAAAACATTATTTGATACATTTGAGTACATAGTGAGAAAAAAATGGAAGGAAAACATGTAATTTCTATAAATAACCATAAATTAAGAAAATATATGGGTTTATTATAGAAATATCATATAATTAATCCAATGGAAACTTACACATAAACAATCCCAAATAAGAATGATATTGTAAAATAAGCCCTTATAAATTTGGTCACTTTTGAATAATAACCACCATAAAAAATGAACATCTAATTAAACATTAAATATCATGAATATAAAAAGATTAATGATTTAAAATATAAAATAGGTATTATATATATATCATACTAATGAAATATGTGATGAAAATGGCATGTGTCTTGTAGAAATAAAAGTGAGATGAGAACTCATTACAAAGATCATAAAATTCATGTTAAAATTAATCAATGAAAAGATTATGTGTAAAAAATGTAAATCCTCATAGAAAAATTGTAAATAAAACATGAAATAATCAGAGATCACTACAAATACAATCTTGTTATAAAATATAAAGTGAATATGTAATATAACTCGATAAAAAAAATTGAGTTATGAAACCCCATAAACCAAGTTTGACTTCCTCAAAAGTTATTTTAAGCTTTTGTATAATAAATATAAATTTATTATAATTATATATTAGGATCATATATATAATTATAAGCCAATGGATACATCTCAAGGAAATGGTAATCATATTTACCAACTTTTTCAGAGTATATTTCTTCTAATTATAATAAATATGATGTGTCTATACTAACATAAAGTGGTGATGATAAATGAACTATATCATTTTATTGAGATGGTAGTCCGTACACACACACAAAAGTGATGTTTCCACTTTTTTATGGAAGAAAAAAGGTAAATAATAAATCAATTTTATATAATCCTTATTATATCATAAAAATAATATATATTTATAAAATCTATCCTTATTAGCATCCATGTAAAGTGAATATAAAAAAATCACATGTCTTTGAGGTGGTGGTATTTCACATGTACGCAGAGGAAACTTTATAGTTTCCCAGTGGATAGTAAGCTAATATTGATTATAAGAAATTATAATTAAAAAATTATTATTATTCAATAAAAAATATATAAAAACATTAAATCTATTATAATAAAAAACCAAGAAAAATAGTGATGGAAAATTAATCATATCACAATGTGGAGGCAATAGACCACACGTATGTAGAAGATATAAATTAATTTCACATTTAATGGAAAATAGGTGGAAAAAGTGTGTATAATAATAATAATAATAACATATCAATATATTAATGATATTGGAGTGAGGGAAGGGATAAACATGTAATTTCTTCAAAAGATTTAAATAATACAATTTTTTTGTGAATGTGATGCTATATTTCTATAATTTAGATGTTAGTACATGGTAAGGTACAAATAACTTCAAAAAATAAAATTTAGACAAGTTTACATTTCATTTTAGATGTTATCATTTCGTTTGACCACCTCATTATCCCTTTTTAACCTTAATTGCAGTAACACATGTTTCACTATTTAAGGGAAATGAATTCAATTCTTTGGTGGAATGTGGCTGAAAAACAACCCATGGATGAAAATTTAGACCTTTTACTCTACCAATTTTTCTCTTTCCATATTTTTTTGACTATTAAATTATTTTATAAAATATTATTTATCCTTAAATATCATTAAAGTCATTTTTTAGGCTATTATTTAATTTGAGTTCAAAGAAAAAAATATAGAAACAAAATTATAATATAAACATATTTAAAATTAATTAGATTTTATATTTAAATATAAAATTAATTTCATACAAAAATTCATCCAAGACATATTAATTTTGTTTCATTTAAAATCATTTACCTTGATTTTTCTACTTATTTCTCAAGCACTATATCAGAAATGCATAAATATTTAAGGTAATTATACAATATTAAAAAAATTTAATTAATTTAATATAATAAAAATAAAATTTTCATTTTTAATATAATATTTTATATTATTTATTAATATTATTTTTCAAAATTAAAACATATAGAGTAAATTAAAAGTAATAGAATGACATTTTTTTAATCATCTTTTACTAAAAATAATATAAAGTATATAATATAAGGAAAGTTGAAAGAAATTTCATAAAATTATTGGATATGGGATACTTATAGACAAAACACTTCATTGAATATAATCAATACAAGTTTTAGGGATATTTTTAGGTCTTATCTCATAGTTTTAACCCAGTTTTAACTGTTTTACTCTTATTAAGGTGACAAATATTTATCATGGTTACTATTTATAATGACCAAAATAAAGGGGAACTATTTTGAAAATTTTAACTCCATGATCCCAATTATGGAATTTATTTTTCATGATTCAATTTATATATTTGGTAGAAATAAATTTTTACATAAATTACTAAAACACAACAAAAAACATTTTTTAGACAAATGTGTTTTAAGGACACATATGAACTTATACGAAAATAAAGTATAATGTTGATTAATATGAAATTAATTATATTATTCAAAATTCAATGAGAATTATTTTAATTTAATATCATATTCAATATATAATGCAAATTTTAAATTACTTGATTTAATTAAAATAAATGATAGCTTTACAAAAATCGATAATTTTCACTTTTCACATGAAAATAAATCTTTTCAAAAAAATCCTAAAAATTTACCTAAAGAAAATATCGACTAATAATTTCAAAAATTATATTCATTTACTAAAATAATTTTTTTAAAATGTTAGAAATTATTTATAATATCCTCAAATATAATAATAATCATTTTTTTATAAAAATTATTTTCAAAGAATAAAATAAAATTATATATAATTAAGTACATATTTAATATGATTTAATCAATATATTTGAATTATAAAAAAACATTATTAATATTTTTTATAATGTTTTTATTCCTATTCTCACCTCCAATTTAACATCTTGGTAATAATGGTAATATTTAAATAATAATAATTTTATATTATATCGTAGTTTACTTGAAGTAAAATGTTGTGTGTTAAAAAAGATATTGATTTTATTATTCTATTAAACTAAATTATTAGCATGTTAAAATATACCCCTTAAATAAATTACATCATCGCAATTTTTTTCTCTCAAAAATTAGTGTTTTAATATTTAAAAATGACTTTTTTAAAAACCCACAACGTACAAAGAAATAATAGGTATTCATTTGAAAAGGGGAAGTAATAAAGATAAATGTTACCTAACATAATACATAATATGGTTCCAATATAATTATAAAATTATTGAGAAGTAAAAGTATGGATATAGATGATAAAAATAACATCTTAGGAATAATAGAAGCTGATATAGCACATGATCATGAGAATGTTAAGACGACATACCATTAATCAGTAAGGGATGAAAAAGATCGTCAATTCAACTGAAATGAAGGTAATAGGGTAAATTTTTTATTTCGAGATCATTTTCAAAGAGTTTATGGATTCTTTTATTATCAAGATAGAGAAGATGATAAAATATAATTACTATATTTCTTTCCATTCCATAAAAATTATTTCATCCTTTGGTTTTGTTTCAATAATTGTTTATGATTATAAATCATCACATATTCTAAATGATAAATGATGATTTTTCATCCATAAATCACTAAAATTAAATTTTAGATGATCATAAGATCTACAAAAGGATAATTTTTTCCCACATATTTCCCTTCGTTAAAAAAACTAGAATGGTTAGAATAAGATGAGATAATATCCAACAAGAATAAAAATTCATACATCAATATTAAAAACATAAATAATAACACCCAAAGTATAACTTAAATCATTAAATAAATAAATATTAATAAAACTCATCAAAATATTTTTTCCCAGGTTCAAAGACAAAAAAAATGATTTGATCTCATATTCCTATAATATCAATTTAAAATATATCTTCAAACCACATTAGTCACTCATAAGGTTACATATAAAAATTATATATTCCCTAATCATATAATATCTGAAATAGGTTAATAACTTCCATAAATATCCAAAATCACTATAAAGAAACAATAAAATCATGCATTATTCCATAATAAAATCAACCCATTATTCCTCCAATAAAATATCTTACTTAAAAAAATCCAATCACCATAGTCTTATAATTTTTCCAATATGGAAATCTTCTTTAAAAATAACTTTATTATTTTAGTCTCCAAATCACACTTCAATCCCATGGTTATCTATATGATAAAACATATAATCCCAAAACATAATAACCCTATCATCCCAACTAAAAATATTAACAACATAGATAATATTAAACCTATAAGTAATCAATAACATTCAAATTGTGTCCAAAAAATTTAAAATCATTCTTCATCAAATAAACATTTCACTAAAACACATACTAAACCAATGGTTTGTATTCCCTTAAATGTATTCCAAAATATATTTATTCATATTAAACTACCATAACTTAAAAATGTAAAATTGGTATCCATGCCTTTAATATTACAATCAACCTTAGACATATCAACCCATGACATGTTAGGTTTGTCCCATATCAACATGGAATATCATATATTTCCATAGATTCTATCCTCAGATTCATTATAATGGTTCATAAAAAATTGTGAATTAATACAATAAAATCCCCTAGGAGTGCCTATCCGGGTGTGTAGTCTTAAACCCACTCATCATGTACCGGTGATGATCGAGTTAATTCCCAATATACTCCTTTCATATTTGTTAACCATAGGTGTATTTGTTCCATAACTATATCCACTTTCTTGTATCTATACAAGGATGTATTTTCTAGGAACACTATATAATCTTGATCTAAACAATGTTTCTTGATATTACCTTATACATAGAATTATACATAGAATCCATAATTCAATTATGTTTTCTAATCTATGTTTTCTTAAATCTGGTTCCCAGGGGTCCCAATAAACTTCCTTTGATGTCAACTATGATACATAGAATCAATTAACCAAGAGTTAGTGACTATTAAACTACATTGGAAACATATAAAAGGATTAAATATATAAGGATCAAATAGTTTAGTAGTCTTGGGGGAATATATACATATATGATTTAAAAATTAAACTTTAAAACCTGAAATAAAATTTATTCTTCTATTAGAAATTTATTATTTCTTCTGGTATATCCATGAAAAAATTCAAAGATATCTTCTTGGTGTCCTGGGGAAGGGGAGAATATTAAAGGGTGAGATCAGATACATGGTAATGGAAAAGTATAGAATATAAACTATCATAAAATAAAAAAATCATTAATAATAAGGTATAGATATACAATAATAAAATATTTCATATAACTAATATCATAAAAGGGGAATATATACATGGATGACATAACAACATAAATAATCCCATGGATATAAAAAAATAGTTTCATAATGATATAAATCATATTTCAGACATTATAATCATACTGAAAAGGATTTGTTTTGAGACCCCTAATATAAATGGGTAGGAAATATGAAAAATACCCAAGATAGTTTGTCTCATGAGAACTTCTAATTCCTTAAGGGGATATAACAAACCCCTCTCAACACTTAATAAGTATAATTCATTTATCATATGAAATAAATAAATAATATACCAATATGTAATAAATACATACATTTTTATTGGAAAAATGAAATTAAAATATTAATATTTTACCTACCTAATAAATAGAAAAATATTATCCAAATCCATCCCATGAAATAATATGGATGGTATCATTAGTGTATATGCCCAGTAAAGAATAATATTCATTAAATGATGTTAACATAAATTAAATTGCATTCAAAATATCACTAGAACATTTATTTAGAAATATTTTATTTTCATTTTAAAGTCACTTATTTAAAATATAAAAATTATCAAAATATTAGGAAAAATATTTTACTTTAAAAAACTATGGAATATTTAAAGGAATATTCAATGAAAAGAGTCGTAATGATGATGATAAATTAAATTCATATGGAATGCGTTAAAATAATGATTATGTTCACACATTTGGTAAAAAATACATCATTCATAAAATAACAAGGGAATTCCTTGTAAGTTATTATTTTTTATAAATTCAAAATGGGTAAAAAATAAATTAATCAATAATTGGAAAATGGTAAAAACATTATATAAAATATCGATGAAAAATATTATCGGATGAATGTAAAAACATATTATGTTTTCCTTAAAAAAATTATTTCAGACGTTTGATTACTTATAGAGTGGAAAATAAAATAGTAATGTATAATTTATAAAAATAAATATAGTATATATAAAATATATTGTATTAATTATAAAATGATAGTATAATTCCTCCAATGAAAACTTATACATAAATAATCATGAATTGGGATGAGATTGTGAAAAAAAACCTTACTGCTTTGGTAACATTTGAATCATATACCCCATGAAAGAAATAACATCAAATTAAATATTAAGTAACATGAATATTATAATATTAATTATATAAGATATAAAATGGTAAGTATATACGTACCAATAAAGAAAAATTTTGGGAATATGGAAGATCTATCACAGAAATAAAAGTGAGATTAGAAATCCTTACAAAGATTGTAATGATGAATTGATAATTAATCAATTAAGTGATTATGTGTAATAAATTTAAATCAACATAAATCAAGTGGAAATAAGACATTAAATAATTAGAGGTCATTACACACATAATCTTGTTATGTTATACATAATGAAGAAATAATATAACCCAATGAGAAGAAATTAAGTTATAAAACCCCATACCTCAAGTCCGACTAACATTGTAAGTGATTTTAACCACCCTTAAAATAAATTATTATTTTTATAAATATAAAATAAAATTATATAAATACTTATAATATCGTATATGATCCACTAAATACTTTTCAACAGATTCTTATCAATAATTATTTATTGAAATAATCATTTCTAAGTGTCAACTATTTTGATTTTCATGTATGTTTCAGTTCAGTAGTTTTGGTCCTTACATATTGATCATGGATTCATCATCTCTATAAAATTATTAATTTAGTATGTTTTATATATAATAATTATATACAACTTTATTTACATTCCTATAAATTGCTGATAAAAAATCAATGACATCATTTCATGAAGAGAGAAGTCCATACATACACACAAGTGATGTTTCCACAGTTATATGGATGGATGGAAAGAAATGTAAATAATAAATTAATGTTATAGAATAATTGGTATCTAATAAATATCATATATATTAATTAAACCAATCCTTATTACCATCCATTCAAATTATAAATACAAAAATAATCACATCGCTTCATGGTGGTGGTTGTCTACACATACGCACGTGCGACGTTATCATTTACCAATGAATGTTAATGTAAGAAGGTAGAAATTGAATTAAAATTTAAAAGCCTAATTATTCCATAAATATAATATATAATCACTAAATCCTTTATAATAACTATACATGAAATATGATGATAGAAAAATAATGATACTGCTATGTAGAGTAGGTAGTCCTCACACATGTACAAATGATAATTGAATTTCCCATTTGATAGAATAGAGTTAAAAATTGGTTTTCCAATTATCATAATGACATATAAATATATTGATAATACTATATTTATTATTTTAGTATGGAAAGAAATCTATTATAGGATTTATAAGAAGAAATAAACATTGAAAGAGTAAGTAAATAAAATTACATTTTCATTGATAGACCTCCTTTGGCTTACATATTAAGCCTTCATAGGATGGTATTTTGAGAATTAAAGAAGATATAGATTGAAGGTAATAAATAGATGAAGGTTTTTGTATAGGTATTGAAAAATATATATTGCCCTATGTTTATGAATAATATAGGAAATTAGGTTTCCTTTTATAAGTGTGAGGAGGGACAAGAATGGAATTAATTAAAAGATTTAAATAATATAAAGTCCATTTCATGAGAATGTGAAAGAAAATGGAAATAAATTTAAATTATGTAAATGATAAGGTCTAAAAAAAATCATTATATAAAATTTATTCATGTTTAAGTTGAATTTTAATCTTATCATTTGGTTTAACCCCGTCATTAACCATTTTTAATGTTAAATGTGGTAACACATTTTTCACTCATTAAGGGTAATAAGTTTACTTATAAGGTTATAATTGGGCCAAAAATTGTAAATGTACTATATTTTAAACCATTTCCCATAAAACTTGTCGTTTTAAATATTTTTTATTTTTAAATAATTTTATAATATATTTTTATTATAAAATTTCATTAAATCCATTTTTGGTATTATTTATTTAATTTGACTTCAAAGACGTGAATAAAAAATTGAAATAGAATATAAAAATATATAAAAATATTTATAATAAATAATTAAATATATAATTTGTGAAATACCACAATTAATACAAATAATATTAATTTTATTATTTTTGAAATCATTTAACATTATTTTTGTACAGCTTGCACAAGCATTGTATTAGTGTTGTATAATAGTTTAAGTTAATTATACCATCACTAAAAACTAAAATTTAATTATAATAAAAGAAATAAAATATTTATGTCAAAAATAATCTTTTATATTAATTTATAACATCCTTTTTATCCCAATAAAAAATTTTAGTAGAAATTAAAACAAAGAGAATCACATTTTTTTAATTTCCCATTTCATAAAATAATATAATGTTTATAATCAATGGAAATAGACAATGAATTTTTAAATTTTAAAATATTGGGTGATTATGGTAGAATAAATATCTAAAAATAAAATAAATACTTATTTTAGGTATATTGTATGCTTTATATCATAGTTTTAATCCTGTATACCCATTCTATTTATATCGTGGTGAAAAATATATACGATAGTTACTATTAAAAATGACCAAAAATAAAATTTTAATATATGAGGAATTTGAAAATATTAATTAAATATATGAAATATATTTTTAAAAATAAAATTTTTATAAGTTTCAGAAATAAATTTAAATATAATTGCATAAAATGCAATGAAAACCAGTTTTTTAGTTAAATGTGTTTTTAAGAAAAAAATGAACTCATACCATGATAAAGTATAAACATGAGTTGTGTGTAATAAATTATATTAATAATAGATATATTAGAATTATGTTAATTTAATAGGAAAATTAAAAAATGGGAATTTTATATTACTTTATTTAATGAAAGGATATGGTGGTTTATAAAAAAATTGGTATTTTTCCCTATTCACGTAAAAATGATTTTTTGTCAAAAAAATACATAAAATTTACTCTAATATTATATTAAAATAATGATTCCTAAAATTATATTCATTTCCTTAATTAATATTTTAAAAAACTATAGAAATTAATTATAATGTTCATTCACTACAAGAAATAAAAACCAATTTTCAAGCAGAAAATGACTGTACTAAAAATTTTAATTATTTATTATGAATTAATTAATAAATTTTCATTATATGAAACCTTTGTAATTATTTTTCATAAATTTTTTATTCCTATTCATACCACCAATTTAACATTTGGTTTTAATGGTCAAATTTAAATAAAAATATTTTTATAGAATATCAAATTTCACATAATGTTAGTGTTTCATGATAACAAAGTTATTGAATTTATTAGTCTTTTAAAATAAAATTTCAGTGTGTTATAGGTATCCCCCAAGGAATTATAAGTAATAATAAATTTTCTCTAAAACCAATGTGCATAACCCTTGATGTTTCAAATTACTAGGTTTCATCACTCATCCAGATGAGTATTACCCTTGGTGTTTCGATCTATCAGGAAACACTATTGATTCACAGGAGAATGGTCCTAGGAAATACATATAAAAAGGCATCAGTACCAAACCCATGGGGTTTCACCCTTGTAATTCCATGGAATCAAGCATCACATCCAAATCCAAGGGTTATAACCTTTGGTGTTCCATAGTCTTAGGCCTCATCATTGGTCCCAAGTGGTATCGCCATTGGTATTACAAACATTTATTATCATTTATGCCCATAAAAAAATAAAAAACAATTTCATTTATTTCAATATAAATTAGGTATCACCCTCAAGAACCCCTATGGTCACTCCATTCATTTACCATTTATTAATCCAAAAAACAAGCACTAATGAAATTAACATTTATCAACTCAATTTAAATATATGTAATTTTAAAACACCATTCCTCATATAATAATCAGATACTTGGAACCTAGATCACATATCTAGTATCTATAGTTATTTCTAAATAAAATAACACACATATATAAATAAACTCAAAAGACTCTAATCCTAAACCCTAGGTTGGTCCTATCTCTAAGATCTGACCCATCCTACAAGCAATAATCAATAACAAGGTCCTTAACCCTTTTCAAAACCTTCATCCACGAAATATTATCATGTACTAAATAGTGGTATGAATAGGATATGGTTAAAAATTTGTAGGTAAACACCATCAAGTGTAAGAAAAACCATCCTAATTATAAGTTCATGGAATAAAGAGATAATATGGATTATAAATTAATCAATTAAAACCATATAATAATCAACCTGCTTTGGAATTATTCTAGAATATCTCTCACTATGTAGCACAACTATGACAACTATAAACAAAACACCAAGGAATAATAACATGTTTCAGTCAATCCCTATACATATTATATTATTACCTGGTGAAGACCTTTACATAATAATTTTAGCATAATTGGGCAAAGCCCATTTTTATAAAAATTTCAGCATAACTGGGAAAATTATTTTATATAATCCTTTAAACATAACTATCCCAATAACTTTATATAAGAATTTGGAATAAATAGGATAGAACCTTTATATATACATTTCAATATAACTTTTCCAAGACCTTTATATAATAATTTTAGTATAAATCACAATAGCATTCATAACGATAATAATAACACAACATAATATCATAAACCAAAATGGTAAAGTCATCCAATTAAGATATTTCTTTCAATTATCCATTCATTCATGAAGTTATATATTAATTTTTTAACATTCCAGTGTACACACCCATTTATATCAAATCATCACTAGTCATTCAATAATCAAGGAATCCATTTCCAAGGTGAATCTATCCCAAGCAATCACATAAGGTGTCATGCCTTTCTGAATGGTATTTTAATCCATTATCTAGTTCAATATTATTCTAGGGACGTATCATTGTATGGGTAGACACAAGACATGACTCAAAACCATTAGATCCAAAGGTATCTAAACAATAGTCAAAATACATGATTATTATCACCCATTATACTTTTTATTAACACACACATTGTGTCAATGCAACCACATAATATTGTACATACTTAAACTATTAGAAAAATACAATAGGGATCTATTTTAGACCACCTAGTTATATTTTAAGATTCAAGAAACACTCTTGATCAGGAATTACAAAGTGGAATGAAGGTGAAAGAGATCATGAGGAAAAAACCTAGATCTTAGAAGATCAAAAACTGGTTCAAAAGAGACTTATAGATTACACCACAATAACATAGGACAAGAGGAATAGAGGATAAAATCAATGCGAAGTAACTCTCCAAAGATAAAATTCTTGATCGAGACATTTTTAAGGGATGAAATATTACCAAAATCTCATGGATAGTGTGGTTTACAATTGTTGGTTGCGATATATTCATGATGTGAAACCCTTTCATTAAGTGAATTTCTGGATTATAATATATGCTAAAAATGTTTTTCCTCATGTTAAAACAATCTTAAAAGAACATTTCATAGTGTAAACTAGTTTCACAGTGTGTAAACTTTATTGTTATGAACTAGTTCATGGAATCTGCCTAAAAAATGTTTATGTCATGTAACATGTTCACGATGCAAAAGTGTCCATCAGATCGCTCTTAACCTAGCTTCTACAGAAATAACCCGAACCACCTCCAAAGAGTTAAAAATGCATGTATAAACCTCATATTCCCTTTCCACATTTATACATGGAATCTATAAATTCAAAAAAACACAAAGCCTTGAATATTAGGTCATTTAACCCCATAAAATTTTCTCCATCCCAAAAAGTAACTCAAACACCAAGGTTTAAAGAAGAATGGAAACCTAAACAAAATAGGATCAATTAATAACTCAAAGAGAGATGTAGCTTGAATAATATGTGATTTTACAAATCTATTATTAGACATTTATTTAATATAATTAGGAATAAAATATAAAATAATAATAATACAATAAAAATAGGGGAAAACACACATAACAAATGAGAAATAACATGAATGTGAAAGAAACAATGGAAATAAGAAGTTTTATGGTTATCATTACCTCAGGTTTCCCAATGAACTTGATAGAGAGAAAATCAATAGATAAATAAGGGAGAAATATTTCCTGAATAGGAGATGATCTAAAAAGGAAGGCCTCCATCATGTGCCATTACTAAAGGCAATACCCCCACATATTTTATAACACCCCTCGTAATTAATTAATTAATTAAACCATAAATAAAAATATTCTTCAGGGTTTCACAACATGAAAAAACACATTCACATAGTGAGTTTTTCTATTTTCTGTATCTACCCCACTACCACTAGTTTTACGGTATAAATAAATGATTCATGTCCTAAAACTTTTTTATTCTTTATATTTTAGCTACAGACCTACAAATTCTTTTAAAACCATCTGAATCCACTCTTTTCCACTTGTAACTATCAATTCACACTAAATAAATATTCTCAATGAAAAATTAAATGTTTCCATACATCAAATATTTTTTAGTGGATTATTGAAAATACTTGAAGTTTCATAGAATGATAAAATTTAAGTATTTGAAAACATATTAAATTTAAAGGTTTAATTTTATATTTAAAACATGGGTGAAAGGTCTAATTAAATTTAATAAGTCAATCAAATTAGATTTATGGAAAAAATTATTCTCATAATTCTAGAAATTTATGGCTCATTGAATTAAAAGTGAAAAATTCTACCAATGGTGATTCAAAATGGGTTAGAAAGAATACTATAGTAGAGAGTAAATAATTTAGAGTCTAAAAGAATGGTTTTTATAAAAAGGTTATAAAATTGATAATAAAAATATAGAAATAGAATAGGTGTCATAATATATACATCAATTAGTTTTTCAGAGGAAATTGTGCATTTTATGGATACTATGTATATTGTTTAAGGACATTGCAATGAAATTTTGGTCTAATTAATAATAATAATATGGATCTATAGGTTATTTAAGACAAATTTTGACTAGTATTCAACACTATAAAAGAATAAAATTTGATAATTAATCTAAAAACTCAAGAATAGAGGTTAAGAATATGCTACCCCACATTTTTTTACAAATAAAAATTTAAATAAATATTAGAAAAATTAATAATATAGAGGATCTATTTAGGTTTAGTTTATTATAAATTATTAATGTAACACTTGAAAAAAATTATTATAATCCACTTAAAAAACATATTTATAGATTCACCCTAGTTATGTTTTATTATATCTCATATTATGGGGGAATATATTAAAATAAATGGGTGAGCATAAATCTGAGTAATGTAATAAACAAAGGAAACATTTAGCACGTGATCATGAGGCATAACAACAGGACATGATCATAATAAAATTAGGCATATCATAACATAATAATTATGAATTATAACATGGAAATGAGGATACAATATAAAAAACGAGCCATTTATAATCATATCACCAAGGTTTTTATCCAAGGTGTCATAAAACATAATTACCATGGTTATTCATCAAGGTATCATAAAACATGCAATATACAAAGATTAATTATCTACCCAATATATTGGAGTAATATCATGGGACACCCATCATATTTATAAATTCATGGGTTCCACATAGATCATAAGAAAATATTTCATTAATAACCCATTGGAAATAAGGAATATGTTTCATATAAAATTCATTAAAGTTGTTAAGGATTAATACATGTGAATTACATCATTTTTAACCCATGGAAAGAAAATATGGGTTTCATACTAGGATATACCTGATCAATAAATTATGTTTTTTTCTTTGTGAATACCCATGGAAAATTATGAGTTTTGGGTATTCACAATATAAAATATTTTATATAGAAGAGAAAAATTAATGAATCATTTTGGAAGAGTGGAATATATACAACATGGAGTAAGGAAATGGAATAATGGGATAGAATAAAGGCCCTCCATTGATAAAAAACTATTTTTGTTGTGATGGTAGAATAAAAAGTGCACGAAAAAAATTTAATTCAACATTTTTATGACATACCAAAAAAGAGGTACTTGAATGAAAAATAAGAAGATGATAGTTTCCTTACATTGGGATGTAACATTCTAAAACATGGGGAAGGAATCTATACAATATTAGATACACCTTGTAGGGAATTTAGAGATGTGAAATTATTATAATCACATGCTTACATTTGTTGGATTGGAGAGGAATGTGAGGATGAGTGGGTATTTATACAAAAATATGAAGAATAGTTAAATAATTTCTAAATAAAGGAATCAAAATTCTTGGTTGTGGAGATTGAAAAACATTGGATTACCCATGGTTTTTATCATGTTTTAAACATTTAAGTCATTTTTTTAAAATTTTAATATATATGAACCGAAAACATTTTTTTAATATTACTTTGGACATGGAAAAGTAATTTTTCCTAAAAATATAGTTTAAAAAATTTTAATTTCCATTTTAGAATTTAGAATGTAATTTATAGGTTTTGAAATGGATTTGAATCCATTAAAATATATAATATTCCTAAAAAAATATTCTTTTCTAATGAATACTTTAATCTAATTATTATATCACTTTTTTTATTTATGATTTCATAATACTTACCATATATTATAAAGTATTTTATATTTTTTTCAAAATTTTTACTCTTAGATAATTATGAAAAATTCATTGTTGAATAATTTCAACATGCTAGTTTCAAAATTTTCATCCATTTTATTATAAAATTTTCTAAATATTATAAATTTAATTATTAAATATAAAATTATTATTTATTGAAAACTACTAATTTATATTTACAATAATATTTCTATCCATTCATAAATAATATATAATTTAATAAAAATATTTTATAAATAAATTTTTCTATTTTTAAACTTTTATAAAACTTTTTATTTTTTAAAAATATATTTTGATGAAAATTATATATTATTTTCCTAAAAATAAAATCACATTTTTTTTATAAAAATCACTTTTATTATATTATCTAATAATATACATTAGTATAAGGGTGTAAAAATAAATAATAATGTGGAATCAATAAAACAGTCAAATCATTTATAAATTAATTACACCTTATTACTTCTAGGGTTGAGATACATAACTTCTTATCACAACATCATACACTCTATTGGTAATGTGTGTGATCATGGTTGTTTCATGAGGTGGTTCTACAAGAATTTATCAAGTGGTGATCAATACTTAAAAGAACTTTTCTCATTAGAGATTTCATTTGAACCTCACATATTGAAGATGTAGTTGGCCATGATCAAGAGAAATCCCTAATGGTGCTACATCCATCTCTATATATGAGAAATTATCTTTGCAAGGTATGATTCTACTAGTTAAGGACATAATTTTTTTAATATACACTAATTTAACTCTTATCATTACCCTGAATAAAAACTAACCCTAACAATCACTTTATTTTGGATAGATTCCCAATTTTCATAGTTCCCAATGATCATATTGACCAACAGTCATGTTAAATTAATGTAATGATTATATCATAACAGTCACAATTATATTTAAAGCCTATATATATACTAATAAACATCAATATTTATACTTCATTCCCAAAGGTTTTTACAATTCCATTGATATTATATCATATTTGTAATGTTACATTTTCAATTAACAGTTTTCATGGAAGGTGTAATCTCCCCAAAAGAGTTTCACCCAATAGTCTATACTGTTGTATTGTCATTATACATTGGTTTTTATATCCTTGAAATAGTCTTAGATATAGTAATTAGTGTTTTTATATGATATATAATATTATTTTTTATAATATTATAAGTACATACATCCATGGTGAAATAAAATAAAATAGTGATTAGGGAAAAAGAGTTATTTCTTTAATTAAAGAATGAATTTATATGCTGTTACATTTTCCCCACTTAAGGAATTTCATTCACTAATTTTTTCCTAATTCAAATAAATTGGTGGAATTTATCATTTATCGCTTCTTCATGTTCCCAAGTGGGTTCTTAAAAATTATAATTTCTATATAGGACTTTCACAGGTCATGTTGACTTATTCCTCAATAGTTGTTCCCTTCTTTCAAGAATATGCATCGGTTCCTCTTCATAAGAAAAGTGAGGTTCCAAATGTACACCATTAATATCAATTATATGTTTTAGTTCAGATATATAAGTTCATAATAGAGATATTTAGAAGAAATCATGGATATTGTAAATCATGGGTGGTAGTGTTAATCAATAAAAAACACTCAAATATTCTCCAAAATATCATAATATTAAAATTACTATGGACCCAGTTTCAACTTATTTAAAAATATCATAACTCATTTACATGGTGATATCTTCTGAAATACATGATCCCCAATATGTAATTATATATAATTACTTCACTTTTCATCATAACTTTTTTATCCACTTTGAGTATCCTTGATGTACTTATGAGTCACTTGTATCTTTTTTAGTCTCCTTAATTGTTTTTGGACCCAACTGTTTCCCTTTTGTAACTACATTCCAACATATTAGAGTTCTACACATTTTTATATAGAGGAATTCAAAATGTTCCATTTCAATACTTGAGTGGAATAAATTGTTTTAGGAGAATCAAACAAGTTTTGGATATTGGTCAGAAATACCCTGATAATCAAGTGATCTTTACCTAATCATATCTTAAATTGTTTTAATTCTCATATAAAAATACCAATAATTTTGAGTATAATATATTGAACCTAGTTTTACTTCTATATTCATGGCCTTTTGAATCCTCCTCTATAATAGAGAAGTAAATAATAGATCTTGCTTGAAAAAAATCAATAGTGGTAATCCATGGAGTATTTTAACTTCTTGAATATAGAGGTGATTTAGGAACTCTAAGGAGAAACCTCCCTTATAAAAATGAAACATGAATTTTTTTTTCAACCTATCAATGATTGATCATATGTCAAGGTTTCCCTTGGTAGTCTTAGGTAGGTAAGTGAAAAAATACAAAGTAATGGTTTCCAAGATCTTTACAGGTGTGGGTAGTGGTAAAAATACCCCTTTGGGAAGTTTTCACTCTTCCTTTAGTAGTTAACAAACTAAGAACCTTGCGATTTAATCAGCAATCAATGTTTTCATATTGTCCCACCAATAATGAGTCTGAAGGCCTCTATACATTTTATTTCTTCCTAGACATATATAGAATATAGAGTTATGATATTTATCCATTATCTCCTTATTTATATTTAGAGTAGATTTGATAGATAAACTTGTACCAAATTTTAGAACAACTTCTTAATTAGTATTGGATTCAAGAAAATTCCAATTTTTCAGATCCTTTATCTTATTTTTCAACAAATGATAATCTCTATGAGATTTCTTTATCTTCTCTAGTAATTATGATTTATAAATCATTTCTTATAGGATTTATGATGTCACTTATCGTACTATTCACATGCAATGCCTTACTAAACCCTTGATCAATGGATCTTCTTTAATCCTCATCATTACAAGAACTCAAGGATCATTCCTACTCAATGAATATATTAAATTATTTGTTATTATAGAGGGATAATGAATTGAATAATAATTATTTTTAGGAACCTCAAAAATATATCATTTTTCTCATGTTCAGTTCTTTTTATGTGAACATGTAGTTTAAACCTTAGTGGTATATATATATATATATAATATTTTCCCCATCAAGATAGTTTCTTAATATCATCATATAAAAAAATGATTGAAGCTAACTCAAGGACATGTATAGGATAACTTTTCTCAATGTTCATTAAATTTCAAGATACATAAGTGAATACCTAGTCATTTTTTCATAAGAAAACATCCATCCCGTTTCAAAGATTCATCAATAGAGATAAAAAAATCCTTCTCCAAAAGTTAATAGAGTAATAACATGTGAAATAATGAACCTCTTCTTCAGTTCTTGGATACTTTCTTCACAATCCTTTCTCTATATACAGATAATTATTTTTTAAGTTATATTGGATAGTGGATTAAAAATCCATGATTGTTTTCAAAAAACTTAAATAATATCCCTCTAAACTATGAAATAAACAAATATCAGCTATTATTGTAGGATGAAATCACTCACCTATAGACTTTATCATTTCTAGATCCATTTATATTACATTACTTTTCATGATATTTAACAATAATGAAATTTATTCAGAACTCACATCTATTGGGTTTACTAAAAATATCCTCATTCTATAGTAACTTTCATATGACCCTTAGATGATCCTCATGATCCTCACAGATTTATTAATATATCTAAATATAGTTAATAAAGACCATAATAAATTTATCATGGTAGTCCTTAAAAAGACTCTATTAATCAAATCTATAAATATAGTAAGATAATTAGTCAAGTTGAAGGTCATAAAAAATCATAATTCCTATATATTTTTCATAAATTAGTTTTTAAGATGTAATCTTTCTTCACAATCCAATAATGAAACCCATGCCAAATTTTAATCTTAAAGAATAATTGATTCCCTCAAAGCTGGTCAAAAAAATCATCAATCCTCATAATACAACAGTTTTTCTTTATTATGGTCCCATTAATCTCTCTGTTATCAATGAATAGCTGCGTCGATCCTTATTTATCTTTCACAAAAACAATTTGTGCTCCCCAAAGAGACACACTTTATATAATTAAACCCTTCTCCAAAATATCTTGATGTTAATTCTTTAATTCCTCTAACTCCACATACTACATTCTATATAGGGACTTCAATATTGACTTCGATCCATGAATAAGTTTGATAAGGAAATACACCTATCTTGATAGTATATTTCCAGGCAACTCTTCAAAAAACTCATCAATGTATTCTTAAAAAATGGGTACATTTTCTATCTTTATACATTCATTTTCTTATTCCACTTCACCGATCATCTCTATAAATAAGGCCATATGAGGTCCTTTGAGAAAAATGTCAAGCCTGAATATCTCCCCTTTGAAAATAACTCTTGGATTTTCATTAAAGACCACAAAAATCACATTGGATCTACATTTGGTCTTATAAGTATAATTTGAGAGTCAATATATCCCTAATATATTTAAAAATCAACCATGGGAATGAATAATATAATTTCAGTGAGGTTTTACTCTCCAACATTGATACTAGAGTTTCTCTACTACTTTGATTCTTGGATAATCAATCTATGATTATTAATAGATAATTATAATTCTATAAATTTAGGGTTTGATTTTTCATTCATGTAAAACATGGATGAAATATAGGAATGTATATTACTAGAGTCAAAGAATGTACTTGCTAGCTTTAAGAGCACAATGAGTGTACTTGTTTCCACATCGTTTAAATAATCTAATTCAACCATCATAATTGAGAAGTAATTACCTTTATCCCTTGTCTTATGCTTATGTTGATGGTGTTTAACCTTTATTATATTCTGATTTGGACATTTATTTTGTCTATGTCTAAGCTATTCACACTTAAAGAATTGAATATCATAATGATCTATCACCATCTTCCCTTTACCATTTTAATTGAGATGTTAAGGAATCATATCACCATAATAGTTCAAAGCTATATAATTATCTCCAACAAACTTGTATCACACTCTACTTATATTAAATTAGTTACCCAAATGTTTCTTCCAAATTTCTTTAATGTGGGTAGTTATAGTTTCTTTCCATCACTTCCTTGTTGAATTGTATTCCTCGATTTGGGATCCATTAATCTCTTATTTTCATTAGGTATATGAGAGCAATATGTATCTCCAAAATCAATTTCAACCATGATATAACTTCACACAATCTCCTCATATCATTCATAGTTTGAATTTTCTCTATTCCTCTATAGATGGGGTTTTAGTTCTCTAACAAATATATCAACCATTCCCTTAATATCGATAACAAAGTTAAAGGTTTATCATGAATTCCTTTTGATATTAATTTCATAGCTTCCCATCAATTATTTTTTATTTTTTATCACCTATATGTATTCCTTATCTATTTCTGTTTACATATAACTGGGAAAATATTTATTGAAAATTATTTCCTTGGACACTTCCCATTCCAAAGAAATAATTTTCCCTCTTTGATATGTGTTCCTAATCAGTTTTCATCACTAATCAACTTATCCTTCTAATTGTTATAAAACCAAAATAAATTTTATTATCATAGAAAAATAGAATATATAAAATATCTTCTTTAAAGTGTAAATCCATTTTTCTACAATAAATTGATTAGGGGATCCTGTAAAGTAAGGTAGCTATTGAAGCATTAAGGACTCAACTGACAGTTGTTCCCTTTAAGGTCAATCTGGATGCTCAACATTATTTTGGTTATAATTCATAACCCATGATAGTTTAATCATCATTCTCATATTTTTTTCCATTAAAAATTCAATAATTTAATAAATTAAATTAGTGTATCATCCATTTCACCCATCATTTACATGATTCCTTATATCTCTTGACATTTTTCTAAAATAAGAACATCTTTTTGAGAAACAATTTAATGTTAAGAATGTCGTAATTCTAATGGGAATTTAAGAACTAAATATAATTATTAATATAATTATTCAAGGATTTTTATTATTAATCTATTCTAATAACAATTACATTTCCTATATATCATTCATAACGATTGATAAAAATCACGTGATTAACTAGAACTTTCTCCCATGAGTGTTAAACAAGGTGTGAACTAAGTCTTATTTATTGTTCACCAGTAGATAATAGAGTTAATTCACAATGATCCCATTTTAGGGTTATTACCCCTATATAAAATTTTGATAAATCCATATCTACTTGAAATATCCTGATAAGGATTTCATTTCTTAGAAACCACTACCTCTATAATACACAAAAGATTCAAAAAAATTTACTATATTTAGACCTATCTTTGGGGTTCTTACTAATGTTTTTCTATTCATAATTTATAAAATAACTAATCCATAATTTTATACCAACTATGTCATCAAAAAAAATTAATATATACATATTTCATTACATATTACAACATTTAATAATACATACAATCTTTTGAGGTTTATATTTTCAGAAATTAGGAACATAATAAATGAAAAAGAACTCCTCTAATCCACTTTAAATAATTCTTCATATATTTATCCTAGGTTTATTTTAAAACATCTCATATTCTAGGGATATACAAATAAGAAAGGGTTGAGAATAAATCTCAGTAAGGGAATAAACAAAGGATAAATTTAGCATGTTATCTTGAGGCATAACAATTGATCATGATCATAAGAACATGAGTCACATAATAATATAATGATCATGAATAATAAGATCTAAATTTGGCTACAACATAAATTTTTTACATTCATAGTCTTATCACCAAGTTTTTTCACCGAGGTGATATAGAACATAATTAACAAGTTTATTCACTAGGGAATCGTAAAACATGTCATATCGAGAGATTAATTGTTAAAAAATTAATTTGTATGATATCAAAGAGAACCCTTAATATGTATAAATTCATGTGTACTACATAGATAATGAGACAAAAATCATTAATGACCTATTCAAAATAATGATTAGGTTTTATGTAAAAGTCATTATATTTATAAATACTTAACGACTTGGAAATTACATCATTTTCCCCCATGAAAATGAATTATGGTTTAAATACATGGAAATCCCCAAAAAGTAAATTATTTTTACATGTAGATTAATACCCATAGATAAGTAAAAGGTTTTGGAATTCATATAATAAAATATTTATTATAGAAGAGAGAAATTCATGATACATTTGAGTATCACACCTCATATACAATGTGGATTAAGAAAGGAAATAATGGGAGTGGAAAAATATTTACCATTAATAAAATAATATTTTGGAAGAAATGGGATAATAATAATTTCATTAAATGAATGTAATTAAATAATTAAAAGACATACCATAGAAGAGGTACTTGAATTGAAAAGAAGAAGATGAGAGTTCCCTTACATTGAGATATATCTATCTAAAAATTGGAGAAGTAAATATTAATACCCTAGATAAATCAGGGATGGAATTCAAAGAGGTGAAATGAAAATAATTTTATGCTTTGGAGATTGATAGTTTTGGGGAATAGGAGGATGTGCAGGTATCTATAGTAAAATATGAGTAATTGTTTAATAATTTATAAATATTGGTCTTGGAATTATAGGTTGTAGAAGATGTAAAAGAATTATCATACCCATTTTTTGTACATAGTTTTATAAATTTAAGTCATTTTTTATAATATTTTAGTAAATTTGTACCAAAATCCATATTTCAATATTAATTTGGTCATAGAAAAGTAATTTTTTCTCAAAATATAGTTTTAAAAATTTAAATTTCTATTTTATACTTTGGGAACTCATTTATAGGATTGAAAACATATTTAAATCCATTAAAATACATAATATTACTAAAATAATCTATTTTTAGCCAATAATAACTTTAATTTAATTATTACATCACCTTTACGTATTTTGGATGTCATAAAACTTACTATATATTATACCGAATTTTATATTTTTTATAAAAATTTAACCACCCTAGAAAATTATAAGAAATTAATCATTAGATAATTTAAACATGATTGATACTATAATGAATAAGAAAAACCTTAGAGGGGAGGGGTGAATTAGGGTGTCATCTTTTTATTATATTAAGATGGATCTTTTCCCCACATTAGTAGGAACTTGTTAAATTGGTTTAATGGAATCGTTCAATTATCAAACACCCATAATAAGAAATAGAAAAAAACACATTGATTTTACTTGGATCACCATTAAGAGATAGTCCTAGGGGAATATAATGATTGTGTGTCGGTTATACCTAGATACACTAAGATTCAATAGTTTTTTATTATAATTTTCCATACATGATCACTTAATGTTAGGTACACTATCATTATAAGAATTTTAGGGATAGCGCACTGCCTCCCTTGGGTCACTTCTGTTGAATCCTACTTTCACACTACTTTGCGTGAAGTCCTTCCCAGTTTATGGAATTGAAGGTCACTTTCTTATCAGATCAAATTAATGTGACGTTTTTCATCATATAGTTATACTTATATTCTTCAATACATTCCATGATATTTTTTCAAGTTAAAGTATACTCACATATGAATATTTCAAAATAATCTTTTTCTAAACCCCATTTTGTTCAAAGAAATTTTATCTTTCATGGAACAACACACTTTAAAAAAACTCCCAATTTTCATGAAACTCAAAACATTTGAAAAACTCTTTACTATCATGAAACTATCAACTTTCATGAAACTAATTTACCAAAAGGCCTTAGAATTGGTTATTTCTCAACTGTTATTTTAATGAAACATATGTTCACATAATGTTCCTAATTTTCATAAGAATTATGTTTACATAATACCTTCATGAAATCAATGTGATAATACATTATACATATTTTTTTTGATCCCCATATGAAGATTGGAGGCCTATTTATAGATATTTCCTCCCCTATATAAATCATTCAGTCTAACCACCACCTTTTTTCAAAACTCTATATTCATGTTCATGAAACTCCTTTTGTTTGCAAAACAATCAGGTAAATTTTTAGTTTTCCAAACTTCTCATAATGGTGTAACTTTTTATATTTAATTCACAAATATAATTCCCCATTACCTTTCCTTAAGTTATATTTTGACCTTTGTTTCTAGTTTCCTACTTTATTGGATGAAAAATACTGAAAATGAATTAGGAGAATAACTATAATGGTGATGTCATGGATATGTTAGAATTTTTAGCTTTAACCTGTAATTTTTACTATTTTATAGGAAATAAATTGCTATGTAATTGGAGTATAGACCATGAAATGGTCTCTAGAAATAATCCATGAATTTTATACATAGTGTGAGAGACTTACACACACATAATGAAATGAAAAATATCAGGTTTTTTTTTAAAAAAATGACGAGGTTTTCAGCGTATATGAGCTTCTTGGATTAAACACTGTGCAAAAGGATTACATGTCTTTAAATAGTCATGAATTGGGATTTTAGGTTTCTTTATGAGTGATTAATAATTTCATTATTTATAGTATTCTATTCTCTTATCCTAGAGGACCTCCCTTAGTGATTTTGGGTGATCCCCTTCCTTCCAGATTGCTTCATTCAGTGATTGATCATCATTGTTGTTGGTTTTTTTATCTCCAAGTATGTAATCCTTTTGATTCTTCTCACCTTTTATTATGGATGCTTTGTTTTCTAAATTGTGATCAGATATAATTTTTAATCAATTTTTTTTTAGTTTCATGGGATGCCTTGTCATTCAAAGGTCGTTCTCTTGGTTCTTGATCACCGTTGTTGAAAGAAGCTAGGTTTCTACTGTGTCAAGTTATGTGTTTCCCAAAAATGGGTTAATTTCATGAATTTCATGTTGTTCTTGATAAATTAATTTTGGTATTTCATTAATTTAAAGTGATAATTTGTTTCAAATGGTTTCATTGAAAATAAATTATTTTAAAAGGGTTTTTTCTTTGAAAATAGACTTTCTTGATTTGGAAATAGGTTTTAAAAATTTGAAGTGGATTTTCTTGGATTTGAAAAGGTTTTATGAAATGGTGGTCATGGTTGTGAAATTAATTTAGAAAATTTCACATTGGGAACCTTTGGTACATCAAGAAAGAGATATGGTTATCCTTAGTGTGTGTAACACCACTAGGATAAAACCTTTTGTGATATTGAATGGAAGGACTCGATATATGTTTGATCTAACATATGCCTGTTTAGTCTTGTGAGTGTCTAGTGTTCATTATATTATGGGATAAATCCCAATATTAGTTTCTTTTTCATTTTTTATTTATGGTTTTTTATTACATTTTTTTTATCACAGATTGTTTCTCATAGTTTTTTATATCAGGTATTATCACATAACTTCGCATGAGAGATTATTTCCAAGTTATGTGTACCTCATGATGCATGGATACGATTTAATGTGTTATCATTTATACTTGTCATATTTATGGTTTGAGAATATAAAAGAAATTTATTTAAACCATTAGAGAAAACATGGAAATTATTTAGAACTATACTTAGAATCTGAAAATGCTTCAAAAAATATATATTTTTTTAATTTGGAATTATTGTAGTCTTGATATAAAAATATTAATTAAAACTGTGGTGGCATCTCGTTGGGCTATGGATTACACCCTACATATTCCTTTGAGAATTTGTAGATGTTGTATTAAAAGACTCAAGTAAAGAGAATAACACTTTGTAGCATACTGGATTTTTTTGTTTTTTCTTCTTTCTGTTTCAATTGGTCTGGAGGTGAATGTTTGTCATGTAGAGAATTGACATACTTTATGATTTATCTTGTTTTTTGCATGCAATATATGTATTTATGGTTTCTCGTTCAATTCCTATTTGTGATTTGGATTTATATTTGGTTTTTCTTATATTCGATATTTGTTTCTGTTATACTATTTTACCTATATTACATGATGGGATATTTAAATTATCTTGTCTAATAGACCTAGGTCAGTTCATTACAATTTGGTATCAGATGGATAATTAGACTAAAGTTTCATAGAACTGTATGAGTTTGGTTCTATGTCTTAGGTGAAAAAGGGTTAGGATTGTCAGAATTCAGAAAGAAAGCGTGGAAATGGATCCTGACCGTCTCCCTTTTATGACTAAACCTGAGTTTCAATGGGTGATTAGGAAAATTTTACAGGCATGAAACATAGATTTTGATCTCATGGAATAAAACATACATGATGTTTATTTAAGTTTTCCTATTTATTTTTAAGGAATTTCTTGGTTTCTTTAAATTAAAAAATATTTTAAATATTTTTTTATCGATACCTTAAGTCAGTCCTATAATTTTATAAATTGTTCATGATTGATTAGTTTTTGTTTTTTTTGATAAAATTCCTCTAAGAATAGATCTACCAAATCTGAGAGTGGAAGCTTCGAGATAGGTTTTGTAGGTGAATCATCTAGTGGAACCTACTTTGGTAAAAGTTTTTATCCATACCATTCAGAATTTATGTCACGTGGGTGTCCAAAACCTGAGATGAGTAGTGGATCCAAGATAGTAATTTACTAAGTAACATCTAGTCCTATTTCACAGCGAAAAAAGACCCTAGGAATATGATGAGTGTCTTGAGAGGACTGAGAGGATCTTCCACTTCTTTAGGAAGCTTGAAGAATCTAAGGTGTGTTTTTCAATGTATGTACTCGAGGGACCACGAATTATATGGTGGTATTCCACTATGCAAGCTAAGTTTCATGAGTATCTTATCTAAGATTCTTCCAAAAAAATTAACCTACAGTTTTACCCTATTACATTACTTGGGGAAAGCAACATAGTGTTTCTTACCTTAGATTAGGGGAAGAATACCATTCTAGATTATTCTACCCATTTTTTTGAGTTCGTGCATCTAGTACTGGAGATCTTAAGTGGTTAGTACATGAAGTCTTAGAGGTTTGAGTTAGAAATGAGGCATGATATTTGGTCGATATTGATACTCATGTGACTTCCAAACATTATGGATTTATTTTATAATTTTACATTAGATAAGGTAGATATAGAAAGGAATACAAGTTTTGGTGGATCTTCAATTGATTCAGTGGTTATCCAGGGTGTATCTTTTAGCCATAAAATAAAGCATAAGAGTGGTCGGTATTCTTCAGGACCAATATTAAGGTCTTCAAAAAGGTAGAATTTTTTTCTTCTTCTATCAATGTGTAAGTCCATTTCATACGAATCCTAACTATGAATAGACTCCTAAGACATTTCATTTTTTGGATTATCTATCCATATACAACATTTTTTTGAAATGATATCTTAGGGAAGTATGGAATGATCCACTCCCACCAAGGGTTCAAAGGATCATAAATATTCTCCCATGGGTGGTGGGTCTAATACTTAGGCTAAGGAAGAAGTTATTGTGTCTATTACCGAATGTATTTATGCATAGAAGTATATTCTAGAGGAATCTGAATGAGGGCTAACCATTTTTAGAGGTATGATGTTTTTTCTCATCTTTTATAGTGATAACATTGTTTCAAATAGGTTCTAATCATTATTTTATATTGTGAAAGTTTTTTTATTTTTTGTGTTTTCTTTTTGAACATAAGTCATTCTAGTTGTATCTTTCCATGCCTTTGGGGAATATTTCTAAACAATGTTTTAGATGTATTTTGTTTTTTCGGGATGATAGTCGACTATGAGGTAGTGTGGGATTTCGTAGTGCATTATATTGAAATGTTTGACTTGATTATCGGTAAAAAGTGGATGATTAGTGTTAAGGACCATATATACTTTTATCTCTATCAGGTTTAGTTATTTTCTACTAAAGGGGTCACTCATGTTTTACAAGGTGAGTGTACCTCTAGATCGAGAATGGTAGGGATTTTTGTTCCTTATGTTGGGGTAATCTCATGTCAGTTGTTAGAGATATTTATTGATACAGTTCACCCTTTTTTGGGTGGTCTATTTTCAGAAGTTTTGTGTGCATACCCCAAGGTATTTATAGATTATTTATTTTCTTTACCACCCCAGAGATAGGTTGAGTTTAATATAGACCTACTCCCTAGCATGATGACTATTTATAGGATGTTATACCTATAACATCCCAAGTAAGTAATGAATAATAGATATTTTTGACTATGCCTACTAATGAATTAGATAGTGTTTTAGAGGCTTAAAATGAGAATAAATCCAATCTTAAGCATGGAATACACTAATATTTTTAAAAGATTGTTTTACTGCCTTTTGATGGCAAACCATTTTTAAATAAAACTTTCGACAATTTTATAAGCTCTATTTTTCAAAATAAACTTATTATTTATGACTGGGTCATTGAAATTTACATTGGATAATTGTTTTGTATTTTTCTGACAATGTTCATTTTTTAATGAATAGTGAAAAATATTGCATTTTACATCAAAACTGCTTTTTCATATAATTTAATTATATGGTTAGATTATCTTTTGAATTGGTTTTAAAGTTAAATTGGAATATATTTTTACCATTTAATCCAATAGTGGTCGTTGGAATTAATTTCACTTTGAAATTGGACTTAAACTAGTGTCAATCTTTTGATACTTATTGTTTCATAAAAACACGCTATTTGCTCAGATAGCGGGAATTAATTATTAAATTAATTAATGTAACTTATTTGTTTTTAATTTTGTAAAATAGACATCATTTTTGAATTTGGAATATCAAATATAGCTTAGGGTGAAGTTTTGGTATTTTTCTGAAAAACTTCAATTTTTGATGAATAGTGAAACCACTAAGTGGTACTTAAAAAACTTATTTTTCGTTTAAATGAAATTTTACCACCTCTATGTTTTGAATTTCAAAAATCCGACATACATTGTTGTCATTAAGAAGTAAAATTTGGTTCAATGGGATTAAAATAATTTTTTGGTGAATAGTAACTTTTATGTTTTTAATCGCGATTAGAGGTAATTAGTGTAATTTAAGAAAAGAATAATGTTTTAATAATATGAAATGACCTAGACACATGTCCTACCCTTATTGGATGTCTCATGGATGACCAAGACAACCCATGGGTCGATTTTTGGGATCCCATGGAGCCACTTGGGTAAGATAAATACATTAATGCCTTTTATTTAAAGTAAAAATGAAAATGACACAAACATGAGTTGTTTTACTAAAAAAAATTAAATGGGGTAATACAAGTCAGATGTTTGACTATAAATAGTCATTGGAAATCTAAAACGATTTATTACATCATAGTATTTTTTTATAATTTTTAGACAATAAATTAATTTAATTATTTATGACACCATGATGATGCATCGATTACCTCATTATTTAACGATTTAAATAAAATGAAAATATAATGTAAAATATAAGACCTAAACTTGTCAAAAACCTATTGGATGGGTGGATTTCAAACCCTTATCACCTTATCCTAGAAATTTATAATTGTGAGACCTTTTAAATCCAAAAATCATTTTATAATAAAGTATCCTTTTGTAACATTCCAAGAGTGCCCCTCCTCTCCTCTTATAAAAGGCCCCCACCTCTACCACCTTACCCACACTTCCAAAGACTTTGGCTCGGCCAACCCCTATACATTTTGTCTCTCCACATCCCTCTATTACTCCTTGAAGCTTCACTTTGGGCATAAGGCTTCCCAAGGAAGCCTTTGATCTCAAATAAAAAAGAGTTACCCGTTTTAAAGGTAGTGTTTTCTCTTGTGTTCTTATGTTTTATTTTGCTTCTCCAACCCCCTAAACGCTTTTTATTAATTTCTTTTGTAACAAAACCAGTATATTACATATACTAGGATGTTTTTATAATAATTATTCGAGCTACACTTACATACACCTACATCTAATGGTTAAAGAACATACGGTTTCCGTGGATGGAGAATTTCTGCCTCACGAAATGATGATTGTTCAATATTCTTTTAACACCTTCAAAGGTGGCCATTAATATGACACTATATTTATATATGATATATAATATGTTTATGTTTTACTTAAGCTTATGTATTTTGCATTTATGGCATACCTTTATGGTTTCCATTATGGGTAAACGCGATATCTTCATTTTAGGAAGTGCGGACTACCGCCCCCTCAAAGTGATTTGATTCGTTAATGCCATATGTGGGACGTATAAAAGATGTAACTAATTATTTTATATATTATATTATACTGGAATTATAATATACCTTTATATCATTAGGATTCCATTCCATAAAATACGAAATAGAAATGAAAGTAGCGTTCATGCGTACGTACGACTTACCGTCTCCATGAACGATGCATTTCATTTCTTACCTCTAAACGTTATGTAATATTATAAATGCATGTATATACTAGATATATATGATATATATGATATATAAATCATGATTATAACTCTGGATATAATGGATACATTAATAATGTGTAATTATAATGAGTTTATTTTTTTTGACTCAAGTACCAATGATTGTTAAAACGACCGTTATTAACTTAAATAATTACATAGTGTTCATGACATGGTAATAAGTGATATAAAAGGAATAATGAACTTGAAAAAGGTTCTTAAGAAAGTAGAAATTAACTCATGTTTATTATTCAGGAGGTTAAAGAACGATCGAGTCAAGTCGGACCCGAGGTATGGGACTTCGTCTCAATCTCCTTTCATTGAGGCATATTTTGTTTTATACACAACATTCTTTTATACGGTGTATAAAATCCTTTGAATTTTACATTTATCCAAAAGGAATATTTTTTTATATGAATCTTTTTACTAAATGACAAAAGGGAATGTTTTTTCGTACGTATGCGGCGACAATGACTTCTCCACCGCCGTGACCATTATTTGAGTTTCGGCTTCCTCTACAAGACATAACTTTTTTTAAAAGAAAAAAAATACCATGTTTTACCTTTCTTTTATTTTGGTATTGAAAATGGTTTTCATAATGTTTCTATTATATCCATGTGTTGTATTGATATCTTGTGATTGAAATGTGGAAATGTTATGTTTCCTTTATGTATGTTTTATGTGATACGATTATGTTATGGTTCTTGGGAATTATCATGAAGATGGGTGGTTACATGATAAATTAAGGGAGGGTGAGCCCGATATATCTCTCCAATGCATTGGGTAATGCGAAGGGGTTAAACTTTGAGGTTTCTCCGAAGAGATTTAGGGAATATACTATGATGGGTATTCCAAACGTAACCAAGAGGGTTACTCCCTACTTAAGAATGTTATGAATGCCTCAAGTTACCTTTATTTCTTATGATTTCTATGATTTATTCATTATTTGATGAGGTATGTTAAAGTTCTTATGTTTTATGAGTAGAGTATGATTTCATTGATTCTTATGTATACATGTACTCATGTTTCCTTTCCATATTTTGTTATCCCTTACTGAGCTTTTTATGCTCATCCCAAGTTTTTGAAATGTTTTTCACAGGTCAAGGGAAAGGTAAATGATACGATGATAGTGTCAAGGAAGTGTCAAGAAAGAATCCATGTTTTATTTTAAATATGTTTCCGTTGATGGGAAAAAATGAATACTATCTTTTGTTGTAACCACTTTTTTTAAATGTGGGATGTAATGCATGTTTTATGATCTAATTCTCTAAAACTCTAAACTTGAAAATATCCTCATTGTGTAATCTTGTAATAACTCAAGATTAAGTAAGGTTTAAGGATGGGGCCTTATAGTTGGTATCAGAGGTCGGTTTAGATAACTTTATGAGTTAGAATTATATTAAATTATTATCCAAAAATATTTTTTTATGGTCAAATTTAATTGGTATAGCATTTAAAGATTAACATGTTGCTTCGCCTAAGATATTTATGTGTTTAGAATGGGTTTTCAAAGAGGAAACATGGAAGTTGTTCTAGGAAGGTATACAGATGTAAATGAACTTCTAAATCGGCATCCTAAGATGGTCAGAATCAGAATTGAACAGTTTGTTGCAGTGATGGATCAGTTGACTTAGGTGAAAAATCTTAGTTGTTTTTATTGATGATATTTTGGTGTTTTCTAAAAGTAAAGAGGAGCATGAAATTCATTTAAGGGTTATCTTACAAACCTTAAAAGAAAAGAAACTGTATGGAAAATTCAGCAAGTGTGAGTTTTGGTTGCAACAAATTTCTTTCTTTGGTCACATTGTTTCTACATATGGGATAACTTTTGATCCTTCTAGAACAAAAGTTTTTGAAGAATGGCCAAGACCCACAAATGTAACCGAGATTTGTAGTTTTCTTGGTTTGGAAGTATACTACTGAAGGTTTATTGAATATTTTTCATGGTTATCTAGTCCAATAACTAAGCTAACTCGGATGAGTGTTAAGTTTATCTGGACAAAAGAATGTGATGATTATTTTCAGGAATTGAAAAGAAGATTGGTGAATGCTCTAGTTTTGGCACTACCTTCTTGGAATGGTGAGTTTGTTATCTATAGTGATGCTTCATTGAAAGGACTTGGTTGCATCCTAATGAAAAATGATCAGGTAATTACTTATGCTTCACGATAGTTGAAGACTCATGAGGTAAATTACCCTACACATGATTTGGAATTAGCTGTTGTTGATTTCGCTTTAAAAATTTGGAGGCATCATTTGTATAGAGTAAAGTGTGAAATATATTCCAATCACAAAAGTTTAAAATATATATTCACTTAGAAAGAATTGAACATGAGACAGAGGAGATGGATAGAATTAATCAAGGATTATGATTGTACAATTCATTACCATCCGGGAAAAGCAAATAAAGTGGCTGATGCTTTGAGTCGAAAAAGTAATGCTTCATTAAAAATGTTGCATTTGGAATATGATCCTTTGGTTAAGGATTTGATGAACTTTGGCATAAAAGTTGTTGGTGCAGGATGTCCTTCTGTTTTGTTTCAGGTATTAGTGAAATCTTCTCTATCATACAGAATCAGGAAAGCACATAAGCAAGAAAGTGAGTTGCAGAAAAATGTAGAGCTGGTTCAGAAAGGTAAGTTGCCTGAATTAAACATTGATAATGATTGTGTTTTGAGATTTGGGAAGAGATTGTGTGTTCCTTGTGATTCTCATTTAAAGAGAGATTTGTTATGTAAAGCTCTTAGTTCTTCGTTTTCAGTCCATCCTGGAAGTACTAAGATGTATAGAAATCTTTGAGAGTATTACTGGTGGGACGGAATGAAAAGGGATATTGCTGATTTTACTGTGAAGTGTTTGACTTGTCAACAGGTTAAAGCAGAGAAGAAGTTACCGAAATGGATGATTCAGCCTTTACCAGTACCAGAATGGAAATGGGAAAATATATCCATGGACTTCGTTGTGGGATTGTCGAAGACACCTCGAGGTAATAATGCAATCTGGGTTATTGTTGATCGCTTGACTAAATATACTCATTTCCTTGCTATACGAGATAATTTTTCCCTAGATCAACTTTCTTGATTGTATCTTAAAGAGATAGTCAGGTTGCATTGAGTTCCCCTCTCCATTGTATCTGATCATGATCCCATGTTTACTTCTAACTTTTAGAAAGGCCTTCAGAAGTCGTTGGGTACTGAATTAAATTTTAGTACAGCTTTTCATCCTCAATCAGATGGACAGTCAGAACGAACAATTTAGAATTTGGAAGATATGCTACGTGCTTGTTAGATGGATTATTAGGGAAGATGGGACCAACATCGTTCTTTGGTTTATTTTTCATATAATAATAGTTTTCATTCCAGTATACATATGGCACCATTTGAGGCGTTATATGGGAAGCGGTGTCGAACTCCATCTTTCTGGGATAAAGTGGGTGAAAGGAAGCTGATGGGACCAAAATTGTGAGAAGAGTTGGAAGAAAAAGTTCAGCTGATACAGAAACACATGAGAACAGCTCAAAGCAGGCAGAAGAGTTATGCGGACAACAGGAGGAAGGATCTCTCTTTTGAGGTAGGTGATCATGTTTTTCTCAAATTCTCACCATGGAAAAGTGTGATGCTATTTGGTAAGAAAGGAAATCTGAGTCCAAGGTTCATTGGACCATATGAAATTATGGAGATAGTTGGATTAGTTGCTTACCGAGTGGCTTTACCTCAGAGTTTATCTCAGGTACACAATGTTTTTCATGTTTCAATGTTAAGGAAGTACATGCCAGATCCATCTCAAGTTTTGAGTCCAGAGGTAGTTCAGCTGGAAGAGAACCTATCTTATGAGGAACAACCGGTCCAGATTCTTGACCACAGGGAGCAAGTGTTACGGAATAAGGTGATTCATCAGGTAAAGGTTTTGTGGAAAAACCACATGGTTGAAGAGGCAACATGGGAATCTAAAAATGCAATGAGGGCTAAATACCCCCACTTATTCGATAAGTAAATAAATTGCGGGGACGCAATTATCTAAAGGGGGGAAGGATATAACATCCCAAGTAAGTAATGAATAATATATATTTTTATCTATGTCTACTAATGAATTAGATAGTGTTTTAGAGGCTTAAAATGAGAATAAATCCAATCTTAAGCATGGAATACACTAATATTTTTTAAAGATTGTTTTATGCCTTTTGATGGAAAACCATTTTTAAATCAAAGTTTTGAAAATTTTATAAGCTCTATTTGTCAAAATAAACTTATTATTTATGATTGGGACATTGAAATTTACATTGGATATTTTTTTGGTATTTTTCTGACAATGTTTATTTTTTAATGAATAGTGAAAAATACTGCATTTTACATCAAAACTGTTTTTTCAAATAATTTAATTATATGGTTAGATTATCTTTTGAATTGGTTTTAAAGTTCAATTAGAATATATTTTTACCATTTAATCCAATATTGGTCGTTGGAATTAATTTCACTTTGAAATTGGACTTAAACTAGTGTCAATCTTTTGATACTTATTGTTTCATAAAAACACGCTATTTGCTCAGACAGTGGGAATTAATTATTAAATTAATTAATGTAACTTATATGTTTTGAATTTTTTAAAATAGACATCATTTTTTAATTCAGAATATCAAATATATCTTAGGGTAAAGTTTTGGTATTTTTCTGAAAAACTTCAATTTTTGATGAATAGTGAAACCACTAAGTGGTACTTAAAAAACTGATTTTTCGTTTAAATGAAATTTTACCATCTCTGTTTTTTGAATTTCAAAAATCCGACATACATGGTTTTCATTAAGAAGTAAAATTTGGTTCAATGGGATTAAAATAATTTTTTGGTGAATAGTAACTTTTAAGTTTTTAATCGCGATTATAGGTAATTAGTGTAATTTAAGGTAAGAATAATGTTTTAATAATATGAAATGACCTAGAAACATGTCCTAACTTTATTGTATTTGTCATGGCCGACCAAGACAACCCATGGGTCGATTTTTGGGACCCCATGGAGCCACTTTGGTAAGATAAATACATTAATGCCTTTTATTAAAAGTAAAAATGAAAATGACACAAACATGAGTTGTTCTACTAAAACAATTTTTAAATGGGGTTATACAAGTCAGATGTTTGTCTATAAATCGTCACTGGAAATATAAAAATATTTCCTACATCATAGTATTTGATTTATAATTTTTAGACATTAAATAAATTAAATTATTTATGACACCATGATGATGCAGCAATTACCTCATTACTTAACGATTTAATGAAAATGAAAATATAATGTAAAATATAAGACCTACACTTTTAAAAAACCTATTGTATGGGTGGATTTCGAACCCTTATCACCTTATCCTCGAAATATATAATTTTGGGACCTTTTAAATCTGAAAATGATTTTATAATAAAGTATCCTTTTGTAACTTTCCAAGAGTGCCCCTCCTCTCCTCTTATAAAAGGCCCCCACCTCTACCACCTTACCCATACTTCCAAAGCCTTTGGCTCGGACAAACCCTATCCATTTTGTCTCTCCACATCCCTCTCATACTCCTTTATGCTTCACTTTGGGAATAAGTCTTCCCAAGGAAGCCTTTGAGCTCAAATCAAAAAGAGTTACCCGTTTTAAAGGTAGTATTTTCTCTTGTGTTCTTATGTTTTATTTTGCTTCTCCAACCCCCTAAAATCTTTTTATTCATTTATTTTGTAACAAAAACAGTATCTTCAATATACTAGGATGTTGTTATAAGAAGGATTTGAGATACACTTACACACACCTACATCTAATGGTTAAAGAAGATACTGTTTCTGCGGATGGCGAATTTCTGCCTCACGAAACGATGATTGTTCAATATTCTTTTAACACCTTCAAAGATGGACATTAAGATGACACTATATTTATATATGATATATAATATATTTATGTTTTACTTAAGCTTCTGTATTTTTCATTTATGGCATACCTTTATGGTTTCCATTATGGGTAAACGCGATATCTTCATTTTAGGAAGTGCGGACTACCGCCCCCTCAAAGTGATTTAATTAGTTAATGCCATATGTGGGACATAAAAAGGATGTAATTAATGATTTTATATATGATATTATACTGGAATTATAATATAACTTTATATCATTATGATTCCATTCCATAAAATACAAAATAGAAATGAAAGTAGCGTTCATGCGTACGTACGACTTACCATCTCCATGAACGGTGCATTTCATTTCTTACCTCTAAACGTTATGTAATATTATAAATGCATATATATAATGGATATATATGATATATATGATATATAAATCATGTTTATAACTCTGGATATAATGGATACATGAACAACATGTAATTATAAAGAGTTTATTTTTTTGACTCAAGTACCAATGATCGTTAAAACGTCCGTTATTAACTTAAATAATTACATAGTGTTCATGAAATGTTAATAAGTGATATAAAAGGAATAATGAACTTGAAAAAGGTTCTTAAGAAAGTATAAATTAACTCAAGTTTATTATTCAGGAGGTTAAAGAACGATCGAGTCAAGTCGGACCCGAGGTATGGGACTTCGTCTCAATCTCCTTTCATTGAGGCATATTTTGTTTTATACACAACCTTCTTTTATACTGTGTATAAACCCCTTTGACTTTTACGTTTATCCAAAATGAATATTTTTTTTATACGAAGCTTTTTACTAAATGACAAAAGGGAATTTTTTTGTCGTACGTATGCGGTGACAACGACTTCTCCGCTACCGTGACCATTATTTGAGTTTCGGCTTCCTCTACAAGCCATACCTTTTTTTTAAAAGAAAAATAAATACCATGTTTTACTTTTATTTTATTTTGGTCTTGAAAATGATTTTCATAATGTTTCTATTATATCAATGTGTTGTATTGATATCTTGTGATTGAAATGTGGAAATGTTATGTTTCCTTTATGTATGTTTTATATGATACGATTATGTTATGGTTCTTGGGAATTATCATGAAGATGGGTGGATTCGTGATAAACTAAGGGTGGGTGAGACCGATATAGATCTCCAATGCATTGGGTAATGCGAAGGGGTTAAACGTTGAGGTTTCTCTGAAGATATTTAGGGAATATACTGTGATGGGTATTCCAAACGTAACCAAGAGGGTTACTCCCTACGTAAGAATGTTATGAATGCCTCAAGTTACCTTTATGTCATATGATTTCTGTGATTTATTCATGATTTGATGAGGTATGTTAAAGTGCTTATGTTTTATGAGTAGAGTATGATTTCATTGATTCTTATGTATACATGTACTCATGTTTCCTTTCCATATTTTTATATCCCTTACTGATATTTTTATGCTCATCCCAAGTTTTTGAAATGTTTTTCACAGGTCAAGGGAAAGATACATGATACGATGATAGTGTCAAGGAAGTGTCAAGAAATAATCCATGTTTTATTTTAAATATGTTTCCGCTGATGGGAAAAAATGAATACTATCTTTTATTGTAACCACTTTGTTTAAATGTGGGATGTAATGCATGTTTTATGATCTAATTCTCTAAAACTCTAACCCTGAAAAGATCCTCAATGTTTAATCTTGTAATAACTCAAGATTAAGTAAGGTTTAAGGCTGGGTCCTTATAATACCATATAAAACTTCTTCAGTTGGTATAACTTAAGGTCCATCTTGAGGACCTAGAGGATAAAGGGTTTTTTATTTTTAGCCTGTCAACAAGGGATTCACCTTTCTTCTTTTCTAATAAGGTAGATGGGATCCCCAGACTCTTTATTGACTATAAAAAGTTGAATTATGTGATAATTAATAACAAATACCGTTTGAATAGTATTGATGATCTATTTGATCAACTAAAAGGGTCTCATTGGTTTTTAAGATTGAACATTTGTTAGGGTACCACCGGTTGATAGTAAAAGATAAGGATTTACATAAGGCAATGTTTAGGATTCAAAATGGGCATTTTGAGATTTTGGTTTATCCATTCAGTCTATCTAATCCTCCTATGTTGTTTATGGAACTGAATAATCTAATTTTCCATCGGTTCTTGGACTCATTTTTTGTTCTTTTCATTGATAATATTTTGGTGTACTCCTTTTTAGATAAGGAGAACATGGAACATTCAAATATCATTCTTTGAACATTTAAATATCATCTTATATATGGTAAGATTTCAAAATATTAGTCTTGGATCCAGGGATTGATGTTTTTGGGGCTTTGGATATCTCAGAGGGGCATCTCAATAGATCCTAAAATGGTTGTAAAAGTTATGTTTTGGAAATTTCCTAGAAAATTTTATCATATCCAAATATTCATTGGTTTGGATAGTGACTATAGATGGTTTGTTCAAGACTTCTCTAATCCTAAATTACCGATGACATCTTCAACCCATATGGTTGTAATGTTTTAATGGAATGAAAATTGTCGGTGATATTTTGTAGAGATTATTTTGAGGTTTACTTTAGAACAAGTTTTGAATCATCCATATTTGGGATTGGGTTATTTTGTTTTTTTTATTATTTTGGTATGAGTTTGGGATGTGTCTTGATGTAAGGGAAATAAGTGGTGGATTATGTCTCATGCCAATTACACCCTTATGAGAATAAATAGCATACCCATGATGTTATGTTGGAAATAGTTTTTATTGCACTGAAAACATGGTGTCATTGTCTCTTTGGGGAGAAGTTTATAGAATATTATGGTCATAATATCTTGGAATACGTTTTTAATCAAAGGGATCTAAATTTTAAATAGTGTAACATGGTAAATTACTTTAAGAATTTTGATATTTATATTTATTATACCCTTATAAAAGGAAATGTTTTTTCAGATGTATTGATAAGAAAACTAATGACACAATCCACAATGGAATCAGGTGAGGATCACTCTATGATTAATTTTTTTTATTAATTTGGGGTTGAACACAGAAGATAATTGTAGTTTTGTGTTGTTGTATTTGATGAAATATGAATCTTCTTTTTATGAGTGAGCTTAAAAAAATATACTAACATAAATTGAGTGACAATGCTTTAGTGAAATACATTATGGTGGGGAGACCTCAGGTGAGTGGTCTCGGTCACTCAGTGGAGCTTTGTGATTTCATGGAAGGTTGGTTGTTCTATTTTCATGGAGATAGGAGTTGACTGCCCATTTGGTTTCACAGTGTATCACTTGTCAAATAATGATGGTGGAACACAAAAGACCTGAAAGTTTTTTGTATCGATTACCCATTATGGTATGGAAGTGGGAAGATAATTTTATGGATATAAATTTCGTTATAAAACAAACTCCTAATAGGAAGGATGTGATTTTAATGATCATTTATCAAAACATAAATTCAGTGTATTTCCAAAAATATTTAGAAGATGAAAAAGTGGAACAGCTTGGTGAATTACATGTCCAGGTGATTTTGAGACTTAATTGGGTTCCCTCTATTATTTTATATGATAGGGATATGAGTTTCACATCTAGATTCTTGAATGTTTTTAGAAGATAATGGGTTATGAGATTATATTGGTCACATATTATCATCTGTAGATGGATGGAAAGATATATAGGGCTATCCAGGATTTATAGGAAATGCTCCGGGACTATGTTCTTGATTTCAGATGATCATGGGAGAAGAATTTTCCTTTTTTAGGATTTATATAACAATAGTTATCAAGGCTCGATAAATATGGAACCCTTTGAGTCATTGTATGGGAATCCATGTAGATATCCCTTATGTTGGGCCGAGTTGGGAGAGAGATCATTGGTTGGGTCGAGTGTTGTTTAGGAGATGATAGAAATAGTGTGGTTGATCCAGAGCTATTTGATCATGGCATAGATTTTTTTGATATCTTATACAGACCATCGTCTTTATCCATTAGAGTTTGAGTTTGGTGAGAAAGTCTTTCTTAGAATTTCACCTCACCTAGTACATCATTGGTTATGTAAGATAAGTATATTGGAACTGAGGTTTGTGGGATCCTTTGAGATCATTGGATGACTAGGGAGGTTGACCTCACTTACTATCTAGTTTGACATCTATCAATGACATTTTCATGTTTCCCAGTTGAGGAGGTATATACTAGATCCTTCCAATTGGTTTAGATGGGAGGATATTGATCTTGATCCTAATAACACTTTGGTTGAGTATCTAGTTTAGATTATGAATCTCTAGAATAAGGTACTTTGTGGTAAAATTACCCCCTATTCCAGGTATTATGGAAGTGTATACAAGATAACCATCATAATTGGGATCAAGAGTCATAAATGAGGTAGTAGTGGACTTCTATTTTTATAGATATAGGATATTGAGGGTTTATAGGGGTAAGAAAACATTTAGTTTTGGGATATTATAAATACCTATTATCTTTCTATCAGGTATGTTTTAAGCATTGTTTTTTATTTCCTTTTTATTTGAATGACAAATGGTGAAAAAATTGGGAGGATACCTGTAATGGTAAAGTTAGGTATTTATTTGAATTTTCATCTCAAAGCTATAGTTTTTTCCCTTCTCTATGAAATTACATGTTGTGTAATGGTAGTACATGTCGTGTAATGGCCGCTAGGTAGAGGTTGTGAATTGGATAAATAGCATGACCGATTTACATGCCATGTAAAGGGTTCACATCATATAATAGAAAATATTAGGGTTTTTAATAAAAAGATGATGGGGTTTTCGGAATATATGAGTTTTGTGGTTTACATGTCATGTAAGGGGATTAAACACCATGTAAGAGTAAAGAATTGGTATTTTAGGGTTCTACACAAGTGTTTTCTTATTTCATTCATTGTAGGATTCCTTTCTCTCAAACTAAATACTCTTCCTAGATGATTTTGTGTGACCCCTCTTTTTCAGGTTGCTTCATTCAACAATTGATGGCTATTGTGGTTAGATTGCTTCTCTATAGTTATGTAATCATTGGTTCTTATTTAGAGTTTATTATGGATACTTTTTTATATGGTTGTGTTCATATTATGATCAGATAGTGTTTTCTATCGATCCTTTTTAGTTTCTTAGTGACCCTTTTCTTTTGATGGACATTATCCTAGTTTCTGGTCACCCTTGTCGAAGGCTTCTAGGTTTATACATTGTTGAGGTAGGTGTTTCTATATATTTGGTTAATTTTATTAATTACATGTTATTATTGATAAATTTATTTTGGTTGTTCAATGATATGAAGTGATAAGTAGTTTCATATTATCTCTTGGAATTTTTTAAAAAAAAGGGGATTCTCTTTGAAAATGGATTTTATTGAATTAGTAATGGGTTTTAAAAATATGTAGTGGATTTACATGGATTTGAAATTTTTTCATGTATTTATGACCCTGGTTTTGAAATGAATTTGTACTATTAAACATTTGGAACCTTGGGTGTGTTAAGAAATAGATATAGGTATCCTTAGTGTGTGTTATACTACTAGGAGGTAACCGTTTGTGATTTTGACTAGTAAGACTCGATATCTATAGGATTAAATGTATGTATGTTTGGGGTGGTCATTCAATAGTGAGAATTTTTCTATAGGGTAAAGCTTAATACAATGCGATTTTTCATTTTTTATTTATATTTATTTATCGCATTATTGTTTTTATCATGAATTATTTCTCATGGGTTTTTATATGAGGTTATATTACATAGCTTCACATGATAGGTTGTTTCATTGATATGTTTACATCTTTATGAATGGATATTTTATCATCTTTTATCACTTTTACATGTCATATTTCTAGTTTAAGAATATATAATGCTTATATGAAAACAAAAGAAGAAAAGTGGAAAATGATTTATAACTAGATTTAGTTTCTGAAAATAAATTTTAAAACTATTTTAAGCTAGAATTATTCAATTATTGATATTTGGAATTTAATAGAAACTATGGTGGTATCCTACTAGGATTTTGATCACAACCTAATTAATTATTTGGGAGTTTGTGGAGTTTTTATTGCAAGATCTATTAAAAGGGATGAGAAAATTATAGCATGATGGCCTCACTTATTGTCACTACTTTCAATTCAGTTTGTCTAGAGGTGGATTTTGGTCAAGTGTGGATTTGAAATACTTTCTTATTTAGAATGTTCTAGTTTGGATTGTATTTATTTGTGGTACATTTTTAATTTCCACTTTGTAATATGGTTGTATGCATTTTTTCTTATATTCAAGGTTTGTTTATGTTATCATGTTTTAGGTATATTAAATTACAGTCTGGTTTAGGTGGCTTGTCTAGTTGAATCAGTTAAATTAATTATATCCATCTTTCATGAAACATTATTGTGAGAATATTCAAACCTTTGAGATACAAATATTTCATGAAACAAAAATATTTCATGAATTACATACCTTTTCCATATTCTTATAAGGAATTCCAGAAAATCCAACATTCCCTAAACATGGCCATTCCTTGGTATTTTAGACCCAAAATATTTGAACAAAACATGAAAATGATGCCACCTTAAACACTTAAGCCACCTACACTGTAAGATCACTTTTCTTTTAAACTCCTTGATCAACCCATTGTGAATTGAAAAAAAGGAGAAAATAAAATTAGTTTCTAGTTGTGAAACTCCTAGGTTTGACAATATCCACCTTTGGGTTTATTGAAAATATATACGAAATTCAATATTTATATATCATTAAAAAAACATGAATGGTATGAAATAAATCATCCCTCACTCTAAGCCTACATGAGAAAATATAGATGTAGAAAACAAGAGTTTCAAGAGAGAATTTCATGCCTGAATAAACCATTGAGCTATGCCTCGAGTGATAACTGTCCTATCCTACAATCCTATTCTAAAATCATAAAATATAATAAATTTAATCCTTTTAATTATAATACTTTGTAAATATACCCAAATAAAATTTATTTGAACCTTAATGATAAAAAAACACCCACTTCATCGTATCTATCCTAGAGACCTTCACCACATCCATGAAAAGATCAAAATAACTAAAAAAATGGGGATATGGGTTAGATTGTAAACTCCTCATGAAATGGGATGTGGAAGAACATCAATATATTTGGTATGAGAGTGTTGAACCAAACTATTTGTAAGCTCGATCATTCTCTTGTTTTCACAGTGTATCACCATCGACCAATTAACCTCATCACCAATATCAGTAAGTTGTTGTTTCATTTATAATATCTTAGTTCATGGATTTTTCATAGATATATACTCTACTTTAGTTATACTAAGTGAATTGTTTTCTGGTTTGTTTCTCAACCAACACGCACATTTATTTCCAATGAAGAATATACCCACACTTTTTAATTTTATATCCACCACATTTTTATCCTAATAAACATCATAAAATGATACTAATTCGTTATTCCTTCTTACTAAAATGTATAATACAATGTTAAGAGTGACTAGAATATACATCATAATTATTTTAACTACATAAAAGTTATCCTCCTTAAAATTACTTTGGAAGTGATCCACTAAACATGTTGTACGGAAAATATTTGGTTATGTTGAAGTAAAAAATAATAATCTTCTAATAACTATCTTGTATAAGTGAGGATCCATATTCCATCATCATGATTTCAAAGTTTTTTTCAAATCGAAATTGGAGTCAACATTGGTCAGGATTCATTCATTTTGAATTTATTTAGAATACCTCTTGCATACATTTTTAGATAAATGAACATGTAATTTTATATTGAATCACCTACTTCCCCAAGAAGTATGTGAGTTCACCAATCATAGACATTTCAAATTATGATTTCATGTTATTAGAATATTCTTCCACTAATCTATTTTTTATTCTTCCAAATATAATATCATCCACATAAACCAACACCATAAATTAATCTCCTTGATAATTATTCAAATAGAGATTATGGTTGAAACATCCTCTTTTAAATTTTATCTACTTTAGATAAGAATATAGTTGACAATACCATGCTCATGGTTCCCACATTAGATCATAAAGAGACTTCCTTAAAATAAAATAAAATTTTAATCATTTCCATTAAAAAAGACCACTATTTTTTCAGTTTAGACTTCATCATCAAAACAAAAAACATGATCTCAATTTTTAAATCCATCTTATAAACTTTTTACACTCTTTGAATTAGAATGGCTAGGATGATCCTAATTGAATCTAGTCAAGATACAGGAGGAAAATTTTACTCAACATGAATTCCTTAAATCTATGCATAAACTTTATAAACCAATAATTAATTTTTATAATGAAATTTCCTAGCTTATATATTTTTTTCAATACCCACTTTTTTCTAATTACATTGTGATTTTTTGGTCTCTTAATAGGATCCCAAGTCCGGTTTTTGTCAATATGATCTAGTTCTTGATTCACAAACCTAACCTATGATTAATAATTTATTTATTATTCAAATGAGGTTGGTTCCATAATTTATAGGAGAAAATAATGTGCTTAATTCTTCATTATACTTGTTTGTGTAGGTGTGGTCCAATCCCTAATGATTTTGGATTGACCAACTTCTTCTATTCTATTTCTCTAGATAGGTTCCAATAGAGTTTCTTCAGATATGGTTTCCTCTTATTATTATAATTATAAATCCTCATCATTATGAGATATCTAGATGTTGGGAAATCCTTCCATAATTTCATTATTTGAATATGTCACTTCTCAATCATATAGAAAAATGATCTCATCGAGTTATTCACAGATTTATCTTCAATGACATTGACATAATTACTCTCCAAAAAATTTCTAAGATGATTATTATAGAATTTATAAGAATTAATCTTCATTGATTTTCCTAGGGATATTCCCTAATATAAAATATCACCATATATTCCTTGATTACCTTATTTTTTAAGATGAAAAAATTTCTTCGAAAAACATTAAAATAATTTAGTTAGGGATTCCTTCCATGACATATCTCATATGTTGTCATGTCCTCTCACATACTAGGCCCTATTCGATTTTGATTTTATATTGAAGCTTGAAGAACCTATTATAAATAAAGATGATAATTAAAACTCTCAATCCGAATAGTTTTGGAAATATTATTCACCTATGTCTTTTTTCGTTCAACACCCCCATTTTGTTGAGTTGTTCTCACTAAAGACACCTCTTTGTTGATCCCATGTTTTTAGACATAATTTTTAAATTCAATTTATTAAGCATGACCCTAGTATCCAAGAGCTAATGTTTGATTTATTACATTAGTATAAGATACACAGATTCTCATCCCAAATGACTAACTAGTTTAGTAGTCTTGGTAAACCTGAAACATAATTGATTCTTTCCTTACATTTGAATACATGAATTATAACATATTTTTTTTTAAGAATATCATTATTCCCTAAAGCATATCCATACATATTAACTATATTATACTTCTTGGATTCTTTAAAATGGAAAAAAGTAAGGGTGATCTCAAATACTCACTAAGGGTTAAGTACATCAGAAGATATCATGAATCAATAAAGAATAATAAATATGGAAAGGTGAATAACTAAACATATATTCCATCTAAATAATAGTATATGGAATAAACAATATGGAAATGTAAATAACTAAATATAGATTATATTTAAATAACATTTATATCATGGTAATATAAGGAAGAATCAATATAGAAAGGTAAATAACTGAAAACACATTCCATTTAATAAATAAACAAATAATGAAATGAATCCATAGATAATATAATAACGAAAGTATCATAGATAATAATAATAATTAAATTCTAAAAAAATCTTAATTATTGGATTTCATTTCTCAAAAACATCATACATATACTTTCAACACCATTCACAAGATGTTTTAAACTATAGATAAAAACTCGTTTAAAATTATCTTACATATTCACCTAATGAGACTACCAATGCATTGAGGGGATATAATTAACTAGAAACCACTCCTGTATTTCATGTTTAAATGATTCATCATATATTTAATAATTGATTTAATTTATAAACAATTTGTCATATCATCAAATATTTGAATTGATTAAAGTTTATAGATTTATCAATATTTCCCCCGATAAACAAATAAATTTCAATATAGAACACCATATGTAGAAAAGACATATAATTTATGAAATAAAAATATCCATGATAAATAATATTAATATTTAGGGGAAATATAATGTTCAATGATTATATTAAAGTGAATAACTTAAGGGTAATTTAATGACTAAAAAATGAAACAAGGTAGTGAAGGTCAATAATATATTTGGTCAAAATAATCATAAAAAACTAGTATAAGAATAAGGATGATATCGATTCAACATACCTATAATAGAGTATATTTAAAATATTCATTTATGAATTAAATATATTTAAAAACAATCTTGATGAAATCATTCTTTTCATTTTGAACATCAATTTTTAAAACATAAAACATTTCAAAAATACTTTTCCTTAAAAATCACTATTAAAAACTAGAAATTTCCATAATATTATAGAAAATTTTTTATTTAAAAATAATCTTGTAAACTTTCAAATTAATAATAAATGAATTTATGATCATGATAGTGGGTAATTCTTCACATGTCGTATAGGTAAAAAATAACATTATTTTCTCACTGTAAAAAGGTTTGAATAGTTCCTTTCTAGAAAATGACATGAAGATTCCTTTCAAAAAAATTTATAAAAATTAAAAATGGGTAAAAATGTCTTTAATAAATTATTTTGAATTGGTAAATATTTTTTAATGATTTTTAGAATATAATTTTTTTGATGAGAACAGATTTCCGACCAAAGAGAGAAATGAATTTTGATTTTCTTAAAAAAAATTCTCAATAATTTTATGAAAAAAGAGTGAAAATAGTAATTTAACTTGAAAATAAAATTAATAAATAGATAATAATAAAATTAAAGGTTTTATCAACTAATAATAAATTAATTTCCTTCAATGGAAATTCAAGTACAAACAATATAGATTAAAATGAGATTTTGAAGTAAACCCTTGCAAAGAACATAATATTGAAGTGAAAATTAATCAATAAATAAATTATATATATTAAATTTAAATCCAAATAAAAAATTTGTAATAATAAATAAGATAAAAAAAAGTCATTATACACATAATCTAATAATATCAATGATAACAAATAAGTAATATAACCCAATGAAAATAAATTGAGCTATGAAATTATTTACCACTTGGCAATTTTCATGTCAAATCCAATTGAATGAAATAATTAAAATTGAGAATTAAAACACCATTAATAATTATGTATTTATTATATTAAATTTAAAAGATACAATACATATTCCATATAAAGTAAAATAGAACATAACATTATAATATTCCTCAATAAAATGAAATTTAGACGAAATCTATTACCTCACGATTCCTCTTGGTTCAATGTGATTCAACCTCATATATATTGGTTTAAACAAGTTAATAAATTATTATAGAAATATATTAATATTTAAAATGTCATATATGATCTATTTACAACAAATTATTAGTCTTTAATTAATAATATTTCGTAATTTTCATTGTTTCGATTGTTCATTTCCTTGTTTTCTCATGCATGTTTATTCATGAAAGATCCTATTCTTAGGCATATTAAATAGTAATATCATATAAATAATAATTATCATTACATAATTATCATATTAAAATATAAATTATACTTTTAAAACCAATCATGAAATCTGGTTATGAATAATGAATTACATTATGATCATAGTTATAGTGCACCGTATATACACATGAGTAATGTTTCCATTTTTCACCGATCATTATAGAAAGAAGAAAAGTAATATTTTATATTTAATGAATGGTAATAATATAATAATATAATATATTATTTATTTAAATATACTCAAATTAATTATCCATGTGGTGTGGTGATTAAAAGAGATTCACATCGCTTCGTGAAGGTGGTAGTCTACATGTACACAAATGATGTAATCATATTTAAGTGAGTGAAAAGGTAAGAAATAATATTATCATTTTATAATGATTAATATTTAAATAATATCATAATTATTTCATTTATATCACATATATTTATTAAATTTATCGTTGTTACATTCTATTTAATCATTAGTGAAAGAATAATCACATCGCTTCATGATGCGGTAGTCTGTCATACACACAAGCGACATTGTCGTATCTCCTACAAAATAGAATATAAGAAAGATATATATTATATAATGACACCATAGGTATAATTATGTTATAAATATCATATATATAGTTTAAATACATCATAATACCCAATCTTGAAAGGGGGAAATGGAATAATGAATGACATAATTTCGTGAGGTATTAGTTTTCCGTACACACAGACGATGCTTTCTTAACCTATTTGAAGAAATTTTAAGTAGTTGTAGATAATTATTATCATAAAAACATCTAAGTATATATATAATTATTATGTTATTATATAATCATTATTTTATAATAATTTAAGGAAGTATAGGAAGAAATAAAATAAAATCGCTTGTTGAAAAACGTTACCACGTTTTCAGGTATCCTCATTAAGTTTTCACCAAATGCCTTCCTCAGATGGATTTATACACAAAATAAAGATTATTTGATATAAAAAGGTGTTTTTGGAAGTTATTTTTTATGTTATTTTCCAAAACAATTAGGTTATATGGTGTAGATAAGGGATGAGAGGGGGTGACCTTTTATAAGTGAGGTAAGTGGCAGACTTGTAATTATTTTGAAAAGATTCAATCATAACCCCTTTTTTATACAGAAACAAGCTTAAAAAATGGTAAATTCTCTAAAATATAATATATAATGTGTAAATATTTCTATAAATGGTTTTTGGAAAAGTTTTTAGGATAATTTAACCCTTATTTTCTTAGTTTAATCACTGATAAATCTATTTTTACCTTAACTGTGGTAATTAATGTTTGCTGTTTTCAATATTAATTTGGGTCAAAAATCAAGTTGAACACATTAGAAATTATAAAATATTATGATTCCAAATATTTAACTCAATTTTCCAAATTAAATTCATTGAGGTGGAAAATTTTTATTTAAAATTAATCCTGTGGACGTAATGAGAAAACAGGTTCTTAAATAAAAAATATTCAAAAATTTGAAATGATTTTTATATCTAAATTCAATATGAAAATAATTCAAATGAACCAAATTTTATTAATAGATATATAATTGAAATAATTTTACTTTAAAATCAATTCAAATTATAAATTAAAATTATAAATAATTTAAACAAAAATTCAATTTCAATTGAAATCCAGTATTTCTCACCATTCATACAAAATAAAACTCTTCAAAAAATCACAAAAGTTAAACCTAAGATAATTATAATATTTTTATTTAAAAAAACAAGTTAATTTTATAAAATAAATTTTATAAAAGTGGTTGCAATTATTTTTAAAATATATTCACAAAGTGTGATTAAAACATCTTTTAGAAAAATATAGTTTTTCAGGAAATATTTTTTTATTTTAAATAATAATAATTTTATATCTAATCCATAGATAACCATAAATTTTATAAGTAATATATTATAATTATTACCCTCCATTCCAATTTCTATGTTATAACTATTATATTAAATAATAATATTTCAATAATATTTCACATTTATTTTAAACTCATTGTTGCTTGTATCATAAGATAAACTCAATATTGTGTGTAAAAAAAGCTAAACATAGTTTTTTATAAAATCTATCAAATAAATTGTTTTTATTTTATAATTTCGGGTCATTAAATTCTCCCCACATTAAATAAATTTAATCCTCACAATTTAAACATGATATTGGTAGTTAAAGGTTTGATATTTGGAAAAACCATTATTGAAATACCCATATCGTAAAAAGGGTTAATAAAAAATCCTATTAATAAGATAGATAGGGAAATAAAAATTTAAAATGGAATATTATAAAAATATTTTTCTAAATAGGATAACATTTGATAAAATTGAAGATATGTCCATAGAAAAATATTTTAAATAATTATAGGGAGTGATTAGGGTCATTGATCACAAGAAAGTGAATTATCAATGGTAATTAATGGCCTCAAAACCATAAATATATAATGATATAATAGACCATATAATTTTCCAAATATGAATGTAATAGGATAACATTTTTATGTCAAGATAATTTTCTAAAAGTTAAGGTATTATTTTACTATATAATAATTTTAGGAAATATAATTACATGATATGTTTATATTTCATGGGAACAATTTAATTATTTGGTTGTGCTTTGATCAATTTACAATTTATCTCTTACTATATGAAATAAATATCTAAAAATATATTTATTCTTTATAATGAACTAATTTTTTTAATAGATATTAAGATCCATAAAAGTGTAAAATTTCTTTCTTTCTATATCTAATTAATTTTTAAAACCAATATAGTTATCATAAGTTATCTAATATAATAAATTAATCATTAAAAATAAAATGTAACAACACCGGTACATCATTAATATTTATTTTTTAGATTTCTTATATAAGAAAATTACATATTAACCATGAAATCGCATATGTAAATGGTATTTTTTAAAACCCTTATCACCCTTCGATCATGAGTTTAATCCTCATAGCCTTGCAGATGTGATGGGTTGTCACCATGAATGGGTATTTTACTTTTCTTAAACTATATTAATATAATTCCTAGAAACTTCCTATAAAATATCATGTACATACTTAAAATAAAATTAATCATTAAATAATATTTTTACTAAGTTTTTCAATATAACTTTTTCCAAGAATAATAATAGTATTATTTGACTATGATTTCAGTGTATTTAATGATCATATTAACCCTAAAGGTTATCAATACCATTGTAAATATTTCTATAAAATTTAAGAAAATTAATACTAAAAAAATTCACTAAAATGTATAATAAACAAATGAGTTTTATTGCTATAAATTTATCCCAAAATATCCTTAATCTTGGTAGAATCTCATAACATAAAACTAAAAATGGGTGTTTAAAACTTTGAAATTATGATAAATATTAAAATCATAAATTCATTATGGAATTCATAACTCTTATTTTAATGAAGACATATATTCTTCTATAATTTAACACAATATTTAGATGTTTAATGATTTATATAACCAAATTACCAATGGTAAAAAAATCTACAATATTACTCTTGAACCAAAATACATAGATACTTAATCATTTTTATTTACAATAATGTACTTTCTTGGTCTAGGGGATAACATAGGTCATTAAATGTTAATATCTATTCAAATAATTCACAATGGATTTTAATAGAAATGTGAATTATCCTAAAAATATCCCCTAGGAGTATCAATCCTGGTGTCTAGTACTGATCATTGTTGTGCACTATGTGATAATCAGGTCAAGCCCAATGAAACCTTTTCTGAGTTACTATCCCTAGGTACCACTATACTAGAACCACACTGACTAATCGCATCCATAAATAGATGTATTATTAAGAAAAATCACATAATATATTCCTTACCAAACATTAGTATGTTCATATACTTATCCTCAAAGTTCATCTAAGGGTTATATTCCATATTATTTATTTTCATAAATTTAGTTCCCAATGTTTCTTCTAAAATTCCTCTAATACAACTTGTCGTGACCCTATCCCTAATAGCCCAAAGCTAGTGTCTTCTTTATTACATTAGAATAAGATAAAATGAATCACGTCCTAAAAGACCGAATAATTTAGTAATCATGGTAAGTTAGATACATACTTGAGTCTTTTATTACATTTTAATACACAAATTGAAAAATAATTCCTTTTGAGAATATCATTATTCCCTCTAGCATATCCCTATATATCAAACATAGTAAAATTCATGGATTCCTAAAAAATGGAAAAACATAAGGGTGAGCTAAAATGATCAGTAAGGGTTATGTGTAGCTAAAGCAATCATGAATAATTATATAATAATAAATATAGAAAGGTAAATGACTGAAAAAACATTCTATTTAAATAACTAGATATGGAATAATCAATATGGAAAGGTAAATAAATGAACACACATTCAATTAAAATAACATTAATGTCATGGTAAGATAATTCAGAGTCAATATGGAAAGGTAAATAATTTATAACACATGTCATTTAATGAATAAACTTAGAAAAAAATGAATACATAGATAATATCATAGAGAAAATATCATGGATAAAAATAATAATGGAATTCTCAAGGATAAAAATGCTTAATTATCAGATATCATGTCCAAGGAACATGATACCTATATTGTGAATACCTTTCACAAGATTGTTTAAATTATAGGTAAAAATACCTTTAATTATAGATTAATTATTCTCCTCATGAGACTATTGATGTATCAAGGAGATATCATTAACTAGGCCCCACTCAGTTCTTTAATGTCCAAAATATTCCTCATAAATCAAATAATATATTTAATTCCTAAATAGTGTTACCCATATTCAAATGTCTTTATTTAGTAAAGAATACAAAGTTAAAATATTCCCCTAGATAAAAAATACTTCTAATATAGAACACCATATATATAAATGATATAGTATTTAAGAAATAAATATATCAATGTTAAATGATATGGTTATTTAGGGGACATATAATTTCCAATGATTAGAAGAAAGTGAATAATTTAAGGTGAAGTTAGTGAATACAAAAATGAAGTAAGGAAGTGAATGTAAATACTATACATGATAAAAATAATCATTAACCAAAAAAAGAAGAATAAGGATGGTATCAATACAGAAACTTTTCAGTGGATTATATGTAAAATAAAAGGATGTTGTCGTTGACGGATACAAATAAATTTAAAAACATTCCTGAGTAAAATTTCCTATTAATTTGGAAAAACACTTTTTAAAACATAAAAGAATATGAAAATTAATTTCCTTGAAAATAACTTTTGAAAACTTCTAATTTCCCAAATATTGTTGAAAAAAATTTCTTTAAAAATACCTTGTAAACATGAAATATAAGATTAAATGAAATTATGGTCATGATGGAAGGTAATTTCATACATTCCATACAAGTAAAAAAAAGAACACTCCTTTTTCATTGAAAAAAGGTTAAAAACACTACAACAAAAAAATCCTTTAATAGTGCTATAATAGGCCTTTATCAGCACTAAAATCGCTAATAATCGGAGCCCAGTTAAATTCCAAAAACTTTTATCAATGCTAAAAAAGCACATTTAGAGGGTTCATTTAAGAGAGGTATTTTAGCACTGATAAAGGAAGGGATATTAAAGGGGTTAAATTATATTTCTTTTAGACGTCCATGAGCTCAACCCCTTTATCAACTCTTCCATGACACCTTTAATAGTGCCCCCATTTTTATCTATGCTTTTCACCCCACCACCCATTTTATCAGTGATTTGCTAATTTCCAGCCTCATGTGCGCCCACCTGGATTCAAACCTTGAACCTCTCCTTCAAAGATAGAATGCCTTTACCACTAATCTATGTTGTTTTTTGTTTATTTAATGATATTTATATATATATATTTACACACATTTTTTTATTCATATATTTATATAATTTTTTTAAAATACATTTATACAATATATGTGCATGTGTGTGTGATATATATATACTTATATTTGTTTAAATATATTATATATGATATTAATTTACTTATAATAGAATATAATATAGATATATATATGTTTATTAATACACACATATATGTGTATATAAATATTATAAATATATTTGTATAATGAAAAAAATGGGTTTATATTATTTTAAATACATTTATATAAAATTCATTGATTTATAAATATTATAAAAAACAATTTTATGTAAATATATTGATATATGTTTTTATATGAGTGATTTATTATAAGTAAATATAAGAAAACATGAATATATTTAATAATAAATAAAACTACATTGTAAAACATGATAAAATTTCAAAAACATAATATCAATATGAATGTAATATCTGGGAATAAATTCATTCTTCTCTAAAAAAGGCAATCATACCCCCTTAAATGAGGCTAAAAATTCATAAAATGTTAAAAAATTGGGGTACCTCGACTAAAAAAATAGTTTTGGAGGCCTTTTATAACTTTTTTGGCCTTAAACATGTGATAGTGGTTTACACTACTGGAAATCCCAGTTTTACCAACTCTTATATCCCAACGGTTTAGATAAACTGCTGGGAATGGCTATGTATACCAACAGTTTTCTTAAAACCATTGGCATAGAAGATTCTGTAAATTTTTTTACCAATGGTTTGTAAAACCGTTGGAATAGGCCTTAGTATAGGCACTTTTACCAACAGTTATTAATAACCGTTGGTATATGTTGGATTTTTTACCAATGGTTTGTGTGAACCATTGGTATAGGCCTCAAATTTTGCCTCCTTTTACCAATAGTTGATACAAACTGTTGGTATAATCCTTACTATATATACATTCCCAATGGTTTTTAAAAACTGTTGGGAAAGTTTTCCCCTAAATGCAGATCGGGCGTCCAGTTCCCCCTCCGCTCGATTGGTTCCATAAATGAAATCTCCCTCTTCCCCAGCCTTCCAAACTTCTTCCACTGATCGATCCATCTTCAATAAAATAAAATTTTTTATTCTAAACTTCAAATCTTTAAGTGATACCTTGGTTTTGTGGTTCTACAACTATTTTTTATACCTTGGTTTTGTTGTTCTGCAACAATTTTTTTCTCTTTTGATCTGGAATAAAGGAGAGCTATGTGGACATTAATCATGTTTGTGGGTAGTCATTTAGTATTTAAGGTATTATGCCTTCATTTTACTTCATATATCTAATAGTATTATTGATTTATGTTCAATTTTATTATCTTTGAAAAATTATGTTGTTTAAAAAGTTGTTTTTAATGGTTGTAATAATGACTCTATGGTATAAGGGTTCACATGGTTTTTATAAGGGTTCAAATAGTGTCTAAGATAATCTAGTGTCCTGGGAATGTACACAGAGTACATGAATTGGATAGCCATGTAAATATACATGGCCAATCCCTTATGGTAAAAAGTATGTTTGGCCAAATGGGGTGCTGAAAACATCCCATTTAAACATGCCATTGTTTCATGGGTATTCCCATATGATGTGTTGGCCATAATATAGAGTGGTTAGTAATTAGATCACCCAAAACACTTTCATCCCTGAAATCCAAGACTACATGGTTAAATATAATAACACATGTTCTAATGACATTCCTAACCTGGTTTCTAACTCACCTCACCTAAATATAAACTAAAACATCGTTTAAATGCAAGAAATCATCCTAAACATACACTACAACATTGGTTAAATGGAATAACCCATCCTTGTTACTGAATTCCATACACATATGGACAAAAAACCATCATTCATGAACATCCCTATAATGCATAGGATTTTCACAAAACACATATCCCATAAATGTCATGAAATTTCATTAGGCACTGATATAAAGTTTTCACATTTATAGGTGGAAGCTTAATAGCTTTGGATAATATATTCTCAGAACTATAGATTGGAACCCCATTCGGTGTTTTGAGGTCAACCTAACTCCACACATGAAAAAGAAGATCATTATCCATCAATAAAACTAATTTAAATATATAAATGTTGATTCACATAAGTATCATTAATAGATTTACTTAAGAATTCTTAACCCATTAGGGTGTTCTCCCAATACCTACCATTTTGTCTTTTAAATTCAATTATCCTCGTTTAACACCACTTTGAGGCATCTCTTCATTTACAATTATGTGTTGGTTATAGGATATTCTGAAATCTTTATCTTCTATATGAGTTTGAACTATTTAATTAGAAATTTCAAAACCGTCAATAAAAATCCTACTTCTAACACTTTAATTTTCATTTCTAAACCCACCTATTTAATTTTAGAAAACTCTGAAGAGTCTTATTACACATGAAAACTTGATTTTCTTTATCCTTAAAGGTCGTGAACAACATCGGAATTTCAAAAAACATGTCATCATTTTTAGCATTTGGATTAGAGGCATAATATTTTCATTTGTTTGAAGAAAAAAATTCATAATGAAGGTATTTTTAATTTTAATTTCATGTTTTCAGGGTGGGGAGGGGGAGTGTGCAGGTGGGGTGGGGGGCTGTCCAGGTGGGGGGGGGGCTAGGCTGTCTAGGTGGGTTCATGGTTGTCCAAGTTTCACAACTATTAATTAATTATGAGGTAATTTTTATATTTTTTGGGTATTTTATTTTCCCATGGTATTTACTTCATTGATTTTAGAGAAAATATATTATTTTACCCAACAATATGTGGTTCATAGTTGGCACACAGTTTAGTGAAATGAAAAACATTTAAAGTGAAAACAACAACTGATATACGAAAAACTGACCAAATGTATTTGAATTGTGTTGATACTTTAGGACAATGATACATTGGTCATTTTTTACATTTATGAGTCAACCCCACCTCAATCTGTGGCACGATGTGGTGTAATCCTACTTCGATCAATAGATCGCACCATAAATGCACCATTTAGTGTTCATAGCCTTAATAACATTAATATTATTCTCACTAAGGTCAATAAACTTATAGTTCCATTCTTCTAGACCATCACAAGTTGAACTTCTGATCATTTCAGTTCTGCCTGAATTTTAAATCAAGTAAATATTTCCATACTTTACTCCTTTTTTAACGACCATGGAAACATGGGTTAGTTTCCATACCCCATTTTCAAATTTAGTTTCATAGAATGCATCATCAAACTTTCTATTTATATTTAGGAAGAAGAAAACCACTCCCAGGTAAAATCCATTTTCATACATTTTTCATTTTCTATAAAAGTTTCTTTTGTTTGATGATAGATCATATTTGGGTGTTCTTTCATTTTCAAATGATCTTATTATGATCCTCAAAAACCTAAAAATTTCAAAAATTGAGGGGTTTTATTTTACAACATAAAGAAAGTGTAGTGAGGGAATATGATTCCACTTGTCAAAGTCCTATGGTAGGATGGTTGGGTTAAAGAGGGTATTTGGGGCATGATTCAGTTGGATCCAATTTTTTTGAGGATATTATGTGTCGTCACTTTTATTCTCACTATTAAGAATGAGAGGGCCTCATCAATTATTTTTATCATGGAATAAAGAAGTGTCTCCCTTACATTAACTAGTAGTACACCATGTATGACTATAACCCGTCCTAAAAGGGGACTATTTTTTGTCAACCTCATATGCATCACGACACACTCTGGATCTTACACATGTTCAACATCCACTTATTCAACCAATTTGGACATGATCACTATGCGTATAAAAACCAATACCCAAGTATATTATGTTATTACCACTATAGAGTCTACCAACAAATCCATTACCATTCACCCAATATCTGACATTAACACCCCTACCTCCTTCATCTTCCTTCTTAGTGAATCATAACTGACATTTCCTTTAAAAACAACATATTCCATTTCAAATTTGAACAACTACATGTATTTTATCCAACACATCTGAAAATGATTTAGTTTACATTAGAATAAATTATATTACCATGACATTCAGTTTATATATATAACATGTCTCTAATCAAAGAGGTGGTGTCTCTGAAATTTACACTCATCAATGATAGTCGCAAACTCGTTTTCATGAGTTGGGTAGTTTCACTCATGGGGTCATAAGTGATGATACTCCTAAGAAAATACATTTTCACCATATATTATAAAAAATACAAGTTCAATGAAAAATTCATAAAAAATCATTACATACCCAAATTTAGGATCAGAAAAAAAAATTGGGATTTGAGCCAATTTCAAAATCTTATTCAACTCTAATAAGTATTTCTAAAACTATTCTATCTATTAGAATTTGATGGGGATGTGGGGGGTTGTGATGGTTGGGGGTTCTGCAGGGGTGAGGTGAATTACTACTGGAAGAGTGGTTGTTATAGGAAGATTGAAATGGGTGTAAATAATGTTTGAGTTATTGAAACTGTTATTCAACTCTACTGGAAGATTGTTGTCATATGAAGATTGAAATAGGGAATTGTAGTACATGACATAGTGGGAATATTTTGATGGTTTTATGTGTTTTTTTCTATTTTAGGTGTTTTTATGCTTTTTAAGTCTATTTTTATGTGTTTTTTGTGCTATTTTTTATGCTGGTGTATACTGGAGGGGCTACTAGAGGGGCTGTTGTGCAATAGTTTTGGAAATACACAATACCAACGGTTTTAAACCGTTGGTATACATTGAGAAAATGCATTTAGATTGTGTTTATAATTTAGGACAATGATCCATGGGTTATTTTTGATGTGTATGAGTCAACCCCACCTTAATCCGAGTCACGGTGTGGCCGGTACCACTCTAAGTGTCTCTCTTTTGTTTAAAATGGACATCATTTTAAGTGAAAACAACAACTGGCATACGGAAAACCGACCAAATGAATTTGGATTGTGTTGATACTTTAGGAAAACGATCCATGAGTTATATGTGACATGTACGAGTCAACTCCTCCTCAATCCGAGGCACGGTGTGGCCGTTATCACTCAAAGTGTCTCTCTTTTGTCTAAAATTGACACCCTTTTAAGTAAAAACAACTGGCATATAGAAAACCAACCAAACATTTTTAGATTATGTTAATAATTTAGTAAAACGATCTAGGGGACATTTGTGACGTGTAGGAGTCAACCCCGCATAAATTAGAGGCACATTGTGGCCGGTACAACTCAAAGTGTCTCACCTTTATTTGAAATGAACAACATTTTAAGTGAAAACAACAACTGGCATACAGAAAACCGACCAAATGAATTCTGATTGTGTTGATACTTTAGGAGAACGATCCATGGGATATTTTTGATGTGTACGAGTCAACCCTATATCAAGCTGAGGCACGGTGTGGCTGGTACCACTCTAAATGTATCTCTTTTGTTTAAAATGGACATCATTTTAAGTGAAAACAACAAATGGCATACGGAAGACCAACCAAATGCTTTAGGATTGTGTTTATACTTTAGGCAAACTATCTATGAGTCATATGTGATGTGTAAGAGTTAACCCCGCCTCAATATGTGGCACGGTGTGGCCGATATCACTCTAAGTGTCTCTCTTTTGTTTAAAATGGATATTATTTTCAGTAAAAACAACTGGCATATAGAAAAATGACCAAACATATTCGGACTATTTTTATTCTTTTTGAAAACTATCCATGAGTAATTTTTGATGTGTACGAGTAAACCCCACCGCAATCCAAGGCACGGTGTGCCGAGTACCACTCAAAGTGTCACACCTTTATTTGAAATGATCAACATTTTTAATGAAAACATAAACTGGCATATGGAAAACATACCAAATGCATTCTGATTCTATTGATAATTTAGGAAAACGATCCATATGTCATTTTTGATGTTTACGAGTCAACCCCGCCTCAATCCGAGGCACAGTGTGCCTGATACCACTCAAAGTGTCTCACCTTTATTTGAAATGATCAACATTTTAAATGAAAACAACCACTAGAATACGGAAAACTGACCAAACTCATTAGGATTATGTTGATACATTATGAAAACAATACATGGGTCATTTTTGATGTGTACGAGTCAACCCCACCTCAATCCAAGACATGGTGTGGCCGGTAGCACTCTAAGTGTCTCTCTTTTGTTTAAAATGGACACCCTATTAAGTAAAAACAACTGGCATATAGAAAACCAACCAAAAGTATTATTATTGTGTTGATACTTTATAATAACGATCAATGGGACATTTTTGATGTGTAGGAGTCAACCCCCCATCAATCCGAGGCACGGTGTGCCTGGTACCACTCAAAGTGTCTCACCTTTATTTGAAATGAACAACATTTTATGTGAAAACAACAACTAGCATACAGAAAACCAACCAAACACATTAATATTGTGTTGATAATTTAGGAAAAATATCCATGGGACATTTGTGACATGTACGAGTCAACCCCACATCAATTCGAGGTACGATGTGGCCTGTACCTCTCTAAATGTATCTTTTTTTAAATGAACATCATTTTAAGTGAACACAACAACTGGCATATGGAAAACTGACCAAACACATTTGGATTGTGTTGATAATTTAGGAAAATTATCTATGAGTCATATGTGATGTGTACGATTTAACCCTTCCCCAATATGAGGCACGGTGTGGCCGGTATCACTCTAAGTGTCTCTTTTTTGTTTAAAATGGACATCATTTTAAGTAAAAACAACTGGCATATGGAAAACTGACCATATGTATTCAGATTCTGTTGATACTTTTGGAAAATGATCTATGAGTCATTTTTGATGTGTAAAAGTCAACCCCACCTTAATCTGAGGCGCGGTGTTCCTAGTACCACTCAAAGTGTCACACCTTTATTTGAGATGATCAACATTTTAAATGAAAACAACAACTGGCATACAGAAAACCGACCAAACGCATTCAGATTCTATTGATACTTTAGGAAAACGATCCAAAGGTCATTTGTGACGTGTATGAGTAAACCCCGCCTCAATCCGAGGCATGGTGTGCCCATTAACACTCAAATTATCTCACCTTTTTTTGAAATGATCAACATTTTAAATGAAAACAACAAATGGCATATGGAAAACTGACCAGACGCATTCGGATTGTGTTGATACCTTAGGAAAACGATCCATGGGTCATTTTTTATGGGTACGAGTCAACCCCGCCTCAATCTGAGGCACGGTGTGGCCATTAGCACTCTAAGTGTCTCTCTTTTGTTTAAAATGGACACTGTTTTAAGTAAAAACAACTACCATATAGAAAACCAACCAAATGTATTTGGATTGTGTTTATACTTTAGCAAAATGATCCATGGGACATTTGTGACGTGTAGGAATCAACCTTGCATCAATCTGAGACGCGGTGTGGCCGATACCACTCAAAGTGTCTCACCTTTATTTGAAATGAACAAAATTTTAAGTGAAAACAAAAACTAGCATATGGAAAACTAACCAAACGCATTCATATTGTGTTGATATTTTAGGAAAAAGATAAATGGGACATTTGTGACATGTATGAGTCAACCCTGCATCAATATGAGGCACGGTATGGCTGGTAACACTCTAAATGCCTCTCTTTTGTTTAAAATGGATATCATTTTAAGTGAAAACAACAACTGGCATATGGAAAACCGAACAAACACATTAGGATTGTTTTAATAATTTAGTAAAATGATCTATGAGCCATATGTGATGTGTATGAGTCTACCCCACCTCAATATGAGGCACGGTGTGGCTGCTATCAGTCTATGTGTCTCTCTTTTGTTTAAAATGGACAACATTTTATGTAAAAACAACTGGAATACGAAAAACTAACCAAACGTATTCAGATTCTGTTGATACTTTAGGAAAATGATCCATGAGTCATTTTTGATTTGTACGAGTCAACCATGCCTCAATCTGAGGTGTGGTGTTCCCGGTACCACTCAAAGTATCACACCTTTATTTGAAATGATCAACATTTTAAATGAAAACAACAACTGGCATATGGAAAACTAAAAAAATGCATTTTGATTTGGTTGATACTTTAGAACAACGATCCATGGGTCATTTTTGACGTGAATGAGTCAACCCTGCCTCAATTCAAGGCGCGGTGTGCCCGGTACCACTTGAAGTGTCTCACCTTTATTTGAAATGATCAACATTTTAAATGAAAACAACAACTAGCATACAGAAAACAAACCAAACACATTTTGATTGTGTTTATACATTAGGACAACGATCCATGGGTCATTTGTGACATGTAATAGTCAACCCATCCTCAATCCGAGGCACGGTGTGGCCGATAACACTCTAAGTGTCTCTCTTTTGTTTAAAATGGACACTATTTTAAGTAAAAATAACTAACATACAGAAAATCAACCAAACGTATTAGGATTGTGTTTATACTTTATCACAACAATCCATGGTTCATTTATGACGTGTAGGAGTCAACCGAACCTCAATCTGAGGCTCGGTGTGGTCGTTGCCACTCAAAGTGTCTCACTTATATTTGAAATGGACGACATTTTACGTTAAAACATCAATTGGCATATGTAAAACTAATCAAACGCATTCGGATTGTGTTGATACTTTAGGAAAATGATCCATGGGTCATATGTGACGTATAAGAGTCAACCCCAACTCAATCCGAGGCATGGTGTGGGCGGTATCACTCTGACTGTATCTTTTTTTTTGAAATGGACATCATTTTAAGTAAAAACAACTGGCATACAAAAAACCAACCAAACATATTTGGATTGTGTTGATACTTTATAACAACGATCTATGAGTCATATGTGATGTGTACGAGTCAACCAAGATTCAATCTAAGGCATGTTATGGCCGATATCACTCTAAGTTTCTCTCTTTTGTTAAAAATAAACATCATTTTAAGTAAAAACAACTGGCATATGGAAAACTGAACAAATGTATTCATATTCTGTTGATACTTTAGGAAAAAGATCCATGGGTAATTTGTGATGTGTACAAGTTAACCCCACCTCAATCTGAGGTACGGTGTGCCCGATACCACTCAAATTGTCCCACCTTTATTTGAAATCATCAATATTTTAAATGAAAATAATAACTGACATACGGAAAACAGACCAAACGCATTTAGATTCTGTTAATACTTTAGGAAAACGATCCATGGGTCATTTGTGATGTGTAAGAGTTAACCCCGCCTCAATCTGAGGAATGGTGTGCCCATTACCACTCAAAGTGTCTCACCTTTATTTGAAATGATCAACATTTTAAATTAAAACAACAACTGACATACAGAAAACCAACCAAACGGATTCTGATTGTGTTGATACATTAGGAAAATGACACATGGGTCATTTGTGATGCATACAAGTCAACCCCACCTTAATATAAGGCACGATGTGGCTAGTAGCACTCTAAGTGTCTCTCTTTTGTTTAAAATGAGCACTGTTTTAAGTAAAAACAACTGACATACAAAAAATCGACCAAACGTATTCAGATTGTGGTGATACTTTAGAACAACGATCCATGGTTCATTTATGACATGTACAAGTCAACTGAGCCTCAATATGAGTCTTGGTGTGGCCGGTACCACTCAAAGTGTCTCACTTTTATTTGAAATGACCATCATTTTAAGTGAAAACAACAACTGGCATACGAAAAACCAACCAAACACATTCGGATTGTGTTGATACTTTAGGAAAATGATCCATGGGTCATATGTGAAGTGTACAAGTCAACCCCACCTCAATCCATGGCATGGTGTGGGCTGTATCACTATAACTATCTCTATTTTGTTTGAAATGGACATCATTTTAAGTAAAAACAACCAGCATACGGAAAATTGACCAAACGTATTCGGATTGTGTTGATACTTTAGCACAACGATCCATGGTTCAACCTCACACAATCCAATTATCAAGTGAGGAACTCCTACCCCTATTCTAAAACACATGAAATTTAATACGCCAAGGACAAATATATTCCCTAAGTCACACAAGCTCATTGATACACACCCATCATCATCATCACTAAGTTCAAAGACACCCGCCCCAAACCATGGGACATTATATTTGTGTTTGGTTGAATTCATTTATTCATTTCTTTATTTTGGGTTATTAGCTTCTAATTTCTGAACTCAATCGTGTATGTGTTACACAAAATTCAATTTTTATGTATTCTTAATTCTGTATCACATATAATTACATATTTAGTTTTTAATGTATTGTATTGATAATTGATTATTGTATTGTATTAATAATTTATTATTAAATTATGTATCCTTATTGTATTCATAATTTATTATATAATTTCCTACTGTACAATTCACATAGCAGCCCACAGACCAGCAGAGCAGTAGGCTACTGTGTGAATTTTATAGCTAAGCCTATGCCAATGGTTTTAAACTGTTGGTATAGGTTCTGTGTGCACATTTTACCAATCGTTCTTATAACGACCCATACTTTACATACATTGTTATTACTTCAAAATTGAAGCGTACTTATTACAACATATAACAAAACCATTAAAGGACCGTATAGGTATAGTGTCTTTAGAAACTGGGAAACATAAATAACTGGTTCATAAAGCGTCTACACTATCTCCCATTTATTTTATCATATCTATAGTCCCTTTTGGAATATCTTACTTAATAAGCTTCTTCCTGACCCGGGGAAATAAAACATACAAAAGGGTGAGCTCAAATGCTCAGTAAGGGTAAACAAAAGAAATATCAATCACATCACATTCATAAGAACATAACATTTTGGAAATCTTAACCTAAAAAAGAGAGCATAATTTCATAACATGGGATAAATCATAGTAGTGAAATGAAATCCCAATAATCATAACTTAAAACATGAAACTTTGTGTCATACACACATAATCATAGAGAATCATTTCTTATTAGTCAAGACTCATTGCCAAGACTATCTTAGTGGACAAAGTCCATTTCTAAACCGAGTTCACTCCTCGTTTCAGTCCTGTTTCACTGAACCAGTTTAACCTTCCGTTCCATCCATGTCTATCTCATGAGATATAAAATCTTTACCCAATGAATTGGAGGGAGATATAGGTCCCACCCATCTCATAATGATACCATTCTTATGTGTGCCACAAAATCATAAACCATACATCATAGCATAACCCATATAATAAAAATGGGAATCTTAAACATCGTGACATCATAAAACAATTAATATAAGATAAAGGAATTCATAAAAATATTTCCATCACAACATAATCAAATCAATGTAACAATAGGGATAGAAATAGAACCCTATATTATCTTAGATGGAAAATAATTTTGATAAAACACTTGAACTCCATTCTTGAGGAAAATATCATTTCTACTTAAAAAACATTTTTCCTTTCTTAACATGTCATACAATTATAAACTAAAATAAGTTGATTAAAAATAAACTTGAAAAATTGTAAGGAATGCTTATTAGAAATAATGTTTTAAAATCCATTCCTGACGTATAAGTTAAAAAAACATTATTCTCGTACTTTTGTCGGAAAAGTCAAAAAGTACCTCGTATGAAAAACAACAAAAGATTCCTTTCATATATTTTACTAAAAACTCAACGAAGGGTAAAATTGGATATAAACTATTTTATAAGGATATAAATATTACATATTGAGGAAACATGGATGTGGATGATAAAATACACCCCAGTAAATTCCAATGTATAAACAATCTCGGATAAAAATGAGATTGTGATATTTCCCTTACCTTAGGTCCGATTTGATTCGTAACTGTCTGAAAATCCTGTATAATTATTTAAATAATGTTATTTACTTATTCCAGAATCATACTTATTTTTATGATATCATATATGGTCATATTCTTAGCTTATTATTAGTAATATTTCATTACTACTTGTTATTCGGGTGTTTATTACTTTTTGTTCTTATAAGTGTTTGTCGAATAAATTCTTATTCTTCTATTTAGGTTATAGATAACTCATTTCCAGAATGGTATTAGTGTAATATATATCATATTCATTCATTCAATTCATTTATATAATCATTATTCAATGAAGATCATGTAGAACGAATTGCATCACATCGTGAAGACAGTATTCCGTAAGTACGCACGAGCGATGATATCATTCTAATGATCGTGGAATTGTATTGGAGTGTATATATACTATTTCAGAATAAATACCACTTTAAAATAATCATATATATTCATTACTTTCACCCTTATACCCATCCAAGTAAGGTGGTGGTGGAAAATAGATTACACCACGGCGTGGAGACGGTATTCCGTACGTACGCACGCGCGGTGATTTCGTTTTCCGTAGGATGGATAAGAGGTGAAATAGGGTTGTTTCATATTTATAATAACATATAATTATATGAGTGATACTGATGTTATTACCTCATAATGAAACAACTAAAGAAGAGGGAGTAGAAAAAGAATGAAACTTGAAGAAAACGGTAGAAGGTATTACCTCTTTCACGAAGTGCCTCCTTTAAACTTTCTCTTAAGTCACTAGAGTTGGTCTTTTGATAAGACCAGTACCTCTAGTAGGTTTATAAGGAAGTGGGAAAGTGAAATGGGTAGGTTTTGGCCGAGCTTGAAGGCTCAAATTGGTGTGAGGAAGAGAGGGAGGAGGTGCCCTTTTATAAGGGATGAGAGGGGCACCTTTGGAAATATAAGAAATATTAGTTTATATTAAATCCAAACCCCACTTAAAAACTTATAAAATGACTCATATCCGAATCTTAGATGAGATATGGTTGTAATCTCATCAAAAAATAAAATTTAGACATGTTAGGAATTTATTTTAAACATTATCAACTTGATTTATCCTTATTTATCAATTTAATTTTATTTGTGGTAATAATATTCTAAATTTTAAATTATTATAAATAATTACATATGTGTTGTCAATTTTCAATAATTTGAAACTTTATGACATTTTAGACCATATAAATTTTAATTTATAATTTTTAAATATTTTTGTGATTTTTAAACAATTTTATAATATGTTATTTTTATAAAATAACAATAGTGTCAATTTTAAAACTATTCATTTATTTGAATTTAAATACAATATATACAGAAGATATGTTCGAACTAAAAGCTTTAATAGATTCATAAAATGTCATATGTTTCTAGAAAATTATTTTAGAACATTAAATAGTTCATATAATATTTATTGTAATATTTGTAATACAATTTATTTGATATTTTAATTAATAAAATAATTTCAACATCACTATTGTGTCATAATTAATGATAATTATTTAATCCCTAAAAATTATAAATAAATTCCTATGATGTAGATAATTGTATTATATTTCTGTATACTATTCATTTTTGATGTTTCATTAAGTTTATCACCAAATTAAATTTATTATACTTATCAGATTTAAGAAAGTGACATGTTGTCACATTCTTTGGTTTTAATAATAATTAAATTATTTTCATGGAAAAAAGCCCATTAAATGAATCTAATCCGACCCTTAGGTGATATGGGTTGACTTTGAGTCATCAAATAGTATTTTGTCAGGTGTTATGCTAATTTTATAATCTTATATTTACCCTTAATTACCCGATTTACCTTCAACTATAGTAAATAAAATTTACCGTAGTTACTATTCATAATGCCCAAAAATAAAAATTAGTCTATTAAAATAATTTGGACTCTATGATTCTGAATATGGAATCCATTTTTTAAAATTCAAAACATATAAGTTGTAGTAATTAATTTAAAATAAATCTCGTTGTTAAGAAAACGGGTTTTTGAAGTTAAAACATTGCCAAAGATTGAAATGTTTTTACCTATGAATTCAATGTGAAATTAATGATAATGACATACATTATATTAAATGGTAAAAATATATTCTATTTATACTTTAAAACCATTCAATATTATAATTTATCCATATAAATTATCTCAATGAAAAAAGTTGTTTTTAATTAAAAATTATCGTATTTTTACTATTCATCAAAATATGAAAGTTATCGGAAAAATATAAAAAATTTATCCAAAGTAAATTTTTATACCCTGATTCAAAAGAAGAATTTTATTTTATCAAATTGAACTTATAAACATGTCAAAAACTAGATTTAATGTGGGTGCTCTATCAAAAGGCGGCAAAACTGTATTTTTTGAAAAATATTTCTTTTATCCCAAAAAAGTGATTTTGCTTTTATAACTCATTCTAGAAAATGTATAAGTTGAATTAAAATGTTATAAAATTCAAAATTCCGTTAGTACTATTCATAATGGCTAGTTTTAATAATATTTTAATAGCATATCATTGTTTAGTGAAACTCGGTATTGCGTACGATGCAAGCTATCGAGGAAGGCCGCAGTTGAATGTAAAGCAAGCCAAGCTAGTGTTGTGTGTAGTGAAAGATTCCATTGATGATTTATATAACATAAAAACAAAATATTTCTCATAAAAGTCTCAGGTGTTACATTCTACCCCCCATAAAATGAATTTTTCCCTCGAAATTCGTCACTTTGTAACAAACAGATGAGGATACCTCTCCCTCATCATATCCTCAAGCTCCCATGTGGCTTCTTCTAATTGGTGGTTCCCCCATAAAAATTTCACCAAGAGAGTGGTCTTGTTTCGTAGGACTTTTTCGCTACGATCCAGAATCTCTATCGGCTGTTCTTCATAAGAAAGATCTTGCTCTAGCGGTACAACTTCTGAGCTGAGTATATGTGAAGGTTCAGGTATGTACTTTCTCAGGAGAGATACATGGAACACATCGTGTACTTGATAGAGATTCGGTGGAAGCACCAATTGGTAAGCTACCTTCCCAACACGATCCAGTATTTCGAAAAGACCGATATATCTAGGGCTCAACTTCCCCTTCTTTCCAAATCTCATGACCCTCTTCCAGGAAGATATTTGTAAGAACACTTTATCACCCACTTCAAACTCTAGGTCTTTTCTTCGGTTGTCGGCATAACTTTTCTGTCGACTCTGAGCTGCTCTTATGTGTTGTTGAATAGATCTGACCTTTTCTGCCATTTCATCAACGAGATCAGGTCCTAGTAGATTTCTTTCCCCAACTTCATCCCAGCAAGTTGGAGTCCTGCATTTCTTTCCATAGACAGCTTCATAAGGAGCCATCTGAATACTGGAGTGAAATCTATTATTATAAGAAAATTCCACCAAAGGTAGGTGTTGATCCCAACCACCTTTGAAATCCATAGAGCAAGCTCTTAACATATCTTCTAGAGTTCGAATTGTTCTCTCAGACTGACTGTCTGTCTGAGGATGATAAGCAGTGTTGAAACTCAACTCTGTATCCAGAGTATGCTGAAGACTTCGCCAGAACTTCGAGGTAAATCTAGGATCCTGATCAGATATAATAGAAAGTGGTACTCCATGAAATCTTACCACTTCCTTTACATATATCCTGGAAATCTGATCCAGAGAGAAATCCTCTCTAATAGCAATGAACTGTGCAGACTTTATAAGACGATCAACTATGACCCAGATAGCATTATTGCCTTTATATGTTTTAGGAAGTCCTGTGACAAAGTCCATAGTGATGTTTTCCCATTTCCATTTAGGTATGGGTAATGGTTGCAACATCCCCTTAGACTTATGTCTCTCAACTTTAACTTGCTGACAAACCAAGCATCAAGAGACATCTTCATCAACATCTCTTTTCATGTCATCCCACCAGAAGTACTCTTTCAGGTCCTTATACATCTTCGTTCTTCCAGGATGAATAGAGAATGAAGAACTATGATCCTCATCCAGTAGCTCCTTCTTTAATTCGGGGATGGGAGGAACACAAACCCGATTCCTAAACATTATTATCCCATCACAATCAAGGTTGAATTCAGGAAAATTTCTCACCTTCTTTTGTAACTCTACATCTTCTTTATGTTCCTCTTTAATCTTCACATGTATAGATGGTTGAACATTCATTTGAGAAAGATACGATTTTCCCCCTTCCATTATAATTCCAAGATCCATCCTTTGTAAATCTATAAATATTGGATCTTTTGTGATCCTCATCATGGATAAACTGGCATGGTCTTGTTGACTTAATGGATCTGCCACCTTGTTTACTTTCCCAGGGTGGTAATGTATTGAGCAGTCGTAATCCTTAATCATCTCCCACCATCTTCTTTGACGCATATTCAGCTCCTTTTGTGTGAAAATATCCTTTAAACTTTTATGATCAGTATAAATATCACACCTTTTACCATAAAGGTAATTCCTCTAAATCTTTAATGCAAATATTACCGCAGCTAACTCCAAATCATGAGTTGGGTAATTTTTCTCTTGGATTTTCAACTGTCATGAGGCATAAGCTATCACCATATCATTTTTCATGAGAACACATCCCATTCCCTTCTTGGATGCATCACTGTAGATCACAAACCTTTCTCCACTAAAAGGAAGTGTGAGTACAGGTGCACTGGATAACCTTCTTTTCAACTCCTTGAAATTCTCTTCACATTCGTCCGTCCACACGAACTTAACTCCTTTTCTAGTCAACCTGGTGAGTGGATTAGATAATAGTGGAAAATCTTTCACAAAACGTCGATAATATCCAGAAAAACCAAGAAAACTTCAGATCTCAGTTACTGTTGTTAGTCTCGACCATCTTTCGATAACCTCTATTTTTGCTGGATCCACATATGTCCCCTCTTTTGAGATTATGTGACCCAAAAATGAAACTTTTTGAATCCAAAATTCATACTTTGTAAATTTGGCATAAAGCTTCTCCTTTATCAGGGTCTTCAATATAATTCTCAAGTGATCTTCATGTTCTTCCTTGATCTTTGAATAGACAAGAATATCGTCTATAAAGACTACCAAAAATTGATCATGGTAGTCTCTAAAGACTCTATTCATCAGATCCATGAAGATAGCAGGGGAATTAGTAAGACCAAATGGCATCACTATAAATTCATAGTGTCCATACCTTGTACGGAAAGCCATCTTTGGTATATCCTCCCTTTTGACCCTTAATTGATGACACCCTGAATGAAGATCAATCTTGGAAAAGTATTGAGCTCCGCGTAGTTGTTCAAATAGGTCATCAATGCGTGGGAGAGGATATTTGTTCTTGATAGTGATCTTGTTAAGTTCTCGATAATCATTGCAGAGTCTCATTGATCCATCTTTCATATTAACAAATAGAATAGGTGCTCCCCAAGGTGATGCACTAGGGCATATGAATCCCTTATCAAGATTCTCTTGGAGTTGTTTCTTCAATTCCTGCAACTCAATTGGGGCCATTCTATAAGGTGTCTTTGAAATAGGCAAAGCACCCAGTACGAGTTCTATTGAAAACTCAACTTCACGATTTGGTGGAAGACCCGTCAATTTCTCCAGAAAGACATCATCAAACTCCCGTACAATGGGAATATTATTAATTGTGAGTTTCTCACCAACCATTTGAGATAAATAACCTTCATTAAGTGGAATCAAGACCCATAAGATGGAATAAATTTCCACTAGATGGTTATGTTCATCCTTGAATCAATAGAAGATCATAGATTGATCTGGAATATGAAATGTGACTTTCCTTCTTTGGAAATTGATATGAGATCCATATAAAGAAAGCCAATCCATGCCAAGAATCACATCAAATTCCACTATAGGAAGGATCACAAGATTTGCAGGAAGCACTTTCCCACAAACTTCAATCGGGGAAGAATTATAAACTTTTGATGCGACTGTTGTGCCATTAGGTGTTGTCACAGCTAACTCAACATCTAATTGTTGAGGTAATACGGTGATACCCTTAGAAAAATCTTCAGAAATAAAAGATTGGTTGGATCCAAAATCAAATAAAACATTTTCTACTTTAGAGTTGATGGTAAGTGTACCTTTCACCACATAGTTATCGTACTCCAAATCGCTGATAGAAATTGCATGTGAATTTCCTTTGCCTTTATCCTTATGATTTGGTTGATGTCGATCATCATCAAAAACCCTTGGATTAGGGCATTTATTGGCATAATGCCCCATCTCCTTTCACTTGAAACATTGAAGTGTAGTAGGTTCATTCTGTGTGTCCCTTCCTTTGTTTGCATCATTAGACATCTTCTTCCCATCATTGTGGCATTCAAATGCCCAATGACCTTCCTTTCCATATTTGAAACATTTACTTGTCCCTTTAAGACAACTCCATCCATGTTTCTTTCCACACTTTGAGCATAAGGGAAAGCTCATCTTCTTTTCAGTGTGCTCTTTAGATTTTCCTTTGAATTCCATTTTCCTCTTCTTATCAAACCCATATGATTGATGGGTTACTCCAATCTCCATCTTGACTTTGAGAGCACATCGAATGATTTCCTCGTAGCTATTTAAGTCCCTTATGGCTAACGCCCTTCGAATACTTGGTTTTAAGCCACTAAAGAATCAATCGATATTACTCTTAGGTTGGATAACAATACCAGAAGCGTACCTTGCAAGTCTTGTAAAATTTGCTTCATAGGTACCAACAGATTCATCATCCTTTTGCTTCAGTTCAAGAAACTCTTTCTCCATCTTTGTTTGGAGAATACGAGGGAAGTACTTATTGAAAAATAAGTTCTTGAACTCGTCCCATTCCATGGACTCAATTTCATCCCTTTTACTCGTATTCTTAATAAGATTCCACCATTGATCAGCATCTCCTTCCAAACGATACACTGCTAGGATGACTTTATCATGTTCAGAACATTGAAGAAATGAAAATATCTTTTCAGTAGTACTAATCCATTGTTCAGCAACTAATGGATCAGTAGACCCACTGAAAGAAGGTTGACGCTGCCTCATGAAGGATTCAACATAATGTTGCTCCTTCCTTTGCTCGTTTGGAAGTCCTGCATGATTCATAGCTTGAGAAAGCTGTGTGATCATGGCTACAATATTTTTCATTCCAGCTCCCATAACGTTTGGTTGCTCAGGGGGACAATCATTTCATTTCCTGTCGTATTCCGCATTAACACAGTTCCTTCGGGTTCCATCCATTGACTAAAACCAAGAAGAATAGTGTGAGCAACACTAATTATAATAGGAAAACCACATAATCAAGAATAAAATTTCACACTTAAGGTCTTATCCTAGGTTATTCATGGTCATTTCTAAAACACTAAGATTGTGTTCTATGCTTAGAATTTTCCTTAGGTTTCTTACTAAGGCTTTCACATCCTAGTTTCCAAAGGTTGACTATACCTTTCCTCTGATACCAACTATAACTACCCATACTTTACATATATTGTTATTACTTCAAAATTGAAGCGTACTTATTACAAAATATAACAAAACCATGAAAGGACCGTATAAGTATAGTGTCTTTAGAAACTGGGAAACATAAATAACTGGTTCATAAAGCATCTACACTGTCTCCCATTTATTTTATCATATCTATAGTCCCTTTTGGCATATATTACTTAATAAGCTTCTTCCTGACCTGGGGAAAGAAAACATACAAAAGGGTGAGCTCAAATGCTCAGTAAGGGTAAACAAAAGAAATATCAATCACATCATATTCATAAGAACATAACATTTTGGAAATCTTAACCTGCAAAGGAGAGCATAATTTCATAACATAGGATAAATCATAGTAGTGAAATGAAATCCCAATAATCATAACTTAAAACATGAAAATTTTTGGCATACACACATAATCATAGAGAATCATTTCTTATTAGTCAAGACTCATTGCCAAGACTATCTTAGTGGACAAATTTCATTTCTGAACTGAGTTCACTCCTCGTTTCAGTCCTCTTTCACTGATCTGGTTTAACCTGCCGTTCCAGCCATGTCTATCTCATGAGATATAAAATCTTTACCCATTTCATTGGAGGGAGATATAGGTCCCACCCATCTCATAATGATACCATTCTTATGTGTGCCACAAAATCATAAACCATACATCATAGCATAACCCATGTAATAAAAATGGGAATCTTAAACATCGTGACATCATAAAACATTTCATATAAGTTAAAGGAATTCATAAAAATATTTCCATCACAACATAATCAAATCAATGTAATAATAGAGATATAAACAGAACCCTATATTATCTTAGATGGAAAATAATTTTGATAAAACACTTGAACTCCACTCTTGAGGAAAATATCCTTTCTACTTCAATTTTTTTTTCTTTTCTTAACATGTCATACAATTATAAACTAAAAGAAGTTGATTAAAAATAAACTTGAAAACTTGTAAGGGAATATTCTTGGAAATAATGTTTTAAAAATCCATTCATGCCGTATAAGTTCAAAAAAACATTCTTCTCGTACTTTTTTCGGAAAAGTCAAAAAGTACCTTGTACGAAAAACGACAAAAGATTCCTTTCATATCTTTTAATAAAAACTCACCGAAGGGTAAAATTGGATATAAAATATTTTAGAAGGATATAAATATTACATATTGAGGAAACATGGATGCGGATGATAAAATACACCCCAGTAAATTCCAAAGTATAAACAATCTCGGATAAAAATGAGATTGTGATATTTCCCTTACCTTAGGTCTGATTTGCTTCGTAAGTGTCCGAACCACCTATATAATGATTTAAATAATGTTTTTGACTTATTACAAAATAATACTTATTGTTATGATATCATATATGGTCATATTATAAGCTTCTTATTAGTAATATTTCATTACTACTTGTTATTTGGGTGTTTATTACTTTTTGTTCTTATGCGTGTTTGTCGAATAAATTCTTATTCTTCTCTTTAGGTTATTGATACCTCATTTCCATAATGGTATTAGTGTAATATATATCATATTAATTCATTCAATTCATTTATATAATCATTATTCAATAAAGATCATGTAGAACAAATCACATCACATCGTGGAGACGGTATTCCGTACGTACGCACGAGCGATGATATCGTTCCCATGATCGTGGAATTGTATTGGAGTGTATGTATACTATTTCAAAATCAATACCACTTTAAAATAATCATATATATTCATTAATTTCACCCTTATACCCATCCAAGTAATGTGGTGGTGTAAAATAGATTACACCACGGCGTGGAGACGGTATTATGTACGTACGCACGCGCGAAGATTTCGTTTTCCGTAGGATAGATAAGAGGTAAAATAGGTTTGTTTCATATTTATAATAACATATCAGTATATGAGTGATACTGATGTTATTACCTCATAATGAAACAACTAAAGAAGAGGGAGTAGAAGAAGAATGGAATTTGAAGAAAACGGTAGAAGGTATTACCTCTTTCTCAAAGTGCCTCCTTTAAAATTTCTCTTAAGGCACTAGAGTTGGTCTTTTGATAAGAACAGTACCTTTAGTAGGTTTCTAAGGAAGTGTGGAAGTTAAATGGTCAGGGGTTGGCCGAGCTTGAAGGCTCAAATTGGTGTGAGTAAGAGAGGGAGGATGTGCCCTTTTATAAGGGAGGAGAGGGGAACCTTTGGAAATATAAGAAATATTAGTTTATATTAAATCCAAACCCCACTTAAAAACTTCCAAAATGACTCATATTCGAATCTTAGATGAGATAGGGTTGTAATCTCATCATCCAATAAAATTTAGACATGTTAGGAATTTATTTTAAACATTATCAACTTGATTTATCCTTATTTATCAATTTAATTTTATTTGTGGTAATAATATTCTAAATTTTAAATTATTATAAATAATTACATGTGTTTTGAATTTCCCATAATTTGACACTTTATGAAATTTTAGACCATATTAATTTTAATTTATAATTTTTATATATTTTTGTGATTTTTAAACAATTTTATAATATGTTATTTTTATAAAATAACAATAGTGCCAATTTTGACACTATTAAATTATTTGAATTTAAATAAACTATATACAGAAGCTATGTTCGAACTAAAAGCTTTAATAGATTCATAAAATGTAATATGTATCTAGAAAATTAGTGTATCACATTAAATAGTTCATATAATATTTATTTTAATATTTTTGAAAACAATTTATTTGATATTTTAATTAATAAAATAATTTCAACATCACTATTGTTTCATAATTAATGATAATTATTTAATCCCTAAAAATTCTAAATAAATTCCTATGATGTAGATAATTGTATTATATTTCTGGATACTATTAATGTTTTAAGTTTCATTAAGTTTATCACCAAATTAAAATTATTATACTAATAAGATTTAAGAAAGTGACATATTGTCACATTCTTTGGTTTTAATAATAATTAAATTATTTTCATGGACAAAAGTCCATTAAATGAATCTAATCCGACCCTTAGGTGATATGGGTCTACTTTTAGTCATCAAATAGGATTTTGGCAGGTGTTAGGGTAATTTTATAATCTTATATTTACCCTTAATTACCCGATTGACCTTTAACTATGGTAAATAAAATTTACCGTAGTTACTATTCATAATGCCCAAAAATAAAAAATAGTCTATTAACATAATTTGGACCCTATGATTCTGAATAGGGAATCCATTTTTCAAAATTCAAAACATATAAGTTGCAGTAATTAATTTAAAATAAATCTCGTTGTTAAGAAAACGTGTTTTAGAAGTTAAAACATTGCCAAAGATTGAAATGTTTTTACCTATGAATTCAATGTGTAATTAATGATAATGACATACATTATATTAAATGGTAAAAATATATTCTATTTATACTTTAAAACCATTAAATATTATAATTTATCCATATAAATTATCTCAATGAAAAAAGTTGTTTTTAATTAAAAATTAGCATATTTTTACTATTCATCAAAATATGAAAGTTATCAGAAAAATATCAAAAATTTATCCAAAGTAAATTTTTATACCCTGATTCAAAAGAAGTATTTTATTTTGTCAAATTGAACTTATAAACATGTCAAAAACTAGATTTAATGTGGGTGCGCCATCAAAAGGCAGCAAAACTGTATTTTTTGAAAAATATTTCTTTTATCCAAAAAAACTGATTTTGCTTTTATACCCCATTATAGAAAATGTATAAGTTGAATTAAAATGTTATAAAATTAAAAATTCAGTTAGTACTATTCATAATGGATAGTTTTAATAATATTTTAATATAATATCGTTGTTTAGTAAAACTCGGTGTTGCGTACGACGCAAGCTATCTAGGAAGGTCGCGGTTGCGTGTAAAGCAAGCCAAGCTAGTGTTGTGTGTAGTGAAAGATTCCTTTGATGATTTATATAACATAAAAACAAAATATTTCTCATAAAAGTATCGGTTGTTACAGTTCTCTTAGAACCATTGGAAAAAACCTTTCATCAATGGTTTAAACCATTGGTATAGGTGTAAATATTTGATACTTTTACCAATGATTCTTAGGAATTATTGGTAAAAATATAGGTAAAGTTTATCCCAACAGTCATAAACCGTTGGAATATCTCATCTATATACCAACATTTTACATAAAACTGTTGGTATAGTACCGATTTATTCACATATACCAACGGTTTCTTTGAAAGTGTTGGTATATTTCTATTGCCACGGCTTACTTGGCTATGTTTTGTAAAACTGTTGGTATAATTTATACCAACGATTATACAACCTATACCAATGGTTTTCAGCCGTGGGTATACCTTTCATTTCTAGTAGTGCAACATATGTCATGAAGGGCATAAATCTCAACCTATAATTTGATTTGATATATGGAGAGCCCAAATAGACACCTGGATAAAATGTTATGGTCATTTGATGTTAGAGTTACATTTTCAACTTATTTTAGATCTTTTATTAAATTTTTGTTTTTTATCTTTAAATTGATATTAAATGACTATTACTCCGTAATAATAAGAAAATTATTAATTAAAAATATTTTTTAGTTATTTTATATTCCATTTTCACTAAATATATTATATATTTAGTATAAATTCCTATTTAACTTATCTAAAACATATATTTAAAAAATATATTATATTTATATTAATATAAATATATTTACATATTTAAAAAATTATTTTTTAATGAAATATAATTTTTTTAATTATACCATTATCAGCATTAATAAAAAAACACTTAAAAAGGGAGGTCTTTATTAGCGCTTCTAAAAAGTGCTGATAAAAAGACCTCATTTATCAGTGCTGATAAAGGGTGGGCCTTTATCAGCACATGTAAAAAAGCATTAATTAAGGTCCCCCTTTAACAACTCAATTTTTAGCGCTTTTAGATATCCACTTTAATAATTCTAAAAAGTGATGTAAAATACCCCACTTAATAATGTTTTTTTACAACTGATAAAGGGGGTATTTAACAACGCTTTTAGCCAGCACTGTTAAAGGCCTAACACTAGATCAACTTACTTTTGTAGTAGTGAGTAGTTCCTTATTTGGAAAATGATAGGAATATTACTTTCAAAATATTTTTTAAAAATTCCAAATTGGAATGTTTTTAATTAATAAATCATTTTTAATATGTTAAAAAAGTTTTGTTTTTTATTGAAAACATGGATTTTTACAAAAATGGATTTTCTATCAAAGAGAAAAATGGAGTAGGGTTTTCCTATAAACATTTTCTCAACAATTTTAAGTACTATTGAGTGAAAGAATGGTATTATTACTTAAAAATATAATTTATAACTTTATTAGGTGAAAATGAAATGGATTATTAAGAAATGATCAAATAAATTAATTCAATGGAAATTCATGTACAATGAATCCTAATTAAAATGAGATTGTGAAGTAAACCCTTACAAAGATCTTAATGTTCAAGTGAGAATTAATCAATGAATTGTTTATGTCTATAAATTATAAGTCCACATAAAACAATTGTAAATAAAAATTAAGATAATAAAACTTTATTATACACATAATATAAGAACATCAATGACAATGAAGATGTAATATAACCCAATGAATAGAAATTGAGTTATGAAATTGTTTTGAACTTGGTAATTTTCATGTCAAATAAATTTTATGAAATAATTAAAATTGAAACTTAAAACACCATTATTAATAATTTATTAATGATATTAAATGTCAATGGGGTAGTTTATACATCATATAAAGTAAAATTGGTGCATTGTATTACAATACACCTTAATGAAATGAAATAGAGATGAAACCCATTAACTCAGGATTCCTTCTGGATATACATGTTTTAAGATCATGTATAGGGGTTTTAAAATTTTTATTAAATTATTACATAACCATATTAATATTTATAATAGAATATATGATATTTTTATAACATCTTATCACTCTATTAAAAATATTTCATTATTTTCATTGTTTCAGGTGTTAACTACCTTGTTTTGTCATCCATGTTTAATCCTAAAAGATTCAGTTCTTGTGAAGATTACAGTCCTATCATCTCAACAATAATAATCATGAAACAATCATCATATTTATATATTGATTATAATTTTAAAATCAATCATTAAAGATGATTACGAATAATGAAGTATGTTATGATCATGGTAACGGGAGGTTGTACGCATACAAGAGTAACATTTTCATTTTTCATCGAACAATATGGAAAGGTGGTAAGAAATATTTTATGATTCCAGAATGATGAAAATATCATATATATAATATTATTTCTTCAAACATACTTATACATAGCAACCTTGTGATGTGGTTATAAAAAGAGAGTCATGTTTCTTTGTGAAGGCCATAGACCACATGTACACGAATGATGTTATCATATTTAAGTGAGTGTAAAGTTAAGAAATAATATTATATTATTTTTATAATTATAAATATTTAATCTATATCATATTTATTTATCAATTTTATTCTTATCAAAGTCTATGTAAAGTGTTAGAGGAAGACGAATCACATAGCTTCACAAGGCGGTTGTCTGCCAGACACATGAGTGACGTTGTCATGTCCCCTATGGAATGGAAAGTATATATATATATATATATCATAAAATGACTCAATAGGTGTAATAATTTTATAAATATCATATAAATACTTTTGATCCATTATCATAACCAATAGTGAAATGTGTTAATGGAATAACGAATGACATCGGTTTGTGAGGTGGTAGTCCTTTATACACATAAATGATGATTTTGTAACCCATTTTATTGAAGTAGAGGTGGTTATTAGTAATGAAATCATCATAATGACATATAAGTATATGTAATATAATGATTTTATTATATCATAATGTCTTAATAAGAATTGATAGTGGTGGAGGAAGAAATAAAAAAATGCTTGCGGAAGAATGTTACCTTTTCTTCTGATATCCTCCGTAGGTTTTCACCAAAATACTTTCTATGATGAATTTATACCAAAAATAAGGATTAGTTGATGATATTAGGTAAGTTTTTAAGTGATTTGGTCTTGCCCGACTAAATGAAGTTTTCAGGTGTCAATATGGGAGGAGAGGGGGTGGCCTTTTATAAGTGAGGTGATTGGCTTAGTTATAATTTTTTGAAATGATTCAATCATACCCACATTTTAATCATACCAAAAGATTGAAAAATGGAATATTATAGAATATATAAGATATAAGTTCAAAATATTTCCTCCCAATTGGTTTTGCACATGTTGGTAGGTAATTTTTATCCCTTATCTTCTTAGTTTAACACCTCTATAAATCCATTTTTTCTTTACTACGGTAATTAATTTTTAATGTTTTAACTATTAATTTTGGTAAAAAATTAAGTTCAATTAATTATAAATTAAAAATTAAAAATTATTATGATTAAAAATATTGAATCAAAATTTTCAAAATAAATTAATAGAAGTCAAAAAATTTAATTTAAAATTATTCCAATATACGGGATGAGAAATCAGGTTTTTATATAAAATATGTTCAAATGTTTACAACATTTTTATATCTAAATAAAATGTAAAAATTATTCCAATTACCTAAATTGGATTAATTGACAAAAAAATGAACTAATTTTACATTAAAATAAATTAAAATTTATATTTAATTGTATAAATAATTTAAATGAAAATACAGTTTTCAATTAAAATTCATTATTTTCATTTTTCATAAAAATTGAAACTTTTTAGAAAAATATCAAGAACCCTAATATAATTTTGATATTATGATTTAAAAAAATATTTTAAAATTATCAAATAAATTTTGTAAAATTGGTAAAAAATAATTTCACATTATGTGCACAAAGCAAGATTAAAATTTCTTTTCGAAAAATATATATTTTCAGATAACATTTCTTTTTCTTTCAAATTATTCTTATTTTATTTCTAATAAATATATTACCATAATTATCATAATTTACTTATTACTATTCATAACCAAAATTCCAATGGCTATATGATAGCTAATATATTAAATAATAATATTCTAATAGTATTCCATATTTCTTTTAAACTTGGTGTTGTATGTAATGAAAACTAAGCATAGTATTGTGTATAAGTAAAGATAAATATTGTGTTGAATGTAATATATGATATCTAATAAATTGATCTTATTTTAGAATTTTGGGGTTTTAAATTCAATGGATATGTATTATATTCCATTCTTAGATCATAATATCCTGATTGTGAGGCCAATATAATTGTCAAATATTTAGCGATATCTATTCATGCAATCAATCGCATCTCATTTATGCTTCATAGACATCTCACATTCCATTATACTATAATAATAAATAAAAATATTTAAGTAACTTTATCTATATGCTTCATCCACATTCATTGGACCACAGACATCTACATAGACTAGATCTTGTAGATTCGATGCCCTTTTATTACTAGGCTGGTACGAATTATGTACCATCTTTCCTCACATGAAAGAATCAAATGACTTTTCTTGATCATGATTAAGATTAGTAATTTCACCAATATAATTTATATTGGATAAGTTTTTCATGTTATTTAGATTAATATTATTCATCCTTCAGTTCCAAAATTTGTTTTCATCTTTAGTTTTTATGAAAAAAGTGTATTATTTACTATCTACTTGGTAAAAATTACAAGTATTCCTCCAACCTTTCATGAGAATATTACATGTCTTGCCTTTTATGGAAAACCATTTCTAATTAAATGTCACCACCAGTCCTGAGTCACATAGTTGACTCACACTCATAAGATTGTGATACAGGACATCCACATAGGGAACTTATATTTTTATTATATTGTCACTTTTTAGTTATGTTTTTCAAAGGCATTTCATCTTTAAGGAACCATAATTGGGGAATATCACTAGTTCCTCAACAATTTTCTTAAATTTATTTAATATATATTTATTTACTATCATTTGGCATGAGAATATGCTATCAATAATCTAGGTGCTACTTTTCATTGCAGCTTTGAGAGCGATATCTACCAGTTTGTCTTTCTCAATCTTCTTCTTTTCCTTTAATGAAATACCAGATTGAGTAGAGACATATTATGGACTCTCCAATATATTTTCAACATGAATGATTGAATCATACTAATATTCTTATTCTATAATAGAATACTTATTTTTTAGGGTAATTCTTCTTGTTTGACCAATATTGACTTGTGTGAGAGTTCTATAGTTATGCTTTCCTCCATTCCTCCACCTATAATGATTAGCTTTATAGCCAATGTTAGAATAGAGAAAAATATCCATATAAATTATTTATTCTATATAATGAAGGATATAGTCTCATTCTCTATTGTTTACTGTCAGGTTCTTCCCCATTCAGATGGTTCCTGTCTCTTCATAGTAAATCATGGTATGGCCCAAAAATCCACATAATTGACATTTTATAAGAAGAAATATTTCTCACATACATTCCTCTAAATTTACTGTTATTTTTTATAGTTCATTAATTGGTGATCATATCTGAATAATTAAGGATTATTTTCATCTCCCTTCTCTGTTTGGTTTGAAGTTATATTTTTTAGGACATCTGGTTCCTTTGTCATATGTCCATATTTCTCCTACCCTTTGTTTTGGATCATCTTGTTTCCATCCATTTATGTTTATGTATCACTTCCAATTCAACTTCTTACCATAAAGTTAAATATTTCATCATTCAAGTATTTCTATACTAATTCAGAATCATGTTTAACTCTTTCCAAATGATCTTCATACAAAAACCTTCCAAATTGAAATTTCATCATTATTCCCTCAATTTTGATTTAGTTTCCAGTTCAATAATTAATGAAATGATTACTTCTTCAAGTCCCTAAACTATCCTATAATTTTCCCCCAATATTTATGAATGTTCATTGATAACTCTTGCATGCTCTTAAATCCTTTTCTAAAACTCCACAACATCTTTTTAGTCTCTTAGAGTGGTCAAATATTTTTCTTATCCTCCTTGTAGTTGATCAATATCTACTTCAAGTTGACCCACCTACTTCAATGAATCTTTCAACAAATATCCAATATTGTTTTATTCATATTAATGTAAGGTTTATCATGAGGAACCTCAAGATACACCTTGTGATCGAAAATACTATCTGAATGATTGTCTCCCTCCTTTATAGGTTCTTCGTTTTCAACTATTTCCATCATGGAATCTTGAATATCATATTTAAACTTTGGTTCTACATCAATGAAAAACCCTTTATCATCTTTCTCCTCTTTAAAAACAAAACTATTCCTTTTTAATTTCCTTCCTAATTTGTAGTATCCCTTTTTTGGGATCCTACTCTGAGGCCTCTGTATGATTTCTTCTTCACTTTATACATAATTCAATTTCCATGAGCACCATATAACAATGTTCCCTACTTTAACACATCTAAAACAATCAAAATGAAGAATTCCTTCACATATCCATTTTCCACTATTGAATTTTCCATTAAAAAGAGAAAGGATTTATTGATCCACACATTCATAATCATTACTAACTTTGAAAATTTCATGTATTTCTATGGATTAAATGGAATTTCCTTAATATATTTTTTTTTCTTATTTGTCTCTCATTTCAAATGCCACTAGACTGATTAACAGATCATGAAGAGAAAGATTGGACAGATCCCTTTCCCCATGAGCTAATACTTTTGGATTGTATATAGGTGGAAGATTTTTCAAGATTCTCATCACAACAAAAATATCCATAATTTATTCCCTATTTCCTAAAATTTCCCCAACAACTCCAGTAATGCGATTAAAGAAACTATCTGAATTTCCATCTAGATGCATTTTCAGATCATCAAACTAATTATTAAAAACATGATGTTTAGCCTCTTTCACTTTTTATCACCTTTGTATATATTTCATATATTCTCCCACATTGAATTGTCTATATTTAAACTCATCAAATTTAAATAGATTTTACTATATAGTGTTTTAGTGAGGGTATTTTGAGATTTGGAATCTACATAATCCATTTTCCTATCTTTTTTGGTCCTCAAAAGACATGTCGCATCACTGAACTGAATCCCTTAAAATATGGCATGGAGAACTTCAATCCCAAGAGATATCAGATGATATCTCATTATATTATTCCATATATAGAAGTTTTATCCATAAATAAGTTTAACTCCCCTAACATAAACTGAATTCTCCATGAAAAATAAAGGATATATTTAACACCTATAACCTGACTCTCACACCACTTGAAATACCCTTAAACACCATGAGAGGGTAGGGGTGAATCATGGCCACAATATTTTCTTTTAATGAGATGGATATTGTTCTTAATTTGGTAGGAACTTGTTAAACCTCTCCGGTGTACTTTTTAAATTAAAAAACACCCATAAGGAGAAAGAGAAACACAATAAAATGATTTCACTTGGTTCACCACTAAGGGCCTATCCATTGAGTATACTCTAGCAGTGTGTTTGTTATACCTGATTCAACTATGATTCACTAGATTTAGTATACTAAATATCTCATTACAAGGGAAGAAATAGTTCCTCACTCTTCCAATGAAACAACTCCCAAACCCTTTTTTGGTTTTTTCTATAATCTACTTTGCAACAACTTTCATATTCCCCCTCTGTTCATTATCTCGTTCACTGGTTTGGGCTTCATCAGAAAAGTTATGTTGGTGGATTCGATTATTAAAACTTCTATGATGTATTTTATTATCAGTATTAGTTTATCATGGTGATTACTTATTATCAACTAGAATTTTTTGGCTTCCTCTCCCCTACTGTGTGATATACCCAGACATTCTTTGTTCTGGTGGTGTTAGGTATGGAAAAAACATCACTAATGGGGTGTTGATAGTTAGTGGATATATATTCTCACATTCAATTCATATTTGTGATTTCTATTATTAGTTATATGAACTTTGGGGAATATAGGGTTTTGTGATCATCATTATCAAGAGTTTGTTTGAGATTTCGGGTGTAGATAGCTCCATTTACATGAAGGTTGGTCAGATATGTTTGTTCAGTGATGGGGGACTGAGAGTATGCTTAGTGTGGAGGTATATTTGGACCAATATCATCAGCCATGAAATTTTCATAACATTTTCTATCAATGATTATATGAATGGACCTGATTCAATTGGTTTTGAAGGTAGTTCTTTTTTAGTTATGGTGAAATTTGGATTCTACAACTATAGAATCATTTCTTGTGTTTATAAATGATGTTTTTTCATTTTTTTTCTTCAAACTAGGTATTCGATGGTCTGTAAAAGAAATTTAGAGTACTAGTTTTTATCATGTTTCTTTTTGGTAGAAGTTTTTACTCCTTATAGGTGTCACTGTATGGGAAACCTCAACATAAAAATGGGTGTATTGAAACCCATAATTCATCCACCTATCATCATTTTTTGGTGAGTGTATGGGAACCCGATCATTCATTTTTTCATGGTGATTTTAGTCCGATTTTGGGGCACATCTAGTTGATAGTGTGTTGAGTTCCTCGCAAAATGCATCAAGTGGGTAGCTAAAAAGAGAGATGGGTGTGCTAGAATACATCATCTGATCCTCCTACCACATGTTAGAGTGGGATAGAGGAGATTATTACCATATTATGTTGAGTATAATGACATGATTTTGGCGCGTGGGGAGGGGGAGTGCATAATCTTTGACCAGAATCACTATTTCATTTTCTAATAGAGGGTGATGTGACTTTTGACCAGTACTTTTCATCATTTCTGTTTCCTATTAGGAATTTAGGTCCATGTAAAGTCCTTTAAGTCATCTTTATTTTAGGATTTTTTGCATCTGGGTTATGTAATGGGTTCCCCATTTTCCCAGTTTCAAATGTGGCTCTCATTTTTTTATGTTCAATAAAGGGGTCTTGAAACTCATCCATTAAATAAATATAGTGGATTAAAATTTTTTATGTGGGCAATATATGCTAGGAATACAACATTTACAAGAATTTTAGGGATGAAACGCTTCCTCTCACAAATCACTTCCAACAAATACCCCTTGCTCATAACTCCCCATTTATCATTGATTTAGGTGATTTTTTTCTCAATTTATTGACTTGAAGGTCCCATCTATATTATTTCACGTGAAGGTGATGTTTTCATCATGTATATAAACTTATGATTCTTTAATACATTCTAAACTCTTTCCCCAAGTCTATGTATGCTCTTGTAAGTATCATTTATAAAATAACATTTTTCATGAAACCCCCTTTTTCTAGGAACATTAATCTTTTTCAAAACCATGCACATTCATGAAACATCCAACTTTAATAAAATTCAAAACATTCATGAAACTTATTACTATCATGAAACTCTCAACATTCAGTAAAATCCTTCACAGAAATGCCTTAGAATCAATTTTTCTCAACAATTAATTTTTTTAAACTTTTGTTCTTATAAAGATTTTGATTCACATAAGAATTAAAATTGTGTAATACCCTTATGAAATCAGAGTGATTAGACTAACTAAAAAACTTGTTCGACCCTCGTATAATGAGAGGCTGGCTATTTATATACATTTCCACCCCTTCATGAAACTTTTAGGCTCACCACCACCATTTCACAAAACTCTTCATTTGTGTTTGAGATACTCCCATTC